>JAPDNY010000011.1:8998497-9598497 GCA_029375565.1 Gekko gecko
GGATGGGTTGTTTGGGGGGGTTGAGAATCTAGGCTAAATGGTAATTTATTTCACAGGGCACACCATATGCATGCAAGCAGAGGCTGGAGAGATCATATGCATTTCCCACACAAAGATACCAATTACTGAGCATGAAGAGGTTAGCGTAAAACTGCTCTTCTCAGAATACAGATCTGCATGATCTTCTTTCTTTGTTTAGAAAGCATGCTATGAATACATCACTGTGGAATCCAGCACTCCATTTTGGGCTGAAGTGGATGAATTTCCCAACAAGAGGAGCTGAGGTCCTCTGTTTCCATTCTCATGGCGTTGTAGACACAACCATCTGAAACTCATCTCTCAGCCTGTACTCTGATCCTCACCCAGCCTTTTAATTGTATCCTATGTGACCCAGAGTCATATGAAGGACATGAACCAAATGAACTGGCACTGTCAGAAAAGCAGTCCTAGTAGCTTAACTAAACTTGGTTTTTGGATTTGTGAATAATTAACTTTCCACTCAACATGCCCAATTTTTCCTCCTGAGGTGCTAGGTTGCCAACTCCAGGTTGCCAACTTCTTGGAGACTTGGAGTAGAACCTATGGAGAGTGGGACTGGGGGAGAAGGTACCTCAGCGGGGTCCAGTGCCACAGAGTCCAACCTCCAGAGTTGCCCTTTTCTCCAAGGGAACTGATCTCTGCAGTCTGGTGATCCATTCTGATGCCTGAGATCTCCAGGCCCAACCTGGAGGTTAGCAACCCTAGACTGCCTCCATGTGGAGCCTTTGCTCTGATTTCATGTCTCAACTGGACCAGGTTCTTTTGGAACATCCACATATTATCACCCCCAAATTGACCACACTGAATGTTTTCCTCTGCTTTGCCACAATCTTTGCGACATTTGGTTTGGTGGGATCTTTAGAAAAACATCCCAGTCACTGGGCCCGAACGTGACGTGTGAAAGGGAAGGGATGTGTTTTTGCAGGCCCTGCCCTCCGCAGCACCGTCTTCTGCAGCCCAGTCCCCCTTCCCCACACCACCAGAGGGAGGCTTTTGCGGGGAGGGAGGCTTGTAAAACAATCCATTAACTGCCCCACAGTCTATTAGCAATACATCAGTTACTGATTTTTGTAAAGCCCCAAAAGGAAAAGAAAAAACAAGACATAATTTCATATTCCTATAAAACTATAATTCCTCTTAATCCAGAACCGATTTTTCTGAATTGTATTTATTACTTTATTCCTTAAAACATTTCTATACCACCTTTCCTCTTCGAGGTGGCTTAGAATAATAGTTAAAACACCCCCAGCTAATATGAAAGATAACATAGCAAGCTCCAAATCCTTCCCCTCTTAAAAGGCTATAACAATATCAAAAGGATCACATGGATTTGTTTTGAATGCTGTTACTGCAGCACATCTGGGTTTTTTTGCAAAAAATCCAGGAAAAGTCCTCAGCTCCTCATTTGAAAGGATGGGTGCAGAAAGATTGCAAGGTTTATTGTTAAGTTAATGTATCCGGTTCAATCAAAAAATTTACAGGCTTTGAATAAACTGGAAACCTAATAATATAGAACAGTATATAAATGTGAATGACATAAATGTACGGGCATAAACATTGATTCATATTCAGTGTCACACACACACATACACACACACACACACACACACACACACACCCTCTTTGGCAAACGTGTTCATTTTCCTAAGAGTCCCTCAGGGTCCTCTGATGATGCTGGGGGTGGGGAAGGAGTGGCAGCTCTGGGGTTCGGGGCAAGGGGATTGGCAGGGGAAACCCGCAGACTCTCACTCTTGATGACCGATGCAAACACCTTTGCATTCATAGCAGTGACTGCGGGCATGCAAGATCATTGCCGGGTGGACACAGCCTTGGTTGTGTAAACACAACTGGGAATGCTATTTTGTTATTGAGCAATAAAATCTACTGCAAGCAGTACCTGCTTGTGGTCTCCACCCATACGTTTTTATCGAACATGACGGATTGGGCAGAGTTACGAAATACAGGCTGACAAACTAGCACCCAGCTTGGATTTAATTAATTGCTATTGTCCAAAACAAGCCGCTCAAATGCATCTGAAAAGGGTATGCATTTTGACATCTCAGTCATGCAAACTGGACAATGATTCCTTGTGAGTTAGGATCCAAAACCACTGCAGAGAGCAAGACATACTGGGAATGGTGAGTGTTAAAACTTAGAAGTGGCAATTCCAACACTGGGTGCTGGGAAAGAACTACCAATTTCATTTTTTTAAAAAAAATTAATGTTGTGTGTGTGTGTTGTTTGTGCGTGTATGCAGCACACAACTGCAAAGGCAGCTGACAATTCTTGGTTCCTAACCATCTCCCTCTATTGGAAGAGGGATTTGTCCTGTCTCACATGGGATTATTCTCAGAAGAACTGTTGACCTTGCAAGGAGGCATAGAAGACAGGCAGTCCTTACCCTTACAAGCCCCAAATGTATTGGAGTAATACTTGAATGCTCTGGGAGTGTTCGGGTACCTCCAGTTATGATGGAGAAATGTGGTGGTGGTGGTGGAAAGCGCTGTTAAGTCACAGTCACAGCTGACTTATGGTGGGCAGGTCAGGGTATAAACAGAGCCATAGCAACCGGAAATTTGGGAAACAGCAATCAAGATTAACACATCTTTCCCCTCCCCCACCAAGTCACAGCTGACTTATGGTGGCCCTGTCAGGTTTTCAAGGCAAGAGATATTTGGAGGTGATTGGCCATTGCCTGCTTCTGTGTGGTGACCCTGGACTTCACTGGTGCTCTCCCTTCCAAGTACGAACCAGGTCCAGCCCCGCTTAGTTTCCAAGATGTGACGAGAGCCTGAGCTATCCAGGCCAGGGCAACACATCTTACAATGTCCATAATGTTCTGAATGCTGACATTTACACTTGAGCACTGATCTTTCCACACAGATACTGTGAATGTCCAGAGAAATACGCCAGCTGAATGTTGTTGTGCAAATGAAACCACACTTACCAGCACGTGTCTACAGGCACCTACACCAAGGAATGTGGTGTTCACTATAAAATACGTATCCCTTGGGCCACTAAAAAGATTTCCAGAGTGCATTCAAGGGCCAGTTCAACTGTTACAACCCTTCAGCGCTCTTAGGAACCTGAACATGAAAGACATTTGAATTCACCCCTAGCCCCCAAAGAAAACTCCAGATATGAACAACATTATTGACTTGAATGGGACAAGACCGAAACTCAACATTATACATGCAAATGCTTGCTAGAACCATCACATCTGGAGCCATCACAAATTAATGTCACATCACAAATTAGTGCTTCTAGTGTCCTGGCCCCACTGCTGGACCTCCTGAGGGCACCTGGTATTTTTGGCCACTGTGTGACAGAGTGTTGGACTGGATTATTGCAACAAGTACTATATGGGGCTGTCAAGAAACCGGTTTTCTTTTGCAGTTTCTTGTTCAAGTTTCAACATTGGCTCAGGTTCTTGGCCTAGTAAAAATGGCCTGGTAAAGAGGCCTAGCAAAAGAAGGCCCCTCCGAAACATAGCAAGCTGTTAGACAGTTCAGAGACACAGAGAAGAGAGATGGGAGGTAACCCAGCTGCCGGTCATCCCATTAGGCCTGGTAACTCCAAGGACATGAGATAGGGGAGGGGGTATTCCACCGCGTTAGCACCTGAGATCATGGATGGGAAAAGGTGTCGGTTCACTGAACATGATGCAGCTGCAGGGCATCTGGTTAACTGACAAGCTTCTTTGGTTGGTCAAATCATTACCTTAGTAACAGGTCTGGTGGTTAGTTTACATTTTGCCCTACACCTGTTTGGCTAATTAGAATCAGGCCAACACTGGGCCTGGGACATAAAGTAAAGGTTTTAAATATTTTTTCAATTGTTCAGATGTTTTACTGTTTTTATGCGTGCCACCTTGAAGACCTTGATAGGGTGGAAAGATGGCATGCAAATGTTTTAGATAAAATAAACATCTTTAGTATGCAGTAAACAAGGAAATCTTTACAGTAAACAGGGAAATCCTTTACAGATGGAGGGGCATTCCCTGCTCATCTGAACTTCCGTCTCCAGCACAGAATGCTGGATAGCAGTTAATGGCTGTACTTGGAACTGACAGTTAGAAGAGCACTTCTACAGGATGGGCTTAAGCTGATCAAATGAAGTATTTAAATAGTGTAGTAATGAGATTAGGTGAGATTAGTCCACAGACTGATTTAAGCAGTTTAGTTAATCTTCTGCAACACAGACAAGCTATTTATTGGTGTGCCGGGCCACAAACACTGCTTTACGGCATGAAAACCCCAAACAGTATATTTACATTGCTGTTTGCTTCCCAGATGAATGTTCACAAGTCCTATCTGGACTTTGTAGGCTGCTATGCTAAAGACGCTAATTCCTCAAAGGCATCTTTTAAATATTTTCAGCCCATTTATCAATATTCCTACTTGGGATAAATTCAGATAGCCCTCAATGTTTTCAGTTTTAATTTGCCAGATTATATTGGCATCTTAACCTCTTTTGTTACCTTCTCATTTTAATTGTCCATCACATTGATCATCTGCCAAACAAACTCAGCAAAAGTGCCGTTTGTCCAGTTAAGTTTCCAAAGGCGCCTGACTCCACTCATGCCCAGCCCCCCCCCCCCCCGGTCCACCCCGCAAATCTCTCCCCCTGGGATTCTGTGGGCTCTCCCAGCCCAAAAGAGGACAATTCCCCCTCCCCCTCCTTCATCCTGTGACTGACTCTCGACTGCTCTCCGTATTCCGTGGCTCCTTCAGCATGCTCACCTTCTCAGACTGCCCAGTTTTTGTGGGCTTTTGGTTGATTTGCAAAGCCATATTGTTCTGCATACCTGAGAGTTCCTTCAAGACATGGCTTGTCTTGATCTGACAGTATTTCATTTCATTTCATTTCTTTTGCTATTCATACATGCTCCCCACTTTATTAGCTAATAAAGTGGCATCCTACTGACAGCCAGTGTGGTGTAGTGGTTAAGAAGAGTTGGTTTTTATACCCCACTTTTCTCTACCTTAAGGATTACCAAAGTGGCTTACAATTGCCCTCCTTTCCTCCCCCCACAACAGACATCCTGTGATGTAGGTGGGGCTGAGAGAGCTCTGAGAGAACTGGGACCGGCCCAAGGTCACTCTGCAGGCTTCACATGGAGGACGAGTTAAATAAAGTGCCCTCTGGAGTTCATTCACAGCGACGTTTGTGGTCCAATGAAAACAGCCACCCCTAGTGGGAACAAATATATCTTCACCTTTAGTGATGATTTCTCTAATGCACGGCTACCTACTTGATCAGGGAGAAGAGTGATGTATTTGAGAAACTCAAGGCATATGATTCCAGAGGAAGCCACTGTCTATCCGAACAGACAATGGAGAAGAGTACATGGGACATGACATAAAAATATATTTAGCCAAACAGGGTATAGATCATCAACTCACGGTTCCATACTCTCCAGAACAAACTGGCATAGCTGAAAGAAAGAACCTCTCCCTGCCAGAGATATATAGATGCATGTTGCTAGAAGCAGATCTATCAGAGGAGTACATGGAGAAGCCATCAATACAGCCACTTATCTGCAAAATGGGCTGCCCACGAAAGGTGCCAAAAGTAAGCCATGTGAACTGTGACACAGGGAAAAACCCAGCATAAAACATCAAAGAGTATTTGGATCAAAAGCCTTTGCCTACATCCCCAAAGAAAAGCTGTGTTAGTCTGTCTGCAGCAATATAAAAGTGCAAGAGTCCAGAAGCACCTTAAAGTCTAACCAAATTTGTGGCAGGCAATCACCTTTTGTGAGTCTTCAGGTATCTGATGAAGTGAGTAGTGACTCACAAAAGCTCTTTTCCTGCCACAAATTTTGTTAGTCTTTAGGGTGCTCCTGGAGTCCTGCCCTTTTCTACTTCAGGGTTTTGGGTTTAAGACCGTGCCATAGAATTCAAATGTACACTGGGGAAGGAAGGGGGGAAGAAGATGACTGTTCACCTTTAGTACTTAAATAGTGGTGGAAAGTCCCATCAAGTAGCAGCCCGCTTATGGTGACCCTGCAGGGTTTCCAAGGCAAGAGATGGTCAGAGGTGATTTGCCCTTGCCTGCCTCTGCATAGCAACCCTGGACTCGCTTGGTGGTCTGCCATCCAAGTACTGACCAGGGCCGACCCTGTTTAGTGTCTGAGATCTGATGAGGTCAGGCTAGCCAGATCCACCACATAAACAGGAGAAGCCAAAGTTACACCTGCCTGCATATCATTCCCAGAAACTTCTCCCCTAATACAAGATGTGTGTGGATAGCAGGGGTCTTTTGGGGGGGGAGCGTGCCAGAGTGCCGCTCCGGCAACTCATGAGCCACAACAAATGGCAGTGGCAGCCACTGCCGGCTCACCCACTAGGCGAGCTAGGCGCTTGCCTAGGGCACCGGGCCCATGGGGTTGCCAAACGGCCCCCCACCAGCGCCTCCCCACCACTGCCACCAGTGAAGCGCCCAGCGGGGCTCAGGCGGCGGCAGAGCTTGCCCGCCCTCCCCCTCCCCCTTGGCGCTGGGAGGGAAGGGGGGGGTTGAATCCCCGCCTCTTCCCTGGCTTGCTTCAGTGCCCCCGCGGCTGCGGAGTGCCGAGACAAGCCGGCGCTGGGAGGGAAGGGCCGGGGGTTTGAACCCCCACTTCTTCCCTGGCTTTCCTGGGCACCCCGCAGCTGTGGAGTGCCGAGGCAATCCGGCACTCTGAGGGAAGGGGTGGGGGAAAACCCCGCCCCTTCCCTGACTTGTCTGAGGGGCCCGCAGTTGTGGGGGGGCGGGGGTAACTGGGCACTGCTCGGGCTGGCCCCCGGTCTCCAGGCCCCACCGAGAGGTTGGCATCCCTGGTAGGGTGGGCGTCACAGGCTGGCCTGCCTAGGGCACCCAGACACCTGGGGCCGGCCCTGGTGGCAGCAAGCCCCACCCCCAGCTGGCATCCCGGCCGGCATCCCAGCCGGCATCCTTTCTTTCTCCCTTTCCCTTCTCTTTTTTCCTTCCTCTCTTTTCCTCCTTTCCTTCTCTCTTTCTTTCATTCCCTCCTTTCCTCCTCTCCTTTTTCTCTTTCCCTCCTTCTTCCCTTCTCTTTCTTTCTTTCTTTCCCGCCTTCTTCTCTTCTCTTTTTTCCTCCTTTCCCTGTTTCCCTCCTTTTTCCCTTCTCTCTCTTTCTTTCCCTCATTTCCTTCTCTTTCTTTCCCTCTTTCCTTCCTTCTTTCCTTCTCTCTACTCTCTCTCTTTCCTTCCCTCTTTCCTCTTTCTGTGGCCCAACTCTAGTGAGAAGGTGTTTAAACTTTAAATCCCTTCTCTCTTCGCCCACCCCCCCAGGCCAGCTGGGGAAGGGAAGGGGAGGCTTTTGAAGATGCCTCCCCCCTTGTGCTTCCCCTTCTGACATCACTTCTGGTGATGTCAGGGGATGTGGCATATGCTAATAGACTAGTAGCTCATTAGCATACCATATGCTAATGAGCTCATGAAGCTATTTTTCTACAAAAAGACCCTGCTGTGTAGATTGTGGGAAAGACACTCTACACATGCCCAGTGTTCCCCTGTTCACTTTTAGAGCAGGGTTTAGTCTTGGTTGAAAACATATTTAGATCCACCCAAAGACTTATTTCTCCTGTAGGGAGAAGTTGCTCAGCTATAACACCCACCCCACTTTGAGTCCTCTATGGTCAAATCTGCACTTGCATTTTTAAATCAGTTTCATGCTGCTGTGACGCCATCAAGCATAGAGAATGACAGCGTCACAGCAGCACAAAACGGATTTTAAAATGCAAATACAGAATCAGTATACAACTCAGTGTTTCTTCTTCTGCAGTGAAAAGCTTGGGGGTTTGAGCTTTTCTGAGCAAAAGGAGGGGAACATGAGGGCAGGGCCTGAGAGTAATTCTTAGGGTTGCCAAATCTGGGTTGGGGGATTCCTGGAGATTTGATGGGTAGAGCCTGGAGACGGGGGAGTTTGGGGAGGGGTTCAGCAGGGGTGCAATGCCACAGAGTCCCCCTTCCAAAGCAGCCATTTTCTCCAGGGGAACTGATCTCTGTTGTCCTGAGACCAGTTGTAATGTCAGGCCAGATCTGGAGGTTGGGAAGCCCAGTAATTATCCATTGATGAGTAAAAGGCATTATCTCTGTGTGTTCAAAGGCACATGTTCTTTCATGTAGGCACCATGCAGAAAAGTAGCTGTCAACAGATGCAAAAGAGGTATCAGGTGGAAGGCAAGCGGGCATTCAGATTTTCCCCTCCTGCCGCTTCTGGCCACGGCACTTCCGCACTCCTGAGGCAAACCACCCAGGACAAACCGAGGACACAACCCAGGCACGGCATCAGTCTCGCTCCTGCTTTCTGCCCAGGGCTCTCGTTTGTCATTGCTGATATAAAAGAGGAAATAAACAAGAAAGAGGGGAGGCGCAACGGAGAAAAGGTCACAGAACCAGGCAGAGGAGAATGAACTCCATCGGTAAGAACACCCCCTCCCCCTTGGTTAAAGACAAGTCAAAACTGACAAAGGTAAAAGGAAACACTGCTTTACACAGACAGTGATTAAAATGTGGAATTTGCTGCCAGAGGATGTGATGATGGTCACAGGAATAAACAGCTTTAAAGGGGGGTTAGATAGAGTCATGAAGAATAAGTCTATCAGTGGCTACTAGCCATGGTGACTGAGGGGAAGCTCCACATTCAGAGGCGCCAACCCTCTGAATTCCAAAGCCTTGGCCTCTATGCCCTGTGGATGGCCATCCAGAGGAACTGGCTGGCCGCTGTGTGAGAAAGAAATTTAATAAAGGGCCAATATTAAAAACCTAGTGTAAACCTATACTATACAAAAATAAATTTATTAGAAAGGCAGTTAAAAACAAATAAGGGCCCAATGAAAGCCTCGTTGCAAAGTTCAAGTGGCCTGAACACAGGGGCCAAGACCAGTGACCTTATACGTTTCTGCCCTATTGGGGGCCTTCTTCAGAGGTCAAACAGTTTGAGGTGCACATGTTACAATATTACATATTACAATAAGATAACCAATAAGTTAATACTGGACAAAAACAAGGAAAGTTAAGAAGCAAGATCAATAGACACAAGACAAAGATGTTTGTGAGGCCTCTAAAGATGAGAGTCACGTGTCAGCTCGCTGCCATAGAGGCTTGTGTGGGGGGGGGGGAATGAGCTACTTGGAATGTCTTAGTTTCGATTCTCTCACTGTCTTAGTGACGTCTCTTTATCTCTGTGTTTTATGTGCCTGACCTTGGTTCCTAGCTGTAACATCATCTCTGGGAACACGGGTCTGTTACTTCTTGGCGGGCCCTGCTTTTTACCTTGACTGGCTCCATGCTGCCCAGTGACCTCTTTTAACCATGTATATCTGTCCACCCCATACTTTTTGCTTTAGTCTTAACACAGATCCTGAAGCAGAGATGCACTGCCAATACTGTATCTATAAACTTTCCTTCTGAAGAAGTGAGTTGTTGATTCTGATTGTTGCAGGAGTCTGATGGAGTGTTAAGACTCACCGTGGGTTCTGAATTCATTCACACCCTACGATGAGCAGCTAAGAAGACGAATCCGTGCCTACTACATCTGGTGAAGAGGTCCTGGTGACAACCGCACCGCCTGTCACAATGATGGGGGCCACCAGGGGGACAGAAGCACCCCTGGTCGGCTGCTTTTGGCATAACCCTGATCCCTACATTTGGGCATGATACCTGCAAGACATGGAGCACCCCAGCTCATCCCAGAAAGATGGCTGAAGACTCAAGATGGTGCCGCCAAAGATGGCCATGGCTTCAAGAGAACCCAGAGAAGATTGACTGGAGCAAATGCAACAGGCATTGCTGGCCAAGCAAGATGAGCTGTGCCAGGGATTGCTTGAAGCCCTGATGGTGCTACTACAACTGGTCACGACCATGGTGCAGTATGAGATGGGAATGCAATGTCCTGGGGCGGGAGGCCAACCGGCCCCAGCTGGACCGCCTGCCATTCCAGTGCAGCAACCACTGGCACTCCCTGCAGGGCCCACTGCAGGGCCACCACTAGCACCAGCGCCTGCCCTGGGGCTTGAATGCTGGGGCTTGAATGCCCAAAGGAGCTGCTGGATGCCACATATGACGAGGACCCTGACAAGCTGGCTTTCTTCACCCTACAGGTGAAAAAGTTCCTGAGAGATTGGGGCCACCTGTTTCTGACTGATGAACACCATGTAGACTACATCGGAGGGAAACTACATGAGCAAGCAGCTGACTGGTTTGTGGCATTGTACAATGTGCAAAGCCCCGAACTGAGAGACATCTCAGCTTTTATGTGGGCACTGGGATGGCAGTACGAAGATCCGAAGGGGATCGAGAAGGCTCAGAACCGCCTTCGAGCGCTAAGCCAGGGGAGCCGCTCCGTGAGGGAGTACTCTGAGGAGTTCAAAAGGTACGCCTCCAAGATCCAGGGATGGCCTGAAACCGTGTTGGTGGAGCAGTACTGGATCGGGTTCAACAGCCAAATCCTGGAGGCAGTCCTCAGATATGTGAACCCGCCAACACTAATGGCATGGGTGCACAAAGCTGAAGAAGCTGAAAGCCAGTTCCAAATGATGGAAGTGTTGGGGGTTCAGGGCATGGGCAAGCAGACTGGAGGACCCCTGAAGCTCCCGCATCCAAAACCCACAGAACCAGCCTGGGAGCAACACAGGCACCTGGGGCTCTGTCTCCGGTGCGGAGAATCGGGCCACTATGCCGCCTCCTGTCCCGTGACGACCCTGCCAGGTGGGACCAAAGGATCATATTATTATTATATTATTATTAATTCAATTTATACCCCTCCCTCCCTAGTGAACAGGCTCAGGGCAGCTGAGAAGATCAGAGAAGAAACCCACTGGAGGAGACCCCAAGAAAGGAGGAAGGACGCGACCCAAACAACAGCGAGCTCTGCAAGTGGGAACTGCGGCAGCCGAGTCCTCTTCCAGTGCGGGAGAAGCACCTCAGCCAGCAGGAAACAGCCGGGACCTGCTGTGAATGGCGCGAGCAGACAGGTCTGCCTCAAGATGGCACCAAAAGTGGTGAGCAGCCCCCCTCCCCTGTTCTTTGTGACTGTAACACTGGCCAGCCCTGAGCTAGGCATGCTCTAGTAGACTCAGGGTGGGCCTGAGACTTTATCAGCCCATCCATTGTCACAGGGCTCGGAGTGGCCACCCAGAGACTCTCAGAACCTTTGATATTTACCCAGATGGATGGGTCCCCCATACAAGAGCCCTGCAAATACCAAACGATGCCCGTGGTGATGGGGGCAGAGTCTCATTGGGAGACATGAACCTTTGTAATCACCCCTATGGCTTGGTTTTCTCTAGCGTTAGGGAGCCCTTGGGACCATGACCCAGACATTTCATGGAGCCAGGAGACCATATACCTCACTTCCAAGGGGTGCACGCAACGTGAGTGGGATCCCAGCTGGTGGGAAGAGCCCAAAGCCGCCCAGGAACAGGCCTGCCTCGCACGAGAGGAATTCCATTCCATCTCCAGAGAGTATCAGGACCTGGCTAGGGTGAGTAAGGCGGATGAACTCCCCCCCCACACCAGAACACTGACTGTGCAATCAGAATATTGCCAGGTCATACAATGCCCAAAGGGAAACTACTCCATGAGTTTAGCAGGAAAGGAGGGACTCCAAAAATTTATTGATAAAAACCTGGCTCATGATTTCATACGTCCTGCTTCGTCCCCATTTGCAGCCCCTGTCTTATTCTAGAAAAAGAAAGAAGGGGGACTGTGTCTCTGTACAGATTATGGGGGACTCAATGCAGTACCCGCCCCAAATACTTATCCCCTCCTGCTGATCAAAGGCTTGCTAGCAGAGGCAGCTAAAGGGAAGATCTTTACTAAATTAGATCTTCGGGATGCTTACTTTTGGGTGTGCATAAGGGAGGGGGATGAACACATGACTGCCTTTAACACTCCGCTTGGGCAGTTTGAATACCTGGTGATGCCTTTCGGGCTGTAAGGGGCCCCGGGGGTCTTCATGAACTTGATCAATGAAGTGTTGCACAAGCACCTATTCAAGGGGGTCCTTGTTTACTTGGATTATATCCCTGTCTAGCATTTCAGGGGGTAGCTGTGTTGATCTGAAGTAGAACAGTTAGGTTTGAGTCCAGTGGCACCTTCCCTCTTTACAGTACCCCTCCCACCTTCTGACTGGGATATAAGGACTCAGAGATCTCCATTCCTACTTGTGTCTGATGAAGGGAGCTATGACTCTTGGAAACTCATACGCCAAAAACCTTGTTGGTCTCTAAGGTGCTACTGGACTCAAATCTAACTGATCTTTGTAAAAGGTGATGATAGCTCTTTGCTTTGGAATCTATCTCCTCATCTAAATGCAATAAAAAGGAAATCTAGGTGTCTAATGCAGGGCTCTCAAGATCAGGCAATCTAATAAAGATGTTTTCAAAAGTGTGATGACAAAAGAAAGTAGGTCCCCAAGCTCCCCATTAATGTCATATTTAAAATATCATTCCACACAATGCCCTAAAACAGTGACCCCAAACAGCCACGTCTGGGCACAACATTCCCAGCATGATCATCACATGTGATGCTCTGGTTTGAGGGCAAAACTCTATGGTAAACTTGGGCTAAAACCATAGAGTTTTGCCCTTAAACCAGAGTGCCACTGCATGATGTTGCCAACACAATGTCGGCAATGTCTCAGAATGCCCCCCCCATCGGCAACATCCCAGAATGCCCCCAGTGTGGCAAGGAGACCTGGCAACCCTAAGGTGGAGCCTAGGGACTGTGTGGTTTGGGGAGTGGAGGAACCTCAGTAGGGTACAATGCTATAGAGTCCAGCCTCCAGAGCAGCCATTTTCTCCAGGGGCCCTGATCTCTGTAGTCTGGAGATCAGTTGTAACAGTGGGAGATCTCCAGGCCCCACCTGGAAGTTGGCAACCCTAGCAGCCAAACTCATCAGCAACATTTCTTTCTCATTTGCCAGACTGAGGCCTGACTGAAATATGACAAGACCCTGACAGATCACACGGAGTAGGAGGAAAACTGCAATTCTTGAGAAGTCTCAGGGAGAATGCCTGGTCAATTTACGCAGGTGCATCATCTGCCAGGCGGAAAATGATTTTTTAAAAAACAGGTTGCTTACCTGTAACTGATGATCTTTGAGTGGTCATCTGTGCATTCACACCTATGGGATCCAGTGTGCCTGCGCTGATCTGGTCAGTGTTGTACAAAGCTCACAATGGGATTTTCACACCTCCACCCTGGGCCTTCGCGGGAACCCCTACTGCGCATGCCCAATAGGGTGGGGCACGGACATCCCGCCAGTTCCTTCTGACCACTATCAACCCGAGTCATGTATGAGAACAACTGAGGATGACAGCAGTGGGGAAGGACGAGCGGGCAGTGTGAATGCACAGATGACCACTTGAAGATCATCAGTTACAGGTAAGCAACCTGTTTATCTTCTTCGTGGTCTCTGTGCATCACACCTATGGGAGATTAGAAAGCAGTGGCTCACCTGGAGGTGGGTGCTGGCAGACTCAGCGAGCCACAGCGGACAGGACCAGATGACCCAAGTCACCCTTCTGTTGTGCATGGACGTCCAGAGCATAGTGTTTGATGGACGTGGTTGGCGTGGACCATGTAGCTGCTCTGCAAATGGACGAAAGTGATATGCCCTTCAGAAAGGCCGTAGAAGTCGCCGTGGACCTGGTAGAGTGAGCCCTCAGGTGAGAGGAAAGCGACTGCTTCGACGGGGAGTAGCATAGCCTAATTGTTCCAACAATCCATTTGGATAAACGTTGGGGAGAAATGCGCAACCCCAAGGAAGCCGAACTGTAGGAGAGGAACAGCGTATTGCCAAGTCTGGTAGGTAGAGTCCAATTTAGGTAAAAGAGAAGTGCCCTCTTGACATTGCAGGTGTGAAGTAGGCGCTGCTCTTCCCCATCAGGATGCGGAAAAAAGTCAGGTAAGAATATTTCGGAGTTGAGATGGAATTCCAAGACGACTTTAGGGACGAAGGAGAGATCTGGCACCAAACGCACTCCATTCGGCAGGAAGACCAAAAATGGTGGGTCATGTCGTGGTGCCATGAGTTCGCTGACCCTCCTGGCTGATGGGATAGCCATCAGGAAAGCTGTCTTCCAGGCTGCATACTGGAGATCACACGTAGCCATGGGTTCAAACGGGCATCTGGTGAGATGACGGAGCACCAGGGGCAGGTCCCACAGTTCTGTAGGCGCAACCACCAGAGGATGTAATCTGATGAGGCCCTTTAGGAATTGTTTAGACGTTGGATGGGAAAAGATTGTGTAGCCATCCAAGCCCTCATGGTACACAGAGATTGCCGCCAGGTAGACTCTGATAGATGAGGGGGAGAGACCCTTGTCTTTGAGGGAGATGAGGAAGTCAAGGACTCTTTCCAAGCCAACAGAAGTTGGAGCTTCCGTAGGAGAGTGGAGGTAGGTGAGGAACCTGTGCCATTTCCTCTGGTATGACAGACGCGTGGATTCCTTCCTCGCGTTGCAGAGGACCTCAGAGACCTTGGCAGAGAATTTCAAGGCTGTATTCTCCAGGCTGTCAGCTTTAGGTTTTTCACTTCCGGATGGAACAGTGTTCCTTCCTCTGCCGTGATGAGGTTTGGAACCCTGGGGAAGTGGTGGTACTTGCCTCCTGCTAGATGAAGAAGGACAGGGAACCAGGGTTGTCTGGGCCACCATGGCACCACGAGAATGCAATTTGGATGGATCTGGGCCAACTTCTGCACTACTTTCAGAAGTAGGGGCAGGGGGGAAAACATATAAAGGAATGTCCCCTCCCATGGGAACAGGAGGCCATCTCCTAGGGAGAGAGGATCTTTTTCCCTTGACTGCAAAACAGTGGGCATTTCGCATTCTCCCTGAAAGCGAAGATGTCGATGTCTGGAGTGCCCCATTGTTGAAAGAGGGGCTGGAGGTAGGACCAGTTCATTTCCCACTCGTGATGATGAATGAGACCCCTGCTGAGGAGGTCTGCCTCCGCGTTCAGGACGCCTGGGATGTAGGTGGCTACTGGGACGATCTGGTTGGCAACACACCAGTCCCACAACTCGATCGCTAGCCGACATAGGCTCCGGGACACCGTCCCTCCTTGACGGTTTACGTAGCTGAGAGCCGTGGTATTGTCCGTGAGGACAGCTACACAATGTCCTCGAAGGAGAGGTTGGAAAGCCCATAGAGCCAATTTGATGGCCAGCAGCTCTAGATAATTGATGTGTCAAGTTGCAGTACCAGCATCCCATCTGTAACCGATACTGACACTGTTGAGATGGGCTCCCCAGCCCCACAGGGAGGCATCCGTCATTATGGCATAGAGGGGGTTGGGGAGGATGAAGGGGGCACCTTGGGTAATATTTGGGATGGCGGTCCACCAGAGTAGAGAGTCCCGCACACTCTGAGGAGGCGTGAGGGATCTGGATTGAAGCATGGAGGCCGGCCTGAAGTTCCTCAGAAACCAGAGTTGGATGGGTCTCATATGGAGTTTCACCAGTGGCAGTATAGAAGTCGTGGCCGACATGTGCCCCAAGAGGCGCTGAATCTGGAATGCCATGGACGATGGAGAAGTGCGCACAGACATTGCAAGGGCGGACAGGGTCAGAGCTCTGTATGCTGGTAGATAAGCCCTGCAGGAGACCATGTCCAGGAATGCCCCTATAAATTTCACCTTCTGGGATGGCTCCAGGTGAGACTTTGGGAGGTTGACCCGAAGTCCAAGGGAAGACAGGAGGTACAGTGACCAAGCGATGTGCTTGCGTAGGAGCAATGGGATGCCAGCCACCAGGAGCCAGTCGTCAATATAGGGGAAGATGATGATGATCCCCTGGAGATGAAGGTGGGCCGCCACCACCACCATGGTTTTGTTGAAGACCCTTGGTGCTGTAGAAAGGCCAAAGGGGAGGCATTTGTATTGATAATGACAGTCGCCTATGGCGAAGTGGAGGTATTTCCAGTGGGAGGGATGGATGTTGAGGTGGAAGTAGGCATCCTAGAGGTCGATGGTAGCCATCCAGGAGCCTTGTGATAGTAGAGGGAGGATAACCTGCAGGGTCGTCATCTTGAATTTGCAGTATCGGATGTAAACATTCAGGTCCTGAAGATCCAAGATGGGCCGCAGCCCCCCATCGCTCTTTGGTACCGCAAAGTAGTGGGAGTAGAACCCAGTCCATTCCGATGCCTTCGATACTGACTCTATCACATCCTTCCACAGCAGAGAATTGACCTCCAGAGAGGATGGGAGAGGGAGGGGTGGGGCGGACAACTGGAAGGGTAGGGAAATCGACAAATTCTATAACGTAACCATGGGTCACAACAGGTAAGACCCAGGCATCGGTGGTGATATTCTTCCATATGGAGAGGAAAGGGAAGAGATGCGTTGTCTCTGTCGACACAAGGTGGTGAGAGTCAAAGTCCCTGCTTGGGGCCATGTTGGTTCTTTGATCTAGGCTGTTGTTGGTGAGAGCCCGACCTTGACTTGGTTTGGTAGGAATACTGCAGGTGATTTCCCACAGGAGACTGGTGGGGTCTCCAAACGTTGTCAGGGGAAGGCTTGCCGGGGTACAAACGCCTAGGGGTGTAGCGGGACCAGGACCTCTGCTGGTAAGAACGTTGGGGTGCAGAGACCCCCAAGGCTTTAGAGGCTTTAATGCTCTTATCGAGCTCTTGTAGTGCCGAGTCGGTCGACGAATGGAAAAGGCCTTCTCCATCAAATGGAAGATCCTCAATATAGGACCTGGTGTTGTGCGGCAGGGAGATGGTTCTAAGCCATGCATGCCATCGAAGGGATACCGAAGATGCCATCGGTGTGGAGCAAGCATCCAGTGTGTGCTTCGCGGTATTGAGAAGCTGTTTTGCTATCAGGAGACCTTCCTTCTGGATGGATTATGCTTCTCCCATCTTATCCTCTGGTATGGAGGGTAGAAATTCGGCCATTCTCTGCCATAAGGAGTATTGGTACCTCCTGAAGCATGCCATGTAATTAGACGCCTTAATACCCAGGGCTGCGGAGGAGTAGAATCGGTGGCCGAAAGCATCAATTTTCTTGCTCTCCCTGTCTGTGAGAGTGGCACTGGAACGTTTATTTTTTGATGACGTCAAAACAACCATTGAGTTCGGTCAGGGATGCACGCAAAGGAATGAGGCGCTGTCTTCCTGAACTCAATAAATGTGATCGAGCCTCTTTGTTGATACTGGAGCTGAGGATGGTTTGTCCCACAGCGTTTTCACCGCACGAAGGAGTACCTTCGACATGGGAAGAGCTATTGGTGTTGATGCATCGATCTTGATGATATCATAAACCTTGTCGGAGGCCGAGGATTGCGATTGTGTTATTGGTAATCCTAATGAGTGCGCCATTCGTTTCACGAGGTCACCGTAGGAGGTCATATCTTCTGACGGTGAGATTGGGCTATCCACCGACACGTTCTGTTCAGGGGCTGGACCCGTAGGAGACAAGTCATCGTCGGAGTGCTCTACATCTGACATCCCTGGGGAGGAGTCAGAGTGGGAACCCGTGTCCTGGAGAGGCGTTGGTATCGACAGATGCTTCGTTGGGGATTGATGGGGGAGGTTCGGTAAAGGAGGGGAGGGCGGTGGTTTGGAGATTCACTCTGTAGGTGGACAGTGATGAGGGCAACGCGACCGATGACGACGGGCATTGCGGCTCTCATGATCTTTTGGCGGCAGCCAGGGAATGGAGGAAAACCAATATGGCATATCAGGACGATGCTCGTACGCACACATACACTGGTGGCCCATATGGATATCCTGACAGGGATTCACGAGGTAGCCGAGAGGGATGATATCTATCCCAGCAAAGATTGCAATCTTCCCATCGAATGCAATCAGGACGGTACGGAGAGCGGGACCTTTCCCTAGGTCGATACTGGGGACAGGAGGATCGCTCACTGGCCCAGGAAGCCATCAAAGGAGAGCGAGGACCAACCTCTTGAGTATCAGAAATCAGGTCGACCTCAAGATCAGAGGGTGCAACCAAGGTGGGCTGCTTCGGTGGGCGTCGAGAGTCGGGCACCAGAGGGTTCAACTGCCTAGGAGGCGAGTCCAAGATCTCAACAGGAGGCTCGGGATGGACCTTCGGCAGCTCCGGTGTAGGACAATGGGACTGAAGGGGTTGCTGCTGCTTGTTAACCTGCAGAGCAGAGCCCTTAGGAGGAATCTCGCTGCTCACACCGTGAGACTTACGCGCGTCTCCAGTTTTATGGACACTGTCGCCTTTTGGCTTGTCTTTCTTAGCCTTTTTAATGGGCGTCGAGACCGAGGAGGCCGACTTAGAGGTGCCCTTTTTCTTTGAAGTGAGTCCTGTATCTGAGGCGGACTTGCCTGATTTAGGAGGCCTCGGCATGGAAGGTTCTTTCGGCATCGACGTCAATGATGTCAATGGCCTCGTGACTGTATGATCAGCTTCCATTGCCGATGACGGAGGTGTGAGAGCAGACTCCCACAGAACAACCTTCAACATCGCAGCCCTGTTTTTCCTTGTCTGGTTGGAAAATCGGAAGCAAAAGGCACAAGCTTCCGGCCAATGGCTCTCTCCGAGACAGAGGATACAAAGAGAGTGCTCATCTCAGGAGGCTAGCTTGCTGCCGCAAGAGGAGCACCTCTTAAAACACCCCCAGCATTTACTTTCCATAGACTGGCTCGTGCCCGAGGCAGTCTGGGGGGGGGGGGGGACAGGGTGTGAAGACTGCAAAAAAACGCGGAAAAGAAGTCCTCCAAGTGTCCCTTCACACAAAAACGAAGATAAAAGAAAAAGCTGAAGAAAAAAACTGTAGAAAAGAGAAGTTAAAGATCCCTGCTGTGAGGCAAAAAAAATCTCTGAACACCAACCGACAGAAGCTGCATACAGCGAGGCGGTCAGAAGAGAACTGGTGGGATGTCCGTGCCCTGCCCCATTGGGCATGCGCGGTCGGGGTTCCCACACAGGCCCAGGGCAGAAGCGCAAAAATCCCGTTGTGAGCTTTGTACAGACACCGACCAGATCAGCGCAGGTGCACTGGATCCCATAGTTGTGATGCACAGAGACCACAAAGAAGTTCTATAGCTTTGAGTGAAAAAAAAACAAATCACAGAACCAGCATAGATTAGGAACATCTCTGCCATGCAAAGACTGAGCCGGGTGTCAACTGGTACTGGATTTGTGTACTGTGGAAATAATCACTGGTATAAGCAATCAACCCTGGAGAAACTCTACAGACACCCCCCCCCACCACACACACACACTCTTTAGAAGAAAAAAATAGTTCTGAACAAACACACAACTGAAAACACTCACATCTTCCTTGTTCATATGCAGCAGGGATCCCCAACATAATGCCTCAGGGCACCAAGACACCGGCTGCCACATTTCCTGGCACCTGCCAATAGTTTTTAGAAAGTGGGTGGGGACCTCTGCCCACCAGGGCTTCTGATTGGCCATTAGAGATTTGATTCGCTGTGCAAATTTTTAAAAGCGTTGCTAGGCAGCCACTGCCACCACAGCACAAGGAAGGGTTTTCGCTGAGTGACTGGAAGTAAGCTGTGGCGGCCATTTTGCAGCTATGCCGATCAGACTGGGCCAGGATACCAAAGGTGCCCACGGGTTCAAAAAGGTTGAGGACCCCTGATCTCCAGCTTCCACAGACATTAGAGATCACGCCCACATCTGTGAAGCACAAAAGGCCTTCCAAATTTTTGGTAGCACTTTTTCCTCTCCAGGACGACAACTCCTCTGCCTGCAGTCTTCCTTTCTTTCACGACTTGCCGTTAATTGCTGCGAAAGTGCTGGTGGGAATGTTTTAACCTGAGAACTTTTTAATTTGTCAGTTAGCTCCATAACCTTAATCAAAAAGCTTGCATTCTTATATCGATTTGAGGTTACAGTTTGATCCTTCTAATATCTTTGAGAGGCACTGGAAATGCCTGGTTGGTCTGATTTTTATTTTTATTTTACTGGATGCATTTTTGGAGAGTCAACAGACTGGAAGATGGAAAACCTCCAGTGTGGGGGGGGGGGAGAGAAACGATCTCTTTCCGTTGTCCACGTTCCCAGATCAGCCTATTTTGCTGGCGAAGAGCAGCTTCCCTCTCCCCCCAACTCCGGTTTGCTCCCATCTGTTGCTCCTTCTCCAGCTGCTGCTGAGACGGGCATCAGGTGCACGTAGAGAAGGGGAACAGCTGAGCCCTGCCGTCCGTGCAGAGAGATCACTCACCTCCATCGCAGCCGCCGCTGATGCAGACACAAAGCCAGCCATGGGAAAGGCACAAACAGCTCTGCAGTTTTAGTTTTGGTGGATCAACTAGCCCACGCACAGCAATACCCGACTTCACACAAATATGATGATGCCAGGAGAAGGACTGCAAGAACTGATGGGGCGCTGGAACCCTGTTCCCCCTCCCCCTTGGTTCTGCTCAGCTCGCCCACTCGTCTTCTCTGGGCCCGCTCTAGGTGGGGAGGCCAGCCTCCAGAGAGTCCTCCTGGGCGGCCCCGTCAGGCAGATTTTCTTACCTGCACTGCGTGGGGGGGCATGCAGACAAGTGGGCCGTCCTGAACTATCAGTGCGTCATTTCATTCCCTCACAGCTGAGATCTCAGCCAACTAGCCAGGTAACTAGTTGTTTACTGCCTGGACTAGGAATAGTCTGTTGACTAGGATTGCCAGACTCCGGGTGGTAGCTGAAGCTCCCAGGTATTATAGTTGATCACCAGATGACAGAGATTAGTTCCTCTGGAAAAAAGGGCTGCTTTGGAAGGTGGACTGTACAGCTTTATACTGTGCTGACGTGTGAATGCCGGCCTCTGAGCATCCCCGTGCAAAGCTCAGAGTTGCCAGCTCCAGGCTGGGATATACTTGGAGGTCTGCAGGGGGGGGGAGCCTGAGGAAGGTGAGGTTTGGGGAGGGAGGGTGGCAATCCTAGCTGAGCCTCAGACGGGCTTCAAAATGGTTCCCCTTTCCCTAGTTTATGAGTAGGAGGCAGGATCTCTCAGACAGAAATCTCAGCACCCTCCCTGAGCCATATTCCTCAGAATTCTCTGGGGGGAGCCACGGCGGTTCAGCTGACAGAAGTTTGTGGGGTCGTGTCTGGAGATCTCCTGGTATTACAACTGGTCTCCAGTTGACAGAGATTAATTCACCTGACAAAAATGGCTGCTTTGGAAGGCGGATTCTATGGCACTATCCCTATTGAAGTCCCTCCCCTCCCCAAACCCCACCCTCCTCAGGCTCCACCCCTAAAATCTTCGGGTATTTGCCAACCTTGAACTGGCAACCTTAGAGAGGCCCGTAGCTACCGTGGGGCACTTGGGGTGACTCCCCCTCCCAAATCTGCCCTGCCCCCAAGTCTTCCCTGATCTTTCGAATTTTGGCGGGAGGAGCCTCCCCCACAACCTGCCAGAGCCACACTGCAGTAGAAGGCAGCAGCCTCCACCTCTTGCCTACCTGCCTGCCTGTCTTTCTTTCCTTCCCTTGCCTCCTCTTCAGACTGGGAGAGGACCGGCTATTGCAGAGGCCCTGATACCCTTGGCTGTCACTTCCCACGGGTGTCCTGGCTGTGGTGCAGAAGGCGGCTGGAGCCGACCACAGGGGCTCTGAGCAGGCCCCCCCCCAACACCCCCTTCAGAGCATCTGCGCTTCATCCGTCCAGGAGAGCTGCAGGCCAACTGACCACTTCTCCTCTCCTGGCTGCCGGCTGAGCTGGGGTTGCTCCGTCTCTGGCAGGCCTTCGGGGATCTGGGAAACTTCAGTGTCTGAGGGCAACAGTTGGGTTGGGGATTTGTGAAAAGAGGGGAGCTCAGAGGGCAGCTGCTCTGTTCTGCTCTGCCAGCAGAAGGCCCGCCCGAGCTGCAGAGAGGGCCTGGTCCAGCGGGAGGGGTAGGGAGAGAGAAACCAAAGGACCCGACCCGACATGAAGCCTGAAAGAAGGGCATCTGAATTTTTTCCAGTCAACACAACCAAGTGTTTCCTCGGAAGTAAGTGCCCCTTGGGTTCAGCAAGGCCAGGAGGGCTCCTCAGCTGCCCCACACCTGGAGGCAGGAGGGAAGGCTGGGCTGGGGGGCTCTGGACGGGAGAAGGAGAAATCCCCTCTTAATTAGATTCCCACTAATCAAAAAGATTAGACACTAATAATCTGGTAATCTAATTGAGCTCCCTGCTCACAGTCTTTCCCCCCACACAAAGAAAACTTCCTAGCTACAGGGCTGAACCTCTGTGTTTCCCCTGGTGATGGTGCTAGTGGAAAGTGCTGTCAAGCTGCAGCTGACTTATGGAGACCCCGTAGGGTTCTCAAGGCAAGAGGCTTTGGGAGATGGTTGCCCTTGCCTGCCTCTGCGTAGCCACCCCGTTCTTTCCTGGTGGCCTCCCATCCAAATACTGACCAGGGCTGACCCTGCTTAGCCTCTGTGATCTGAAGAGATCAGGCTAGCCTGGGCCATCCAGGTCAGGTCATGAATTCAGAGGTCATCTGCCATTGCCTGCCTCTGCACAGCAACCCCAGAGCTCCTTGGAGGTCTCCCATCCAAATACTAACCAGGGTTGATGTGGCTTAACTTCTGAGATCTGATAAGACTGGGCTAGATGTTCAGAGGTGGTTTCCCATTGCCTGCCTCATAGCAATCCTGGACTTCTCTGGTGGGCTCCCATTCAAATATTAACCAGGGCCAACCATGCTTAGCTTCCAAGATTTGATGAGATTGGGCTAGACATTCAGAGGTGGCTTGCCATTGTCTGCCTCTGGGCAGCAACCCTGGAACTTCTTTGGTGGTCTCCTATCCAAGGACTAACCAGGACCGACCCTGCATAGCTTCCAGGATCCCTCACCATATCACACTGGTGGTAGTTTGGTTGTCTTGATCACTATGAATAGCCAAGGAAAGGGTGGCCAAGGACAGTCACAAGAAACTCAGTGAGCCTTATGGCTGATAGCTGGAAAACTTGCTCCAGCCTTTAGAATGTGCCACTCAGCGAATGTTAGGAAGGAGCTAACGAAATGGGCCAGGGGAGAGCCTGGGGCAAATATTTCAGTCTGAACTAGTGAGAGAGAGTGAGAATGAGTGCTGGACCAACTGAGTTTGAAGGCAGAGCTTTCTCTGATGGAGGATTGGAGGATTTGCTGCTGTTTGAGCATCTGGTTCCTTCTAACACCCTCTGACTCTATATTTGTGAATGAACTGAAGCCTTCCAGATACCCTTTGTGCCCCCCCCCCATCATCCAAATGAGGAGAAAACTTGTGCTGTTCCCCGGGATTTGTCTCTGCTCCAGCATGCAGGGAATGTGCATAATTGTATGCACAAAGTAACCTTCAGCTTTAATAAACTGATGTTCTGAGGGGTCTGTGTTGATGAAAATATTTTATGTTTGCGATTTTTTTTTACCTTTCAAAAGAGCGGTAAGTGAGAAGATACGCTGCATGCACCAGATATACAACCATTCTCTCCCCCCCCCCCATTAGAGTGGAATGAAGAATGCCCAGGGGGGCCTGAGCCAATGCAGCTGTTGCCTAGCAATTTTTTACCCAGGAACATGACTCCTGAATATCAATAGGAAACTAACTTCCACTAATATTTTTCATTGTTGGATGACTCAGTCATGCAGCAGAGGTTCCTCTTTTTTTGCTATGGTGCCTTGAGGGCTGCACCAACCTGGTGTGGATCCCAGATGCAAAGGCCCCTCGTCACAACCAGGACATGAGAAAAACAGATTGCTTACCTGTAACTGATGATCTTCGAGTGGTTATCTGTGCTGTACCACACATGGGTTGGGCGCCTGCATACGACCTCGTTCGGAGAAACCTCTAGAGATTTACCTCAGAAGAGCTTTGGTAGGCTCTCTTCCCGCCCTGGGGAGGAGGCATGCATCGTGCATGCCCAGAGCAGGAGAGAGAGCCGCCTCCCACTCAGTTCCTTCGACTGCCACTGGCAAGGCCAAGCAATCTAAGAAGGAAATCTGGAGATGCCAGCAGCGGGGAAGGCTGGGTGGGATTGTGGTACTGCACAGATGACCACTCGAAGATCATCAGTTACAGGTAAGCAACCTGTTTATCTTCGTCGTGGTCTCTGTGCAGTCCCACACATCAGTGATTACAAGAGCTGAACCAGTTGGAGGAGGGAGCTGGCAGCTGCAAAAAACACAAACAGACTGGTTAAGGCACAGCATCATCATCAAAACAAATCACCCAAGGGTCCTACCTGAGGGTGCAGCAAGATCAAGCGAAGAGAGACCGCAGCACTGTCTGACCGAAGTCAGCATCCCGTCGGGCTCGGACTCAAATGTGTAGTGGGTCACGAAGGTCGATGCCGAGGACCACGTAGCAGCCACACAGACATCTTCCAACGGGACACCCGCCAGGAAAGCAGCGGACGTCGAAACCGCCCGTGTGGAATGGGCAGTGACACAGGTAGGAACAAGCTGACGTGCCAGCTCATAGCAAAGGGCTATAGTGGAAGTCACCCATTTAGAGAGTCGTTGGGAAGAAATCGGCTCCCCCAGGTGCGGAGGGCCATAAGCTAGGAACAGCCGAGGGGATTTACGTATGGGCTGTGTCCTATGCAGGTAGAAAGAGAGCGCTCTGCGAACATCGAGACAGTGCAAGGCTCTCTGAGAGGCATCAGTTGGGTTCGGAAAGAAAGTAGGTAGAACAGACGACTGAGAGAGATGAAAGGCAGAGACGATTTTAGGGAGGAAGGAAGGATCTGTTCTAAGGACAACCTTCTCCCTATGAAAAACAGTAAAGGGGGGGATCAGCCTAAAGGCAGCTAGCTCCCCTACTCTATGAGCAGTGGTAATGGTGACAAGAAATGCCATTTTCCAGGAAACTAATCTGAGGTCGGCGGTAGACATGGGTTCGAACGGTTTAGACATGAGTTGAGAAAGGACCAGTGACAAGCTCCACGAAGGCACCAACAGTTTCCTAGGAGGGCACATCCAAAGGAGACCCTTGAGGAACGTTCTGGTGAGACAATGGGAGAACACTGAGGATCCTTGTATCAGGGGATGATTGGCGGAGTTTGCCACCAGATGAACCCACAAGGACGAGTATGCAAGGCCAGTATCCTTTAAGTGTACGATGTAGGAGAAAATCTCACGGAGAGATGATTGAACCGGATCGAAGGAGTGATCAGAAGCATAGGATTGGAATCTGTTCCACTTGAATCAATAGGAACGTCAAGTAGAAGGCTTCCTAGCGTTCAGAAGGATTTCAGAAACTTGAGGCGAGAAGTCTAAGGTTGGATCTTCCAGGCCGTCAATCTGAAAAATCCCGGATTGGGATGGAGGATTCTCCCTCGGGCCCGAGAGAGGAGATCTGGGATGACAGGGAGAGGGTGGAAGGAACGATGGGAGAGTTGGAGCAGGTGAGGAAACCAGACCTGGCGCGGCCACCACAGAGTGACTAGTATGCAGGAGGTACCATCTGCGTGGATCTTCTGGACGACCCGGGAGATGAGAGGGAACGGAGGAAAAAAGTAGAACAGGGTTCTGGTCCACTTGTGAAGAAAGGCATCCCCGAACGACCGAGCAGATGGGGGATCCCTGCTGAAAAACAGGTGACATCAAGTATTGTCGGCGGTCACGAAGCCGTCGACAGATGGGTGACCGAACTCTAGAAAGAGAGGTCGAAGATACCGGAGGGGAATGGACCATTCGTTGTCCGACAAAGCGGAGCAACGCAACCGATCTGCATCAACATTTTGATCCCCGGGAATGTGTATCGCCGAGAGCGTGATGGAGTGACCGAGGCACCAGGACCAGAGGTCGATCGCCAAGTTGCAAAGACGAACAGAGGCAGTGCTGCCCTGTTTGTTGATGTAATAAACAGCAGTGGTGCTGTCGGAAGCCAGTTGGACGACATGTCCCCGAAGGGTCGGAAGAAATGACTGAAGGGCCAGATAAACCGCTCGCAACTCTAGGTAATTTATGTGACGAGTTTCGTCTCGAGCAAACCAAACCCCCTGAGCAGAAAGCGTTCCGCACTGGGCTCCCCAACCCCAGAGGGAAGTGTCCGTGGTCAACAACAGCTCGGGAGGAGGAGGTCGAAAGGGCATCCCAGAAAGGAGGTGGAGGGGGTGAGACCACCATTCGAGAGAGTCGAGGATGCTCCATGGAATCGACAAAATCATGTGCCAAGGACTCCATAGAGGATCGAAGGTGCGGAGAAGCCACAGCTAAAGCGGCCGCATTCTCAACCGGGCATGGCGGACTACAAACACCATGGAGGCAAAGTGACTGAGGAGCCTCCTCACAGAACAGGTGGATTGTTGAGGGAACGTCTGAAAGGAGGATACCATCACCAGAATGTTGGAAGCCCTCGATTCCGGGAGGAAAGCCGCTTCGAGGTTGGTGTCGAGACGAACCCCGAGAAATCGAAGGACTTGGAGGGGCTGAATGGAGGACTTGGTGACGTTGACGCAGAGATCGAGAGCACGGAGGAGGGAAAGAGTCTCCTGAGTGTCGTGGAGCAACTGAATTGGCGTCGGAACTACAAGAAGCCAGTCGTCGATGTAAGGATAAAGAGTGATTCCCCGTCGATGAAGTTCGGCCACCACCACAGCCATCAGCTTGGTGAACACCTGCGGGGCGGTAGAAAGACCGAAGGGAAGCACCCTGTACTGGTAGTGTGCATCTCCAACGGCGAACCAAAGGAATCGACGGTGTTGGGGACGGATTGTGACATGGAAGTATGCGTCTTGGAGGTCGACTGATGTGAGCCACGCCACCTGTGGTATCAGGGGAAGGATCAACTGCAAAGTGACCATTCTGAATTTTTGATATTGAATGAAACAGTTGAGATCTCGAAGATCCATAATCGGTCGGGAGCCGCCGTCTCTCTTGGGAACCAGGAAATATTTCGAGTAGAAGCCGCGAGTCCGTTGTGCCTCCAGGACGACCTCGATGGCTCCTTTGGCAAGGAGGGTGGAAATCTCGAGATTGAGAAGAGGGTCTGGAGGCGTGACGACAAAGTGTGGAAGGACTGGAGGCGAAACGAACTCTATGGCGAACCTGACCCATAGAATGGTGAGGACCCAGGAGTTGGTGGAAATTTCTTCCCAGGCTGGTAGAAAGGAGAAGAGACGGGTCCGGACAGGAGGAGTGTACGATGTCAGAGAGGGCAGGCGGTGGAGACAGTCAAACAGACTGTTTAGGCTGTGGCGGCTTTTTGGAAGGTTGAGAACAATGCTTGGAGGGAGGACAGGAGTCATAAGGCTTCCTCCTCCATTGGGGATTGGATGCGGAGATGGATATCGTCTGGAACCAGGAGGCTTCCAAGGATGGTTCCGAGGTTGGTAAGGAGTGGCGGAGACCCCAAGATTTCGAGCCTGCTTCTGACTGTCATCGACAGCTTTCAAAACCTCGTTGGTGGTAGAGTGGAAGAGGCCATCACTATTGAACGGAAGATCCTCTATACAGAACTTAACGTCAGGTTGTAAAGAGGTGCCCCGCAGCCAAGCATGACGCCGGAGAGCGACGGAAGAGACCAGAAGCTTTGAAGAACAGCTAACTGCATGCCGAACTGAATTGATCTGCTGCTTCGAGATGGCACAAACCTCAGACAAGGCACCTGACAGAGTGGCACGATGTTCCTCTGGGACAAAATCCAAGATAGGACGAATAGCATTTGCGACGTTGAAGGCATACGCCGACAGGTAGGAGAGGTAGGTATCGATGTGGAGATTCATAGAGGCCAGAGAATACATCTTTTTGGCCAGAAGGTCAAGCTTGCAACCCTCACGGTCGGGAGGCACAGACTGGCGTACAGGTTGCTTCGATCTCGACGATGAATGTACGACCATCGAATTCGGCGGCGGTTGACAGAGGAGGAACTTGCCGGGATTTTGTTGAATCTTGTACAGACCATCATAGCGCCTCGAGACTGGGGGGATCGATGCCAGGTGCTCCAAAGATTCTTTCAAGATTGAAAGGTGGACAGGAAGCAAGGGCAGGACAGTAGAAGGAGGAAGGTCGGCTTGGACCAGTCTGTGAACCACGTTGGTCACAGCAGGGGATTCTGTAGAGCCATGGACTTGAAGGGCGACGGCCATTCGAGTGACGAGCTCCAAATACGCCTTAGGACCCTCAGTGGGCAATATAGACCCGGAGCACCGAGGCTCATCCTCTATTTGAGTGACCTCGGGGTCAAGCTCCACCGAATCCGACCGGTCCGATATCGACATTGGAGAGGAGGACCTTAATGGTTAAACCAGGTCGATAACCGGGTGGTCGACAGAAGGATGGTACTGAGGTTCTAAGGGAGAACTCTTCGGGGCATCCCTAATCCTCGAGGATTCGGAAGGCTGGTCCTGAGGAATCGAACATTCCGTGACCACCGATGTGGAGCGTCGAGGGCAGTCAGAAACATGGCCCCGATCCGTACGCTCAGAGTGACGGACACGATCATAATGATGACGCTCCAGTGTCGGGGACCTGGAATAATAGTAGGCCGCATCCGGGCATTCTCGATGTTCATCGAAAGACCAACATTGGTCATCAGAAGGGGAACCGGATGACGACGGAGACTGCCGACGGATCAGTCTTCTCCGGTCATATCGGGATCGAGACTGCGAGTGGCGGTGCACCAAAACAGGCCTCTCGTCCAAAGTGTGGACCGGGAGATCAGAATGCCTCAAAGGAGATTGGGAACGTCGACGAGGGGACAACAGTGGAGACGACCTCATCGACTGGCCCAGTGGAATCAAGCCCGAAGCCGACGAGTGCGTGTGCTGTGGGGTTGTAGGTGGCACTGCAGATCTTTGAGAGGCAGAGGCCAACACGGGCATCAATGTCAATAAGCCGGTAATGACAACAGGCTCAACCAGCGAAACTGAAGCAGATGACGGGACCTTCGATTTCGAAGGGGTCTTATCTTCAGCCCGCTTAGGTTTCTGTTTCAGTGCCTTCGAGGAGGTGTCTGATTTTTTAGCCGCAGAGGCATGAGAAGCCGCTGAGGACATTGTGGGGCGCAAAGCTGACTCTAAAAGTAGAGCTCTAAGCCTAACCTCCCGATTGCGTCGAGCCTGCCGAGTAAAACTTGCGCAGTGAGGACAAGTATCAACTCTATGGGCCTCTCCCAAACAAATTAAACAAAAGTCGTGCCCGTCATTCGAAGGAATCTTGGCAGGGCAACGATGGCACACTTTGAAAAACTTAGTTATTCCCAAACCCACCCACCAAAGAAAGGGGGGGATAGAAAAGAGAAAAAGAGAAAATCCTTTTCTTTTTTTTATAAGAAAAGAAGAAGAAGAAGAAGAAGAAGAAGAAGAAGAAGAAGAAGAAGAAGAAGAAGAAGAAGAAGAAGAAGAAGAAGAAGAAGAAGAAGAAGAAGAAGAAGAAGAGAGAGAGGACAAAAGCGAAAAACAAGTAGATGAAAATACTCAGCTGAGGTAACGATACGGAGGAACAATAACGAGGTGTGAACGCGAAGGCAGTCGAAGAAGAACTGAGTGGGAGGCAGCTCTCTCTCCCGCTCTGGGCATGCGCGGTGCGTGCCTCCTCCCCAGGGTGGGAAGAGAGCCTGCCAAAGCTCTTCTGAGGTAAATCTCTAGAAGTTTCTCCGAACGAGGTCGTGCGCAGGCGCCCAACCCAATGCCTTAGCCTACCCTCTGAGGCAGCCACTTCCTCCAAGGAACTGATCTCTGTCATCTGGAGGTCCAGGAGATCTCCAGGCTCCACTTGGAGGTTAGCAATCCTGTCATCAGACTGTAGCTCTGTTTACCCCAGCGCCAGGCCTGTAGCCAGGATTTCTTAAATCAGTGGCCTTGTAAAAAGTGGGGGGGGGCACTGAAATAAAAACAAAATTTAAAAAGTTCTGCACTCTGGCTGGCTGGCCCCTGCCCCAAGTGGTCTTCCCTCCTGCTTTGCCATCCCCCGCGCCAGCCCGCTAGGCTCTCCCTTGGCCCTGGACCCCGCAGAGGAGAGGGGCAGGGCCCAGGAAGTGGGGCTTGCCGGGGACTCGAGGCCAGCATCCTCTGTGCTTCCTTCTGCGAGGAGCAGCCGGAGGGGCAGCCCCATGAAGTTGGTGAGTGTGCACAAGGATGCCCAAGGCAAGCCAAGGTCACCAGCGTCCTGCAAAGTGGCATCCTGCTCGCCTGCTGTTGCACCGTCCCTCCGGGCGATCCTGCTGGCCATGGGGGAGGCTTGGGCGACTGCTGCTCCTGCCGCCACTGTGGGGGGGGCACTGCTGTTGCTGCCGCCTTTGCCCCATGAAAAAAGGCTCCACCGTCTCCACCATCCTCCTTGCCGGCCCCCATCCAGGCTGCCGGAGCCCCTGCCTCTCGTTCCCGCCTCCAGGGCCGTCTTTGTGCGCTTGTTTGTTGCTGTTTTTTTTTAAAAAGCTTCCAGTTTGAGCGCTTGAGCAAACATGTGCTTAATAAATCCATTATTAAACGTTAAATGGATTTATTAAGCGCATGTTTGCTCAAGCGCTCAAACCGGAAGCTTTTTTTTAAAAAAAGCACAAAGAGTGGTCAGGCGGCCCTAATCACAATCATTGCAAAAGAGGGGCTGTCCAGATGGGCGAAATCGCGCATTCAAAGCGCAAGTGCCAGGAAAATACCTGATTTTCCAGGGGGCAGGAAAACCTGGGAGCATTGCGAGTGAGCCCACCGGCGCAGGAGGTGGATTGGTGCATGTGAACATGAAATTTACATGCGGGAAGGAACAGCGGCGAACCCCGATCAAAAGGTCAGTGTGATTGCACCCTGAGAAGTTGTCCCACCCTGCTAGGTGAGATCTTGTTCACTGGAGTCACTGGGGATCTTTGGTGCATAAAACCTGAGCTCTGCTGAGGGCCTCTCTCTTTTGGGATGCAGCTCATTCTAAAGAAACTCTAAAGCAGGGGTGGCCAAACTTGCTTAACGCAAGAGCCACACAGAATAAACATCAGATGTTTGAGAGCTGCAAGACATGAACAAATATCACCCACGTGTTTTTATTGGAAAAGATGCAAATTTGCTTTTTATTAACATCAAATGAGACTGCCAAAAATAAAAACAAAAAGGGGTAAGAACAGTTATTGATCATGATATTTCCTTGTCTTCTCCAAGCTGGCAGGTGGGGGAGGGGCTTTGAGAAGGCACTTAAAATTGCTTTCTTTCTCTGTCCCTCCCCTCAAGCCTACCGAGGGAAGGGAACACTGGCTGGGGAAGGGAAGACCGATCAGGAAGGCATGCCTCCCCTTCGCTTCCCCAGCGGCCTTGTCAGGAGCTGCACAATATGTGTGAATGAGCCGCACGTGGCTCCCGAGCCGCCGTTGAGCCGCTCCTGCTCTAAATCCCTACCCTCCTTTTGTTGGATATTGGAGCTCTGCAAGAGGATCTGGGAGGGAAAGGGTGAAGAGAATTCTCTCTCTCTGGGGTACACTTGGCAGTTGCCCCCCCCCCCCCAATCGGTTAGATGCTGGGCCTCTTTGGCCCTTGCCTGCCTTCCGTTTCATCTTATATAGGACCTCTCTTTTTCCCTCTCTTACCTGGGCTTGAAGTTGTAGCACGTTAACCTTTTTGAAGTTAGTCAGCACACAGTAAGTTAAATGTACGAATATGTCATGTAAGATGTACTTCTATTTTTGTAAGTAAAATTTCTTTCTCTTGTTCCCACTGGAGTTAGATCATCTGTGTAATTTGTTTGAACAGCATCTCCCCTTAACCGGGAAACATGGAGGATCAGGGATTCTGTATAAAGTTTCTGTGCTTCCAAGGCAATTGATATTTCCCCCCATTTAACCCAATACCTTTTCCCCACCACCCCTCAGTCTCTAGAGCACGGGTCCCCACTGGGTGCCCTGGTGCCTGCCGACACCTTTTCCGGAACCCACCCAGTGTTTTTAGAAAGTGGGTGGGGCCGTGTGAGACTTTTGCAAACACATCTTTTGATTGGCTGCTGGAGATTTGATTGGCTATGCAGCTTTTTAAAACCATTGCTTTGGCAGCCACTGCCACCAAAGCATGAGGGTGTTCACTGCGTGACTGAAGGTAAGCTACTGCAGCCATTTTGTAGCTGACTCTGCCTCCAGTGGCAGCCATTTTGTGGCTGTGCCCACCATGCTATGTCAGAATTCCAAAGATGCCCTCGGCCTCCAAATGATGGGGACTTGTGCTCTAGAACTTGTTCGTCAATATATGGTAGTGGACAGATATTAACTTTTCATTGAACAGGAACCAAACACATTCAACAGAGAATGGAATCTCTCAACCCTGACACCAGAAGCCAGGACAGCTCACCATCTGTAAATATTCAGCCATAAGCAGTCTCACAATTTTTGTTTCCTCCCACAAGGATCAATCATTGTGCTATTATCCATACTGAATTTAATCCAGAAGATGTCATCGAAAAGACCTCTCCATCAGAGAGAGGGGCTGCAGGAAAGCAAACCCTGTAGCAATGACAAATGTGTATGTTGCAAGATGAAAAAAGCCAGCAAGGCATCGAGTGTTTGGGAGTGTTGTCAACATCCGGTTCCCTCTAGGCTTCGCCTATGGTAACAGGAAGCTTTGCTTGGAAAGGATCAGGGAAGCTAAGCCGCTGGGTAATAGGCAGGCGACTGGATTTGTATCGGCAAAAAGGAGGCTGTGAGGCAAAAGGGACAGTATAGTGGACAAGCCGAATGAAGAAAGCGCAAGGCCCGTAGAGCCTGAACTGACATAAACTGTACGATGACCTAGACGGTGCTTGCTTACTTTGAGGCACATCCCAGGGAAGGGAGGGGCTGCCAGGAGGGAGGTGCAGCTAAATGCTGCTCTAGGGATGCCAACCGCCAGGTGGGGCCTGGAGCTCTGAAGAGGGTTTGCTTTATTTAAGAAGTACTGAGTGAACACACTTCTTCAGGGCAATGTATTTCCCGGCGGGCTGAAAGGAGTGGAGAAACAGCCTTGGGCGCTAACAGGGTTAAAGGCATAAGAGAACCCCCCCCCCATGTTTAACAACAACAACAGCAACAAAAGCGGCTTCAAGAGAAGGAGGGTTTTTCCGTTGTAAGTGGGCAGCTTTTTTTCAGCTGCGGCTTCTGCACTCCATATTGCCCTCTCGGCCACTTCCACCCCCATGGGTAGGGTTACCAGCCTCCAGGTGGGGCCTGGAGATCTACAACTGATCTACAGACCTTTCCTGGAGATCAGTTTTCCTGGAGAAAATGGCAGCTTTGGAGGGTGGGCTCTTCGGCATCGCGTCCCTGCTGAGGCCCCTCCTCTCCTCAAATTCTGCCCTCCCCAGGCTCCACCCCCCAAAAAAAATCTCCAGTTATTTCCCAACCCAGAGCTGGGAACTCTGCCCACGGGACTCTGTATGCATAGTTGTGAGGCCACACTTTGAGCCCCAGAGGTGGAAACCGGCTTGGGAAGGAGGATCTGGGGCAGGCCTGGATTGGAAAACTCCTGGAGACTTTGGAGGTGGATCCAGGGGAGGGGCCTCAGCATGGTAGGATGCCACAGAGTCCCCCCTTCAAAGCAGCCATTTTCTCCGGGGGAGCTGATCTCTGTCAGCTGGAGATCAGTTGTCAAAGCGGGACATCCCCAGGCCCCACCTGGAAGCTGGCAACCCTAGGTTCTGTTATGTGCGTAACAGTGCAATCCCATGTAGAGTTACTCCAGTTCGAGCCCACTGAATTCAACAGCCTTAGATCAAAGTAACTCTGCACAGGATTGCATGCAAAGCAATGGTCCAGCCGGTGACAGGCTAGGGCTGCCTGCTCTCTGCACTTTTGGAAACAGAAGTGAACCACGGAGGCCTTACGGAATTTGGGGGGATTTTGTTACACATCGCTAGATAAGAAAACCCAGTCCTCGCAACTACAGGTTGTGATGCAGCAGTTGGCTTCCTGAGATTAAAACCAGAATTTTTGTTCCCTTGGATGCAGTAGAAAAGAGCAAGCGAGACTCACGAAAGCTCCTCCCCTGCCACAAATTTGGTTAGTCTTTAAGGTGCCGCTGGAGTCTCTTGCTCTTTTCTGCTGCTGCAGACAGACAAACACGATCTTGACTTACCTGGTGGCTGGCCATGCTTCATGCCAGTCAGCTAACCCCTCCCTCCAAGCCACCACTGATACTGCTACTCTGGCCCATTCACAGGCCTCCCATTTACCTGTCCGGGGTGGGGTGGGGGAGGTGGACTTACTCATTTCCAGCCCTGAACTCTGGCCTCCAAGGAAAAGGGGAGTAGAAGAGAAAATGGTCTCCATACAGACGGTCTCCATCGTTGCCCCCATTTCCTATTTTAAACATACCCCGAAATTTGTAGAAGGAAAATTTCACGCTAATTTCCACATTCATTCAAGGTTCGTTCCATTTCTCGGCTTCACTTGTCAAAGAAAAATTTGGCTTTCTCTGGCAGGTGAGGGGTAGGAAGAATTCTGTATCATTTGAAGAGCCAGTGTGTTGTAGTGGTTAAGAAGGATCTGGAAGATCCAGGTTTGAATCCTCAGTCATGTCATGGAAGCTCAATTGGTGACCTTGGGCCAGTCACACGCAGCCTAACCTACCTCACAGAGTTGCTGTGAGGATGAAATGGAGGAGCAGAGAAGAATGTAAGCCTCTTTGGGTCCCCCTGGGGAGAAAGGCAGGATGTAAATCAAGGAACGAAGGAAAGGAAAGGAAAGGAAAGGAAAGGAAAGGAAAGGAAAGGAAAGGAAAGGAAAGGAAAGGAAAGGAAAGGAAAGGAAAGGAAAGGAAAGGAAAGGAGGAAGGAAGGGAAAGGAAGGGAAATGGAAAGGGGAGGAAGGAGGGAGGGAGGGAAGGCAAGGCGAGGAAAGGAAAGGAAAGGAAAGGAAAGGAAAGGAAAGGAAAGGAAAGGAAAGGAAAGGAAAGGGAAGGGAAGGAAAGGGAAGGGAAGGAAGGAAAGGACAGGGCAGGGCAGGCAAGGAAAGGAAGGGAAAGGGAAGGAAGGAAGGGAAAGGAAGGGAAAGGAGAGGGAGAGGGAAGGAAGGAAGGAAGGAAAGGAAGGTGAAACAACCTGGTTATTTCTATACTTCACGTGGAAAAGCCATGGCTCTCAAAATTTAGTTTGCAGTATCAGGAAACCAGTAATATTCCCCCCTCAAAAACTGCTTGCAAATACAGACATACCAGAATTGCGTAGTGCAATGCACAGCCTGATGGTATCCCACAGAAGAAATGGTTCTACGTGTTAAAAAAACAGAGATTAACAATATGGCAATTCCTATTTATTCTGGTTTCGAACATATTGTGATGGAGGCTGTAAAGGTGGGCAAATGGCCCCATGCTTTTGTTCCATGAGCCCTCTCTCGCTCTCATCCAAGACAGAGTCCACTCCAGCATCACACCAAGAAAGCAAACACAGGGCAAAGATAAGCAGATGAAGGACTGAAAGGCAAGCTCAGTTCTCCGTGATTCACACAGAGTTTATGGAATAAAGTAAATCATGGATGGTTCATATTACAGCCTTTCTTCCCCTGCGGGGCTGTAGAGTTTCTTTTCGGCATTCAGCAACAAGCAAAACTGAAAACAGGACCTCCATTATACATGACTGAATATCAGACCTCCAGGCTTCATCCTGTCACACATCTGCTTGAAAGTAAGTCCCCTTCAGAAAAGATCCCATGATTCCTTTTGCGCAACCTATTTACTGCTGTTCTCTGCAAGGCCATTCTCTGAGGGCACTCACAGACAAGCATATAATTATTAGTCTTCATTTCCTGAGAAGAGGTGCTAAGTGCTGGTTTTTACTTTGTAGCAAGGCAAAGTCACTGCTCATAATAATTTTTATTACTATGGGGCTATTTTGAAATAATCATTTTAAAAGAGCCGGTGGCTCTGGGTGTTGAAAACTGGAATTGGCAGAGAACAGGAAGCAATGAACTAAACTGGAAAGGAAAGGACAAGTTAGCTTGGTAAATGGGTTTTAAGTCTGATTAAGGTAGGTTGCCGTGTTGGTCTGAAGCAACAGAACAATTATTGAGTCTACTGGCACCTTAGGACCAACAAAGTGTTTAATTCTGGGTATAAACTCTTGTGTGCATGCACCCAAAAGTTTATGCCCAGAATGAAACTTTGTTGTCTTAAAGGTGCGACTGGACTCAAACTGTGTTTTAAGTCTGTTTGTTTAAATCACAAATCTGGTCTGGGGAGGGTGGGGGGGAGAGATAGAAGCACAACACCCAAAAGACTGGGAAGCAACCAGCTGGCTACAAGGCCATGTGGATTGTCTGTAAAATCTACATGAGCAACTATGGAGATTCCAGTGCAGAACTGACCGTCTGCAGGACAGGAGATGGTCCACTCCAGATACTAGGATCACCAATGGCAGTGGGATGGTTTAGGTTCCTGAGTTCCCTTTACTCACTTCTCTCTTTACGTCTCTTCTCTGGTAAACCATTGCCACTGTCTCCTATGGGGGAAAACCCCTAAATCGGAAGTGAGAACACAACATGTCCTCCCATCTGTGACTCTGAGTGGGTGGCCCAACTTCCTCCCGTAGGTGCATGAGGTCTCAGAAGACAGAGGGATGTCCCACAAGCCCTCCCAAACTCCTTTACGATATCCCCTCCCACTCCACACATTTGCTGGGATCGTGAGGGGCACGATTCCACAGAGCATTCTTGATGACAGGTTGGTAGAATGTGGTTGGGATCCTATTGCTGTTAGGTGGACCACACCCAAAGAGTGCTTGTGAATGGTCCCTCGTCCTCTTAGAGAGGAGTGGCAAGCCTCAAGGATCTGTCCTGGGACCTGTCTCGTTCAACATCTTTATAAATGATTTGGATATAAGAATAGAGGGAATGCTTATTAAATTTGCAGATGATAATAAATTGGGATGGGTAGCAAATACAGTAGAAGACAGAGTCAGGAATCCAGGATGATCTTGACAGGCTGAAAAATTGGGCTAAAACAAAATGAATTTCAACTGAGATTCTGCATTTAGGTAGGAAAAATAAAATGCATAATTATAGGATGGGGGAGACTCATCTTGGCAGTAATGTGTGCAAAAAGGATCTAGGGGTCTTAGTGGACCATACACTGAACATGAGTCAGCATTGTGATGCTGTAGCCAAAAAGGCAAATGTGATTTTGGGCTGCGTCCAGATCACGCAAAGTGATCACTTTACTCTGCTCTGGTTAGACCTCACCTAGAGTATTGTGTTCAGTTTTGGGCACCACAATTTAAGAAAGATATAGACAAGCTGGAACGTGTCCAGAGGAGGGCAGCAAAGATGATGAGGGATCTAGAGACCAAGTCCTGTGAGGAAAGGTTGAAGGAGCTGGGTATATATAGCCTGGAGAGGAGACGACTGGAAGGTGATATGATAACCATCTTCAAGTACTTGAAGGTCTGACATATAGAGGATGGTGCAGAGTTGTTTTCTGTTGCTTCAGAAGGTTGGACCAGAACTAATGGGTTCAAACTAAATCTGAAGAGTTTTTGGCTAAACATCAGGAAGAACTTCCTGACAGTTAGAGCGGTTCCTCAGTGGCACAGGCTTCCTCCGGGAGGTGGTGGGCTCTCCTTCTTTGGAGGTTTTCAAACAGAGGCTAGATGGCCACCTGACAGCCATGTGGATTGTGTGAACTGAGGCAGATCACAAGGGGGAGGGCAGGGAGGGTTGCCTCAGTGCTTAGTTCTCATGGCCCTTTCTTCCACGCCCAGGGAAATGCTGGTCGCCAATTTGGGGTCAGGAGGCAATTTTTCTCCAGGGATCCTGGAAGTTTTTTGCCCTCTTTTGGGCAAGGAACCGGCATCACTGTGTGTGTGTGTGTGTGTTTGTGTGTAGGGGGGAGGTCTTTGTGAATTTCCTGCATTGTGCAAGGGATTGGACTAATTGACCCTGGAGGACCCTGGAGGTCTATGATTCTACTGAGCATCTAGGATTAAATGAAAAAATGGGCAGGATCAGAAATAACAGATCAAGAGTGGCCAGAGGCAGAGGAAACATTTGAGTACATTAGATTTTTTCCCAAGGGATTTCCTGACAAGGGAATTTAGAGACTCCGTACTGAAAGTCAAAGCATTGGTACAAGTCTTGACCCAGGTAGTACTGGAAAGATCTTTCCAAAAGGAAGGCTGAAGGAGAATACCATTCCTTTTGACAGATTCATCAACAGCAGGGTGGCCATATCTCAGAAGGGAATGGTTTTATGCCTTGAAAACATCAAAACATTAAGCCAGCAAAGGTGTTTCCCCCCACCCTTCCAAATCATGATGCACTCGAGCTGGTTCACACATGCAGGTACATCTCTTCACTGGTGAATATCTGACAACCAGGACTCCCCAACTCCCCCTGCTCCCGTGCAAGACAGCTGCTGGGGGGGGGGGGGCAGGAGTACTTCTTCCCCCTGCAGTGCTGTTCCCAGCCCATTTGGGCTCTCACTTTTTGTCTTTAGAAGCAGTTCCCCACAGCTGCAGTGTGGCTGAGGGAACATGTGAAAACATGTGAGAAGCCATGAAAGAAAAGGTACTGCCTTGTTCAGCTCCCAGCGGCACAGATCTTCAGTTTGGGTATTTATATCCACGATAGCCAACTCACACACAAATATCAGCGCACGCTGCAGTCGGCCAACAGCAGTCATCGGTGTCTGCCAGACAGTCCTATATTCCAGTTTCATTTCCTTTTGTTACTGGGTTTCCCCCCTCCTCATTTCCACACACCTTTGTTAGCTATCCCTTGCTGTCCTGCTGTTTCTGAAGCCTTACCCTTGAGATCTTTTATTCTGAAATGGCTTGTGTTATGTCCGCTGACTGCCGCTAGGCGCCAGCAAGTAACCACCGAGCTTAACTCCCTAGGAACAATAGGGACTAGGCTCCTGGACCTGACTTTGGGGAACCAATAGAGACTTTGGCGGGAGGTTTAAACCTACCAATAGGATCTAGGGGTGTTCCCAGGGGCTGTATATAGTTGGCCACCCGGCCGGTATTCCGGGTTCTAGTTGTGTACAAGTAAACCATGCTGATCACTACAACTGTGTCTTTGGTTTCTCCATGCGTCTAACCCACTACACAACAGCTTGATTTCAGTTTTTCACAGTCTGAAATGCCTTTTCTGTTTCACAGGTCTCTGCCCACCTCACCCATTTGTCCTGGGGCAGAGTGGGCAGTGATTTCTTTTTAAAAGATTGTATGCCAGCATTACAGTGATCCAGCAGAAAAACGTGCATACGCTGGATGAACAATTATGGCCAATCAGAAGGACCGAAACAAGTATAATTGCCTCTCTCTCACGGCCAATCAGAGGGCCTGAAAAAAGTGGCCAATTATTGCCTCAGCCCTCTGATGGAAAAAACTGTGCATGTGGGCTCTCTGCTGTCCTCAGATCACATAATACTTGAAGTAATCAGACACTCGCTCATGAGATGTGGCCCTCTTGATATCTGGGGACATCGCTCAGGAGCAACGCTTTAGCCAAGTTCCCCTATAAACAGGCCCAGAGCATTTCAAATGTGAGGCATGCCCCAAAACAGCTACTGCCCCTCTCCCCTCCTGCACACGTGGCCCACCGATCGGCTGGAGGGCCCCTTTAAACCTTGCAGGGAGGGAGGAAGAGGAGCAGCTGCATGCCTTCCCTGAACGTCAAGCGGCAATTTCACCACCCAGAGTTCAGGCGTGGGCAGCCCTTACTTGAAAAACACCATTTGAAGTTTAGGGAAGGTGTGCAGCTGCCCCTCCCCCTCCCCCGCTGCCCCACAAAATTTCCCCATGCCCCACCAACCCAAAATTTCTGGCAATGGGGCTGATATATTTTAACAATGTCCTTGAGCTCCAATCTTGTCTCTGGGAACTCCAGGCCTTGAAATTAGCAACATCGACTGTCCAACGACACAAACAGAATCTACAAAAGCATTACAAAAGGACATCAGATCTTTATGAGGACACGGTTTCCTCCGAGGGTGACACCGTGGGAGCCTTTTTCCCCAGAAGTCTTAAGCTAGACAAAGAAATTTACTCCAATCATCATCAGAAATTTGCTCAAGCCCATTGTTAGAAATACGCAACAAAACCTCAGAGGCAATGGCACCCTTTCGTAAGATGTTATAAGTACGGCCACTGTAACAACCTCCACCAAAAAGGACCTAAGAAATTCTCCAGACCTTCATCTTCCAAGGCTTCAAAATGAAATCATTTACCATTGGGGTGGCTTCTGTGAAGTCCATTAGCAGGTCCCCTGGCTCCAAGGCAAATGTATTTCCCGTATCTGTGGGGCTCTGAAGCACAAAAGAAAACAGTTTAATAATTTCTAAATGCTTTGGATTCCAAAACACACACTTTCAATTCAGAGAACCAACCTACAAAGTTGAAATCTCAGATATAGACTAATTTCACACACATTGGATAATGCATTTTCAAAGCAGTTTAGCAAGTTGATTTTTCTGTTTCGCACAGGAACAGCCAGCTGCAAAGGACTGCAGAAGCACGCTGAAAGCGCATTATCCAGCGGGCGTGAAGTTACCCATGCTCCCACTGGAAAGTTCCCAAGCAGTAACAGGAAGAGAGGAATTTGTGGACCTCCCAGCTCTACATTTAGTCCCCCAATCTGGTCACAAAATAATGCCCAGGTCTGCTGATCCTGGGGGATGGCTCATGTGCCTCTTCCCTCCACCATAACTTGTTAGCCAGGGGCACTACATGGAAACCTATTTTGCACCGAAGTTCCATTTCTACGATACCTTCCCTTCAAGAAAGAGGAAGAATGATGGAGTGAATTGAGCTTATGCACAGGTGGGCTTGGATGTCTCATACCCGCCTCATATTATATGATGCAGTGGGGAGGTGGCACAAGACGTGGCATCTCACACTCGTTTGCAGCCTCAGCTGATCTCACCGCAGAGGCTGGTGCTAGAGCCTGGGATCAGTCCCGGCTGCTGGGCTTTTGGAGAACTCTCAGCCTCTCGTGCAGAAGAATCACCCACCACATTGTGAAACTTTTTTACTTGCGCTTTGGGAAGCATTAGGGGTGCCAGGTCCCTCCTGGCAACCGGTGGGGGATCGGGGGGACTGACCGAGAGCAGGAAGGAGGCACAGCTGACATTGCAGCAACTTGTCTATGTCACTTCCGACGTGACCTGTAGGTGACATCATCATGCAGAGACGTTGGGGTGATGCCAAATTTGGCTTCCACCATAGAGTTTTTGCCCAAGTACCAGAGCGTTTCCCCGATGCTGCCAGCATGATGACATCACTTCTGAGTTATGTTGGAAGTGATGCAGACACGTCACTGCAATGCTGACTCAGCCTCCTCTTATTCTGGGTAAGTCCCTCCCCGTGTCAGCCAACTGATTGGCGCAGTGGGGCCTGGTGGCAGTCCCCGCCTCCACAGGAGGGTCTGGCAATCCTAATAAGCATGGATGCTTTTAGCATCTCCTTCTAAGGGCCGTCCCATTTTCCTGTTTCTGACACACAAACAGCAGAAAGTGTTCTTGCAATGCACTACTTGGCCCAGGAGACAGGAGATTTCCAGCAATGCCCCTTGCAGAACACAGCAGAATGTACCAGTCCTTATCATAGGGCCAGCATCGGCATACTCGGCAGTGAGGCAGCTGCCAGGACCCGGGGCTTTCGGCAGGGCCCACGGCCACCAACCCCCCATCTACATGCCTTGCCTACTGCTGGCCCTTCCCCACCTGCTCACCAGCGTTCCGCCACCTGTGCTTGCAGCCTGACATCTTGGGGTTGCCAGGTCCCTTCTGGCAACTGGCAAGAAATGGGGGGGGGCTTACTGGGAGCAGCAGGGAGGCCCATCCTGTGCACAGTGACATGCCCATGTGACCTGGAAGTGATGTCATCACATCCAGGACATCAGGGTGACATTTTAGTATTTGGGCAAAAACCTCTATGGTAAATCTGGGTTCTACCATAGAGTTTTTTCCCAAATACCAGAGCATCACCCTGAGGTCCCAGGTGTGATGATGTCACTTCCAGGTCACATGGGCAGAGAGGTAGATACATCACTGCACCTCAGATGGATCTCTCTCTTTTTCGGGGTAAGCCCCCCCCCCTCCTGCTGGCCAGCTGACCAGTGGTGGGGAGGTGGGGCCTGGGCTGGCAGCTGAGGAGCCCTGCCTCCACTGGGGGGCAGTTTGGCAACCATACATGCTGCCCAGCCTTGTTGGGGAAGAGGATGCAGGTAGTGCATGGTACCGATGCTCCTGGCAGCCATGGTGGCAGCACTGCCAGCTATGTGCACTGCCCAGTTCCATCAGGCAAAGAGCATGCAGGCAGTGGAGACAGCTGTGAGTGCAGGCAGTGGGAAGGCTTGCAAGCAAGGGAAGGTCACACAGGCAGGTGGGGGGCACAAGTGGGGGGAAAGGGAGGTGCAACCAGTGGGGTCTGGTAGTAGACAAAGAGGGGGCCCATGCAGACTCTCTGCCCTGCCTCCCCCCAAAAAACCTGGGGGCCCTGCCTTATCATAAGCTGTTGTTGCTGTTGACCTCCACCTGTTTGGCTTTCCCCACCCGTCCCACTAGTTGTCCCTCTGTACCTTTGCACATGAAGAAAACTGTCCTCCGGATGTCTTCTGTGGCCCAGGAGATGCAGACGAAAGTGGTGGAGATGCACCAACTGCGGCCGCCAGTGCCGGAGGAAGGTCATCTTCATCACTGTGTTTGTTAAAAGAGCACAAAGCTTGGCTCATTGCAATTTTTAACACCATTTTCAAAGTGTTGACTTTAATGGGTAGGATGATCCGATAAATCTTAAAACATTCCAGTATTCCTGGACGCTCATCCTCATTGTCTCCCTACACCTTCACCCAGCAACTTTTCTTTCAAAGACTGCAGAGTGTGGGTCCAACAGCTCCCATTCAGGTGGAGAAGGAAGCCCATGGTCTGGATTCAGAACAGGAGAGATGACCAGCTGCTGGTACAGGAACCCACACAAAGCTCTGCTTGCCAGGGAACTGATGCTGTTGTTTACTACAAATGCACATTGTCCATGCTAAGTAAACCAACTTTTGGCTAGGCTTTCTGGCTGTTTCCATCTCAGCACAGTTCCCCTCTCCAAGCGTTGAGACTTCAGGATGCATGAGCTGAGGTGGTGTGCAACTATTGGCAACCAGCAGTGGTTTGAGAGGTGGGGTGGAAGGCGGAGCCCTGAGAAACAAATAAAAAATAAAAAATAAGGCCTTGGCTAGTTACAGGAAGTTCTGTCGTCTGTCACCAGAAGTGACAATGGTAGCTCAAGCAATCAGCAGAAAGTTTATGGTTAAACCTTCTAGCAAGTAGCCAAGGCTTTATTTTTATTTTTTTCTCCCAAAGACAATGCCCCTCCCTTTGCCCTAGTTTCTACCTGCCAATCAGCTGAGCTTCGGCGGGCAAGAGCTACAGTTGCCTGACCGGATGTATTACTACCAAGAACTACTAACAAAGGGGCGCCAACTGTACCCCTCAACTGCAGACTCTTCACGCTGCCGGGTTCAGCCTGGCCCACTAGTCGCCCCCTTTCTGGATCCCCGCTTGGCATCTGAGCAATCGTCCACACCAAGGGGTTCCACGGGGCAGGAAAGAAGCCAATCCATCTCATGTTGGGTCTTCCTCTTTCCCTGCCGCCTTCAACATACCTATTCTGGGCATCAGCAAAGCCTACAGAGCTGTCGAGTATAAAATGCACTGAATGTGTCTGTAACAGAACAGATGGACTCCCTGGATACATGGCACTGATTATCTGGCGCCAACTGGGAGTCAGTTTGTCTATTGCTTTGTCTGCCAGCCAATTAGAAATCCTGTTGTTCCTGAACTAATGGATGGGCCTTTGAGAGCTCAAATCTACCTTTGTTAGCATGGTATATGGAAACGTCATCTAGAACAAACTTTCCTCATTGCCCAAGGAAGCACAGAAAATGGTAGAAATCTAAACTTAGGAAACATAGGAAATGATACTTCTGAATGTGCTCTGCAGCAGGGGTCCCCAGAGTTACAAACTGGGCTTGAGGCAGCTCTTTCGCAAAACAGGGATTTCTGTTAATCAGCTCAGAACACAACCACCACCAAACCACCAACACACGCCACTTATATATAGTCAAGAGCAGTCAAAACCACACCTCCTAAAACAGTAATAACCAATCATAATAAACACTACAGAATACCTTATTTGCATTTCTGGCTTCACCCTGGTCTTCCCTGATTGGTCTGCCAACTTAGGCGGCCAATCAGAGCAGGTGCTACATAATCCTAGCAAGCAAGGGTATCTAACACAAGGCTCCGTGTTATGCATTGAGCCTGAACTGTACTTGCAAAAAGGACTTCGCTTGAGAACGCATAACAATGGCTTGCTAGGATCCTAGAATGAACCAGTAGGGAGACAGGGATTCTAGAGTAAACCAACTGGGAAACAATGGAGTGTAAACAGCCTATCGTTGGGAGTGGGGTGTGTTTTGGGTGTAACCTTTTTCAGGCATAAATACCCGGCTGGACAGCCAGGGTTTTCAGTCTTCTTTCTCTTGCTGAATCACTAATAAACTATGAGCTGATCACTTGAACGCATCTGAACTCAGGATATTTCACTGGCGACGAAGGTGGGATCCCGATGAGCAAGCCTGACCCAGCCTCCAGCACCGCACCGCGCAACGATCTCCAGGACTCCGCACTTTGCATCGCTCCACGGGTCATGGCTGCCACTCTGGGAATCATTTCTGCATCTGACCCCGCTCACCCTGAGCTTTGGGAAGCATGGGTGGAGCAGCTGAAGCACTTTGTTCGGTTCCAAGGCATAGACGACATCGACAAGAGGAAATCGCTCCTACTCCTCAGCACGTGTGGCTTCGCTATGGTATGTCTCGTGCAGGGCCTCATCACTCCTAAAAACCTGGAAGCAGCCACATACGATGAACTCGCCAAGGCCCTCACTGACCATTTCGCACCTCAACCAACCAAGATGGTGAAGCACATGGATTTTGTGGCGCGCCACCAAAAGTCCGGGGAAGCGGCCACTGTCTTCATGGCTGACCTCCGCAGGCTGGCCATCCATTGCAAGTTCCCAAACCTCGAGGACGCCCTCTTAACCCAGTTCATCTGGGGCATCCAAGAACAGAAACTCCGCCGCAAACTCATCGGTGCCGACGAATTCAAACTGGACAAGGCACTCTGAATGGCCACAGCTTTCGGAAAGTCACAACGGGATCGCCAGACCCACTCTGCACATCAGGCCACCACATCCCCAGTCTCCGACATCTTGGATGAGGTGTTCCAAATTCCGTCTCGCTGGGACTCACGGCCACCCCCTGTGACCACCCCTGCAAGGTCTGCCAAGCACTCGCCATGTGCCAGCTGCGGTGATGACCACGAACACCATTCTTGCTGCTTCAGAGATGCGTCCTGCCGGTCATGCAGAAAGACCGGCCACACTACACGTGCGTGCCATTCCAGAGGTTCCCGTAGACAGACCACCACACACCAGGAATCTACAGAATTTAACACCACGGCCGCTCGCGACAACCGGGTACTGAGCTTGTCCCCGGATACCCTGGACTGTGTATATTGAGGGGTCCCCTTGTGAGATGGAGCTGGACACTGGGTCCTCCTTCTCCACAATCTCAGCGGAAACCCTGCGGGGGCTCTGTCCACAAAGGGGTCCCTGCCGGCGGAAGCCATAACGCCTTTACCTTAAGAGACTTTCAGAAAAGCCCATTGGCGATCAAGGGGTGGGGCAAGTTTCAAGTTGAATACAAAAACTTTAAGGGCCTTCTAGACTTGCTGGTGGTGGAAGGGCAGCTCATGAGCTTACTAGGCCTATCCTGGTTCATGCCCTTAGGATCTGGAGTTACTGGGGTGAACCATGTGCGGGCCCTGGAGTTTCAAGACATGGGCAATGATTTCTCAGCCATTTTTGATGGTATGCTGGGTTGTTACACTGGTCCGCCCATGTCCCTTAACCTTGACCCGGTGGTGCGGCCCATCCGCATGAGGGCCAGGAGCGTTCCTTTTGCCCTCAAGCCAAAAATAGATAGCGAATTGGATCGCCTGGTGGCCCAAGGGGGTTTGGAATCCATACTGCATGCCCTCTGGGAGACCCCCATCATGACCCCCGTTAAGCCCAATGGGGACATCCATATCTGCACAGACTACAAATGCACCATCTACAAAGCCCTGCAGGACCACGCATACCTGGTCCCTGTAGTCAGCCACGTTTTGGCCTCCTTGGTGGGTGCAAAGGTTTTTGGCAAATTGGACCTGGCCCAAGCATATCAGTAGCTCCCTGTGGATGACACCACTGCTGAGGTCCAGACAATCATCAGGTACAGGGGTGCATTCCGGGTGTGGTGCCTACAATTTAGGGTCAGCGTGGCCCCAGGGATTTTTCAAAATCTAATGGACTCTCTTCTTAAAGGTATCCCCAGGGTCCAGCTGTTTTTTTGACAAGGTTCTGATCACCGCATCCATGGCGGAGGCTTTCGCCAATAGACTGCATGCCATCCTGCAATGCTTCCACATCGCCAGCTTGAAGGTGAAGTGGGAAAAGTGTCTTGTGGGGGTGCCAAGGGTTGAGGTCCTGTGGTTTGCAGTGGACGTGCAGGGCATCCATCCTACGCCAGACAAGGTCCGCTCCATTGTCACCGCCCCTCCTCCCACATCCAAGTCAGAACTCCAGGTCTTCTTGGGGTTGTTGAACTTCTATCACTCATTTCTGCCCCACAAAGCCACTGTTGCTGAGCCCCTGCACTGCCTCCTCGACAAAAAAGCTTCTTGGGTCTGGGGCCCAAAACAAGCTGCTGCGTTCCAGGCCATCAAGGGGCTGCTCACCTTGAACGTGCACTTCAACAAGTCGCTTCCCGTGGTGCTGGCCTGTGACGCTTCATCATATGGGGTTGGGGCCATCTTGGGGCTGCAGCTGGCTGATGGCCGGGAGGTCCCCATGGCTTACCACTCCTGGAATCTCTCTTCGGCCAAGCGCAACTACATTCAGATCGAAAAGGAGGCGCTGGCGATCATGGCGGGAGTAAAAAAGTTCCATGACTACCTCTACGGCTGGCCCTTCATCATCGTCACCGACCACAAACCCCTGTTTGGACTGTTGGCCCTGGACCACCAGACACTGCAGATGCTGTCTCCCGGGGTGCTCTGTTGGTTGATCTTCCTAGCTGGCTACCAGTACCCGCTGCTCCATAGGCTGGGGAAAGCGATGGGTCACGCCGATGCCCTCAGCCGCCTCCTGCTACCACCCAGCACCAGCACACCAGATCCTGCTCCTCAAGGACCTGCCCAACCGTCCTCTCCAGGTGTTCGACGTGTCCTGCCACACCACCGCATGGGACCACGTGCTCTCCCGCGTTCTGGACTGGGTGGGGAGGGGAAGGCTGTGGAAGCATGTCCAGGAGGGACACCAAAACTCAACTATATATGAGAGATGATTCATTGCTCCACCTTGGCTGACAGCTCTGTTTGCCTTAAAACTGTTCAAAAAGGCCTCTCGTGCCTCTGATTGCCTTACAGATTTCCTCAAGAACCCTCACAAGGACAGCAGGTGAGCAGCAAATAAACTTGTGCAGATGTCACCCAGAAGCCACAACTGTGGCAGATGAATGGGAACGGGCTAGGAGAAGAGGCTGGACCTCCATGATGGTCCCATGTTGCTTTCCTAGTTGCCATAATGCAGTCTCCTGGAGAGCTTGTTCTTATGCACAAAAATGGAATTAGATTTGTCAGCACACAAGAAACATTGATGGCACATTCCTTGCTTATGAGAAAACACAATGACTTTGTATTAACTGGGCACTCCATTAATGTAAAAGGACAGATTTTGGTTCCTGACCTCGTTAATCCTTATTTTGTATCAAGGCTGCTGACGTTCTCCAAGTCTTTCCCATTCAGACCCAGCAGGGATAACTTGGCTTTCTTCCCCACTCTTGCTAGGTAAATCTGTTTCTGTCCTCATTTGGACAGAAGTGGAATTTTTGCCAGTCACCTACCAGCTCTGCATGGATTCGCAGCCACTTGGAAATCACAGCGGCAGCTCTAATCCCCTTGCATAAGCACTGCCAGGGCTTTGCATGCTAGCAGCAAGCTGGAACACCAGAAATTTGCCCCATTGACTTTGGAAAATAAAATTCCCTTCTCTTGAAACAATTCAAGAGCAACATAAAAAAAAAATGGAAGCATCCAGTCTATTTTTCTTGACCTTATACATGCTTTCAACTGCAAGCTCACTAGGTAGTCATGAAGATTAAAGGACATGTGTGCCCATGTCTGAGCACGGGGACCCGGATTTTGGTACATGTCCCAAAGGGATTCATAACTTTATTTACTTCCTTTTCATACTCATCAAGTAAATCAAACTATCTCAAGTGTCTGTCATAACCATTTGTAACCAATCCACGCAAGCTAACCCACAATACCAGAATAATGCTTCTTGTCAGTTTAAATAATGTCCAAAGCCTATACTGGCATGTGAAGAGATTTTACTTTGACAAGAATGAATATTCTTCCCTTGGCAGTTTTGGAGGACAAATATAATAAGAGTATCATACCCTAATAGAACATGCAGATGCTCATATGATACAATCGAAACCATTGAACATATGATTATGGAGTGCTCTATATTAAACGAGTTGAGGGCTAATTTAGTCACCCCTTTACTTAAAAATACGAAATTGCTAAATGTGCAAGCCCAGGTGTCATGGCTACTATTGGATAAAATGATCGTGTCACCTTTTCAGGGACAAAATTCACAGGCACAATAATAAAATATAAGAGAAATAATACTGAGTGAGGTCTTTTTTTTAAAAAAATAGTTCTAATTTCTTCTTAAGGTGACAGCCGTATGAGCAGTACTAGATAGATGATAGATAGATGGTACGTAGGCAGGCCGATAGAGAGACAGACAGACAGACAGATGATAGATAGATAGATAGATAGATAGATAGATAGATAGATAGATAGATAGATAGATAGATAGATAGATAGATACTGGTATGTGGAACAAACTGGAGGTGTTCTTTTGGTCTGGATACAAACCAAGATTCTTTTCCCTCCACATATATCAGTCAGTCAACCAACATTTGCTGAATTTCCTATTATTCCCTTGTTCGCAAATGAGAATGAACTGTAGTCCCTCACACTCTTTAATTTGAAACCAACAGGATTCTGAGTGAAAACCTGGGTCTCCCATGGTTGCGACCTAGTTAAGAAGGGTATCTCAGCATGGTCTCTCTCATCTTTGCTTACAACAAGCACTCCTGTCTAAAGGAATAAAGGCCAAATAAGTGCAGTTGTGTCTCACTCTAAAAACTGTATTTGGTTTGTTGCAATGATTAGATGACAAACTTTCTTCAAAGAAAGGGCCTCATTCAATGCCATGTTCCTCCCACCCACCCCCGATATAGATTTCAGGGGGGAAAGTTACTTGGAATTTTCTCTCGGCAAGAGCTAGATCTGAGTCCAGTAGCACTTTAAAGACAAACAAGATTTTCTAGGTATAAGCTTTTGAGAGTCAAAGCTCAACAACAGCAGACATTACTGGATTAGGTGTGATATGCAGAGAGGAAAGAGGGACACCTGAATGGCAACTGATAATGAAGCTCAAAACAATGCATCCTCCTGGATTGAATCGAGACCTAGGTTTCCTGTCTCATTCCCAGTGTGGATTTCTGCACGCCTGCTATCCCTCTGCATATCACACCTAATCCAATCATGCCTGCTATTGTCATTCACCTGCTTTTGTCAATTCACTTGCTATTGTCATTCGGCATCTGAAACCACTCCACTCTCCAGTTATAAGGACAGGGGGACTCCCATTCTAGCTGCATCTGAAGAACTGAGCAGTGACTCATGAAAGCTTATCCCCTGCTGCAAATTTTGTTAGCATATGAAAAAAGGGTGGGTATGCCATGGCACCAACAGGGAGGTGGGGGGGGAGTTGGTTCATTATAGAATTCAAATGCGATACACAGTGAATGGATTTCATTTTCAGAATAGGCAAGAACCATTTTTTCACAGCATCAGCACTGCAGCTCATCTAGTTTTCCTCCCACTGATATTCAACCAAAGGAACGTCTCCTGTACGTAACAAGAACCTTCTTTCTGAAGGAGGCGGCGGTGGCAAGGACCCCCTGGGCATCACCCAGCCTCTGCTTACCACGTATTGTGCCCGTGAATATCCCTAATCCCTTGGCCTTGGGCCAGCATCCACATGCCCTCAGGTGGGGCAGCTGCCGGGGCACAGGGGGCAACCCCCAACGTGTCCCTTCCCCGCCTGCTCCGCCACCCATGTTCCCGGCCGCACCCACCCGCTGCCCAGGGCTGTGGGTAGTGCCGATGGCTGAGAGCATGAGCAGTGGGGGGGCTTGTCAACAGGGCAGGGGGAAGGATGCGCAAGACACATGGGTGAGTCCGCAGGAAGGGGGCTCCTGGGAACGTTCTGCCCAGGCCACCCCAAGACCTGGAGGCAGCCCTGCTCGGCGCCCCCGGCCCAGGAAGGCGGCCATTGCTGCTCTGCTCTTCCTTCTCCTGCTTGGGTGCTGTCCTGTTTGGGTTGTTTTGCAAACTGGCCTGACGGTTGGCATTTCGAGGCTTTCTCTTTCTGGCACCCAGCACTAACTCTGCAGGCTGTGAACAACAATTCAGAAAAAGGATCTTCATCGTGACCTAAAATGCAGCTCTTCAGATCATTTGGCAGGCAAGTCAGGCAATCATAAGATACCAGCACCTCAAGTGTATCTTCTACCACACTTATTACCAGTGAATAATTAATCTCCATGTTTCCCAAGGGGTCATGGGACTGCTTTTGAAAGACTCACCAGGACCTCGGTGGTCTGCAGCAGGACCGGGCTCGCAGAAGGGGGGGTTGCTGGAGATGTAATCTGAAGGTGCCCTTCTGAGCTGACTCGCCCTGTGGAAGGGAACTCAAAAGGCACTGAAATGCTTTATGAGGGCGATTAAATGCCCTCTGAGCTGTCCTCCCCCCCGAAACTGATGCATTCCTTGCCCTGTGCCTTGAAAGGAAGGTCTAGAAATAGGCTTGGAGCCTCCCCCTGTAAAGACAGGCATTCATATTATTTTAATTAACTGTAATTTAAATGCCTTCTTGAAAATTTAAATGCCCTCCAAAGAAAAAAATCCTATCTATAGGCCGGCATGTTCTCCTTCTACCTGAGAGAAATGCTTCCAGTAGAGGAATAGATCTGCTGGATACAGACCATGGTGGGACCACCAGCTACGATTAGCAGGCCGATATATGGTGTAAAATTCCCAAGGGACTGCAGACTGTTACGTAGCCATGCTGATCAGTGTTCCCTCTAAGCTGACTTAGTGTGAGCTAACTCGCAGTTTCTTAGCCTCCGGCTCACCCATTTTTATCTTCGCTCAGGAAGGATGGATCCAGTAAACTAATTTATGCAGTAGCCAAATCATCTGCTCACAACTTTAATGCCGGTAGCTCACAAAGTAGAATTTTTGCTCACAGGACTCCACAGCTTAGAGGCAGCATTGATGCTGATACCATAAACAGAGAATGTAGAAACTTTAGTGAAAACTTTGCATGTTGTCATATTCCTTTCTACTGTCTTCACTAGCATTTCCTTAGGCTTATATAGGGTTGCCAATCTGGTTTCAGAAATTCCCGGAGACTGGGGGTGGGGCCTGCAGAGGGCGGAGTATGGGGAGGGGAGGAGGAGCTCTGCAAGGATGTGCCACTTTAGAGACCACCCTCATACATAGACCTTTATTGGCATAACACAGTAGCAGTAAAGAAGACAATGGAACAAATAGACTTATTAGAACAAATTAATAGGTCAAAACTGACTACACCAAGTTACACCAACAAGGGGTCATTTTTAAACTTCTCAGAAGTGGTGAACACAGTTAAAAGAGTATATATATATATATATATATATATATATATATATATATATATAACAATCCAATTGAACACAAGGGAAATTAAGACTGGTACGCCCTTACCCTTAGCTTCCAAACATAGGCTAAGAATTCAGCAACAGAGTAATCGCTGAGACCTTATCAGACAATAAAATTTTGAGATTGTCATCAGTCGAATTCCTTGTGGGAGGTAAATGGGGGCTGATCAAATAGCTGCGAATGGTAGAGTATTGGGGACAGCGCAGAAGGATATGAGCAACTGAATCAGGTTCACCATAGAGGCAATTGCAGGTTCTATCCCTATAGGGGATACCCCTATATCTGCCTGAAACAACAGCCGAAGGAAAGAGATTAAATCTCGCAAGCATAAAGACCCGCCGATAGAGTGGAGTTGTTAGATTGGAGAGGTACAGAGCCATAGAAGCTTGCAGGGGGGGGAAGATCAAGGTAGCGTGGGGAACAAACTCCAGAACTGCCAGCATTAATTATTTGGGCTTCCATATCCCAAATCCTCCTCCGCACCACCTGCAAAATAGCTGTTTCGCCACAATTGTACAGAGAATCCAAATCAATTCCCATAGTTTTGATTTTATGCACTATGGCTTGTGACCAGGTAGAAGTATATGGGTCTGCAAGAAGTTGAACAATAAGGCTGTTGGAAGGGGAACTAAAATGCAGATGCAACCAGTATTTGATAGTGGTGATCCACGCCCGAGATTCAATAAGATGAAAACCTAGCTCCGCACAGAGGGAAAAATAGGAGACGGAGTTAGGTAAACCTAGAATCCTATGGAAGAAGGTAGAACTTACTAGTTCTACTCTTTTATTAAAGTTCTGAATCCATACAGGTACCCCGTACAATAGGCGGGAGATAACCCATGCCTGAAAAATCTGAAGGGCTGCCGGCACAAATTGATTACCTTTTAAATAAAAAAAACGGCTTAAAGCTGCAGTCTTATTCCTGGCTAGACTAAGGGCATGATCTCTATGGGGACACCAACTTAGGTTGTAATGAAACAAGACTCCTAAGTATCTAAATGATTTGACCTATTCTACTTCTTTTCTCTCTATTCTCCAGTGTTTACACTTCCAGGCTTTGGAGAAAACCAATATTTTTGTTTTATCAAAATTAATGGAGAGAGAGTTCTGGCTGCAATAAGAGTTGAACTCTAGTAGAAGGTGCAGAAGTCCAATCCTAGTAAAAGAAAGAATGACCGCATCATCTGCATAGAGTAAGATGGGAACTGCAGAGGAGTTCAGTTTGGGGGAATGGCCATCAATCCTAGCTAGGCACAGTGGCAGGTCAGAAATGAAAAGGTTAAAGAGGGAAGGGGCAAGTACACATCCTTGCTTAACCCCCTTAGTTACAGGAATTTTCTGAGTAAGGGACCCTCTCTTATCAAATCGAATCTGACAGAAGTTAGCCGAATGTAATTTACGAATCAAAAACAAAAGGCGTTGATCCAAACCCAAGTTATAAAGTTTATCCCACAATAAGGATCTATTAATTGAATCAAAGGCTTTTCGTAGATCAATAAAAGCTGAGTATAGCTTACCATCTAAGTGGTGGGAATACTTTTCGGCTAGAAAAACTAAGGTAGTACAATGGTCTAAGGTGGAATGATTAGCCATGAAACCAATTTGCTCTCTTCCTGGAAGATTATGATCGGCCATCCATTGAGATAATTTTTTGAGAAGGTGTTTGGCATAAAGCTTCCCTAAAATGGAGAGCAAGCTAATAGGTCTGTAATTATCTATGCTATTAGGGCCACCTTTTTTGAAGAGGGGAACTATTATAGAATTCAACCAGGAGTCAGGTAAGACACCATACTTGTCAATCAGAGTGAAAAGATGAGCTAAAGAATGCGACCACCAGTCAATATTGTCCTTTAAAATCTCGGCTGGGATTCCGTCTACGCCTGGAGCCTTGCTTGATTTGAGAGAAATAATAAGATCAGTTATTTCTTCATGTGAGACTGGAGGCCAGTTGGGAATGTCCAATGGCACTGAGCTAGAATTAATCAAAGGTGACACAGAGAGCTCATTGAATAAGTAATTATAGTAGGAGTACCATCTGGTTGCAGGTATAATGCAGGCAGAATTGGCTCCAGTTGGACAGTTAAGTCTACCTACCAGTGACCAGAAAGCTCTACCATCACTAGTTTGAACAGCATTAAAAAGTTGGGACCATTTCTTGGCGTAGAAAGACCACCCTCTGAAACTGTGGTTTTCAGCTGGGGAACTGAGTATTTGAGTATCAAATGTTTAATACGGTCAAAGATCCATCAAATCACCACCAAAGCCATAAAACAGACAGGATAAACACCCCTTATAAAACCTTACACATAAAATTAAACTAGGCATTTCCATCTAAAAATTGTTGGTGATATCTTATGGCCTTCACAGCAAACATTGCTACCATTAAAGTAATTTCTTGATTCCTGTTGGCTAAAAGCTTATCTAAATAAAATCTAAAATTTCTCCCCGGGAATTGGAGACAGACTGGCGCTAAATAAACAAAACAGAAGTTCTGGTAAAGTTTACATTCATAAAGAACATGTTCCCTCGACTCAATCCTTCCATCCCTGCAGATACACAAACATTCTTCATAGGGACACCTTTTGTATTTCCCCTCTGTGACCCCTGAGGGAAGGATATTTGCTCTCATCAGAGTAAAAGCTCTTCTCTACTCTGCTTCATCTAAATTCTGTAGGTATCAGTGATATTTGGTTCAAGTTCTCTGTACCTGGAAGATAGCAGTTAATCTGGGTCAGACCGTGCAGTCTTTCAATATCCAAGATTCTTTGTTTAACAGGTTTAACAGAACTATATTCCCGCTGCATCATAAACTGTTTAGAGAGCTCATAATAGCCCAACTGAGACTCAACTTCTTTGGTCCAATAAGGTGTCATCGAGTCTCTCAGTATCAACCTAGTGGGCTTGGACACTAATTTGAACCAATATAGGACAGCAGCAATCCATAATCGAGTCTTTAGGGCAACCGTGCCAGTTTCCACCTGAATGAGTGCATTTGAAACCCCAGACAGCACCTGTAGGATATGTCGTAAAAACTTAGATTGAATTTTTTTAGATGCCTGCCAATAAGTTTGACATGAAGACATGCTCAAGGGAGCCCCATATAGTAATTGCAGTCTGAAGATCAGTTGTCTTTTCAGGAAAACTCCAGGCTCTACCGGGAGTCTGGCAACCCTATTTGCATATCACACGGGGCTGCCTTCTACTGAATCAGACCCCTCTTGGTCCATCCGGGTCAATCTTGTCTACCCAGACAGGCAGTGGCTCTCCAGGGTCCCAGGCAGAAAGAGGTCTTTCACAGCACCTATTGCCTGGTCCTTTTAACTGGAGACGCCGGGGATTGAACCTGGGACCTTCTGCATGCCAAACAGATGCTCTGCCACTGAGCCACAGCCCGAGATATGTTCTAGATGTACTTTTCTAGAGGGGTGCATCATGAGACTCTGGGCGGTGCTAACCATACAAAAATATCGTTTCTGGGCCTGAAACATATTAGCCCTATGTGATAAGTCAGGCAGGCTCCATGGCTCAGTGGCAGAGCATCTACTTGGCATGCAGAAGGACCCATGTCTAATCCCTGGTGTCTCCAGCTGGAACTCTCAGGTTCTAGGTGATGTGAAAGCCCCCCCTCCGCCGGGGGTTCTGGAGAGCCACTGCCTGTCTGAGTGGACCACACTGACCGTGAAGGTCGAAGGCCCTGTTTCAGTAAAAGGCAGCTTCATGTGCGCTCAGGTGTACATGGCAGCAATTGTACAAAACGCACTCACAAGCTGTACTGCCTTGTCAGTTTCCTCACACGAGATACTTTAACTTCCTGCTTGTCCGGCACACTGTCCGTCTGAGTCGTCTCTGGCCGTACAGGAGCTGGACTTCTAAGAACAACACCAAGGACAGAAATCAGTATTGTCAACAGACTAAAGAATGTATTGTCTATTTATCACGACTTTGTTAAACGACTAATCAATTAATTAATTTACTGCATTTATATCTGCCTTTCTTCCAGATGGAGACACAAAGCGGCTAACATCATTCTCGTCTGTTTCATTTGATTCTCACAATGACCCTGTGAGGTAGGCTAGGCTGAGGGAGTGTGATTGGCCCAAAGTCACCCAGCCAGCTTCCACAGCAGAGCCGGGTTCAAGCCTGGGTCTCCTAGATCCCGGTCCAACACTCTGAACCACTACAGCAGGTTAATCCAGGACATTTGTGGCCTTGGACTGACCCAGTTACAACCTCCATCAAATGGATTTTGGACCCTGACTCTCTGGCTGCAGTCACACGTGCCATTTAGTGCAGAGGGGAAGTGAACCTGTTTCTGCCAGTGGAAACTGACATGGCATTGCACAATCACAAATCCTTTGTAGCTGTGGGCTCAGCCTGTCACTGCCCGATCAGATGGCACATTCGGGTGCGGGGTTTTTTTGCCTTTCTTTCCCATGTGCATAAACAAGGAATCACACCTCCGCACTGAGGGTTCCCTATGGAGTATGCGGTTATGTGCATACTGCTAAGCAAGGGGGGAAAATGGCACCGAGTCAGGATGGAATGAGCAGACTGTCCCAATGGCATGAGAGCGTGCTTGAGTGATCAGACAGGGGGAAGTCCATCCATCGCCCATTGGCAAGCATCAGGTCCAGACTTTCCCTGGTGTCTTTTAACTCCGCTTCCGTGGAGGAGCAGCACAGGGTGCCAACGACTGCGGGACCTTTCCCAGATGTTGCAGTTTGATCATGCCCTTTAGATCCGTCAGGCATTCACAACTGCGTCAGATCTAAAGGCCTCTGTCATTTACCATTAAAAACCGTGACTTTTGCTGAGGCTTCAACTGTACAGCCCTGAGTGTTTGTTACGCATCCCAGGAGGAACATCTAATCCCAAGCAGCTGTAAATATTGGGAAAGCACTTCTTAAGAGCCAGTTTGGTGTAGTGGTTAAGTGCACGGACTCTTATCGGGGGGAACCGGGTTTGATTCCCCACTCCTCCACTTGCACCTGCTGATGTGACCTAGGGTCAGTCACCAGCTCTGGCACAGCTGTTCTCTCAAGGACAGTTTGTGTTAGAGTTCTCTCAGCCCCACCTACCTCACAGGGTGTCTGTTGTGAGGAGGGGAAGGGAAAAGGAGTTTGTAAGCCGCTCTGAGACGCCTTTGGGCAGTGAAGGGCGGGGTATAACCAAACTCTTCTTCTTCTTCTTAATATTGAAAGAAAACTTCCATTTGAGTTGGGGGTTCAACTTGTCTAAAGCTTGTCCAAATGGATTTTTACAACAGATGACGCCTCCCACCAGACAACCTCAACTGTGTTAGGCTGTGTTAGGAAAACCACGGACTGCTGGATTTTTGATCTCATTTTGTGTGATTCTTCCAATGCAAGGTTGCCAGCTCCGGGTTGGGAAATTCCTGGGGATTTAGGGGGTAGGGCCTGGGGAGGAGAGGGATCTCAGTGGGGTATAGCGACATAGATCCTTGAACAGGCAGGCATGAAATTACATCAACTTGCTTACTAGGAAACTCAGCTATACCCAGAAGGGCAGGAGGGTGGGAATGAATAGATTCACAGTTTAGATTTGCACTGGAGAATGTGCATTAAGCTAGCTCTCATGTTTGCAACCTTTTGTTTTGTGTGCCTCTACGATGCCTCATGGTTTATGGTTTCTTTCTCCACTACCTAGAGCAGGGGGTCCCCAGGCTTTTTGGCCTGCGGGCACATTTGGCATTCTGACATGACATGGTGGGTGCATCAACAAAATGGCTGCCATGACATGGCTGCTGCAGAAGGCGAAGCCAGACACAGAACGATTGCCACAGCTTAACTTTAGTAATGTAGTGTAGATAGATCTTTGGGCTGGGTGGCTGCTTGTGGCAGCGACTGCCAAAGCAACATTTAAAAATATCTGCCCAGCCAGTCAAATCTCCAGTAGTCAGTCAGAAGCCTTGCTGGGCAAAAGTGCTCCCTAGCTGGCCCCACTTACTTCCTGGAAACACTTGGCAAGTGCCAGAAGAGGGGTTGGCAGGCACCATGGCACCTACAGGCACCAAGCTGGGGACTCCTGATCTAGTGTATCCTCTACTAGAGAACGACTTAGAACGATGCCATAGACTCACGTCTTATCTATTCATGGTTATGTACTCCTGTTGTGTATCCCATATTATTTGCTGTAGACATATACATCTTTCTGGTGATCTTGTATCCATGTCTTCTCTCCTGCATTCATGGATCATGCACCTGATTCTGTTTACAGTTTGCTTTTGCAGTGTATGCTATAGTGCCTCCCATAAACGGCTTAATTCGTATTGGGAACAGTTCCAAGTCTGTGTCTTTCTGTCGACAACTGTGTACTCCCTGGGGTGGCAGGAACCCCCAGGAACAGAGGCCTTCTGTTTAAGGAGACTGAATTAACACCCCACGTTGTGGTGTAATGTAATTATTTGGGTGAGCAGTACATTTCCATCAAGTTGCAGCCAAGTTTCACCAAGGATCCCAGTTCCACATAGTGAGACTGAGGCGAGGATGTAAGCCAAATTTCCCCTCCCATCTCTGCATGGCCCTAAGACAACCTTAAGAGGCATGAGGCTGCAGTGTGCATTTTATAGACTGACAGTGTCCTGAGATCTTCTCCTTGACCTTTTCCGCAGGGACGGTTCTCCCCACGCCTCCACTTGTATTCCGCCGCTGCTTTCCCTCATTTCCACAGATGTTTTTGCAGACCCAGGAGCAAAAACACAGTTTGTCCCCTTTTGCTCTGCAGCATCGGACTTCCCTGTTTCTGGGAATTCCCATGCTGTGCCACAAAAGGAGGCAAACTGCGTTTTTGCTCCTCGGACTGCAAAAACATCTGCAGAAATGAGGGAAAGCTGTGGCAGAATACAAGGGCAGGCGCAAGGAGAACCAACCCTGCAGAAATCGTCCTTGTCTGTTTAAGCTCTGAGGAATGGTGGGCTGCCTCAGGCCATTTGCAGTGCAATCCTAAAACTACTGACTTCAGTGGAGTTAGAAGGCTATAACCATTTAGGGTTGCATTAGAAAAGAGCAAGAGTCCAATAGCACTTTGAAGACTAATGAAATTTGTGGCAGGTGATGATCTTTTGTGAGTCACTGCTCACTTCTCCAGATCTGAAGAACGGGACAGTGACTCACGGAAGCTCCTCCCCTGCCACAAATTTTGTTAGTCTTTAAGGTGCTGCTGGATTCTTGCTCTTTTCTACTGCTACAGACAGACTAACACGGCTACCCACCTTGCATTGTTGGTCAACTTGCCAGTGAAAGGGGACTTCTGGTCCCTGTCTTAATCTCAGCCAGCGCACTATAAATGCTCTCTCACAGATATGCTGAGTCGGCAATATATATGCTAATATCTGCTCAGCTTTTAAACTTTTTTTGTGCCTGGTTGCGTCTTTAAAAGAAATCAGAAATATCAGTGCTTGTTCACAATCTTCAGAAATCATTGTGATGTATTCCTCCCCCCCCCCGGAAAGATCTATAAAGCAACATTTACTTCCATTGTTTCCTCATGAAATAGAAAGAACTTGTCATTACTTTGGCTGTTTGTGACAAACAGCCAAAAGTAATTACAAGTTATCTCTTTGAAAATTCTATCTTCATTTTCTTCCTCATCAGTAGTAATTGAAATGTCACATAGTGTTCAACATATTGTGAAGCATCTGGCCAATTCAGTTGACTTTAAAAAACAAAACCCCTTACAGTTGCAGAATGTTACTCTGGCAATATTATGAATTCACCGAGAACAGATTTCTGGCAAATGCCCCCCCCCATTGCAGCATAAGAATTAAAGTCGTCGGGCTCTGTGGATTGTATGAAAATGTATTATTTCCCACCTTAGTGGGACTGACAATACTCAGTGTGTTAGGCATGTTTCTGCCCTCTTATATGCTAACCATAGAAGCTTAAAATTACAGATAACACATTTGCCAAAAATCAAAAGTCCAGAGTAGCATACTGTAATTTCTAGGGAACTGTGGTCACTTGTGACATTAGCTCACGTTTGCTTTTAGGCCAAAACCCAGAAATGGAGATGGGACAATTGCGGAACATCTGTGTTGGTTCTACAGCGTGCAGTGCACTTTTTAAAAAGGCCCTCAGCCAGTTTCCTGCCCCATTTCTAGTTCTGTGACTTTAATCTTTCCTAGAGGCTTTCTGGAAATTGCCCTTTACGTTTTTTAATTTTAATATATATTTTTGACAACAAGTCACAGCCGACTTCTGGCGACCCCTCGTGGGGTTTTCGAGGCAAGACACATTCAGAGGTGGTTGGCCATTATGCCTCTGCGTAGCGACCCTGGTCCTTGAGCAGTTAGGGAGGATGGCTATGATTACTAAGCGCCAGTATGGATTTCTCAAGAAAATGTCAATCTACTTTGGTTATGGTTTTTTTAATGAAATATGACAGATTTACAGATCAAGTATAACAGAAGTGAAATAATCACCGTTGGAACCCTGCCTAACCTAACAAACAAGAAGTTGCTTAAATGTGGGGTTTCGGTTTCCGGCGTTGTGAATGGCGGCCACCTTTTGGGAAGCTCCCAGAGGTGGTTAGCCCACACGCAGTTTGGGGGGTCTTTGCAGGTTTGCAAGACCCTAGTGAGCCTTAGGTAAAGGCTCCAAACCGGGGCGCTTGGGGAGTAGCCTCTTTGCCGGCAGTCAGCCGGGAAATTGAGGCTTTCTCCCCGCCCCAATCGGCCCCGCTGCGGTGTGCCCGTAATGGGACTTAGCAACGCCACCGATTTCCAACAGGAGTGAGGAACAGCGATGATTTAAAGCAAAAAGAAGAAACGGCAGGAACCGTGAGTTGGAGGTCTGAATTTGAAGCGAAACCCGAGCCCTTCCCCCGTAAGCGAATAAGCGGCTGGGAGGAGGGGAATTCCCCCCCACTGAGAAGCGGGATTTGCATAAGAAAGCTAAGGGGGATGAAAGGGAAGAAGGGTTGGTGAAATTACCTTGGGGGTGCCATTGAAGCGAATGAGTTAGCGGGACTCCTGAGCGACGCGTCACGAACTTTTATAAAGTAAACAAATACAAGAAATGTCTGCCATGAAGAAGGTCCCTTTGAAAACTGAGAAGAAGGGAGGCGGGACTTCCGGTCCGGGTAATCCCCCTCCAGAGCCGACTGTCAGTCAACAGACAAGTGAGCTACTGCACCCTCTGCTGGTCCAGATACAGAAAATCAGCGAAACCTTAACTAATATGGAAGGTGTTCTCAACAGTCAACAGAGGCAACTAACAGAGACGTCAAAGAAGATGGAGGAGATCGCACAGAAATGTTTGGTCTCGTCGGAAGACATCGGAAAAGTGAAGAAAAGGGTCAACAAGTTAGAAAAGCATCAGGATGTGCAAGAAAAAAGAATTTTGATGTTGCAAATGGAAAAATCGAATCTGACTCTTCGATTTCAGGGCATTAAAGAAGAAGAGAAGGAAGATCTCAGATCTATACTTGCGAATGCCTTGGCACCCGTAACTGGCAGAGATCAGCGTGAGTTAAAAGAAGAAATGGATAAGGTCTATAGGGCCTACTCCACATTTACAAAAAAAAATAATCTGCCAGCAGAAGTGGTTGTCAAGTTTGTCAAGCAGAGTACCAGAGATCAAATCTTGCGTGCAGTTGCAGCGGTGCCCTTGAAAATTGGGGAGCAGACCATCAGAATATTGAAAGATGTGCCTTATGAAATCCGGATGAAAAGGAAAGCTTATAAAGGATTGACCACTTTTCTACAAAGAAGACAGGTCATATACAGATGGACCTATCCTGAAGGCCTTTTGTTCAAGTACAAGGATAAAAGAGAGAAGATTGACTCCATCTTCAAGGCGCAGGAATTTCTGAAGAGACACGCCAGTCCAGAGGAAGAGGCAGCACTCGCAACGTGGACAGATTTGAGCAGTGAAGATGACAGCGGCCCAGAGGAGGGAGGTGCCGGAGCGGGAGAAGTGAAAATCAAAGGTGGCCCATCCTATAACTTGAGGGATACCAAAGGAAGACAACCTAAGAAATAACTGTTCGGGAAACGTCAAAAAGGAGATGACTAATAATTAACCCCAAAGGACATTAAAGGTAAAGGTAAAGGTTCCCTTGCTCGAAAGCCAGTCGAATCCGACTCTAGGGTTGCGGTGCTCATCTCCGTTTCAAAGCCGAAGAGCCAGCGCTGTCTGAAGACGTTTCCATGGTCATGTGGCCGGCATGACTAAACACCAAGGTGCATGGAATGCTGTTACCTTCCCACCGAAGTGGTACCTATTTATCTACTTGCAATTTCTTGCTTTCGAACTGCTAGGTTGGCAGGAGCTGGAACTAGAGACGGGAGCTCACCCCGTCATGCGGCACTCTCGGGTCTCGAACTGCTGAACTACTGACCTTCCACAGCCTGCAGTTCAGCGTCTTAACCACTTGAGCCACCGCAGCTCCTCAAAGGACATTACTAACCTCATTAACAGAGTTATTTAGAATTTTGGTTAGATGAAAAGAAGACTCTCAAATCACGGAGATTGCCAAAAACTGTATCTATATTGATTTAAACTAACCTTTATTAACAGAATACTCACTCCGCTCTTTTCTTTATCCCTCTATATACCCTACCTTTTTCTATTTATAAAAAGAATAAATTCCTCTCCTTTTTAGGAGGGTTTTGATAATAAGAAGTTGCTTAAATGTTATCAGCCTGCCCAAACTACTTATTTATTCAAATATTTATATGCCACTGTTATTGTGACTCAAGGCATCTTACAAACCATACTGAAAAGTATAATTGGGGTGCGCAAAAAAATAATACTTGATTTCTCTTGCTCCCAATGGAGAATCGATCTGGGGGTATCTGGGGCTCCAAGGGGTGTGTGTTTTTAGGTAGAGGCACCAAATGCACAGCACAGCTGCTGGTGCCTCTCCTCAAAAAAACCCTGCACCTTTCAAAAAGATTGGACCAGGGGGTCCAGTTCTATGAGCCCCAGAAGGAGGCACCTCCATCCTCCATTGTTTCCAATTGAGGGAAAAATGGTTGTGCGCTGGAAGCTAAAAGCCCTGAGCAGCAAGCTAAAATGTTGTGCACCAGGCACCCCCTAACACAGCTTAGAAGGAACACTGCCAGCAGGGCCCCATGGAGTGGATGGAGTACTGGCCAAACCAAGAAGTGGCCAAGCCAAACCTGGGCTGAAATTCCCAGTTGACCCACAAATGACCTTTGGGTAGCCACTCTCTCTCAGCCTAAGATTCACAGGGCTGGTGGGAGGACATAAGAACATAAGAGAAGCCAATGTTGAATCAGGCCAATGGCCCATCCAGTCCAACACTCTGTCACACAGTGGCCAAAAATACCAGGTGCCACCAGGAGGTCCACCAGTGGGGCCAGGACACTAGAAGCCCTTCCCACCTGTGCACCTAGGCCTTCCCGTGGTACCAGCATGTGTGGCTTGGGTGGCGAATGAGTTGATACCAACCACTTTGTTAGAAGCACAAGCTCCTACCACAGAATCATGGGAACCTTCTGGATGTGGGGGGTGGACCTGGAAGTGAAATCCTGGCTCTTGGCTGCATCCCCCAAAGTCCCCCAGATATCTCCTGAGTCAGACCTGCAACCCTGCTTCCTGAGCTCCATGCTGGGAAAAGGGCATTTGAGGCTTATTCACTAAAGCAGGGGGTCTCCAGCCTTGCTGACCCTGCAAACGCCTTTGGAATTCTGGCCCAGGGCAGTGAGCACAATCAGAAAATGTCTGCTACAGGAGATGAAGCCAACCGTAAACTATCAGGAGTGAGGTGATCTTCATCATCTCAGGCATATGCTCCATTTAACAAGATACCTTTCATTCTGCATGGCCAACCGGAAGCCAGGCTGGGCAAAAGCCCCCCCCCCGCCCCTTCATTTCCTAAAAACACTTGAAAGGCTCCAGGAAAGGCGTAGGCAGGAGCTATGTTGGGGACCCCTGCCCTAGAGATGGCTGGCTCTTTGCTCACGTCCTCCCAGCACAAACTACATGATCCCTTTTGTTAACAAGGCCACGTTTCAGCCACAAAAACAACCTCCGTGTCTGAATGTGAAGAAGCCAGTGGTGGAGACAAGTGCTGGGGCTCTGTTGCATACAATGGGGGAAGGATCCAGGAGGCGGACTCTGTGCTCCTCCCAGCCCTGGTGCAAACTCTTTTTTGAAAAAGGGAACACCAGACATACAAAGTGCTCCTTTCAGGACAGCAGCTCTCCCATTCACCAGGAAACAGAAGACTCGTTCAGCATACCAAAAGGTGCACATTGAATGAGTCTGATGGGCACAAAAAGCCAGCGCTCTGGTTCCAAATGTTGAAAGGCAGACAACAGCGGGGAAATAGGAGCAGCTCATTCAGTTTTTTTTTTAAAAAAAAAACACATAGTAAAATCCTTCCAGCAGAAGCACACCACCAGGGGGAATAAACGGAAAAACACGCCGAGAGGTGACTGTCGAGCGTTCTGCACATTTGGGTTTTCATGCTTACTTGAAACTATCCCAAAATACTTCTGCAGTCTCAGTTGAAATGTAGATTACGTCGGACATCCAGGCAAACAGCTGGTTGATTTAATGTAGAAGACAGCCTTGCCAGCTCTGGGCTGGGGAAACTGGGGTGCAGCCCGAGGGGAGGGTGGGGTTTCAGGAGGGAGGGGCCTCAGCAGGGCACAAGGCCAAGGAGCCCCCCTCCCAAGCAGCCATTTCCTCCAGGGGAGCGGAGATCAGTTGCAACTCCCGGAGATCTCCAGGTCCTGCCTGAAGGCTGGTGACTCCGCCCTCCTTTGAGGAAGGCTCTGCAGTTCCTGCGTAAAGTTGCCAACTCCCAGTTGGGAAATCCCAGGAGATTTTGCAGCAGAGGAGGCTCAGGAGGAGTGGGATGCCACGGAGTCCACCCTCCAAAGGGAAACTGGGGGTCTGTGGTTTGGAGACCAAGCATAATTCTGGGAGGGCGCCAGGCCCCACTTGATGCTGACGGCCTTGCTTCGGCCAGGGGCCCAGAAAAGGCCTGGAGATCTCCCAGGATTACAACTGATCTTCAGACTACAGAGATCAGTTCCCCCCTGGAGAAAATGGCTGCTGTGAGGTGAGGACACCAGGGCATTGTACCCCACGGAGTTCCCTCCCCTCCCGTGATTTCCCAACCCGGAGATGGCAACTCTAACTGTGAGACCAGTTTGGTGTAGTGGTTAGGAGTGTGGACTCTAATCCAGGAGAACCGAGTTCCATTCCCCATTCCTCCACATGCAGCTGCTGGGGTGACCTTGGGTCAGTTACAAGTTCTCTCAGAACTGTTCTCTCAAGCAGTCCTCGAAAGAGCTCTCTCAGCCCCGCCTGCCTCACAGGGTGTCTATTGTGGGGAGGGGAAGGGGAAGGAGATTGTCAGCCGCTCTGAGACTCCTTTGGGTAGTGAAGGGTGGGGTATAAATCCAACCTCCTCCTCCTCCTCCTCCCACACAGCCTAGTACATAGATAGGACCTTTCCCTGACTTGCCTGTGCATAGTAGAGGAGGCATTCTTGTCTCCCAGGGCTATGGAAAAGACAACAGTTGTGCAAACTTTTCTTAATGATGATGCCTGTCTTCTCCAATGGCCCAGCATGGACTAGCTGCCCCTTCTAGGCACATCAATGTGGAATTGGGTTGCCAGCCTCCAGGTGAGGCCTAGGGGTCTCCTGGAATCAGAACTGATCAGTTCCCCTGGAGAAAATGGGTGCTCCAAAGAGTAGAGTCTGTCTGGCATTACATCCTTCTGCAGCCCCTCTCCTCCCCAAACTCTGTCCTCAAGTCTCTAGGAATTTCCCAGCCCAGAGTTGGCAGCCTTAGCATCGTGGATGGTCTGTCTCCCTCTGAGGTCCCTCTAATTTGTGGGGCAAACAAGAAGGGGATTTCTGTGGTGGGTGTTCAGGGTTACTGATTACCCCTTGTCATTCAATGGCTGGCGTAGCCAATAAGGGGGCTGGGAGATGACAGAAATACTAAAGGATTTCCATATCATTTGTTTACAAGAGATTTAGGGTAAAACCCCAATCAAGGCACCAGTAGTGTAGCTAATCAAGGATCTCCAAAGAGCGGTCTAGTAATTTGGGTGAGGAGGATTTAAATTTTGGCATAATACAAAAAGAATCATTTTATGATAGTGTCATACCTCTCATAGTTAAGACATCAGGTGAAACTTCTTTGATAATTAATGTGCATGCTCCTTGTCTAAAAGTTTTAACTCATATTAAAAAGTTCTGGACAGCGTTTGCTAAAATATGTTGATAACTTGACAATCAGACATCTAATAGCCCACTTAATCCTGATGGATTATATGAACGCAGGACCTGACACACTTTCACACACTGAATAATGCACTTTCAATCCACTCTCAATGCACTTTAGTGATCATTTGCATATGGATTCACTTGCATTCAAATCCAGTTGCAAAGAGCATGGAAAGTGGATTGAAAGTGCCTTATTTAGTGTGTGCACTGGTGTTAGCAATGCTGAGTTCTTGAAATCTGGACTCTGGAAAAGGCCTAGCCTTCTCTAAATCAGGTAACTGCAGAATATCATTAGACAGGGGCATTAACCTTGCTGACACTTACCTGCTGAAATTAACAGCAAAGCTTAATTTGGAGATTTTAAATGGTCATCAGGAATTGAGGTTATCTGACGAGATAACTAATTTTACTTCTAACTCTACCCAAGGAGCTGGTGTTTTGGGATTACATTCTTGTGGCAGGTGAACTACTACTCAAGTTAAGCTGAAGTCACTGTGAGGGAATGCTTTTGCAGTGATCATTTTCCTGTAACATTTGAATTGGAGCCATTATGTCCCAGGTTTAACAAGTGGAACCCCCATATTGCTGAAAAAGCTAGGAGGCTAGTGAACCAGGAAAGCATAAATGATATCAAAAGAGACAATCTCTCACAGTAGAAGACAAGAGTCAGAATTCAAGATGATCTTGACAGGCTGGAAAACTGGGCTACAACAAATAAAATGAATTTCAGTGGGGTTAAATGTAAAGTTCTGCCAGTTTGGTGTAGTGGTTAGGAGCTTGGACTCTAATCCAGGAGTACCGGGTTTGATTCCCCACTCCTCCACATGCACCTGCTGGAGTGACCTTCAGTCAGTCACAGTTCTCTCAGAGCTGTTCTCTCAAGAGCAGTCCTCAAAAGTGCTCTCTCAGCCCCACTTACCTCACAGGGTGTCTGTTGTGGGGAGAGGAAGGGAAGGAGATTGTAAACCGCTCTGAGACTCCGGGTGAAGGATGGGGTATAAATCCAATCTCTTCATTTTCTTCTCTGCAGTTAAGTAGCAAAAATAAAATGCATAATTATTGGATGGGGAGACTTGTCTTGGCAGTAGTATGTGTGGAAAGGATCTAGAGGTCTTAGTGGACCATACACTGAACATGAGTCAGCAGTGTGATGCCATAGTTAAAAAGGCAAATGTGATTTTGGGCTGTATCAACAGAAGTATAGTGTCCAGATCACACAAAGTAATGATATCGCTTTACTCTGCTCTGGTCAGACCTCACCTAGAGTATTGTGTTCAGATTTGGACACCACAATTTAAGAAGGGTATAGACAAGCTGGAATGTGTCCCAAGGAGGGCAACGAAGATGGTGAGACCAGGTCATATGAGGAAAGGTTGAAGGAGCTGGGTATGTATAGTGTAGAAAGGAGATGACTGAGAGGTGATATGATAACCATCTTCAAGTACATGAAGGGCTGTCCTATAGAGGATGGTGTGGAGCTGTTTTCTGTTGCCCCAGAAAGTCAGACCAGAACCAACAGGTTGAAATTAAATCAGAAGAGTTTTCAGCTAAACATCAGGAAGAACTTCCTGACAGTTAGAGCGGTTCCTCAGTGGCACAGGTTTCCTCGGGAGTTGGTGGTTTCTCCTTCCTTGGAGGTTTTCAAGCAGAGGCTGGATGGCCATCTGACAGCAATGCCAATTCTGTGAACTTAGGCAGATCACCAGAGGGAGGACAGGAAGGGTTGCCTCAGTGCTTAGTTCTTGTGGCCCTTTCTCACACGCCCAGGGAAATGCTGATTGCCGCTTTAGGGTCAGGACGCAATTTTTCTCCAGGCCAGTTTGGCCAGGGATCCTGGAGGGGTTTTTTGCCATCTTCTGGGCATGGGGGTGTGGAGGGGGAGGTATTTGTGAATTTCCTGCACTGTACAGGGGGCTGGACTAGATGACTCTGGAAGTCCCTTCCAACTCTATGATTCTGTGATTCTATGATTATTAACCATACAACAGGGCAAACTCAGGTCAGTTATTGACCAGATTATTTGGTGCTTTTCAAGTATTATTTTTGAAGGATGAATTAACTGTAAGAAGGGTGGGAAAGATGTCATGGCATGATAGAGAATGTCAAAAGGCTAAATCAGAACTGAAGAGAATGTGTCATAGAATCAAAGCTTGCTGCTCTCAGCACCATTCTTCCGGTGACCAGAAATGAGCTTGCAGGAGGCTTCTGCATGTGGAAAAGCAAAGACACACAAGACTGCTGCGGCTAAAATTGGATAAACACGCCCAATCAAAACATTCACAATCATTTTGGCAAGCCTTTAAAGATTTAGATCAGAAGTCCCGAAAATGAAGAGGAAATCTCTCCAGATATAGGGGAGGGCCACGTCTCTCGCGAGAGTGGAAGTATTGAGACCTGTGATGACATCTCTTTCACACATCGCTTTCACACATGCTAAATAATGCAGTTTCAGTCCACTTCAGCAACCATTTGCAAGTGGGTGTTTTCATTTCACACAGTGAAATCCAGTTGCAGAGTGGATTGAAACTACATTATTTAGTGTGTGTGAAAGTGCCCTGTAGTTCAGCTTTAGTTATATAAGTATGGGAGAAGTCTGGACCTGAGGAGGTTCTTGGGTTGATTCATTTACTTGAAACCTGGTGAGGCTGCAGCCCCTCACAGTATTCCACCCGAGCTGTTTCTTTTAGGTCCCACGCTCAGTGGGCCTCCCTCCTGGCTTGTTGCTTCACTGTGTTGGATCAAACAGGTGAAATTCCTGCAGATGGGCCATCATCAGTTGTAGGCTGCGGTCACATGTGCCAGTTGAAGCAGAGGGGAAGCGAGGCTATTCCCTCTGGAGGAATTCAACATGCAGTTGTGAGATCACACACCTCCCTTTGTAGCTGCAGGCACAGCCCATCACTGTGTGCTCAGATGCAACTGCGGGTGAGTCGGGGGTTCTGGCCGTTTGTTTCCCATGTGCATAAACAAGGAATCACACCTCTGCACTGAGGGCCCCCTGTGGAGTCTGTGATGAGGCACATACTGCGAAGAGGGGGGGAAACCGCACTGAGCTGGGATGGCCTGATCAGACCATCCCAACCGCCGGAGTGCGTCCTTGAGCGATCAGATAGGGGAGAGTCCGTCTGTGGCCCGTTGGAACCCGTTTACTACCGGACTTTCCCCGGTGTCTTTTAACTCCGCTTCTGCGGCGGAGCAGCACGGGTTGTGGATGACTGTGGGACGCTTCCCAGATGTAGCTGTCTGATCGCTCCCTTTAGAGCCATCAGGCATTTGCACCTGTGTTGGATCTAAAGGCGCGTGTGATCGCAGCCGTAGTTCCCGTCTATAAAAATAGAGGTATCCACTCAGATCCTGCCAGTTACAGACCTATTGGACTGCTTTCTGTTCTGGGTAAGCTATGCACCACACACTTGGAGTCAAATTAAATCTTGGATCGATAGTTGCAATATTTTGGGAGCAGAGCAATTTGGTTTTAGTTACGCTCCTGCAGAGTGCACAGGGTTGGACTAGATGACCTGCAAAGGTCCCTTCCAACTCTAACATTCTATGATTCTATGTTTCTAAGGGCTTTTCCATAATGTATCATGGGATACTTTTGTCACATTTGGCTGAAAAATATCTAAAGATGAATTAAACCATATGCTGCCTTCTTTGATTTGAAGTTGGTATTTGATACAATAAGCAGAGAAAAGTTATGGGCTATGTTACAAATGCATGCAGTCTCCTCTCCAGACGATTATTGCCTCTAGTTCAATTGTTGTATACAAATACAACCTTATAGGTTCAATGGACAAAGCAGGGTTTTCTAACAGAAAGAATTCCAGTGGTTAAAGGAGTGTGGCAAGGATGCATTTTGGCTCCAGTACTCTTTGCACTCCGTATCAAGATGGGGTGTGTTCAGCAGTTCGAGACCCGAGTGCCGCGTGACGGAGTAAGCTCCCGTCTTTGGCCCCAGCTCCTGCCAACCTAGCAGTTCGAAAGCAAGAAATTGTAAGTAGATAAATTGGTACTGCTCCAGTGGGAAGGTAACAGTGTTCAGTGCACCTCGGCGTTTAGTCATGCTGGCCACACGACCATAGAAAAGTCTTCAGACAGCACTGGCTCTTCGGCTTGGAAACGGAGATGAGCACCGCCCCCTAGAGTCCGATTTGACTGGTTTTCAAGCAAGGGAAACCTTTACCTTTACTTTCAAGATGGGTACTCAAGTTAATTTGTCTGTAGCTGTAGAAAAGAGCTAGAGTCCAGTCGCAGCGTAAAGACTCACAAAATTTGTGGCAGGGGAGGAGCTTTCATGATGCGAAGGATCTGAAGAAGTGAGCCGTGTGATGGAGTGAGACTGCCGCATGACGGAGTGAGCTCCCGTCTCTAGTTCCAGCTCCTGCCAACCTAGCAGTTCGAAAGCAAGAAAATGCAAGTAGATAAATAGATACCACTTTGGTGGGAAGGTAACAGCGTTCCGTGTGCCTTGGTGTTTAGTCATGCCGGCCACATGACCACGGAAACGTCTTCGGACAGCGCTGGCTCTTCGGCTTTGAAACGGAGATGAGCACCGCAACCCTAGAGTCGGATTCGACTGGCTTTCGAGCAAGGGAACCTTTACCTTTACCTTTACCTTTACGCTGCGACTGGACTCTGGCTCTCTTCTGCTGCTACAGACGGACCCAGCGACACATCGTGATCTAGCGCCGTGGAAATATGCAATCAAAATGTGGTTAAAAGTATTTTTGCCAGGGCCCCCTGCTCCATTGGCATGCTCTATGAGACAAGACGCGTTTGATCATCAACAGATGATGATTTGCTGAATTATTATTCTGATCACTGACTGAATACAATAAGTGAAGTTATTTTATTTATTTATTTAGACTTATATACCGCCCTCCCCAAATGGGCTCAGGGCGGTGTACAACAATTAAAATAATGCAATTAAAATAATGTTAAAATAACAATTTTATTTCAAGATTAGTCTGGGCTGCTGACTGATTTGTATAAGAAGAGTTCTCCTCTGTATTATGGGTATATTACCATTTCTTGTTTTACGGTCACCAACTATTTGATCACTACACAAAACCCTAAATATAAACATTTAATTTTATTTGCAAGATGCGATTTGCTTCCAACAGCTGAATGTACTGGAAGGCTTAAAGCCATTCCCTGGGCGGTAAGAAAGTATTCTTGTACTTCTGGAGCAATAGAAATGGTCCCAAATGTGTTGTTACTTTGTCCCTTGTTTGTGAAAGCAAGGCGGGATATATTGGAAGCTTTTCTTAATCCTGATGTTCAGTGTTCTAGCTGCCATGTTATCTTGAAACTGTTGTTTTCGGATGATATGGACTAGTGGCAAGCTGTTGCTAAATTTCTTGCACTTGGTTTTAAATAGTTGTAATATTTAATGATTTTTAAATATGTGTGTGTGAGTGAGTGTGTGTGAGTGAGTGTGTGTGTGCACCTGGAAGTCACGGCGACCTCTGGTGAACTGACCCCTACTGGGGGCCCGGAGGATATTCAGAGAGGTGGCTGAATAAAGCCTGCCCCCGCCTCCCAACTGCTGGTATTCCACGGAGGGCTCCCATCCAAGTCCTTGCCAGAGTCGACCCTGCTCAGCTTCCGAGATCTGATGAGATCGGGCTTGCCTGGCTATCCAGGTCAGGGCATATTTAATGATTTATTGATTTGTTCCCCCCCCTTTTCAAATCCTACCAACCTGTGGTTGAAGAGATAGTAAAGGTAAAGGTTCCCTTGCTCGAAAGCCAGTCGAATCCAACTCTAGGGTTGCGGTGCTCATCTCCGTTTCCAAGCCGAAGAGCCAGCGCTGTCCGAAGACGTTTCCGTGGTCATGTGGCCAGCATGACTAAACACCAAGGTGCACGGAACGCTGTTACCTTCCCACCGAAGTGGTACCTATTTATCTCCTTGCAATTTCTTGCTTTCGAACTGCTAGGTTGGCAGGAGCTGGAACTAGAGACGGGAGCTCACTCTGTCATGCGGCACCCGGGTCTCGAACTGCTGAACTACCGACCTTCCACAGCCTGCAGTTCAGCGTCTTAACCACTTGAGCCACCGCAGGTTGAAGAGATAGGAAATAATAAAATATTTATTTTATGAGTGGATCAGTGAGCCCTCCAGTAGGTATGCCATGCATTCTTTGAATATGTGAATACTTTCTGTTAAGAATGTCAGACCTACAAACAAGAAGCAACAGACCTTCCATTAGGCTCCTTGGAAGTCTTGGTAGGGTTTACCAGAGAGGTTTCCTCTTTTCCAACCTGTTGAAACAAAAGCTGTGATTTAGAATTGTGCACAGTTAAGCCGACTCCCCACACAGACACCATGACACATTTTAAAGCAGCAGGCCTTTTTGAGATAAGTTGAATGTTGCTACAGCTGAACAAAATTCAGGTCCAGTAGCACCTTAAAGACCAACAAAACCGTCCAAGGTATAAGTTTTTGTGAGCCAAAGCTCACTTCATCAGATACAAATGAGAATGAAGATCCATCAGCCCTTATATTCAAGTCAGAAGGTGGGAGGCACGTTGCAGTTTGAGTCAGGATGCAGAGGCACAATGCAAAACGTAACCCACTTGAATATGTTGTCAAAGGCTTAACCCACTCGATTAAGGCAAGGAAATGTGCATAGAGGAGGGAAATGCAAAGAAATTAGCATCTGGCACTTCTTTGTAACAACTCTCCCTCCTCTCAGGGATCAGTTGGTGCCACCCCCAAGATTTGTCCAGTCCAGGTGGCCAAAAAGAGGGTCTTTGGGGGCTGTCTTGCACAAGAGCCACTCTTTGCACAGTTGCTTTGGTTTTGCTGCTGAAGCAAGGCCTCACGCTACCATGCTTGTTATGTATTAGGTCTGGAACGTTCCAGGACTGTTTCTACCAGAGACTGGCTGAGCTTGGAGCTCTAGAACAACAGCCTACCAGGACTCTTGAGGTGACCAATGAGAAACTAATGTTCTGTAAATAGCCTATCGTTGGGAGTTGGTGTCTTTGGGTGTGGTTTTTGCATGCTATTTAAACAGGGCCGTTGCCCTGGAGTTTTAGTTTTGTTCCTGAAATCACTTAATAAGGTAGAGCTGTTCACCGCAATGCGTCTCAATCCCAGTATTTAATAGTACTGCATTGTGAGGAAAACAGAAGCGACGTGTGTCTGCCTTTCCCCTGAAAGATGCCCCTTCCCCATGGATCTGGTGGTGGAAAGTGCCGTCAAGTTGCAGCTGACTTATGAGAGCCCTGTAGGATTTTCAAGGCTGGCGATGAAGAGAGGTGGTTTGCCATCGATGGACTGCCTCTGTGTGAAGCAGCCCTGGGCTTCCTTGGTGGCCTCCCCTCCAAGTCCTGACCAGGGCCGACCCTGCTTAGCTTCCGAGATCTGATGGGATCAGGCTGGCCGGGGCCATCCAAGTCAGGGCAGAGGTGAACAGAGGTGCTCTGCCATTGCCTGCCTCTGCACAGCAACCTCAGAGTTCCTTAGTGGTCTCCCATTCAAATACTAAGCAGAGCCAACTTTGCTTAGCTTCCAAGATCTGATGAAATCAGGCTAGACATTCAGAAGGGGTTTGCCATTGCCTACCCCTGTGTAGCAACCCTGGACTTCCTTGGTGGCCTCCCATCCAAGTACCAACTAGAGCTGACCCTGCTTAACTTCCAAGACTGGTTGGGAGAGAGGTAACCTAGGCCGTCCAGGTCAGGGCACCGTGGATCTACCCTTCCGTTTAGCAATGTCAGTTCAAGATCCTCAGTCTGTTCCCAGCTTGCCTCGTACCTAGGCTTCCCACGTTCATAAGCTTTTAACCTTTTCAGATTTCAACAAACTGAATTAAATCCGACTGTTACACACAAAGAAAGGCTGCTGATGTACCGATAGTGGTGGTGGGAGTGGAGGACATCGTGAAGGCATAACAGCATCGTCCCATTTAATCGAGACAAGCGCGAGCTCTGCCGATCCATGGCTCATCCCAGTGGGTGACTAATAGCAAAGGCAACAGAGAGCAAAAAAACCCCAGAACAAAATAGGGCAGGTGGGAGGGGGGGGAGGGCACCACTCCGAATTCACCACTATGTCATTCCTCTTGTTGCATTACTCACGAGTCTCCTACGGCAAGATGAGCAGATCCACGGGGGTGTTTTTACAAGACGCACGAGGGACTGCTAAGAAATCATCAGGCACACAATCCTCACATGGGCGGCCCCTGAATTATCACTTCTGATGAAGTGTCCGTCATCACACATTTCAAACAGTTATACATATCTCTATATATGAATATCATTTAACTAAAGCACGTATCCCCCACCTTTCCCCCCAAAGGCTCAACAGCTTAGTAAAAGGCAAGAACATCTAAGCCACAGCCCCTCCCCTGATGCTGAGAATCCTGCCTTGGGTTGCCCCCTTGCCTGCACTAAGCTGCGCAATGCAGAGCTTGCTGCAATGTCCAATTCGTGGTCGGCCAGGCAAATCTTGCCCTATTTCCTGCAGAGATTCTGTGAGCTCAGACTGGCCTGAGCACGGGAGGCAGGAATTTCCCTATCAATGATGGAGAACAGGGGTCATTTCCCAGAAAAAGAGGGCAGGAGCTGATTTGCATAACTCATTTGCATATGCCACACCCCCTGGCAAAGGGTAGGCATGTTTAAAATGAGAAGGCATATGCAAAGGAGTTTACCCCCCCCCCTTCCCTGAGTCTTTCCGCAAAAGAGGAGAGGCTCAGGGGAAAAGGGGCCATGTCTGCCCACCTCCCCTTCCCCTTCCCAGCCAACCCGCTGTGGCAGACTGACTGGAGAAGGGAAGGGCAGGGAGGCAAACACACCTGGGTTCCCTGCCCGATCTTCTCCAGGTGCCCTGCAGCCGCGGGCACCTGGAGAAGATTGGGCTGGAAACCCAGGCATTTAAATCTCCTCCCCTGAGTCTCTCCATGGGCCGGCCAGGAAAGACAGGGGGTGGGGCCTGGGCTGCTTACTGCCGGAGCACTGCTCCGGGGTGCTCCAGCAGGAAATGACCCCTGATGGAGAAGCCAGCAACCGAAGATCCACTTTGTGTCTATCAGCAAGCATTCTGTACACAAGCCTCCCTGTAAGATCCATTCCATGTGTACATGGCCCTTGGGCATAGATTTTAGGGTTGCCAGCTCTGAGCTGGGAAATACCTGGAGATTTGGGGGGCAGAGCCTGAGAAGGGCAGGGTTCAGGGTGAGGAGGGACTCAATGGGGTATAATGCCATGGAGTCCCCCTTCCAAAGTGGCTGTTTTCCCCAGGTGAACTGATCTCTGCCATCTGGAGATCAGTTGTAATCCCAGGAGATCTCTAGGCCTGACCTGGACGTTGGCAGCCCTGGTAGGTTTAGCGACTCTGGCTTGGGAGTTTCCTGGGAATTTGGGCAGGGCAGATGGTAGGCTGGGGAGGGAGCTTGGTGGGGACAGGATGCCACAGAGTCCACCCACCCTCCAAGGCAGCCATTTCCTCCAGGCTATTGGATCCCTGTAGTTTGGAGATCGGTTGCCATTAGGGTTGCCAACTCCAGGTCTCCAGGTTGGGAGATTCCTGGAGATTTGAGGCTGGAGCCTGGGAAGGGTCTGGGAGGGACCTCACCGGGATATAATTTCATAGAAATCAATGCTCCCTCTAAGCTGTGGAGTCCTGTGAGCAAAAATTCTACTTTGTGAGCTAATGGCATTAAAGTTGTGAGCGAGCGATTTGGCTGCTGCATATATTAGTTTGCTATGGAGCCGTCCTTCCTGAGCTAAGACAAGAATGTGTGAGCCAGAACCTAAAAAACTGTGAGTCAGCTCACACTAACTCAGCTTAGAGGGAACACTGGTAGAGACCATCCTCCAAAGCCCCTGATCTCTCCCACAATGTTCCCTCTAAGCTGTGGAGTCTTGTGAGCAAAACTGCTACTTTGTGAGCTACTGGCATTAAAGTTGTGAGCAAGAGATTTGGCAACTGCATAAATTAGTTTGCTCTGGAGCCAATCTTCCTGAGCTAAGACAAAAAATGTGTGAGCCGGAGGCTAAAAAACTGTGAGCTAGCTCACTCTAACTCAGCTTAGAGGGAATACTGCTCTCCCAGGGAACTGGAGGTCCCAGGGAGTCTGGAGGTCAGTTGTCCTTCTGGGAGATCACCTTCTCCAGAAGATACGATTTTGTTACATATACCCATCAATTTGAAATCGTTGTTGACTCAAGAGGTTGAATGAATACTAGTGTTTAATGAGGAAATGCGTACATTACTAATTTTGCAGTGCCACAGTTATTTTGTCTGGATCATGCTGCGTGCTACAGCCCGACTGACTGTATGTGCTGTTGATGCTGCCATTTACTTTCTGCACATGAGTAAACAGACAGCCATTACTCATACAGAGATGGAATAACAAAAACAGACTGCAAGCAGACTCCAGCTGGGGAAGGCAAGACTCGTCTCCTGTACGACATCACGCGCACACGCCCCTCCCCTGTGCAGGACTGCAGCTTCCGTATGTTATCCCAGGGACTGAGTGCACCCTAGTTGCATAGCCCCACCCCTTTTCATGACCACATCACTATATTCAGGGATCTGCTTGTCCAGCACAGAATCTTTGGGTTCATTATGATGGGGGGGGGAGAGAAATAACTTTCTTCCAAAAGTTAAAAAAAAGACTTGCTCTCACATGCCAATAGTTAGGACAAATCCCATCAAAGTGCACCATTGCTCCACCCCAACCCTGTACACTGACTGACTAAATTTTGGAGAAGGGGTGTGTGTGCGGAGGTTTCCAGGCATTGATGCATGCAAACCAGGAATGAAGGGGGGGGAGAAGACAAAAACATGGCCAATAAAAAACCCACAAATACATGGATGGATTTGTGCCCTTTGGTTTAGTTCCAAATGGCAGCTCTGGAAAGAGCTGCAATAAAAATCTGTTCTCTTGAATCGTTGGATGTATCTGTTTTCTCCTGCTAGTAAGGGAGTTTGACCAGTCATTCAGAGTGGGTTTTGCAGGAAAGAGAAGCATAGAGGGATCCCCAACCTGGGATGATGATGATGATGATGATGATGATGATGGTGATGGTAATGGTGGTGGTGATGGGTCATTTCCTGTCGGAGTGCCCCAGAGTGGTGCTCCGGGAGTAAGGAGCCCAGACCCCACCCCGCCTTCCCTGCCCTGCCTGCAGAGACTGGGGGGGGGGATTTAAATGCCTGGGAACCCAGGCATGTCTGCCTCCCTGCCCTTCCCTTCTCCAGCCAGCCCCCAGCGGCAGGTTGGCTGGGGAGGGGAGGGAAGGGGAGGCGGGCAGACATGCCCTCCTTTCCCCCTGAGCCTCTCCACTTTTGCAGAGAGACTCAGGGAGGGGGGTTAAATGGCTGGCTTCCCTGCCCAATCTTCTCCAGGTGCCCCGTGGAGAGACTCAGGGAAGGAGGGGATTTAAACTCATTTGCATAACTCATTTTAAACATGTCTGCACTTTGCCAGGGGGTGTGGCATATGCAAATAGATTATGCAAATGAGCTCCTGCACCTCTTTTTCTAGGAAATGACCCCTGAATTGATGATGATGATAGTGTGATGTCAAGTGGCAGCCAACTCATGGTAACCCCAGGACTGTGGGGTTTCTAGTGCAAGAGGCAGAGGTGGTTTGCCATTGCCTTCTCCTGCATAGTAACCCTGGTCTTCTTTGTTGGTCTCTCATCCAAGTACTGACTGTGGCTGACCCCGCTTACCTCCTGTAGGGGTATTGCAGAAGACCACTGCTAATCCGAGGAGACAGTGATGACCTCAAGTCTCTCTTTCTGTGTGTTCAGATGACAGCACCAGGCTGGAAGGGGTTAATGATGGCGGGTTTTCTGTTTTAAGTAATTGCACCTGGTGTTGGAATGGGGGATGTTTTCTCTGCCCCTGGAATGAGTCCCAAGCTGGACTTAATTGTTTCACTATAAGTTAGGAGGGCTGATTTTCCGATGAGGAGAGAAGACTGGTGGAGGAGAGAAGAAGGGGGAGAAGAAACCCTCAGCTCTGACCAGTCCGGTGCTGAGCAATCTTCAGATGATACACCTGAATTGACTTGCTGCTGATATTTTCAGGGCAGAAAGGGACCTGGGTATCCTTTTGTTAGTCTCTGTTTTATGTTTGTAATTTGTATAAAACAAAGCTGTGTCTCCTTCCACCACTAGTTTGGTCATTGCCTCTTGAAACTCTTAAAAGAACTGTTTGCCAAAATGGTCAGCACAGCTCCCAGTTTCTGTTGAGATCAGGCTGGGCTGGGCTATCAGGCTGCTGAAAGACACCCAAGGGCAACTACTGGTTGGATCTGGTGTAAGTCCTGTAGGTGAGGAGGCCGCAGCTCAGTGGTAGAGCATCCGCTTGGCTGGCAGAAGGTCCCAGGTTGAACCCCTGACCTCTCCAGTTAAAAGGATCAGGCAGTAGGTGACGGCACTGGTTTCAGTGGACAATACTGACCTTGATGGACCACGGGTCTGACTAAGTATGAGGCAAGTTCCATGTGTTCCAAGTGCTACCATTTGAGCTCCAGCTGATCAGCAGCATCTCTGTGAGGGATTTAAGGAGGTGGACTCCAGCTGTGCCGACAGGTGAAGCAGCTCCCTGCCTTTCTGCAGGGTGGCTGCCTCGCCTTCCTTGGGAGAGAGGAGACACACGTGGTTTGCCCAGCTGCCTTTAAAAGGGTCTGGGAGGGCAGGTGATGAGGAGGAGCAGGTGGCTCACTCCAGGCTGAGCAGAGGAGGAGAGGAGGAGGAGGAACCGGGTGCTTACCACCCCTCTCCTTCCAAAGCCACATTGGTGGCATCTCAGGGCAAAGTGACTGGGACAGAGGAACGCATGAAGCTGCCTTCTACTGAATCAGACCTTCTTGATCCATCAAAGCCAGTACTGTCTGCTCAGACTGGCAGCGGCTCTCCAGGGTCTCAGGCTGAGGTCTTTCACATCACCTACTGCCAGATCCTTTTAACTGGAGATGCCGGGGGTTGAACCTGGGACCTTCCCCATGCCAAGCAGAAGTTCTACCACTGAGCCGCCACCCCATGCCCCCTTGACAAGTGTCTGAGGGGGGAAATAAGAATATATATGAAGCTGCCTTCTACCAAGTCAGATCATTGGTCCGTCAAGGTCAGTATGATCTCCTCAGACTGGTAGCAGCTCTTCAAGGTCCCAGGTTTATGTTTCCCCATCACTTCCTACCTAGTCCTTTCAACTGGAGATGACAGGGACTGAACCTGGAACCATCTGCACGCCAAGAGATGTTCTGCTACTGAGCCATGGCCCCTCGCCAAGCATAATCCACTGGGGTTCTTCTGCACAAGCCCAAATCAAATCCATGAGCACACTGCTGTGTTCTTAGGCATCTGAGCAGGGCTTCCACTGAGCAGAGTGAGTGGAATGTCTTCAGGAGGGTTGTTTTCGGGGCTTCAGGATGAGAAAAATGTGCTTGGGTTATTTGAGCCTTTGCTCACCTCTAGAAGTCCATTAGTAAGATACCAAAAGTCACGTGAGCTCAGACAGATGTTCCATTGGTCAATAATGCAGCCAATCAAGGGCCAAGGAGTCAGCTGTTTCTGGATGGGGTTCATGGAGTAGCTTGGGGGTGCTGTCAGGTCTCCTCTGCAGTAAGTGTCCCAGCTTCTTGAGGGCACTCGGCCTTGAAGGGCAGGATCTGGCCACCATTTTGGTTTGATCCAGGACGAATTGCTGCTGTTACAAAATTTGCTCCCTACTTCGCATAGTTTGTAGAATTTGTCTCTTATATGCATATGCAGTCACAAGCTGGGCGCTTGCAAAGAATTTGGAATTATTCCCCCCACACACACACACCCAAACAAAATATTCCCTCCAGGATTCTCTGAATGCTCAGAGCCTACGGCAGGCCGACTTCTTCTCCCTGATTTGACTCTTTAATTGGCACTTAGCTGCTTTTCAAAACTTCTGGGTTGTATTCCATCCTTTTCAGGCTGGTTTTTGACCTTCCCACTTCTTATTTTCTTTTGATTCAGTAACAAAGTCCTATTTTTCTACATACGTGGAGGATTCTCTCAATAGGTAGAGATGTCTGCCTGGTCTGTGCGCGGTTCTGTTTTGCTGACACACACACAGCTGTGGCTCAGAGGCAGAGCATCTGCTTGGCATGGGCAAGGTCCCCAGGTTCAGTTCCCCCACGTCTCTATTTAAAAGGATCAGACAATAGGTGATGTGAAAGGCCTCTGCCTGAGACCCTGGGGAGCCACTGCCCGTCTACGTAGACAGTGCTGACTTTGATGGACCAAGAGGGTCTGATTCAGTAGAAGGCAGCCCCCCCTGTGTTCATGGGTCTGTTCAGACACAAATATCTTGTTTCTAGCATTATTATGCATATAGATTTGCCAGTAAACTGCCCCTGAAGCTTCTGGTGTTGTATAGACAGAAGAAAAGTATTTAAAATAGGTAAATAAAAGTAATATGAATTGTAGTCTTAATATTTGGCATTTAAGGACTTCAGAATGTTTGACATGCACTATAAGTGTTTCAGTGCCTTACAGTCACCCTGCAAGGTAGGTCATCGTCCTGTTACTGATTGGTAGTGGTGGGTGGATGCTGGAGCAGAGTATCTTGCCAAACTTAACCTACCACCTAGTGAATTTGAGGCAATGACAGGATCTGAACTGGAGACTCTTGGCTCTTTATGTACTTGACTTCAGCCTGCAACCACCTCTTCCACTTTGACTCACGTTACCTTTTACCACTTGGCGGCTGTGCCCTGAGGTAACTAGTGTTCTTACTCAGTTGGTAACTGGTGTAGAGTCAGCACTCTAAAGGAGCCATTTCTCCAGGGCAGCCGATCTCTGCTGTCTGGAGATGAGTTCTAACTTTGGAAGATCTCCAGGTTCCATGTGAAGGCTGACAACCTGACATAACACTCATAGTTAGGCCCTAAAGAGCCAAAGGCAATCCTCGGTTAATTAAGTTCTTAGCATTTAGCACCAAATGTGACTAAACCCATTCCTGGTGATTGCCCCTTGGGGGGGGGGGGCTAAGGCTCCATATCCTTCTTTCCTTTTGTGCCTCAGGGCCAAACTTAGGGTTGCCAACCTCCAGGTGCCACCAGGAGATCTCCCACTATTCTAATGGATCTCTAGATGACCAAAATCAGTTCCCCTGGCAAAAATGGCTGCATGGGAGGGCGGGCCCTGTGGCGTTATGCACCTCTGATGTCCCTTCCCACCCCAAACCGAGGGTTCTCAACTCCCTCTTGGGGATTTGGGGGTGGAGCCCAGGAAGGGTGACGTTTGGGAAGGGGATGAGCCTCAGCTGAATATAACACCATTGCCCACCCTCCAAAGAATCCATTTTTTCCAGTGGATCAACTGGCTGGAGATCAGTTGAAATACTAGGAGATCTCCAGCTCTGACCTGGAGGTTGGCAGCCCTATCCCAAACCACCATCCCCAGGCTCCACCCCCAAATCTCCAGGTATTTCCCAAGCCAGAGTTGGCAACCTTAGCCTGACTAGACGTTACTTTTGACATGAATTGGCCAGAGGGGCTTCCAGCCCTACTGCAGCTGTAGGTCCCCAGTGGCAACTCCTGTGTAAAGAAGGCAAATGGGCCCAATTCGGATTGGGAGCATAGCGAGGAGGACTGCCAACCTCCAGGTGGGAGCTGGAGTCCTCCCAGAGTTACAACCAGTCTCCAGACTCCTCAGATCCATTCCCCTGGAGAAAATGGCTGCTTTAGTGGGCGGGCTCTGTGCCGCTATACCCCGCGGAGGCCCCTCCCCTCCCCAAACCCCACTCTCTCCAGGCTCCACCCTCAGGTCTCCAGGAATTTCTCAGCCCAGAGCTGGCAACCTTGGAGCATGGAGAAGGGATCCCCCTCCCCCTCCCCTCCCTGCCATTTCTGGCACCTGAAACAGCCCAGGGCTCCCTCCTCCTCCTCCCTGCCACAGTCCCAGCCCGAATCAGACCCACCTGCCCTTCCAGCACAGGAGTTGCCCTCGGGGACTGGCAATTTCTGCAGGGCTGTGAGCCTCCGTGGCAAACGCAGGTAGAAAGTAACGTCTCCTTCGGCCCTCGGCCTGCCCCCAAGCCATGAGATGGCTGCCCCCCCGAAGACTACTCCTCCCTGCCTCCTGAAGCCCAGGCACGGAGCTCCGAATCCCGGCAGGGCACCCGGGCACCTCTTTCCACTGCCAGACCTTTGGGGCTACTGCAGCTTCCTCACATGAGTGGGTTTGGGGTTTTTTTTGGTTTTGTAGCGAGCCTCTCTGCTTCTTCTCATGCTTATCATTTAATAACCAGATCCATCACAAAAGACCGTGAGCAAAGACGCGGACTTAATTCACCCCAACTGCTGCAGGGGGGAGAGAAATTCACTCCCGGTTAATTTTGTTTGCCAAGAACAGAGGGTGACTTTGGGTGGAGGGAAGGCTATAAATATACATAGATTCTCTCCTGACTGCACAAACAGGGACTTGGGTCAAGGGAGCACGAAGACTGTCTAGCCCAAAGCTGAATCGCATCGCCCCAGAGCAGCCCCCTCCTGTGAGGAATGCCGGACGCAAGGCCCGGAGCACGTCTGGCGGAAGGAGCGGGGGAGGGGGGCCCTCAAGGGACAGACGGCGGAAGCATAGAGAAAAAGGGACAGGACACAAGATGTGGATGGCCCAGTGAAAGGGACAAGCACTGGCAGAGACTCCGTTCTCTGTGGTTTACGGCAGGGGGTCCCCAATGTGGTGGGTGCCATGGAACCCGCCAGCACCTTTCCTGGCACCGCCATTTTGCAGAAAGTGGGAGGGGCCTGGTGGGGCTCTTGCTCAGTGTAGCTTCTGATGGGCCCCTGAAGATCTGATTGGCTGTGCAGATTGAAATAAGATTGGCTGTTGTAGATTTTCCGGGCCGCGTGGCCGTGATCTTGGCATTGGAGGACCTGACATTTCACCAGCGGCTGTGACCGGCATCCTCAGAGGTATAACACAGAAAGATGGAGGACTCTCTGGAGCCTCTCCCTCCAGCCCCCTCCCCTCCAGCCCCCAGAACATACCCTGTGTTTTTGCCATTGACTTCAATGACCCATAGGGTATAATGGGGCTGAAATGCGGGAGTCTTTCTGCCTCCAAAATTAATTCTGCCTGATTCGGCCGAATCCAAATTGGGCCAATTTTTTTTTTTTTTGCACACCCCTACTACTGCCATCAAGACTGTTACGAGCACTTTATGATTGGATATAACGGTATGATTAATTATGATGTTTTATATTTTTGCTGTTTTTATGTGTTTTTAACTTTTTAGGTAAGCCGCCCTGAGCCTGCTTCGGCGAGGAGGGCGGGATATAAGTCAAATAAATAGATACATAAATGTTGCCAAAACCTTAGGACTCCCTCCCCGGGGAGTTTCAACCGTCTCCCTTTATCATTGTCTTCCACCAGTTGGTGAAGACTTCTTGGTTTCATTTGGCATACCCCCAATAAAGGGTCCTGGCCCGCCTTCTAGTGTTGCTTGTTTATGTGTTTTCATTGAACTTTTAAACAATTTTACATGTGTTTTGATGGTTCAAATGCTTTGACGGTTTTTTATATTCGCTGCCTTGGGGGCCCTGGCTGGGCGGAATGGCAGCATAAAAATCAATGGATCAGAGAGCGGGAAGGGGCCCTACAGACCATCTAGTCCAACCCCCTGCCCAGTGCAGGACCAGCCTAGAGCATAATCATCCAGCCTCTTCTTGAAAGCTGCCAGTGAAGGGGAGCTCACCACCAATGTTCCCTCTAAGCTGTGGAGTCTTGTGAGCAAAAAATTCTACTTTGCGAGCTGCTGGCATTAAAGTTGTGAGCGAGTGATTTGACCACTGCATAAGTTAGTTTGCTCTGGAGCCCTCCTTCCTGAGCTAAGACAAAAATGTGTGAACCGGAGGCTAAAAAGCTGTGAGCTAGCTCACACTGACTCAGCTCAGAGGGAACATTGCTCACCACCTCCCTCGGCAGCTGATTCCCCCTTTGAACCACTCTGACCGTCGCTCTCTTCTGCACCCTCTCAATTTTGCCCACATCCTTTTTGAGGTGAGGCCTCCAGAACTGCCCACAGGACTCCAGGTGCGGCCTGACCGAGGCAGTCAACAGAGGGGCTGTGAGCTCCTGCAATTTCAATGCTCTGGCCCTTTGGATACAACCCAAGACTGAATTAGCCTTTTTTACAACCGCATCACACTGACTGCTCATATTTTAAATAAATGTTTTAAATAAGTTAATGAAATAAATATGCATTTACAATCAAGGACTGCTTCTAAGGGGACAAAGGGAGGAATCTGACCAACTTTGCTTGGCTTGCAGGCAGGTGGGCGTAGTGCACTCTGGATCCTAAGAGGGTTTTTTAAAAAACACTGTTGCCTGCCTGTCCAGCACATTTTGATCCAACATTCTGCCAAGAAGTTCAGAGCAGCCTGCTGGATTCTCCCCTCCTCCAGTTCATGCTCAAACCAACCCTATGGGGAAGGCAAGGCTGAGAGGGTGGCTGGCCAGTTTCTTGGCAAGTGAGGCTGGGAACCTCCATCTCTCATCACGATGCCACAATGATGTTAGAAGAGACTACATGTGGGGGGGGGGTCACTGAGCACAGCAGAAGACCCTGGGCTGGGGCGGTGTGGGTCTCTGTTCCAATGTGACTCTAGCAGCTGACTCCAGAGCACTTGGCATCACAGGCCAAGGAAAAGGGGGGATTGGGTTGTCCTCCAGTTTGGTGTAGTGGTTAAGTGTGCAGACTCTAATCTGGGATGAACCGGGTTTGATTCCCCACTCCTCCACTCGCAGCTGCTGGATGACCTTGGGCAAGCCATAGTTCAGCCAGAGGTGTTCTTGAAAAAGAGCAGTTTCTGTCAGAGCTCTCTCAGCCACACCTACCTCACAGGGTGTCTGTTGTGGGGAGGGGAAGGGAAAGGAGTTTGTAAGCTACTCTAAGACTCCTTTGGGTAGTGAAGGGTGGGGTAGAAATCCAGTCTTTTCTCTCTCTGTCTCAAGTCTATAGCAGACCCTCGTTTGGGATCATCGCCCAGCTGCCCAGTCAGCCAGTTAGGAGAACACAGAGGTGCATAAGCAAGCAAACTTATCTGAGGCTTGGTTCAAACACAAATCAGCTGATTTTTCTGTGACGACGACTGGCCACTGCATGTGTGGAATGTGGCCGCTGCCAGGTCTTCTGTGAGGTGATCTGAATGCAGGCTTCAGGTGGGGCCCACAGATCTCCCAGACTACAAAGACCAGTTCTCCTGGAGAAATGGCAGCTTGAGAGGGTGGGCTCTGTGGCCCCGGACCCAGCTGAGGTTCCTCCCCGCCCCAGGCTCCACCCCCCATGGAGACTGGCAGCTCTAGTATACCTCCCTCGTAGCCCATTCATACATGCAAGTCACCACTAGATGTTGCAGCTGTTCACACACACACACATGAGACAAGCACAAAAGACAGTTTAGAAAGGGAGGAAAGACTCTAACATGGAAGACACACTCAGAACCCCTACCTGAACACCCACTCGGAAGGCAGCCTCCACTTGAGCTTTGCGAATGTTACATTTCAAATGATCCGGTGCTGCGTAAGGCGACTCTGGAGGAGAGTGCAGGCTCTTCTCTATACCCTTCTTATCTTCACCCTGCTAGTAACATAAGGAGACACAACAGTTTATTAAAAAGATATGGACAGTGTTTAAGAGACAGCAGGGTCATTTCCTGCCAGAGTGCCCTGGAGCAGTGGTCCAGCAGTAAGGTGCCCAGGCCCCGCGCCCCCCCCCCCACTTTTCCTTGCCCACCCGTGGAGAAACTCAGGGAAGGGGGGATTTAAATGCCTAGGTTCCCTGCCCTTCCCTTCTCCAGCCAGCCCACCATGGCAGGTTTGGCTGGGGAGGGGAAGGGGATGCGGGCAGATATGCCTGCCTTTTCCCCTGAGCCTCTCCACTTTTACAGAGAGATTCAGGGAAGGGGGGGGATTTAAACTCATTTGCATATGCCTTAACTCATTTTAAACATGCCTGCCCTTTGTCAGGGGGTGTGGCATATACAAATGAGTTATGCAAATGAGCTCCTGCACTCTTTTTCTAGGAAATGACCCCTGGGAGATAGAGAGAGAGTGTGTGTGTGTGTTGGGGACAGGGTTAGATTAGATGCTGCATTGAGTGTTTGTGTGCTACGTGCCATCAAGTTCCTTCCAGCTTACGGTGACCCTGTGCATTAATGACAGACCTCCAGACTGTCGTGTTGTTAACAGCCTTGCTTGAGGACTGAGGGTCCTCACGGCTTCCCTTATGGTGCCCATCCGTCTCATGTTGGGCCTTCCTCTTTTGCTGCTGCCTTCCGCTTTTCCGAGCATTCTGGTCTTTTCTGGTGAGTCTTGTCTTCTCATCATGACCACAGTATGATAGCCTCAGTTTCCGCTTCTAGTGAGAATTTAGGCTCACTGAACTAAAACTTGAGGCTTCGCGGCATTAAACTTTTACCAATGAAATGCACAAACATTTCTCTGGTTTATTTCTGATAACGAGGTACTGATAAAAATCAACTCCAAGATTGTTAAATAAAGCAAACAAATGTTGAAACCATTTATTGTTTAATGAGATCAGTAACTTTGTGGCTCAAGGTGTGGCCTGGAGACCTCCCAGAGTTACACCCGATCTCCAGACGAGAGAGATCAGTTTCCCTGGAGACCATGGCGGCTTCATCCCCACTGAGCCCCCTTCCTCCACTCTGCCCCCCCCCCCAGGTGCCACCCAGAGCAGGGCCTCCATGGGGATCAGGGGGGCTCCTAAGGGACTAGGCAGTCCTTCCAGTATGTTGGTTCCAAACCATATAGGGCTTTAAAGGTCAGTACCAGCCTGCTCAATTGTGCCTGTAAGCAAATCGGGAGCCACTGCAGATGGGCACAGACTGGCATGATATGGCCCCTACGATCCCCTCCAATCAACGCTCTGGCTGCAGCATTCTTTACCAACTCGGAATGCCAGCCCTCTAAGTGGAGTCTGGGGGTCCCCTGGAATTACAGCTCATCTCCAGGCTACAGAGATCAGTTCCCCTGGAGAAAATGGATGCTTTGGAGGGTGGACTCCATGGCATTGTACCCCACTGAGGTCCCTGCCCTCCCCAAGCGCCACCCCCAAATCTCCAGGAGTTTCCCAATCTGGAGGAAACCACCTTACCCCACCCCCTGCCAGTGGCCAGGGAGGACTCAGCAACTGTAGAACCAACTGATGTTTCTGAACACTTCTCAGGGGTGGTCCCATTTAGAGTGCAGTGCAGTCATCTCATCTAGATGTGACCAGGGCATGCGCCACAGGAAAGACAACAGCTGGCTAACCAGTGGGAGGTGGTAAAACTTCTGGCCTCGGGTTGCCAGGTCCTAACCTGCTGCCAGTGTCGGGATTTGGGGGCATTCCAGGGGCAGGCAGGAATGGTGCCGACATGATGATGTCACTTCCGGAAGTGATGTCATTGCATTGGCGACATCAGGGCGGCGCTCTACTTTGGGGCAAAACTCTGTGGTAAAAATGGCTACAAACAATGGAGTGTGGACTCTCTGGCATCGTACCCCACTGAGGTCCCTGTCCTCCCCAGGCTCCATCCTCAAATCTCCGGGAGTTTCCCAACCCAGATCTAGCAACCCTGCCCCCCCATCCCCGCTAGCCCCCCATCCCCTGCTGGTGGCCAAGCAGGACCTGGCAACCCTCAGGTGGGGCCTGGAGATTTCCTGGAATTACTGACAGCAGAGATCCGTTCCCCTGGAGCAAATGGCTGCTTGGGAGGGTGGGCGCTATGGCAACAGACCCCGCTGAGGCTCCTCCCTCCCCAAACCCTCCCCTCCCCAGGCTCCATCCTCCAAATCTCCAGAAACTTTCCAACTCCAAGTTGACAGCCCTACTGGTGAGTACAGGGCTAGGCCAGCTCCAGAAAGGGAGTGCCCACCCATCCCAAACAGGCGACACCTTGAATCCCAGGTCAGATCTTTCACTCACAATGAAGATGACAGAGAAGAAGGAAGAGGAGGAGGAAGAGGGGGAGGGGGAGGAGGAGATTGGATTTATACCGTGCCCTTCACTACCCAAAGGAGTCTCAGAGCAGCTTACAAACTCCTTTCCCTTCCCCTCCCCACAACAGACGCCCAGTGAGGTAGAAGAAGAAGAAGAAGAAGAGATTGGATTTATACCGCGCCCTTCACTACCCAAAGGAGTCTCAGAGCAGCTTACAAACTCCTTTCCTTCCTCCCCACAACAGACGCCCAGTGAGGTAGAAGAAGAAGAAGAGATTGGATTTATACCGCGCCCTTCACTACCCAAAGGAGTCTCAGAGCAGCTTACAAACTCCTTTCCCTTCCACTACTCCCCACAACAGACGTCCTGTGAGGTAGAAGAAGAAGAAGAGATTGGATTTATACCGTGCCCTTCACTACCCAAAGGAGTCTCAGAGCAGCTTACAAACTCCTTTCCCTTCCCCTCCCCACAACAGATGCCCTTTGAGGTAGAAGAAGAAGAAGAAGAGATTGGATTTATACCGCGCCCTTCACTACCCAAAGGAGTCTCAAAACAGCTTACAAACTCCTTTCCCTTCCCCTCCCCACAACAGACGTCCTGTGAGGTAGAAGAAGAAGAAGAGATTGGATTTATACCGTGCCCTTCACTACCCAAAGGAGTCTCAGAGCAGCTTACAAACTCCTTTCCCTTCCCCTACTCCCCACAACAGACACCCTGTGAGGTAGAAGAAGAAGAAGAAGAGATTGGATTTATACCGCGCCCTTCACTACCCAAAGGAGTCTCAGAGCAGCTTACAAAATCCTTTCCCTTCCCCTACTCCCCACAACAGACGCCCTGTGAGGTAGAAGAAGAAGAGATTGGATTTATACCATGCCCTTCACTACCCAAAGGCGTCTCAGAGCAGCTTACAAACTCCTTTCCTTTCCCCTCCCCACAACAGACACCCTGTGAGGAAGAAGAAGAGATTGGATTTATACCGTGCCCTTCACTACCCAAAGGAGTCTCAGAGCAGCTTACAAACTCCTTTCCCTTCCCCTACTCCCCACAACGGACACCCTGTGAGGTGGGTGGGGCTGAGAGAACTCTAACACAAACTCTTTCCAGAACAGCTCTGACCAGAACTATAGTTTGCCCAAGGTCATTCAGCAACTGCATGTGGAGGAGTGGGGAATCAAACCCAGTTCTCCCAGATTAGAGTCCACACACTTAACCACTACACCAAACTGGCTCTCGTAAAACTAGCTACTCTGGTGGGATTTGAAGGGAAGCAAAAGAAGTCAGAATATCTTCTCAGGAAAGAAAAGAAAGAGAGAGAGAGAGAGAGAACACATGTGTGTGTGTTCGCACGCACAAAGGATGCCCATGCAGTGTGGTTGCCAACCTCCAGGTGGGCCCTGGGGATTTCCCAGATTTACAACTGATATCCAGGCTACGTGATCAGTTCCCCTGAAGAAAATGGCTGCCTTGGAGGTCACTGCATTCCCTCCCCTACACACACCTCCCTTCCCTAGGCGCCAACCCCCAAATCTCCAGGAATTTCCCAACCCAAAGTTGGCTACCCTGGGCTAACAAAGGGACGAGACTATCCCAACCTTATATCCATGAAGTAAAAGAACAACTAACATCAAATTTAAAGGCCTTTCTTCATTTACCTCAAGGGCAGCTTTAGAATTAGGGAGGAAACAATGAATGGATTTCCTCATTTAATTTCCTCCTTTGCACCTCAGAATTTGCTGCTAGTGGTTTACACTAAACCAGAGAATTGAAGGGGATTTAAGGAAACCCTTCCTGGATATATGATTTTCAGTAAAGGCTTCGGAACTAGGGTTACCAGCTCTGGGTTGGGAAATACTTGGGGATTTGGGTGTGTGCATGTGTAGTCTGAGGAGGGTGGGGCTCAGGGACAGGAGGGACTTCAGTGGGGAATAATGCCATAGAGTCCACCCTCCAAAGCAGCCATTTTCTTCAGGAGAATTCCTCTCTGTTCACAGGAGATCAGTTGTAATAGCAGAAGAACTCCAGCCACCACCTGGAGGCTGGCAACCCTATTGGGAACTATGTACATGTTTAATGTAGATGAGCGTCAAAGCTGAAGAGAGAGCATGTACAACTATTTTATGAGAACTCCCCTCCAAAGTGCCTTAAAAAGATGGCTAGTTAATAGGAGGTCCAAATTCTTGACATTCTCCTGCAATTGGTAGTGGAAAAGGCAGAAAAGAAAGAACTTAAGAACAGGTTTTCTCCTTTTATTGGTGGGGCAATTAAGCTGGGGGGGAAGGAAGGCAGCATGGAATAGCCCAGTTCATCAGATCTCGGAAGATAAGCAGGGCCAATACTTGGAAGGGAAACCACCGAGGAAGACTCTGCAGAGGAAGGCCATGGCCCACCACCTCTACTTCTCACCCTCCTTGAAAGCTCCTTGCTGGGGTTGCCATAAATTGGCTGCAGCTTGATGGCTCTTTCCACACACACAATTCAGCTTGGGGGAGAGTTCTCACAAAGGTCAGGTAGCCTGGGCCCTCAACCTGTCTGGTAAACGCCTCCAGGTAAAATGGGAAACCTGGAGTGGCCATTTAGCAGACTAATATCTGTCCTTAATTAAAGCTTTTACATCATTGCATTTAGCTATTCAGTAAGTCAGTAAGTAGGAGCTGCGGTGGCTCAAGTGGTTAAGACGCTGAACTGCAGGCTGTGGAAGGTCAGTAGTTCAGCAGTTCGAGACCCAGGTACCGCAAGACGGAGTGAGCTCCTGTCTCTAGTTCCAACTCCTGCCAACCTAGCAGTTCGAAAGCAAGAAATTGCAAGTAGATAAATAGGGACCACTTCGGTGGGAAGGTAACAGCGTTCCGTGCGCCTTGGTGTTTAGTCATGCTGGCCACATGATCACGGAAACGTCTTCGGACAGCGCTGGATCTTCGGCTTTGAAACGGAGATGAGCACCGCAACCCTAGAGTCGGATTCGACTGGCTTTCGAGCAAGGGAACCTTTACCTTTACCTAAGTCAGTAAAACAATAGGAAAATATGTCACCCTAATTCCTAACCAACCAATAGAAAAGAGCAGGAGTCCAGTAGGGGGGGGGGGAGCTTTCGTGTGTCCCTGCTCACTTCTTCATACCCAACCATTTAATCTAAATCCCTAGCAGCCAATATTTTTGGCTTTGTCTGCCACCTCCGTGGACTAAATCACAACACATAAGTCTGAGGACAGAAAATGAATCAAGAGGAAGACCGAACTCTCTAATTAGCCAATTTTCTCATCATCCTGATTTTCACTTAGCTGTTTTTGTTTCTCTTGAGCATTTTTTGTTTCTCTGCAAGCAGGCAGTTGCTGACCAGTGACACCTTTAGGGGCCCAATCCAACATGTGTCCACTGAAAAATGCTTCTCTCTGCGCAGGATTTTAATCGAAGTGTCCACATAAAAACCCTGGCTTTTCTTGCATAAAGTAGTAGCTGGCTAGTTAACAGTTGGTACATTGTCACCCAAATGAGACCCATGATCTTTAATTAGCTAATGACATGCCCTTTTTCAATAGGAGAAATTGTGGTCAATTGGACAGCTCTAAAAATAATGGCTTGTTAATTTGTTCAGTTTGGTGGCTGTGCACAGATGTATTGTTAAGGGCTAGCTCAAACATGTGCAAACATCTCTTGATCAGAGATCACATGCTGGGAGCCGGCTGAATGTATGAGCCATCTCCATCAAAAAGTCTTGTGCCTGACATCATCTATATTTAATCGCTAACCGGAAAACTCTTACCGACTTTTTGCATGAAACCAAAAAAAGATGAATTGATATCTCATGGCTTTGAAGAATAAGAGAGGGGGAAAGATTACAGATAAGGGAGGGATCTGTTCTGTAGTTATAGAGAGGGTGATTAGAGTAAACCAAGTTGTCAGTCATAGATGAAAATTGAAAGATATTCCCTTATTGTCCTTCTACTTTTCATGTTTTTCTCGCTTCTTTTTTTTAATTCCATTTTTTGTGCTTTCTGGTTTTTCTTTTTCATGTATATTGTTTTTAAAATCTTAATAAAAATTGTCATTAAAAAAAAGTCGTGTCCGAGTGGGCATCATGTGATCCTGAAGTGATGGGACCTGTGACAGCTCATGCTCATGAGACTACCATCAACAAACAATGGAAATGCATGTGTGAATCAGAACTTAGTGGCACAGTCTTGGGCAGCCATCTTTACTGCAAAGAAATACCCATCACCTACTTGGGGAAGTGGCTAGAGGGGAAAAAAGCAAGGGCAGAGAGAGAAGCGGACGAAGTCTGTTAATCAGATTGGCAGTCTTCTTTTTAAATGGGAAAATTAGCTTAATTGGAGACAAGTGAAAAGGGGTCTCCACCAATGTATACCAGGATATTCCCTTAGAAAACTCTCAAATTAAACCAGGCTGAAGTTCGACTGGAAAGGTGATTTATTATAAAAGAATAAAAGAGCAAAACATACACATAAGACACACAGAAAACACACAAGCTAGCTAAGAGGAAATCAGGGAGGAGGGAGAGACAGTAATTTCAGGGAAGGCAATATTTGCTGATCTTGGAAAACAAGGTCCACAGAAGGCAGCAAGCAAAACAGACAGCGTTTCTTGCAGAGGAGGAGAGGAGCCACATGCAAATAGGGGGTGATATTTAGTGCTGAGAACACACACACAGACTGCTAGCTGTGTACTCCAGATATATGGCAAAATGCTGCCTGAGGGCAGGCTGATGTGCTGGCCCCCAAAACAATACCTTGATGGGCTTTCAGGTGATAGACAAAGATTTGGGCGAAACCTTGATGAGATTGCTTGATATGAAATAAGGTGATAATGTTCCTTGATGACCCTTGATTACAGGATGGGAGAAACTACCAGATTGTATGAATAGTTGTTAAGTGTTGCTAAATTGGGGTAAATGGGCAAGGCACATCATGACTAGTTGTGGTCAAGGTGAGGTAATGGTTTCTTGGGAAATCCATTGTTGACAGTTATGCATCTCTTGAGCGTGGGAAGGAGGGTCACTAGTGAGCCAGCCATTCAGGTTCACCTTCCAAAATATTTTTCCAGGCTCTTGCCTGGCCAGTATCCATTTTGTTTGTTCCAGCTCCATTTTAGTTTTACTCTTAGGCCCTGCACATACAATTTTGGGGTGATATTTAAGAAGGGTGTTTATCTCTATCTAGGTGCAAACTGTACCCTCTGCAGAAGGAGGGTCTGACTGCTAACAAGTCCTGGGCAAGTGTGCCAGAGTGGCCCCATGAGTGTGTAGCACACGTGCCACAGCAGGGCTGCAACTGAACATATTGTGCTATTCTTCTGCACAGGTTCCTGATCAAACTGAAGGATGGAGCCTGGCACATCAGAAGGCACAACAGTATGGGCAAGGCTGCCAACCTGCAGGTGGTGCAAACCAAAGAGAGAGATCACGGGGTAGGCGGTGGGAATAAGTACAACAACCGCGAAGTATTATGCCAAAGAAAAATATCCAAAGACTATTTCGTTCTTATCCAATATCCAGTTTACTTGGAGCAGATCAATCTCTCAAAAATCATTCACAAGGACGCCATCAACACATCTCCTGGGATTAAAACTGACCTTCAGGCCACAGAGATCAGGTCCCCTGGAGAAAATGGCCACTTTGGAAGGCAGACTCTGTGGCATCGCGCCCCCATTCAGCAGTGCCAGAAAGGTCTGTGACAGTGACCAGGTCTTGCCCTCTCCCTTGTGCCCACTTCATATGTTGCAACGAAGTCTTTCCACTTCCTCCGCTCCCGTCAAAGCTTTGCTATAGACCCGTATCGTTTTTGTGGACAAGTGGGTGTCTGGGGCAACTGCCTGTTCTCCCAGACGGCGTCAGAAAGAACCATAGCCTTACACTCTCTGACTCACCTCTGGGCACCTTTGATGTCTAATCTGTATTAATTAAAACAGCCCAGGAGCGCTCAGAAGAGTAAAGTACGTTCTATGAATGTACACAGTTTTATTTGGCATTTCCCTCATCTTGTCGTCTAATTAAATATATGAATACAAAGACAAGGACAGACATTTGGATCCCACAGATTATTTGGCAGGAGGGTTGCCATGGTACCCTCGGGAAGGTATCTCTGCCACCCTTCTCAGCACGGGCTTCAGTCACCTTTGAACACAAACAACAAGACACCACTTCTGAGACAGAGACACACAGAGAGAGATTTCATGAAAATGTATTGGGTCCCAAACATTGTTCCCTCTAAGCTGAGTTAGGGTGAGCTAGCTCACAGTGTTTTAGCCTCCAGCTCACACATTTTCACCTGAGCTCAGGAAAGATGTCCCCAGAGCAAACTCATGTATGCAGCAGCCAAATCGCTCGCTCACAACTTTCATGCCAGCAGCTCACACCGTAGAATTTTTGCTCACAAGACTCCACAGCTTAGAGGGAGCATTGGTCCCAAAAACTTTGACCCGAAATTACCCTTTGGAAGTCAGCAAGACTGACTTAAAATGGACGCCCACGTAAGTGTGTGGAGGACTGTAGCATGGGGGAAAACAGCAGAGGCAAGTCGGGGGGGAATATGGGGCGGAGGGGAACCTTCGATTTTAAAACTACATACAAATTGGTTCCCAGTGTTTCAGTGCGACGGGCACAAGGGAAGCTAGGGTTGCCAACTCTGTGTCAGGGAGTTTCAGGAGATTAAGGGGATGAAGCCCAGGGAGGGGAGGGTTTAGAAGGGGAGGGCCCTCAGCAGGCTCTAATACCCTGGGGTCCACCTTCCAAAGCAACCAGTTCCTCCATGGGAATTGAACTCTAGCCTGCAGGGTGTAGGCCTGCCAGGTCCTCCCTAGCCACCAGCAGGGTATGGGAGGGGGGACTCCTGGAGATTTGGGGGTGGAGCCTGGGGAGGACGGGGACCTCAGCTGGATATAGTGCCATGGAGTCCACCCTCCAAAGCAGCCATTTTCTACAGCCATTTTTAACTGATCGCTGCAATCTGGAGATGTGATTCCGGGGGATCCTCAGGCCCCACCTGGAGGCTGGCATCTCTAACAGGGTGGTGGTTGTGAGGATAAAATGGAGGAGAGGAGGCCTCTGTAAGCTGAATTGGGTCACGACAGATCAGGAAGTAAATACTTGTGAAGAGACACAGGATGGAAAATTGAAGGGAAATACACTCCCTGCTTGTGGTATTTTCCCTCACCTTGGAGCCAAGCCCGTAGCCAGGATTTTGTGGCTTGTGGGGCTGCCACTCTAAGCAACAATTCAGAAAACAAGCCAGCAGATGGGGGTGATGACTTTATAGTCAAGAAAGCTAACACTTAGACAGAAAAACTCTCTTAAAGGAGACCAGTTTCTTGACATAGAGTTAGAAGGGATCCTAGAGGTCACTTACTCCAGCCCCCTTGCTCAGTGTGGGAATTAGTCGACTCTGGGCCCTCCACTCTGCTTAGAGGAGCACACGCCTTTAAAAAAATGTTTTAAACTGATTGAAAAAAGCATTTACAGGAGAAATTCTTGTGGGGCTGTGCCTTTAAGAAAGGGGGCAGAGCCCCCAAAAGCCCCCTATAGCAACGGGCCTGCTTGGAGCTGAGTAACACTTCTGAGCCAATCCCTGCAGTGTCCATAAGAGCAACCGGCTCCTTGAAGGTCACTTGAGCGGTCCAAGAGGGTATTGTCTCCTCTGCTTGAGCTTGAGGCCTGCAGTACACTAAGCCAGCTCAAGAGCTACCTGGAGCTTAAATACCTGGAGATTTTGGGGGGAGGAGGCTGGAGAGGCTTGGGGAGGGGAGGGGCCTCAGCAGCAGGGTCTAAGGCCACACAGGCCACCCTCCAAAGCAGCCAGTCTCTCCAGGGGAACTGATCGCTGTCATCTGGAGATCAGATGTAATTCTGGGAGTTCTCCAGGCCCCACCTGGAGACTGGCTACCCAGGTCCCAGATAGCAATTCCCATGCTGTACCTTGTTCATTTTGATGTGCAGCGCTGGCCATGGCCCAACCACTTTTCCTGTCTCCGCTTCCACCTTCTTCAGATGGACAGAAGCATCATCGTAAAGGCGAGGGACTCCTGGATGCCCAGAATTAGCAAAGAAAACAGTCTGAAAGCAAAGTAAAAAACCCTGCAAACATAACCCCTGGACAAAGTTTATGCACGGTTATAAACTGAAATCACACTCAATCACACTCATCCCCTTTCAGCAACAGCAGCTTGTACCATTTGCAACCACAAAGTTTTAAAATGGACTGAACATCGGGCTACTAACGCCGGCCTGGGAAATTCCTGGAGATTTGGGGGGAGTGCCTGTAGAGGAAGGAGTTTGTGGAGGGATTTCATCTACATTCTCTGGTATACCACAGAGTTTGCCTTCTGAAGCTGCCATTTCCTCCAGGAGAGCCGATCTCTGTAGTCTGGAGAAAAGTTGTGATTCTGGGAGAACTCCAGGTTCTGCCTGGAGGATGGCAACCCTCACTGAAAGGGTCCTCCCCCCACCACCTAGCAAATGGAACTGTTGCCGTTCCTCATACTAGCAAGGTGTAGTGGTTACACTGTCAGATTAGGATCTGGGAGACCCAGGTTCAAATTCCCCACTCTGCCATGGGAGCTTGTGGGTGACCTTGGGCCAGTCTCACACCCTCAGCCTAACCCGCCTCACAAGGTTGTTATGAGGATAAAATGGAGGAGAACAAGCCACTTATGGTCCTAATCGAAGACCATGAGTGTATGTATAAACTGAAGTCAAGGAGCCCCATGAGTTTAAAGCTCTCCTGCTGGAGATATCTCTAATTAAAGATTTAGGTAGGCCTAGGGTTGCCAGCTCAGGGCTGCAAAATACCTGGAGACTTTGGGGGTGGATCCAGGAGAGGGTGGGGAGGGGCCTCAGCAGCAGAGTCTAATGCCACAGAGCCTACCCTCCAAAGCAGCCATTTCCTCCAGGGGAACTGATCTGCCAACTAGAGACCGGCTGTAACAGCAGGAGATCTCCAGGCCTCATCTGCAGGGTGGCACCCCTAGCCTTGGCAGCCTTTGGGCCTAGCCACTAACAGACAGCAGCCCTGGCCCCCTCCGACATGGGCGTGCTGGCAAACCATGAGGGGCAGAGAAAAAGGTGGCCCTTGGCCAGACACTCCTTTCAGGGGGTGCCTCCGTCGGTCTGCGGCAGAACAGCCGGATTCGAGCCCAGCAGCACCTTTGAGAGCCCCTTGCAGTCTATCAGCACCTTACAGGGTGTCTGACAAAGGGAGCGCTGACTCTCGAAAGCTCATACCCCCCCCCCCCAAAAAAAAAATCTTTTTAGTCTCTAAGGCGCTACAGCACTCAAATCTAGCTGTGATGCATAACAGAGAGGCCTCAGCAGGTCCGTAGCCAGGATTTTGTGGCTTGCCGGGCAATTTTTTTTTCTGGTGGAGCTGAAGTTCTCAGTGCAGAAAGAAACGTCATTTAGCCAACAGAATGCTGTTACCAGGATAGATCTCTAAATTGCAAGCTGTCAGCCACTTTAGGTGACAGTTCTCAGCTGCTGTGAGTTAATCACGTCTGCCAGTAGAAGCAAGAGTTCTGAAAACAAGCCTGCAGGTGGGGGTGATGACTTCTATAGTCAAGAAAGCTAACACTTAAGAAGGAAACTCTCTCTCAAGGAGACCAGTTTCTTGACACAGAGTTTGAAGGGATCTTAGAGGTCACCTACTCCAACCCCCTTGCTCAGTGCGGGAATTAGTCGCCCCACTCTGCTTAAAGGAGCGTACACCTTTTTTTAAAAAATGTTTAAAATGATTGAAAAAAGCATTTGCAGGATAAATTCTTGTGGGGCTGTGCCTTTAAGAAACATATAAGCAACATATAACAAAAAAATTTGCAGCGTTCATTGAAGAGAAATTTGGATTAATATTTTGGTATTTGGCAACCTTGTGCTGGAAAATTATTGTTGAACTCCCTGAGGAAGATTCTGAAACAGAAGGATATCTGGACCTCTGTTGGAGGAAGACGGAGCACATGTTCAAAAGAGACTTGAAGGAGTCCTCCCTCTTGAAACTTTTGTTTAACAGAGGAGGACTGATATTAATTAAGAGGTTATACAATATCTTTTGAAATTCTTTGGAGATGATATTTGATATTTGGATGGTTTTGATACCTTATATGTTGTGATATTTATATGATAAATTATATATGATGAAATTACTGTAAAAATATTATTCTAAAAATATAAACATTATTTATGATATGTTAAAATCATCTGTAACACGGTACTTGTTATATGTTGGTTTTTCCTACTTACCGTGGGTCCTTTGTTGGTTTTGTGAATTCTTTTAAGAAAGGGGGCAGAGCCCCCCAAAGCCCGACCATAGTGACAGGCCTGGGCCCAAGACTTCTTTAGAAAGGTCAGTACGGAGCATCAGCGACCTTGCTTTCAGTGTTCCCACTTTGGAATGGGATTGCGGCGGGCAGAAACAATCACAGGGAAGCATCTGTCCCTAAAAGATGCTTTGCGAGCAGGGTCTTCACGGGGCCCACCCACGAGATCGTTTACTCTTGAACTACCACTGCTCTACCAGAGGGTGTCCTCTGTAGGACCTTGCTGGCTTCCCGTCTGCTCTCTCCTTTGAAGGACATGATGCAAATCCATCCAGGCAGCTCCTCTATACTTTTTGCTCTTGGGGCAGAGCAAGGAAGCAAGACTTGCCCCCCCCCCCCCCTGGGCACAACAGCTGTGGGCCAGCAGAGACTTCTTGCTCTTATTTGGTTCTTCAAAGCCTTTTGCTCAGCAGGAAGCCACCCTGTCCTCATGACCGTAACTGTTGTACCCATCTGCCCTCCTTTTCGCATCCCTTGGTGATGTGTGCTTCCTGGCCTGAAATACTTTTGTTCCTTTAAATATTTTTTATTTTATTTATTTATTTATACATTCCATTTCTACCCCGCCCTCCCCGCGAACGGGCTCAGGGCGGCTTACAAAAGGGCAACCAGTGCCAAGAAAAACAAGTTAAAACATAAAACATATAAACATATAAAAATACTAAAGCATACCCGCATCATAAAGTGCTCTTGTCTCAACCCGATGGCTTCAGATGATCATTAGACACAGCAGTGTTGGTCGTGGTGGGCCCCAAGGACTTAACTCAGCTGTCTCTTTCCTCCACCACACAGTTGGTAAAGTTAGCGGTGGAGGGGGGGAGGCGGCGGCCAAAGAGGGGGAAAGGACAGCGGCAGCTCCTACTCGAACGCCTGGCGGAAGAGCTCCGTCTTACAGGCCCTGCGGAACTGCAAAAGGTCCCTCAGGGCCCTGATCTCCTCCGGGAGCTCATTCCACCAGGTAGGAGCCGCCACTGAGAACGATCTAGCCCTCGTGGCCGCCAGCCTGGCCTCCTTAGGGCCGGGAACCGCCAGGCGATGTTGCGATTCAGACCGAAGTGCTCTTTGGGGCTCTCAAAAACTTAGTTGTCCATTTCTCAAGACTGGGAACAAAATCTGGGTTTCTTCAACACTTGCGGGTAAAATTTCCTCACAAGAATACTGCTGATTATGAACAACATACCCGCCAAACACACGTCGAGAATCACCAGGAACAGTGACTTGAAATTTAAATTGTGTCAGTGCGCTCTTTTCCAGCTTAGGATGGCAACGGCAGGGTGGGGAGGGGGGGAGGCCGATTCAATGTTGGGAATTCTTAGGAAAGAAATTAGAAAATAAAAAAGGTACTATAGTGCCCTAACAACATGTGGAAAGTATATGGCTCTAGTCACCCCATTAAAAAATAGATATCAGAAGCAGAAACGGCATCCCCCGATGTAACGTGTGTGGCCCAAAGGATTTCCACAGAAGGGGTTCTGATGGGGTAGCACAAAGGCTCTCATCCCAGGGTGCTGCAGAAATCAAGATTTTGGGTCAGTGAAGATGGATGAATCCTCTTGAACATCCCATTAGCTGTTAGCCCACCCATTTGACTGATTTGATCAATCAAATCAATCAGGACTGACAGTTCTTCATTTCAAAAATCCATTTCCACTTCCACAAAGATGAAGCGCTGCCCTGAAAATTGCTGAGGCCCACGAGTAAGTAAATTACATGGTGTACTTAGAGCTCAAGAAGCTTTTATATTGAGCCACCCGGATGGAGAATTCCAGAGGGAGGGAGGGAGGGAAGGGAGAAAGGGACAGGGACAAGGGCAGGAAGTTTAATTGGAACATCAGTTTCAAACTTTTGCAAGAGGCTAAGCACTGTTTTATTAAATAAATAAAAATCCCAGCTAACTTGTCGTTTCCCTCACAAAAATCCTTATAATTGTCCAAGTTCATTACACAAAAAACATTTGTAGAAAAAGTTAATTGTGTGACTGGAGAGCCTTGTGGTCTGCGGAGAACCATCTGCTGGTTATTCCTGGCCTGAAAGACGCCCGCCTTTTTCGGCCCTGGCGGGACATGCTCCTGACTGAGATCAGGGACCTCTGGGACTTCCGCAGGGCCTGCAAAACAGAGTTGTTCCCCCAGGCCTTTGGCTGAGGCAGCGGGTGTCTACCAGCTGGCCTCCCTGTTGCTGTGGCCGTAGGCTACTATTAACGAGACCTTTATGGCTTGGCCTCCCCCCATTCATTCCCAGCTGTAGGAACTGAAACTGAAAGTTGCTGCGCTGCCCGCTATAACTGTGTTTAACTGGTTTTATTGTATCAATTTATTATTTGATATTGAATCATTTTAGATCGTGTTGGAATTTATTGTTGTGACCCGCCTTGAGCCCACTGGCAGGGAGAGCAGGACATAAATGGAAATAATAAATAAATAGTAAGAAGGCTGAACCTCCCATGTCAGCTTGATTGCCTTCCCAAGAACTTCCTGGGAGCCAAAATCAGTGTAGTAGACTTACTATTTGGGCTTGGAACAGGAGCGACCACATCCTTGCTGCTGTCTGGAGGGGCAAGTCCTCCGTAACCGGAGTGTTGGTGGTGGTGGTGGTGATGGTGGTGGTGGTGATGTCTCCCAGACATTTTGGCCGTGAAGGGCATTCCGCCATTTTCTTCAATGTTAAATGGGTGAAGTTCAGTGTTGTTCAAAGGGTAGCTGTGGAGCAGAAATTGGGTCCAAGTCAGAACGTTTAGAAAAGGACAGAAAGGCGTTAACAACGATACAGTCATCTGTGAGGGGAAAAGTATACATAGGTATTTATTTGAACAAAGTCTGAGTCCAGGGGCACCTTTTAAGACTGACAAAGTTTAATTCTGGGTATAAGCTTTTGTGGGCGTGCGCACTTCTGTCTGAAGCAGTGCATGTGCACACGGAAGCTCCTACCCAGAATCAAACTCTGTTGGTCTTCAAGGCACCACTGGACTCCAACTTTGTTCCATTGTTTTAGACCCGCATGGCTACCCACCTGGATCTATATGGATTTATCAATTATTCCTGCCCATCCACCCTCCACACCACCATGGCTCATCTCGGCTCTCTGAATGATCGCTGGGAATTGTCACCTGGGCTCTGTTTGTGGTGGTACCTAGCAGTACTCAGTACCAGCACCGGAGGGGGAGGGCTCTCCCAAGTCCTGAGGGGGCAGCTGATGGCAACCTTATATATAATTACCAGCACTTTTATTAAACAAAAAAAAGCACTGGTTGCCACTGTGAGAAAGACTTTCTCCTTGTTTGCTCCAAATCTCATCTACTTCTTCTGAAGCTTCTAGTTCCATGCAGTTCTTCTCACAGAGGTGATAAACCTGTATCTGGGCTGCACTACTTAAGAACACAGATGGCTGGATACAAAAAATTCCACACCAAAAATAACCCCCCTCACATTATGTGCTAGTTCTCTGTGTGCTCCCTGGAGCACATTCCATCATGCAAAACTTCACCTGCCGTCGGAAATGGCACAGCCCGGATTCAGATATAAAGGGAAGTGAGGAGCTCTATCATGGCCTTCTGTCTAAAACACAGTAAAGAGGCCAAATACAGGCCAAACACAGTAAAGAGCAGACAAAACATTCAAGAGATTTAAAGAAAAGGCAAGCCCTGACCAGGGATGGCCCAAGCTAGCCCAATCCTATCAAATCTTGGAAGCTTGGTGGGGTCAGCCCTGGTTAGTACTTGTATGGGAGACCACCACGGAAAAAGGTTGTGACACAGAGGCAGGCAATGTCTGTAACTCTTGCCTAGAAAACCCCCTATGGAGTCGCTGGAAGTCGGCTGCAGCCTGACGGCACTTTCTACCACCAGCCATCCGAGGGGTCCTACACCATTTCTTTGGTGCGCTTGCATCCTCGGGTGATTGCTTTTGCTAATGTCCAACATGTATCACATTCCACGAGAAGAGGGTTTTATGAGCTTCTGGCTCCAGACTTTGGAAGCAACTTATTTAGACAGCAAATATTCCAGAACAGCGGCGAATGCTTCATTCTGTTTACCGTCACACTTCTGTTTCTAGAATGTTCTGAGAACCATCTTGTCAAGTCTCCTGGCTATGGTGCATCAGATTTTGGATTCTGCAAGGGTTTGCTTTGTGTTCATGTTTTTTTTTTAAATAGACATTCATTTAGGCCATTTTAAGAGCTCAAGGCAGCTCGCAAGATAAGCAGTTAACATCAAAAAACATTAAAACAGCTTAACACAAAATTCAAAACTAGAAGAGGAATTTTTTAAAAAAGGCTCTTTGCCTGATTAGGACCAAGGACCTTATTGTGGCATTCCCAAAATGAGAAGCAAATACTTTGAACAGGTAAGCAATCACCTGTGCTGGGAACCACCTGGTTCAAGATCCTGGAGGATTTCTGGCTATCATGCCTGATGGTGAATAACTACCTGCGTTTCGTTCTTTGTGTGATACACACTTTTGTCTCTGAAACTGAAATAAATCCAATTTTATATTCCATTGTGAGATGTAATTGGCAATGACCTTTAATCTTCAACAAACAAAAGAACTGAACAGAGGCCATATTTTGAACTAAGTGGTGCCTGGCCAGCAACCAAAGCTGGTTCCAGGTATTTTGTTGCAGCAAACAAAGCAGACCTGTTCCTTCCTGAGACCTGTGGAATATTCATAATCTGCCTTTCTCCCCAGAGGGATCCAAAGCAACTTACCACACCATTTAAGACAACTGTAACAATACCTCCCCCCAAATAAAACCAAATGCCAGATCAACCAATCATTCTTATCCTATCCATTCCATCTGCTACCCTCCCAATCTCCAGCCAAGGCAAATAAGCCAGAATCAGATATAACGAACCTGTGTGACTGACCTTGCCCAGATGGGTGGTCGAATATTACAGTAGTGTCATGGGATGAACATGTGACATGAAGGAACATGGAATGAACTGCTGAGGGGCCTCTTATCTACAGCCCACTGATCTGGCTTCAGACCTGATCTTGGGACAGAAGTTGCCTTGGCAGTGCTGATGGTGTTGACTTTGACCAAGAGAGACTGAAGGAGACTGTCCCTATTGATTCCCCAGGATCCTCCTGTGGCCTTTGATACCTCTGACTTTGATGGTATCTCTATGGACTGCCTACCAAGAACTGGGAGCAGGAGATATGGTTGACCTGTGTGTCAGCTCTTTTCTGGTGGGTCCAGAACGCAGTCCCAGGAGAGACTTCTGTAACATGACCGGTTGGCTGGTTAAAACTGGACTCAGACCATGACTAGGTTATGCCTGATCACTGGTTCTTTCTTGGGATAAACAGTTTAGGCTAACAAGTCTCTTCAGGTTTATACCGCCTGTGGGTGGAGGTATATCTGCCAGATATGAACTCTTCTCAAGAAGTCAGGCACCACTGCTTTCTACCAGCAAACTGCACAACTCCTTATTCCCATAAACATAGTGGGGGTGGGATATTTACACAGGATAGGCTGTTGCTTATTGTATAAGTGCTTCACTTTGAGTTAGCATATGCAGGACTTATACAACTCTAACTTGAACACATACTGTCTCTGGTACATTGAGACCATTCGGTATTCCACTCCTCCTGTTACTAACTGTGGTTATACATAAGACTTTCTCCGCCTGGCTCTCTCAACTGACTGGTGAGGCTATTCTAGCTATCCTCAGTCTTTTCCAGACACCTAGTCTTTCCCTTAACCACTTCCCAAGTTCCCACGGAGAAGTGTGTGGGTAGCTGTGTGAATACTCAAGAGTTCTTCAATTTCCCCTTCCATATCACTACCCTCTCTCTCCAGAGGGGACCAGCAGGGAGTGTTCTCTAGCCCCAATTTTCCTTAAACCGGTCGCTTGCTTTTTTCGCTCTGCTTTCTAGGTTGCTTCTCGCTCCTGAGCTCTCAGGCTAACTCACTAACCGTCAACTGTCAACTCGCCCTCTTTTCTTCAAACTCCCTGAGAATTCTGAGTGACCTGCCCCCACCACTCTTAGTCATGTGGCCTAGCAGTGCTTTTGGCTGCTTCCCGCCAAGCCTTATAGTCTGTCACACCTTCCTGATGGGGAAAGGATGCAGATCCTCAGACACAGTGTTAGCAGCCAGTTGCACTGGAAGTTGGATCCTTTGTTCACAAAGGATTCCCAGCATTGTGTGTGCTGCAGTTTTTACATACACTGGAAACCTGACAGCAGAAAACAGTGAGAGTCCAGGAGCACCTTGAAGACTAAACAAATTTGTGGTAGGGTGTGAGCTTTCATGAGTAACTGCTCACATCTTCCGATACAGCTAGAATGTGAGTCCAGCTATCCTATATATTGGAAAGTGGAGTCATTTCAGATCCCAAATGACATTAGCAGGCAAATGACATTAGCAGGTGTGATTGGATTAGGTGTGATATGCAGAGAGGTAGTTGGCATGGAGAAATCAGCATTGGTTTTTGCGGACAGGAGACAGGAAACCTTGGTCTTGATTCAGTCCTGGTGGATGCATTGTCTTGAGCTTTGTTATCAGTTGCAATTCAGCAGTCCCTCTGCATCCACCTGGACTGAATCAAGACCTAGGTTTCCTGTCTCATTACCAATGCTGATTTCTCCACACCAACTACCTCTCTGCACATCACACCCAATCCAATCACACCTGCTTTGTCATTTGCCAATATATAGGACAGATGGACTTACATTCTAGCTATATGTGAAGAAGAGAAGAAGTGAGCAGTGACTCACAAAAGCTCATACCCTACCACAAATTGTATTCATCTTTAAGGTGCTACTGGACTCTTACTCTTTTCTACTCCTACAGACAGACAGACATGACTACTCATCTTGATCTTTCTGGAAACCTAACATAAAACAACAAGTGTGTATGTGTGTGATAGGGGATGTTATCTCCCTTTTCACTCCATTTGTCCCAGTAGGGCAAAATGGCCATGGACAGGTCAAGCCACACTGGCTTCTGTTCCCAGTGCAGCTTGGTTTTTACCACCCATCCTTAACTTGATTCCATTTTATGACCACCCTCAGATATCTGCTATGACAGAAAATGGTATTCCTCCCACGAGATATTAATTTTCCCTGACCTGGGTGGGCCGGGCTAGGCTGATCTCATCAGATCTCTGAAGCAACGCCGAGTTGGCCCTATTTTGTGTTTGGACAGGAGACCTCCAAAGAATACCAGGGTCATGATGTGGAGGCACGCAATGGCAAACCGCCTCTGAACATCTCTTGCCTTGAAAACCCGACAGGGTCATCATAAGTCAATGGTGACAAGGACAAAAATATACGGTGATTCTGTGAGTCTCAGCTTAATTTTTTCCTGCTTCTCATTTACTAGACTCTGTCCCCTGTGACATTTGGACAGCCCACTGTACCGCAACAGGTTCTTCCTTGGCATCCCTATATAACATATCGAAGGGGTAGCATCTCCCACTGATTCCCCCCCCATCTCAGCCAGATTTCTACATGCCCACAGTATCTCCTCCTCTCAATGAACACAAAGCACCCCAGCTCCTCCTTCAAGCACCCCCCCACCCGCATTCACATTTCCCCTCATGGGTCTTCGGTCCACTTAGATGGCTTCTAGTTTTGAGCTCTTTCAGGTTCTCATCCATTCCTTTGAGATTATCCAGAGGAATTATCCTATCATCTCTACGGGATATGTCATTCTGAGCCAAATGTTTGCCAGCTCCTGTCAGAGCTGCTTTGCAATATTATCAAAAGCTATAGCAACAATCCTGTTTCAGTTCAAGTGTGTGCCACAGCTCTTTGGTATGGGGTTAGCTTGCTCCCCTCCATTCCTCAGTGCCTGACCAATTTAAACTAACCTCCTAGCATCGCCCATCTCTCAGGACCCCAAGTCCCACCCCTGCCTCCCGACCCCACTGGCCCTACTCACTGAAGAGGTTACATTTCTGAGCATGCTACATTGGAAGTCCTTGATTTTAGCCTTCTGCCTGCAATCCAATCTATCATAAGAACATAGCCAATGTTAGATCAGGCCAATGGCCCATCCAGTCCAATACACAGTGGCCAAAAATACCAGGTGCCACCAGGACGTCCACCAGTGGGGCCAGGACACTAGAAGCCCTTCCGCTCTTGCCCCTCCCACCCCCAAGCACCAAGAATAGAGAGCATCCCTTGCCCCAGATTGAGAGTTCCTATTTATAAAAAGGTAAAGGTTCCCTTGCTCGAAAGCCAGTCAAATCCGACTCTAGGGTTGCGGTGCTCATCTCCATTTCCAAGCCGAAGAGCCAGCGCTGTCCGAAGACATTACCGTGGTCATGTGGCCGGTATGACTAAACACCAAGGCGCACGGAACGCTGTTACCTTCCCACCGAAGTGGTACCTATTTATCTACTTGCAATTTCTTGCTTTCGAACTGCTAGGTTGGCAGGAGCTGGAACTAGAGACGAGAGCTCACTCTGTCTTGCGGCACCCGGGTCTTGAACTGCTACTGACCTTCCACAGCCTGCAGTTCAGTGTCTTAACCACTTGAGCCACCACAGCTCCTATTTATACCTTGTAGCTAATAGCCACTGATGGACTTCTGCTCCATATGTTTATCCAATTCCCTCTTGAAGCCGTCCATGCTTGTAGCTGCCACCACCTCCTGTGGCAGTGAATCCCATGTGCTAATCACTCTTTGGGCGAAGAAGTACTTCCTTTTATCCATTCTAACCTGACTGCTCAGCAATTTCATGGAGTGCCCACGAGTTCTTGTCTTGTGAGAAAGTGAGAAAAGTACTTCTTTCTCTACCTGCCATGCACTGTCTTCTAAACCTCAATCATGTCACCCCTCAGCCGTCGTTTCTCCAAGCTAAAGAGCCTCCAACGCTTTAACCTTTCTCCATAGGGAAAGTGTTCCAACACTTTTATCATTCTAGCTGCCCTTTTCTGCATTTTTTTCAATGCTACAATATCCTTTTTGAGGTGTGGTGAACAGAACTGTATATAGTACTCCAGATGAGGTCGCACCATTGATTTACACAGGGGCATGATGATACTGGCTGATTTGTTTTCAGTTTCCTCCAGGACCACTGTGACACTTCCTGACACTGCTGGTGCCATCAGACCCCACAACCACCTGCTCCCCCTGCCCACACATGACCACCAGCCCATCTGGAGAACATGTGAAGTCCACAGTATTCATCCCAGCCATCCTAAGGATTGAATCTCCCTCTACCAAAAGCTATTCTCCCCCATTGCCAGAGTGGTATCCTTTGTATAAGAGGACATTCATTTGCCGTGAGGGGTGGGCCTTGCTGATGGACTCTTCCCCTTCTCCCTCTGCTCCGAGACCAACAGTCTCCTTGACAAGAAACCAGCTGTCACCACGGGAGTGGCCTATCTCTCCTAGGTACCTAAATGGTTCATCTACATACCTCTTTAGCCACGAGGGCAGTGGGAACCAGCCCTTGTCAGCCAATGGGGACCTTTGGAACTCTGACACAGCATGATGGGCCCAGCCATAAAATGGCTGCCACAGCTTACCTTCAGTCACACGGTGAAGATTTTTGTGATGCGGCGGCAGCTGCTGCTAAGGCAACGTCTTTCAAAATCTGCACAGCAAGCCAAACCTTCAAAGGCTAATCAGAAGCCTTGCTAGATAAAAGCTCACCTGACCCTGCCCACTTTCTAAAAACACTTGGTGGGCATCAGGAAAGGTTTCGGAAGTGCCATGGCGCCCACAGGCACCACATTGGAGACCCCGGTCCAAGGGTATGAGCTCATGGTCTGAGAGGCAGGAGCTCACTGCGTTGAACACTCCACCACCACCCCGCCCACAACTCCTGCTTAGCAGGGGAACGACCCTACAAGTAACTCTATGAAAGACACTGGCTAGACCCCTCACCCGCCTCCTGGCTTCCTCCCTTCATGATTGGCTTTACGCTTTACGCTTCTTAAAGGGTTTGCTTTGGGTTATACAGTTGTCCAATAATTAGAAGGCTGAGCTTGGTACCCTTAACTCTCATGCTTCTTACCTGTTTTCAGATTGCTTTATTTCCGGGGACGTGTTTGGAGGAGAGCCCTAAATATATAGACAGGGCAAAAGCCCTGCCTGTCAAGCTGATTGGGATCTGGCACATAAAACCCGGGTGTCGTGGAATCAAGGTGCCATTCAGGAGAAGTGATTTATTCCGCCTTGAAAGTTTATGTTTAACCTAAACTATTCCTGGGTTGGCTAAAGAGTCATCTGCAGCTTTTAAATTCAGACTTTTAAACCTAGCTTCGACCTCGACTGAGCTGTTACCTGAAGTTTCTCAGCGTTATAGAAGAGCCAAGAGGATATCATGTGTAAACTGTCCACATTCCGTTTTCTTAGAGGTTTTTTTTTGGGGGGGGGGGCACAGTTCATTACCCTCATGATCAGCCCGTTCTAGGCGAAAGTCTAGTGAGCGGGCCGGCCCTGCTTGTCCTCCCTGGGCTCCATCCCCAAATCTCCAGGAGGGGGGTAGTTGGGTTTGTTTGTTTGTTTGTGGATCTACTGAGAACAAAATCAGTCAGGGAAAGAGGTGATTGTTCAAAAATCTTCTCATCAGTTGTGGTCACACACACTAAATAATCCACTTTCAATTCACTTTCAGAGCACTTTCCAACAAAATCCAGTTGGAAAGTGCATTGAAAGTGGATTACTTAGTGTGTGTGTGTGATTGCAGCCATCATTTCCTGTGTTTGCGAACCTTCTGACAAGAGCCATTGCCTCAGAGAAGCGGTGAGGCTGTGAGATGAGATCTGCGGCAGGGCCAAGGAGGAGCTGATCCTGGCCTCGCTTCTAATGAGGCAGCAAACCTCAACTGAGAAACGGGACCAGATGGCTGAAGGATCTTTCTTTTGAAATTCTCACCACACAGAAAAGAGCATGTCGGTGAGAAGGCCCAGGGGAGCTCCCTGCTCGGCGTCTGAGGAGATGCCGGCCAGAAACAAGTTTAGCACTATTCCTCTGCTCCAACAATGGTTGCCATGTTTCCCCTGGCCACTGGCAGCGGATTGGGGGGATAGGGTTGCCAGATCCAGACTGGGAAACTCCTGGAGATTTGGGGATGGAGCCCAGGGAGGACAAGCAGGGCCGGCCCGCTCACTAGACTTTCGCCTAGAACGGGCTGATCATGAGGGTGCTGAACTGCGCCCCCCCCGCCAAAAGAAGATGAAGAAGAGATTGGATTTATACCCCACCCTTCACTGCCCAAAGGCATCTCAGAGCGGCTTACAAACTCCTTTCCCTTCCCCTCCCCACAACAGACACCCTGTGAGGTAGGCAGGGCTGAGAGAACTTCTAACAGAAACTGTCCTTGACAGAACAGCTGTGCCAGAGCTTGTGACTGACCCAAGGTCACATCAGCAGGTGCAAGTGGAGGAGTGGGGAATCAAACCCGGCTCTCCCAGATAAGAGTCTGCGCACTTAACCACTACACCAAACTGTGAAAAGCCCCTCGCCCCCGCCAAAAGCCCTGCGTGCTGCATCGCCCCTGACCCCAGCCGCCGCCACCACCACTTTCTCCCCCCTGGCCATCTTCATCTTGAACTGCCCTGCCAGCTGCTGCCCTCTGTCAGGTATCCCTGCCATAAGGGATGGAGAAGGGAGGGAGGATGGGACTGTAGGGTGTTGATTGATGTATCTGGACTGGTGGGATGGAATGTGGGGAGATGCCGATGTTGCCTGGGCAACCGGGCCATATCTCATCTCCCAGGCCAAGAGTGGCCTTGAATGCCAGGCTGAGTGTCTACTATCGCTTTCTAAAGGCAACAGCTAGGCTTGGGAAAGGTGGGATGGCGGGTAGCACTTGAATACATGGGTCCCTGCCAAAAGCCCCCCAGCCACTGCTGCCACCTCCTTCTCCCCTGACGTGACTCCCTCCTTCCACCTGGGCCACCCTCTCTCCTTCACAATTTGTGAATCACAAATACCTCCGCCCCACACACTCCCAGTGCGACCCCTGTTCCCATTGGACTTGTCCTGGACCAGGAAATGGGTGCCTGCAGGGCCAGAAGGGGGGGGGTTGGCAAAACAGGGTGAGGGTCCCCGTAAGCCAGCCAGTCAGGCGGGAGCAGCGCCCCCACCTCCACACGCCTATGCCTCCCCCCTGGCCGCTTGGCTGTCGGGGCCCAGCCCAGAGCCAGATTCGCTTCCCGTGTGTGCCCCCGAACTTAGAAATAGGGCTAGGGAGGGAAGAACTGCGGGGCACCTTGTGGGGGGTAGGAGAAGGGAGGGAGTCCCACAGTGCCAGACCGAGGGGAGGGCAGCGCCTAACTCCTACAGGGGAGCCTCTCAACAAGTAGGGGGAGAAGGGAAGAATCCCTGCCCTGCTCTATTCACCGCTGTTACCAACCCCCTGGGAGATCTCCCAGAATGACGGGACCTCAAGAACACTGGAAGTGAAGGACTGGGCACTGTCCCCTGCCTCATCCTCCAGTCTTCCTGGCAAGAGAGTCAGATAGCCAGAGAGGCAATAACCCTGTTTTCTTCCTGTGTTTACTCTTCTGCCTTTTGATATGTAGATTGTGGGATGTGGGAGGAATTAACCCTTTCCTCTATGTTGCTGTCTTAGAGGTCTGTAAAATTAAGCATGGGGTGGAGAGAGTGGACAAAGAGAACTTTTCCTCCCAACTCAAGGGCTTCCAATGATGGGCAGTAGGTTCACGATGGACCAAAGGAAATACTGCTTTACACAGCGAGTGATTCAAATGTGGAATTTACTGCCAGAGGTATAGTGATGGCCACAGGATAAACAGCTTTAAATCAGGATCAGAGCAATTCATGGAGGATAAGTCTATCAATGACTACCAACCACAGTGACTGAGGGGAGTGCAGAGTTTGCACAGAGGAAAGTCTTCTTTCTCTCCAGGCCCCACCTGGAGGTTGGCAACCCCGTAATTGGTGGGCGCACCGGGGGGGGGGCAGAAGGTAGCCTCGCCTAGTGTACAAAAAAACCTGGAGCCAGCCCCGAGGACAAGGACCTCAGTGGGGTACAAAGCCATAGACTCCACCCTCCAAAGCATCCATTTTCTCCAGGGGAACTAGTCTCTGTAGCCCGGAGATGAGCTGGAATTCTGGGGAATCCCCAGGTCCCACCTGGAGGTTGGCATCCCTAGTTCCGACTCAGGATTCTTCCCACCCTGCCACGGAGATGGGCCCAGACATCATAACCCCATAACCATATGTCTGTACTGGCCAAGTTGGACTCCTGGCCCATGTTTCAAATTTATTCCAGTGTAAATATTTGCATGTCCTTTTCATGTAGATGAAAGAAGGTCGTTCAAAAATTTTACTCTCCGTAATGAGCCAATTGTTGCAAAGACTACAGCCATGAAAGAATTTTTACCATTCCAAACTTTACTGTCTACAGGACAGAACTGCTCTTGAAATTTCAAGCCAGTTTAGGTAGCCAGGGAAACTAATTTATTCTTTTGTTTAACAGAAGTGGTACAAATGCAATGGGGATCTAGGTCAAGTTTTCTCAGGCTGAGAACAGACAAAAGGGACATAGAACACAGAACTCCAGGGCAAATGAAAATATTCATATTTATTATTGTTTGTACTTAGCACATACAAAGATTAAAACAAATGTCATAATAGCATCTGTAAAATACTTAAATAAAAAATTAAACTCTCACATATTTCCCCTATTTATAAATTCAGATCAATTAAAAATCATATTAAAAACACTAGCACTTCCAATATACAAAGATATTCCTTATTCTGATCAGTGTCAATAGAGCACAGCTTTAAGGCCAAAAAAAAAAAAAAAAATCAATGTGTTAGCTAAAGCTGGCAGGGTCATTTCCATGTCTGAGAGCGTTAAAACAAATTAGGAAACTGTGATTGTTTAAGGAACCTGAGCATGCAGAATATATATCTGACTTTTGATTGATTCATACCCCACTTCAAAACGCTTTCATCTAAACTATTTTTTATCAACCCCTCTTGGGGGCTGTTCAGACTTCTGTATGATGGTTTGTTTGTTTTTCCTGGGGTGTGCCACCTCTGCCTGCCCCTCCCGAAGCGGTCATGTCATGACTGCCTACAGTCACCTCTTTCTGGGCATGGTGGCTGGAAGAGCAAGGAGGGTGTCCGGGAGCCCAAGACTCGGTCCCAGCCTCACAGCCATGGAAATCTGAAGGGAGCAACAGTGCTTGAACACTGTCTACTGTGAAAAGCTCCACTGGGCTGTGGTGTTTTTTTCCTTTCTGCCACTTCCCCACCATGACAATCTACTGAAAGGCAGCACCACCGATTATGAAGGCACTGTTTAACATCACAGGGATACCGTATTACAGCAGCAAGTACAGTATCATGGATGAAGATCACTAGAATCCAAATGGACAGACTATGTAAAAACAATTCTAGTGGTTTCTTGACACTTGTTAGATATGGCACAAGAACCAGCACGTCAATCTGGGATAAAACAGAGGGCTGTTTGAACCTCTGATTCATCTCCTGGATCCCTTTATCACTGGCCATTAAGTCATGCTTGAGAATTGCAATTTTCCCAATTCCTGCGTCACTCAAAGCGTAAACGGAAAAAAAGAGACTAGACATTTAAATGGATTAACTGTGTGAGCTCCATCAGCACGTACATGGCAAGGAATTGAGATGAGATTGCCATACAAAAACTTGGAATGGGGAATAAGTGAACTACCACATGCTGGATTTCTGGGCAGTGGGATGCCTTAACCCTTTCTCAAGTTCTAGGGACAATCACTTGCAAGGGAACCCAGAGAGCACCGTATGGATCACGACCCGACTTCTACAACTCATTTGCAGTTCACACAGACAACATTTTATGGAATGCAATGAAGACAGATGATGGAACACGAAATCCCGATGTCTTTTCAAAGGGTTGTCATGAGCTTATCCTGGTACAACAGACTCTGGAGCCCACCCAAGTTCTTCTGGTTCTGTTCCCGGATATACTGTAAACTGCTGTCCTCGCCACTGGGCTTCCAGTACAGACTGTCATCATGATAGGGTGGCCTGAACCATGCGCACAGTGAAGGCAAGCGAGAAGCCAAAAGTAAAACCACAATTAGGAACAACAAAAAGGAATGAGTTTGTCACCTGGGATACAACACACACACACACACAAAATGAGGCGACAATGAGGAACAAAAATTATGAATGGGGGGAGGGGGGGAGCCAAGCTGAAGGTGTGAGCTAAGCCCAGCTGGTTATCTAGTTTTGTCTTTGCATATCTTAAAACATCTTCATGTTTTAATTTGCTGTTCAGCCCCTGTCTATGAATTTGAACTCCCATTCCAATGTATTTGAAGAAGTGTGCCTTCCACACACAAGCTCATACCTTGAATAAACCTCTACGTGACCCGTTTGAATAAATTTACAGTTCCCATTCCGTATGTTCATCACTGAGTTTGATCTTCTTTTGATGGATCCCGTTGGCCTTCTGCATGGACTTATATACTTTATCATGCATTGACATGGAAGAGCTTTGCTCTCATAATTAATTGGGTCATTCCACAGATGTTTTCTCTTTTCCTGATCATAACTGAATTACACCAAAAGCATTCCTTTTTCCCTGTGGATAGCATGCCTCTCCCCACCCCCCCCAGGAAAAGCCATGGGCAGTGAAGCATCCTGATCAAAAAACCCCTTTTTGCAGCAAACCAGCCATGAAATTTACAACTACGCAGAACTCTGGTCATCTTCGGAGGCCTTCATGTCAGATGCCCCTGCCGTCTGAGGTGGACAGGCGGGGCTACCCGAGAAAAAGCCTTCTCAGTTGTGGGACCAAATATTTGGAACTCCCTCCCCAGGGAGACTCATTTGTCTCCCTCTATTGGTGTCTTTCATCAGCAGATGAAGATTTTTTTCCCTTTCATCCGGCATATGCCCTATAAGCAGTTACTGGCCCTCCTTCTAGTGTCGTTTGTTTATGTGTTTTTAATTGAACTATTTTATAATTTTAACTACATTTTTAATTGATCAAATGTTGAATGGGGTTTTTTTTATGTTCACAGCCTTGGGGACCCTAACTGGGTGGAGAGGTAGCATGAAAATGCGTCCAATAACTAACTAACTAACGAAATATATAAATAAAGGCACACGCTAGTTTTCTAACAGTTCTAAGCAGGAGACAGCCACAACACACATACCCAACAGGTTTGTGAGATGCACAATTTACAGCTTTTAGGTAGAAAAAAAAGCAAGAGTCCCGTGGCACCACCGACTATTAAGGCCCTGTTTAACGTTACAGATATACCGTATTATAGCAGCAAGGACAGTATCATTGTTGTAGGATATGAGCTTTCATGAGTCACTGCTCACGTCTTCAGATACCACACCACACAGTGGCAGCTTTATGGGAAGAAGGTGATAAGGGGTCTTGTGTGCACATACCTATACATGCACATTAGTTTTGGCAGAATCCCCTTGCCACCTGTAATATATAGTTCTCTCGCAGACTTACAGAATACAAGCTCTACAAGATATTCATTGCATTGGTGTTCATTATTAGCATCTTGCCATGCAGTAGCTTTGGCATATGACCTCCACTGCCTGACCTGGATGGCCCAGGCTAACCCAGTCTCGTCGTATCTCAGAAAGCGAGGTCGGCCCTGGCTAGTACTCAGATGGGAGACCTCCACGGAACCCCAAGGTTACTACGTAGAGACAGGCGATGGCAAACCACCTCTGAATGTCTCTCGCCTTGAAAACTCCATTAGGGGGTCACCAAAAGTTGGCTGAGACTTGATGGCAATAAAATAAAATAAAATAAAATAAAAGCACTCCAGTGAAACAAATGGAGCCAAGTTCAGAAATGTTATTCTGGTTTTACCTCAGACACAACTAGAACTTATACAGGAACCCATCTCTAGGCCTCAGTTACCCTTGGGCAAAATTACCTCACACATCCCTCTATTTGTAAAATGCTTTTGAATGTTCAAAGCACTTCACACGGATGAGCTGAGCAGTCTTTATGCAGATTGTAAGAGAGGTCAGGGTTGTCCAGATAAACTTGGGGGTGGTGTGTGTGTGCTGAGACTCAGGGCAAAACTAAACAAGACACCGTCCTGAGGTTTGTCCTGGGGACACATTTCCATTTTGTAGTGCCGAGGAAAGCTGTTTAAGAGCACCACTAGGGCTCAAATTCTAGTCAGGAGAACCGCTGTGGCATGAGGGGAAGAGAGGCTCCTGCTTTGCCCCAGCACCGTTTTTCTAACCCAAAACAGTGGGGGGGGAGGGTCACCGGTCAGCAAATATACCACTCAAAGCCCTTTTGGGTTAGAAAAACGATGTGGGGAGGGAGGGAGGAACCCCTCCCCCCCATGCCGTGGTGGTCCTGACCCAAACCAGACCCCCGCAGGGCTCTTAAATGGCTTTCCTTGGCACTACAAAATGGAAGCCTGAATGCAGGTATGTCATCTCGCCTAGTTTGATCTGAGCAGACGGAGGCTTCCCATCTCTCCCACAGTGAGGGCAGTACTCAGCCAGGAGCTTCTGGTCTGGGCTCACAGCACACACCCAGGCCTTTAGCCAGGATTTTTTTTAAATTTGGGGTGCCTTTAAATAAGTCAGGGGGCACCTGCACACATACACCCAAGCGAGCGCTATAAATAAAATTTAAAAATGGAAGTCGTGGGGCCTGGGCTGGATGGAAAGTGGTGGTAAGTGAGGGGGCTGGGCCCCAAGAGGCCCACTGGAGCTACAGGCCTGCTTACACCTCATCACTGTTCTGGGTGAAAGGCACGTCGCTTTCTGAAGACACGGTCTAAATTTCAGGCTGCTCTGTTTTCTCCCCCCTCCCTCAAGTCGCCTCCATCAAACAATTCAGATGAAGTTAAAACAGACGATGTACTTACCTTACATTCACAGGTGGATGGGGGTGCCAGTGTGACTGGCCCAGGTGCATATTTGTGTGGTACAGGGGCTAGAAACAAAGAGCGAACCTTGGTTACTGGACTGCCTGCGATCGGGCCTGCGCCCTCCGAGTTTCCTGAGGTAGCTTCTGAAGAAAGATGAACACACACACAGCCAGACCCTCACCACAGAGAAATCTGTGGCTACCTGGTTATGACCGCAGCAGGCTGTTGATTGCCAACTCTGAACAAAAATGTTTAACTCTGAATTTTTAAATGTTTGAGTCCAGTGGCACCTGTAAGACCAACAGAGTTTAATTCTGGGTATAAGCATCCGTAATACCCAGAATTAGCTTCCGTAATACCCAGAATTAAACTTAGTTGGTCTTACAGGTGCCCCTGGACTCAAACTTTGGTCTATCGCTCCAGAGCAACACAGTGACCCACCTGAGGATATCTGAATGTTTAGTTATCTGTCCGTGTTTGGCTTTTCAAAACTTCCCAGTCCACGCAGTGCAGTGGTTAGAATGCTGTACTAGGATTTGGGAAAGCCAGGTTTGAATCCCGTCTCTGTCACGGTAGCTCACCAAGCGACCTTGGGCCAGTCACACACACTTGGCCTAACCTACCTCAAAGGGTTAGGAGGAATGGAGAATGATGGAGGAAAGAAGAATGATGTGAGCCGTTTTGGGTCCCCAAGGGGGAGAAAGGTGAGATGATAAACAAAGTAAATAAATAGAAATTTAAGGATGAAGTTGATCAGAATGTAGTGGGAGCATCTTGAAAAGGCAGAATCAGCTATATCACTTCACACTGAAATTGAATCACTCCCCCCCCCAATCCGGCAACTAGAAAATGGTGCAGAGGGTAGTGGAGTGCTAGGCAAGACCCTTCCTTGCCCCTAGGCTAGCTTTCTTTTTGCAATGAGTTATCCTTTTAAAATATGGGAGGAGGATTTAAAAGAAGCCTGAAGTGGTACAGTCCAATGCTCCCTCTAAGCTGTGGAGTCTTGTGAGCAAAAATTCTACTTTGTGAGCTCCTGGCATTAAAGTTGTGAGCGAGCGATTTGGCTACTGCATAAATTAAGTTTGCTCTGGAACCATCCTTCTTGAGCTAAGATAAAAATGCGTGAGCTGGAAGCTAAAAAACTATGAGCTAGCTCACACTAACTCAGCCTAGGGGGAACACTGGTACAGTCCACTCCACTGCCTCAAGACTCTTATAATCTTTTATGGGCTATGTTTCTTATACTGGGCTGGTGGTTGTTTTTTGTTTTTAATGCTGGATTTTATTTAATACCTTTTAATGTTTTGCTTTTTATTGCTTTTATTTTGTAAGCCATTACGGGCAGGTTCCTGGAGAGGGGCATAAACAAAAATTCTAAATAGATAATAAATAGAATCTTCCCATTCTGCCACATCCACAAATCCAGCCTCAGCAAGACGCGAGTATTTGCCCTATAAGAGCCTCTGGTGAATACACCGATCTGTGTGGCTAGTATACTTCTGAAAGGCTCCAGCACCTTGGATGGGCCAAGAGCATTGCTAATGATCATAATCTCTGTCGTGGAAAGGAGCTGCTGCATGGCATGACACGCCAGCACCCATATGCCAACCCCTTCCCCTTTCATCTCTTTGAAGAACTTTTCCTCCCTCTCCCAAAAGACTAGAACGCAAGGGCATACAATGAAGCTGATGGGCAGTAGATTCAGGATGGACAAAATCTCTTTACACAATGAATGATTAAAATGCAGAATTTGCTGCTAGAGGATGTAGTGATGGCCATAGGCTGAGACAGCTTTAAAAGGGAACTGGACAGATTCATGAAGGATAGGTCTATCAGCAGCTACTAGACTTGGAGAGCCAGTTTGGTATAGTGGTTAGGAGCACAGACTCTAATCTGGGAGAACCGGGTTTGATTCCCCACTCCTCCACATGCAGTTGCTGGTGTGACTCTGGGTCAGTTACAAGTTCTTTCAGAGCTGTTCCCTCACCGGCAGTTCTCAAAAGAGTTCTCTCAGCCCCGCCTACCTCACAGGGTGCCTGTTGCGGGGAGGGGAAGGGAAAGGAAATTGTAAGCCGCTCTGAGACTCCTTTGGGTAGTAAGGGGCATGGTATAAATCCAGTCTCTTTTTTAATTTGGTCCATGGTGACTAAAGGGAACCTCCACCTTCAGAGGCACTAATCCTCTGAATCCCAGAGCCAGGAGGCAACATCAGGGGAAGGCCTCGGCCTCTGTACTCTGTTGTTGGACCTCCAGGGTAACTGGTTGGCCACTGTGTGAGAGACAGGATGCTGGACTAGATGGACCAGTAGGTCTGATCCAGCAGTGCTTTTCTTATGTTGTAAGACCGCAGTCATACTTGGACATATGTGTTTGTGAGGACCCCACAGTGGTGTCCCCAGGCCACTGAATCTTCCGGCAATGACAATCATGGGGGACTGATCATGAACCTGACTTTTCCAACAGTTTCTACAAGGTACAAAGTGTTCAGTTGGCCCTGGAAGGAATACTCAGCAGTGAGCCTGCATAAACTCACATCCCAAATACAAGCCTGTTCGCTTGTTCACAGTTTCACGTTTTCAAGTGTGAATCCCAAACCTTTTGAGTGTGCAGTTGGAAAAAGGAACAATACAATGACCCATTTTTTGACAGATCGTATTCATAACTTTGTGGTGAAGAGTTCTGATCTTTCAAAGGATCTGTCTAGGATCTCCAGGTTGGGGCTTTTTTAATAGACACCCTCTAAAGACCAGCTCTCGGACTTGAATGCCTGTTGAACAGACTCTAACTTGCTCCCTCAGGAACACTGCCAAATGAATGTGAAGCATCCAACACACCAATGGGGGGGGGCACCCACATTTCAAGAACTCCAACACAAGTGAGCAGGTAGGCGAGTGATCATGACATTACTTGGGCCCAGGGGTCTTTTCGTAGAAAAACAGCTGCAGGAGCTCATTAGCATATGCCACACCCCCTGACATCACCGGAAGTGATGTCAGAAGGGGAAGCAAAAGGGGGGGAGGCATCTTCAAAAGGCTCCCCTTCCCTTCCCCAGCTGGTCTGGGTGGGGGAGCTAAGAGAGAAGGGGTTTAAAGTTTAAACTCCTTCTCATGAGAGTTGGGCCACAGAAGGAGGAAAGAGGGAAGGATAGAGAGAGAGTAGAGAGAAGGAAAGAAGGAAAGAAAGAGGGAAAGAAAGAGAAGGAAAGGGGAGGGAAAGAAAGAGAGGGAAGAAGGAGGGAAACAGGAAAAGGAGGAAAAAGAGAAGAGAAGAAGGTGGGAAAGAAAGAAAGAAAGAAAGAAAGAAAGAAAGAAAGAAAGAAAGAAAGAAAGAAAGAAAGAAAGAAAGAAAGAAAGAAAGAAAGAAAGAAAGAAAGAAAGAAAGAAAGAAAGAAAGAAAGAAAGAGGGAAAGAAAGAAAGAGGGAAAGAAAGAAAGAGGGAAAGAAAGAAGGAGGGAAAGAAAGAAGGAGGGAAAGAAAGAAGGAGGGAAAGAAAGAAGGAGGGAAAGAAAGAAGGAGGAAAGAAGGAGGGAAAGAAGGAGGGAAAGAAGGAGGGAAAGAGAAAAAAGAGAGAAGGAAAGGAGGGAATGAAAGAAATTTGGTGGCAATTCAGCCCCATTATATCCTTTGGGCCATTGAAGTCAATGGTGAAACCATAGGGTATATTTTGGGGGCTGGAGGGAAGGGGTTTGAGGGAGAGGCTCCAAACTCACAGGATAGCTGGTGGAGCCTCTCCCCAAGATACCCACCAAGTTTCAAGAACATTGTACCAGGGGTTCAATTCTATGGGCCCCCAAGCAGGTTGCCCCTATTCCCTCCATTGTTCTCTATAATGGGAAACAAAATTACTTTTTTCCCACCATAGAGAACAATGGAAGGAATAGGGGCAACCTGTTTAGGGGCCCATAGAATTGGACCCCCTGATCCAGTGTTCTTGAAACTTGGTGGGTATCTTGGGGAGAGGCTCCAACAGCAATCCTGTGAGTTTGGAGCCTCTCCCTCAAACCCCCTGCCCTCCAGCCCCCAGAATATACCCTATGTTTTCACCATTGACTTCAATGGCCCATAGGGTATAATGGAGCTGAAATTGACATTCGGCTGCCTGGAAGACTCCTCAGGACGCCGGCTGGGGGCGGGGCTTGGCTCCTGAGCTCCCGGAGCTGTGCTCCGGTGCGCTCCCCCCCCAAAAGACCCCTGCTTGGGCCTATAATTAAGGTAATAAAACAACAAATCTGTATGCCTCTTACCTGATAGTTATGGACTTCGGGATTATTTTTAGCACTGAAATGAAAATACAGATCAGGTATTTTTGCATAGGTTTTGAAAGGTGTCACAGAAGCTCATGTTATCCATGAGCGAAACAGGCCAAGGAAATACTGATCTCCCACACACATCCCCATTAACATCCCCCCCACACACACACACACTCAATCTGATTACTGACCAATGCTGTAACAATCCAAGCCTAACTTCTTTATACCAAATTCCCATCTATCCCTAGCTCTTGTTTGTTGCCTTTTTTTTAACAAAAACCAAAGACAAGGAATTTTCTGTAACACCTGAACAGCTGAGCCAATGGCTAAGGGAAAGCTCATTTCAATGAATGTATCAAGAGTTCTCGCCAACAGTATCAGAAGTTTCAAATACTGCAGCCTGTGTTGATATCACTTTTTTAAAATTGTGTTAAGTTTTTCTGGTTCTTTGCTGCAAAGTGTCCCCTTTCAAAAACAAACTGTACATTCTGTGCTCTGATGTGATTCTTCAAGAGTTTTCATGACTATAGCAAGGGATCCAAGATTATTCCATGTAAACTTTGCTTGATTCAGATGCAACGACAAATTGCAGCTTGCTGCTGCATAAACAAGCCTGGTAGATCCTCAGTGTTGTTTGCTCCCTTCCCTCCTGTGCGTGGCCAGATAATTTCCATGTTTGCAGAAAACTACAGATTGCAGTTATGTCCAAACCAACAAACTATAGTTTGTGCTTGTCCTACAGGACTCCAAACTACAGTTTATTCCCAGGATGGCATCCTGGGTAAATGCAAGCCACTGGATTGGATCCTACCAATTCATTCCAGCAGCACTACAGGCTTCTCCTTCTGTTGACGCAAGATGCTTTTGTGTTCACACAAGGTAACCTGGTGTCAGCAGAAGGAAACTAGTGCTGAAGAAATGTGTGGAAGCTAATGAAGTGAAATGGTGGGTTCCAGGGCTCTTTTTGTAGCAGGAACTCCTTTGCATCTTAGGCGACACACCCCTAATGTAGCCAATCCTCCAAGAGTTTACAGAGCTCTTCTACAGAGGGGCTACTGCAAGCTCTTGGACAATTGGCTACATTAGGGGTGTGCCACCTAATATGCAAAGGAGTTCCTGCTACAAAAAGAGCTCTGGTGGGTTCCAACCCACAGCTGTATTGCTTCAGACCAACATAGCTACCCACCTGAATCTAAGAATTATTATGTTCATTTACAAACAGAAACTACACAAAGGAGGATGCTTTATGGGGCAGACATCTACTGGAAGTACAGAGACACATTTTAGCCACCCAGAACCAGGGCTGGCCCCAGCTTATTTTGCACCCTAGGTGAGGATCCCTTCTGGCGCCCCAGGGTGACCACCACCACCACCCCGTCTCCCTTGCCAGGGCAGCAGCAAAGAGCCAGAGTCCAGGAGCACCGCAAAGACTAACAACATTTGTGGCAGGGGAGGAGCTTTCATGAGTCACGGGCTCCCTTCTCTCCAGATCCTGAAGTGTGCTCGTCTGCGAAAGCAGGCACCCGGAATTCGACTTGGTTAGTCTTCAAGGTGCCCTGCGGCTTGGTTCTTTGTCCTGCCACAAGTTTTTGTCAGCCTTTATGGTGCTTCCTGGGCTCTGCCTCTTCTCTCGGGTCACTCTTTAGAATTCTAAGAGGCCCCCCCCCCCCCCCAAGTGTCTGCTGCCGATGGCCAGGGACAGAACAAGCCTTTCTTGGCAATGAGACCCTGGCGATTGGCTTAGAGGCGAGACACTTCTTGGAGAGGAGGACTTCTCCTGCCAAGGAAGGGCGCATCGGAAGAGCGACACCGTCCTGCTTGGAGGTGGGCACCTTGGAAGGGATTCGGTCGGGTTCCAAACGCACATGAGTCTCGCTCCCACATGCCCTGAAGGATTGGCAGGAAAAGTCCCCATGAAAGTCACCACACGAGCAGGGAAACCCCTGGAGAGACCGACATCCAAAGCCCCTCCATCCTGGCACAAGGGAGCAGTTCCTGCTGACTCCGCGATCCCAGCTGGAGTGACTCCAGTCGAAAGCCACCGGTCATCCCAGCAAGTTTCGATGGGAGCCCCTCCACCCTGGACTGCATCGGGGGATGGAAGGATCCGCTCACAGCCCACTGGACAGACTTCAACCCAGGAGGATCACACCGGGAGGCTTGAGCCAAACCTTCAGCTCCGGCGGGCCCCGATCCTCCCCGCCTTCCCGACCGCTTCCGTGTCTCCTCTGCACCGGTCCAAGCAAACTTACTTGCCAGTCAATCCTCCCCAGCAGAGCCATCTGGGGCGTGGAGCGGGGGGGGACACGCTGGATCCCCTCCTCGGCTGCTGCCTCCTGGACTGGAACCCCAGTGGGCCACGGTGCGCTCCACCTGGGTGCACGGTGGAGAGGAGCCAGGCTCAGCTGCTCTGCTTCCCTCCTCCCCTACAGCAAGACATTCCTCTTCGGAATCTTCCTCCCTCTCCCCCCCCCTTGCTGGCCCTGATGCTTCCTCCTCGATTCAGACCCTGGAGAAATTGTCCAGCAGCGTCTTGGCTTGCAGGGGGGGCGGGGTCCAATGAGGCTCTACGGAGCTCCGAGAGGACGCTGCACAGTCAGTGCTTCTAAGCACACTTGCCGGACTCAGGGAAAAGAGGCAGCAGCGGTCACCCGGTTAGGGAGTTGCAGGGCTTTTGGTGGGGGGGGGGCTTTTGGCGGGGGGCCGGGTGCAGTTTGGCGCCCTAAGGGCCGGCCCACCCTAGGTAAATGCCTAGTTCGCCTAGTGAGTGAGCCGGCCCTGCCCAGAACTCTGTTAAGCATAAAGGTGCAACCACTGAAAAGTTCTCCGTAACTGAAAAATTTGTAGTGCTTGGTCTCTCCCCTCTCCCAGCATGAATGTCTCATTCTTCTTGCCAGCCTTAAGTATAGTGAAGGATTAAATCAGCGCCAGCTTTAATTCCTACTGTTGAACAGAGTCTGCTCTGAAAATGAAATTTGTTGCTAGTATCCAAGCGAGCCCTGGTTAGTTCTGACCACAGTTAATTTTGGCATCAATACAGCCCTAGGAGAAAAGAATGTTGCACACGCTAAGGGAACAGAGCGCACCACAGTGTGGCTGACACCCCAAGCCATGGATGAGAATTTGGGATCTTTACCTCTTTACCAGCCCTAAAAGGCTTTACTGTACCTATTTCTACATGTTATTTCCTTTGCAACCCATAAAACACTGATACTTGAGAGCCAAGTGTGATGTATTTGGGCTGTGTTCCTACACCAGAGGTGTAACACAGGGTTGCTTACAGCAGGTAACTTTTTACTGGGCCCGAGTCATGGGTGGCAGATACCAAGCCAAAGAATGAAAGAGAAGCTGCTAACACTTACCAAAGAGGAGATAATTTCATAGGGTTGTTGGCTGAAGGGAGAGCAAAGGAAAGCAAAGTGTGAGCATCACAATGTTGAAAAGCAGCAATCTTGTTTATTGAAAACATTTTTATGCCACCTTTCCACCTGATCAAGGTCCACAAGGCAGTGGACATAATAAACATTAAACATGAAAGCAACTAAAAATACAGTTAAAATTATAAAATAATCCAATTAAAAACAAAGAAACCACACTAGAAGTAGGGCCAAAGCCATTATTAGGGGTATGCCAGACAAAACAAGACAATTTTTCATATGTTAATGAAAAGACACTGATAGAGGGAGATGGACAAATCTCCCTGGGGAGGGAGTTCTGAAGTTTTGGTGCCATGACTGTGAAGGCCCTTTCACAGTTTGCCACCCCTCTGGCTTCAGACGGCAGGGCCTTCGAGGATGACTGGAGTGAACAGGTAGGGCCGTGGGGGGGGGAGGCCGTCCTTGAGATACATGTTGGTCTCAGACAATGCTCCCTCTAAGCCGTGGAGTCTCGTGAACAAAAATTCTACATTGTGAGCTACTGGCATTAAAGTTGTGAGCGAGCAGTTTGGCTACTGCATAAATTAGTTTGCTCTGGAGCCATCCTTCTTGAGCGAAGGAAAAAATGTGTGAGCCAGAGGCTAAAAAACTCTGAGCTAACTCATTTTAGAGGGAACACTGGTCCCAGGATGTACGCAGGTCTTCAAAAGTCAATACCAGCACCGTGCATTGCGCTGGGAAGCCAACTGGGAGCCGGAGCAGATGGAGCAAGACTGGAGCAATAGATGGTTCCCACAACCCACTTTAGTCCACTTGTGTTTAACATCGACGGAAAGTCTGCTCACGGCTTTTTGTGGACTGCCAAAGTGTCAAACACTTTGAGGAAGGAAACACACAGCACTTCCACCCTCCATTTTCACCTACAATGACGCAACGGCCTCCTCTGTTCATTGCCACACTGACAAGGATGTAGTATCCACACCTGCTCTGTTCCCACTGCCAACACATGTGTACAAAAACCAGTTCTGTGGCAGGAGAAGGGATCTGGAAAAAACCTAACAAGGGAATGTTTGGCCGGGGATCCTGGAGGTTTTTTGTCATCTTCTGGGCATGGAACAGGGGTCACTGGGGGGTGGGGGTGTTTGAGAATTTCCTGCTTTGTGCAGGGGGTTGGACTGGATGACCCTGGAGGTCCCCTCCAACTCTATGAGACTATGATTCTATGAATGCTGCCCAAAAGGCTGATGCAGCTGTGGTTAAGGTGCGCCACAGACGACAGACTGATTCACCATGACGGCATCTTTGACACTGACCCATTTGCTTCTTTCTTGTAATCCTCTGATAAAACCACCTAGGTTTTGTGTGCACCTGCTACACTTTTTCACAGGGTTAAAGATTTCAAATTCTGAAGAAAGCAGGGAAAGCTTAACCTGTTTTACAGCCAACTGCAGCACAGTGATGCTGCAATCAGAAGTGGATTGTGGGCTTTTCTAGTGCTCCTTGATAGTTTCAAGGCTTGATGTTTCTCTGTACTCAAGACACACTTCTTTGATGTCCCTACGACCTTCCCAAAGGAGCAAATATTATACAGGAAAACTCTGCTTTACTTGAGGATTTCTCAGGTGCTTCTGAGAGGACAGACTTAGGAATGGAAAAGATAATAAATGAAGCTGACACAACCATTGCTTTACCCATCCCTAAACGTACATCCCTTCAGCCGTGAAAGCTGGGATGAAATGAAGCTGTTTACGTGATGTGAAAAGAAATGGAGAAAGAAGCTACAAGTTCAGCAGAGCAATCAGACTAAGGAAAAATGGCACACGAAGGCACGGGCTATGAATGCCAACCTTTGAAAGTCGAATGCCTTCTTGAGGGGTAGCGCTTGCTCGGCCTCCGTTCAAATGTGCTGGTTCTGCGTAACCTGGATCCATGCGTTGCCTGGTACTCTGTTCTCCCACTTATTAAAAAAAAAGGCAGGGGCAACATTAACATCTTAGACTAGATTAATGTCATAACCAATGCTCCCTCTAAGCAGTGGAGTCTTGTAAGCAAAAATTCTACTTTGTGAGTTACTGTCGTTAAAGTTGTGAGAAGGTGATTTCGCTGCTGCATAAATTAGTTTGCTCTGGAGCCATCCTTCCTGAGCTAAGACAAAAAAGCTAGCTCACACTAACTCCCCCCCCCGAACACAAAACACAAAAACCACACACACACACACACACACACACACAAGCTAGATGCAAAAGCATCAGTATGGCTCCTTTGCATTCCTCATAAAAAGGCAAAATGGCATGTAAGAAATGCATACATGGAACTAGTGTAGACAGCCATTCACAACAATCAGAATATTAATATGGTTATAGAAGGGATTAGATAAACATATGGAGCAGAGGTCCATCAGTGGCTATTAGCCACAAGGTATAGATGGAATCTGATTCGGCTTTCCGCAGTCCCAAATAATCCCGAATAGGCATTATTCGGTTTGTTTTTCAGTTCGTCCGAACCAAATGCATATCCCAAGTCAGGAGAGCTTTTCAAAATTGAAGAGAGTTGACCCCCCCTTCACCTTCAAGATATCAAAAATACCACAACTGACTAACACAGGTGTGCATAGACGACTAAACTAGTTTGTAAAAGTTGGCTCGTAATTTTTGTGGATTTATCAGCAAGGTTATATATCCAATTAAGTACCTGAATCTGAAGCGGGAACCAAGCCGGATAAAATCTGACCGGCTGGTTTTAGTGTTTGTCGGCGTGCGCAACCGGAAGAAGGCATGGTGTTCCACTGCACATTTCCATAGGTGCTTGCATGTTTTAGCACTGTCTAATCGGAAAACGAACGTGTGTTCTTGCTCTCTACCCTAATAGAGGAAAACAGAACTTTGGTAAATTCTCATACATGCTGGCACATTAAAATCAGGGTCACAGGAAGAACCCTTGACCTGGCAGTGGTCTGGGCTCCCTGATCAGAATCTGTAGAAATCAGAGCTCCAGACAGTGCTAGATCAGGCTCCAGCCAACCAGGAGATGGGTACCTGGTCATCGTCTTCCACCACCACAAGTGTCAGCTTGCTCTTTTTGAAGTCCATTTTGGTGATTTTAGGCCTATGGAGAAAGGAAACAGGTGACCACAAATTAATTCACAAGACACAGTACAATTAAGGTGCCTAATGCCTTTATGTCCGGAGCTGGATAGCCCAGGGACTCGCCATCAATGCGCCCTCTAAGCTATGGAGCCCTGTGAGCAAAAATTCTATGTCGTGAGCTACTGGTATTAAAGTTGTGAGAAGGTGATTTGGCTGCTGCATAAATTAGTTTGCTCTGGAGCCATCCTTCCTGAGCTAAGACAGAAACGTGTGAGCTGGAGGCTAAAAAACTGTGAGGTAGCTCGCACTAACTCAGCTTAGAGAGAACACTGGTCACCATAAGTCAGGGTTGCCATAAGTCAGCTGTGACTTGACGGCACTTTCCACTACCCAACGCTCCTTGACTTTGCTCTACGGCAGGTTCTATGATACTAAGAACACAGTATTGATTTTCCCAAGAGGGAAGGCAGCAGGGCATAGCCCAATCTCGTCAGATCTTGGAAGCTAAGCAGGATCAGTACTTGGAAGAGAGACCACCAAGGAAAGCTCTGCAGAGGAAGGCACCGGCAACCCACCTCTGCTCCTCCCTTGCCCTGAAAGCCCCTTGCTGAGGTCACCAGAAGTCGGCTGTGCCTTGATGACAGTTTACACTGGCATGACTTTTTCTGTCATCCAGCAGTGTGCATCAAGAGAGCTAGCGCGGCGTAGAGGGAAAGGGGTTGAAATGTAAGCAGGACGGACTCACCAAAAAAATAAGCCTATCTTGTTTGTGCCTTCAAAGATCAGGATACCCGTTGGCGTCAACCCGAGGGCATACTCACAACCGTCTCTTCCCTACAAACAAGGCAAGATTACGTCAAAAGCAGTTTCAGGCAGGTTTATACTGGAAAATTGTTTCATAGGATAGCTGTGTTGGTCTGCCATAGAAGATCTGGATTCAAGCAACTTAAGAGACCAACCAGATTTTCGGGGTCTGAGCTTTTGAGAGTTAAAGTTCCCTTCGTCAGAAGAGAAAATGGGAACAGCTGATGAAAACTTTATAAATGCAACGTTATTTAGTGCATAAATCATCACATTTAGTCATAACCTTCCCATCTGCTACAAAAATAACCTGCCATGAAAAATCTCTTACCTTAACAACATGCATATCTACACCGTACATCTCGAGCCATTTGGCTTTGTTCAAGTAGCACATTTCAGCCTGCGCAGGGCTCTTTCCCCTAGACATGAAAGGAGGGAGGGAATCAGCGGAACCTGAAGTCTTCCATTTTCTCTTTCAACTTGTTTTAAGAAACCCCAATTTTGAGGATAATGCACAGATCTTTAAATTCATTTTAAAAAAAACCCTTCTAAAATTCCCAAAACAACATACAGACAGACACGGCCATAGTCCTTTATCAATACTATACCTGAATTCTTTCCACTTTTGAAAAATCTCAAATTCCATTGCTTCCGTTTGGTTCGGAGTAAATCTGAACTCTGACACGAGTTCCGGAGTGTGTTCTGGATGTTCACACTCGCCAAGCTCAGCTGCCAAAGGTGAAAATTGCAAAGGAAAGGTTACTACATTGCAAATTAGATGATAATTCTCCCCAATTTCCTATCCTATTTTGCACTCAGAGAAAATGTGTATCTTCAAGGGGTTCAGGGTGGCTAACAGAGGTCCCGCTCTGTCCTCACAACAATCCTGAGAGGTAGGTTAGGCTGAAAGTACACAACCGGCCCTTGTTCAGCCAGTGAACTTCACGCCTGAGTAGGGATTTTCAAGTCTCCCAGTTCCCAATCCAGCCCACTAACCATCACACTGCACCGGATTCTAGAAAGTAAACTGCTTTCTGTAAAATTCAGATTCACATCTCACTTCCTGGCATACCTCTCCACCCTATTAGAATACTTCAGAATTCATTCTTCTTAGTCCAGCTGCTTTCTACAGGAAAAATGACTGGTATATGTTCAAATAATTTTAACAACCGACTTGGGGACCCAAAAGACTTGTGAAAACCAACCATATTTTTCACTTATCTCTTTTTCCCCTCCTATGAATGTCATCTTCTGTAACATTTGGGTTCTATAAATGGGTAATTCATTCTCTTAATTTTCCCAGTAGAGGGATTAGTTCTCCTTCCCAACAGATATTAGCACGGTAAATCTATTTCAATTCTAACTCCCTCTATTATTCAAAACTTTTTCCCCCTATTAAATCTGGATAAAGTGGAGTTTATTTATAGACTCTGAAAGAGAAAAGAGAACAAACGCCAAACAGCAGAGCACCTGTACAATAATACTTTGATGGAACAAATTTGAGTGTTCTAAATGACCCCATTTGCTACCTTTTTAAAAGGCATATGTCGCAGGAACATGGCTAGTAATTTGGGACTGGAGTGAACCCCAGTGTTTCCAGGCAAGTACACTCATTCCAGGTTTCCACCATCTTTCTTTTAGATCCCAGTAAAAATTTCAGTGTTCATACATAGCTGAATCTAAAGAGCTTCCATAGGGGAATTGAGATTAAACTTTCTAACATGAGAGACAGCTCTGGCTGACTTCTCGACAAAGACACGAACCCCACAGCCACCTTCTAAAACCTACATCTTATTTTCAAAAAGAAGCTCATTCCCTCAAGACAATCCGGCCAGAATCCTGTGCAGAACAGCACATATAAAGGCAGGACGAGGGTTTCCTGCACAGCAATTCCCACGGCCATCCAGGACGAGTCAAAACCTGGCCCCTCGAATGGTCATCTGTGAAACGGCCACCAAACAGTCGACTGAAACGACTGAGCCAGGGGCTGGATCTTACCTTGGAGGCACAAGGCTGCAAGTTCCACCACGGTTTCGTAAGGGCATTTTAATCTGTGAAGAAAGATGTACGGACAATTAACTTTTCTTTGGTCGAGACTCAACGTTTCTCACGGGGAAGAACAGATATCCCTCACCCCTCATTCACACTCATGAAATGAAGTGTGTGTGTGTGTAAAGTGCTGCACAGTTGCAGCTGACTCGTGGGGGGGTTTTCAAGGCAAGAGATGTCCAGAGGTGGTTTTGCCCTGGCCTGCCTCTGCTCAGCAACCCTGGGCTCCCTTGGTGGTCTCCCATCCAAGCACTAACCAGGGCCGATCCTGCTTAGATTCTGAGATCTGATGAGACTGGGCTAGTCGGGGCCCTCCAAGTCAGGGCAAAAGATATTCAGCGGTGGTTTTGCCATCGCCTCCGTCTGTGCAGCAACCCTGGGCTTCCTCGGCGGCCTCCCATCCAAGTACTGGCCAGGGCTGACCCTGCTGAGCTTCTGAGACCTGATGAGATCAGGCTCGCCGGGGCCCTCCTGGCCAGGGGCATTACAGCTGCATTATCTCCAACCATTTCTACAAGGATCCTCCTTTCCAACGTGAAGAAGGAGCTCAGGAGCTGCGTCTGGGGACTCCACTCACAGCAGCTTCTGAGAGGCACAGCAGGCCTTTTTTATTTTTTAATAAACACAATAAGGTCCAAAATCCAATCCCCTGGGCAGCAGCTGAGTCAGCCATCCACACAATTATGTACCCAGGGCTCCTGCATAAAGAAATGTTCCCTGCAAGTAAAAAACAAAACAATAACTAATATGTTAGAAGGGTAGGCTAGAGCCCTTCTCCCTGATATGCCAGCTTTCTATGTACAGGGAATGGCTGGCTGGATGAACACTGATCTGGATGGCCCAGGCTAGCCTGGTCTCCTCAAATCTGAGAAGCTAAGCAGGGCCGGACCTGCTTAGTACTTGGATGGGAGACCACCACAGAAGTTCAAGGTTGCTATGCAGAGGCAGGCAAGGCAACACCCTCTGCTCATCTCTGCCCTGACCTGGATGGCCCCGGCTGGCCTGTTCTCATCAGATTTTAGAAGCTAAGCAGGGTCAGCCTTGGTGAGTACATGGATGGGGGACCACCAAGGAAGCCCAGGGTTGCTATGCAGAGGCAGGCAAGGGTAAAGCACTTTTGGATGTCTGGAGTACTGAATGTTGTGTGAGCTCTTATCTGCTGAGCTACAGTCCAGACGCAGGCCTAGGATACCAGTCAGGCCAGAGTGCCTCCCAAGCCCAGCACCATAGCAGGGTCCAGTCCCCACCTTTCTCACCAGCTGAGATCAAAAGAGACAACTGCGACTTGCAATGTGGAGGGCATAATCGCAACCCTTCCCCTTAAGGCAACCTTCCCCTCTCTCTCTGGACATCCATCAGCAGCCATGAAAGACCAGAGACTCACAGAAGAAAGAGGAAAGTTGTTCAAAGTTTTTTCGTGTGTGGGGCATGTAACTGAGAGTTCTTAACAGTAGAAACTGGCTTTGGAAGACTCTCTGGGGAAGACCTCTTTCTCGGATACAAAGCACTGGCTGAGAGCTCCCCGTGGTTTCTTTAAAACATTGTTTTGCTTCAGAATGGGGCTGTCAGATGGCCTGAAGGGGGACATGTGGTGAACTGGCTCAATTTTGGGCCACTGACATTATTACCAGTGAGCCATTTATCACGCTGAGAACTTTGGTGCGAGCTGAGTTAGGTCTGTTAAAATGAGCGTGCAGGGTCCCCAAACGCAAAGCAGCAAGGCTCAAACCCTACTGTCATTTCACCTCAGTGAGCTCTCAGTTATCAGAAGCTATCAAAATACATAGGAAGGAGATCAAGATGGGGGGCCGTGTGAGTCTGCCTGCAGCAGCAGAAAAGGGCAAGAGTCCAGGAGTGCCTGGGAGACGGACCATGATGTGTGGCCGGGGGGGGCGGGGTGCTTCCGTTAGTTGCTGGGTTGGCTCTGAAGAAGGGAGCCGCGACTCTCGAAAGCTCCTGCCCTGCCACAGAACTGTTTTTTTTCTTTTTAATTTTATATTTCAACAATGCAGGTTACAAAAACGACTTTTAAAAAGTATACTATAAAGGAGCATCGTAGGATTTTACACAACTGCTTAGCAGTTAGCAGCCACTAGCAATCTCCATTGTCTAAAACATATGCGATATCTGTCAGGGTACGAAAGGCATCACATTCTCAAGGAGCAGCAGGGTCTATTAGATGTTGCATATTGAAGTTTAGCCGCAGGTAAGGAGTCTGGATTTAGCTCCATTTAAGCGTTTTGGGTCCGTTTTGCTACAGTCTAGTTCGTCTATAACTGGGAACCACACCTCCGGGGGACTGGCGAGCTCGCTGATGTCAGGGCAGTTGCTGGTGACCGTATGGATTTCTCTGAGTCAAAAGAAGTCCCACACCTTGTGCAGCCACATTTGAATTGTAGGAGGGCTTTGAGATTTCCCAGTTTGCTCAGTGACGGTTTCAGCGGCCACCCTCAGCAGGCTGCCCGGCCACCAATTTGGCTAGTCTTTCAGGTGCTCCTGGGCCCCTGCTCTTTTCTTCCACACCAGGAGAAGTATCTTTCTTCCACACCGGGAGAAGATACATCTGATGTATCTTAATCAACTGACACTGTTATCACTAACCAAAGTGCTGTGCAGGAGGAAGGGAATATTTTGAACAATAAAAGGCAGGACTTGGAGGTTTTACATCAACAGCTATGTTTTATTTTACTTTGAGTGCCTCCTGACAGGAAACGCGATTCAAATATAATAAGCATAAATAAAGATTTGCACTTACTTTCCTGAAAGAATGTCCTGCCTTAGCTGCAATACAAACAGGTACCTAGCAACATACAAGCAAAACAACAGTCACATTTCCCAATAGTTCTGCGCCCATTCTGGGAAATAAAAAAAAATCACTTTGTAGCAGAACATTAAGAACCATTCTCAAACCATTAACAGCGGAGGATTTCCGCAAAAAAACCCCCAAAGGATTATTCTATAGGGAAGAAGAAGAGATTGGATTCATACCCCACCCTTCACTTGGAGTCTCAAAGTGGCTCACAATCTTCTTTTCCTTCCCCTCCCCAGAACAGACACCCTGTGAGGGAGGTGGGGCAGAGAGAGCTCTGAGAGAACTGTCCTTGAGAGAACAGCTCTGAGAGAACTTGTGACTGACTCAAGTTCACACCAGCAGCTGCATGTGGAAGAGGGGGGAATCAAACCCGGTCCTCCCAGATTAGAGTCCACGCTCTTAACCACGACACCAAACTGGCTCTCTAGGGTCACTCTTGCATTCCCAATACCTCACGATCACTTATTAAGCAACAGGTCTATAGGGAGTAGAAGACGGATTATCAACAGATCTTATTGAAGGTTTCTTGTTGACCTGCTTATACAAGAACGTAACCACTGAATCTGTGAGCCAGCAACAAAGCAGGGAGAAGATGATTCCCTGGTGTCCCTTCCGGCTCTATGTTTCTACATTACACCAACAGAGTTGGGTGAGATTACGTGGAGCTCCAGAATGCTTTGAAACTGCAGAGTCCCAACTACAGAACTGCAGTTCAGTGCAACAATTTGCATTAGGTTTCAGCTGGGAGACTGCACACGGTGAGGCATGGATGCAGAGAGAGGACAACCATGACGACAGAAAAGCAAAGCAAGTTTTGCTCCCCGACTGCAGTCCTCAACCCACCGGCTTCACTGGAAGCATCTGGAAACAGAACTGGGTCTAACTGGCAAAGCCTTGCCCTGGGACCTGTCATCCCAATCATGTCACAGTGCAACAGGATGTTGAAAAGAGGCCCACCCAACCTGGAAAGTGAACTCCAGACCTGCCCACCACCCCACTCCCAGGTCTCCAGCCCTGAGGCCACTGGCTCAGCCTGCGCAAGGGACAGGCAAAGCGTGATTGTCCAAATCTTCGCTGCAGCTCGCTCCCCCAAACTACACACAGCTTCCAGGCTTGGAGGAGGAAGAAGAAGCAAGCAGTCCCAGATCCGTCCCTGAACAGAAGTCTCATCCGCGACAGCCGTGTGGGAAGGGGCAGGCCCCTTCCTGAACTGGAGGTGGAGGGAAGCCCTGACCCTCAAGCTGGCAAACTGGCAAAGCTGTTAGCCCATCTTTCAGTTCTCGATGGACTAACCAATCTCAAGGTGGGTAGGTGGGCTTTGTTCCCACCACAACTCTGTCCCCAGTGGAAAGCACTGTCAAGTCACAGCCAACGTATGGAGACCCCCAAATGGAGTTTTCAAGGCAAGAGACCCTTTAGAGGTGCTTTGCCATTGCCTGCCTCTGCATAGCAACCCTGGACTTCCTTGGTGGTCTCCCATCCAGGTACTCACCAAGGCCCACCCTGCTTCGTTTCTGAGACCTGACCAGCTTGGACCAGCCGGAGCCATCCAGGGCAGGGCAGATACAACATCTCATCCCTCCCCAACAGGATTAAGTGGGGTGGTTAAACCTGCTGCCTGGCGACCCCAGTCAAGGCTATTCCCACTTTCACGGCCCATTTTCAGTTCTGTTTCCAGTGCACAGGAGAGCGTCGGCTTTTCGCCAGCACTAGTGGTGCCAAATCTATAAAGAAGCACACTGGGGCTATTTACGCCACAAGGCTCTGAAGAAAGCAAAAACAGTCATCGGATTATTAGGGCGGAATCAAAGAGAACAGAGCGTAATGACAAATGATGGATGACCTCTCAACAACACCCTGCTATTTATTCCTGTTAGCGTAGGAAGGACAGTATCATTTTGTACATTAGGAACGGCAGGTTAATAAGCGGGATGAGGAAGGATCTCTGCTGATGACAGGCTCAGCGCCAGCCAGAGGTTCTGAAGGACATTTTGGCCAGAAGCCTCCTCTTCACCCAGTGAGCAAATGAGGAGGGAGCAGATCTCTCTCCTCTCTGGGATCAGTCTTCATTGCAACCCTGAACATAAGAACATGACAGAAGCCAATGTGGGATCAGGCCAATGGCCCATCCAGTCCAACACCCTGTGTCACACAATGGGCCAAAAACCAGGGGCCATCAGGAGGTCCACCTGTGGGGCCAGAGCTCCAGGAGCCCTCCCACTGTTGCCCCCCCAAACACCAAGAATATGGAGCATCACTGCCTCGGACATGGTGCTCCATCTCTACCTTGTGGCTAATAGCCACTGATGGACCTCTGCTCCATATGTTTATCCAACCCCCTCTTGAAGCTGTCTGTGCTTGTAGCCACCACCACTTCCTGCAGCAGGGAATTCCACATATTAATTACTCTTTGGGTAATTAATACGCTCTAAGCCTGCTGTTCATTAGTTTCATTGAGTGCTGCTTGAGTGCCCACAGGTTCTTGTATTGTGAGAAAGGGAGAAAGGGGCTTTTTTTCTCTACCTTCTCTGTCCCACATGTAATTTTGTAAACCTCTGTCATGTCACCCCTCAACCATCATTTCTCCAAGCTAAAAAGACCTAACCTCTTTAACCTTTCTTCATAGGGAAGGTGCTCCATGCTTTTAAATGTTTTAGTTGCCCTTTTATGCATCTTTTTTGAGGAGAACAGGAGACAGGCAAGAACCCCTCCTCCTCCTCTTGGTCACTAGCTGCTTGCCTCTCGGTCGTCTGGACGAATGACCAAGCAGTGATGCCACTGAGCAGCAGCAACAGGTGGGAAAAGCGGGCCTTGTTGGCGCTTGGCTCCACACAGGCTCCACAAAGAAAGAACAACAAGGGTTAGGACCTTCCCCTCAGAGTACCTAAGCATCCCTTACTGAACAAGGAATCACTGCATGCGGATGAACCAGGAAGGTGGTGGCTTCAAAGAAGCATCTGAGCTCAGGACTGCCAGGTCCCAGCGACATGCCGGTGGGGAGTGCGAGGGAACTTCCCGGGAGCAGGGAGGAGCACCATGACGTGCCTACATCACCAGAATGTCCCAGGACACTGGGACTGACGGGTTGTTCCCCAAACTAAGAGAGGCAACTTTCGGCAATCCATATCTTTCCTAGGACCAGGGAACACTGGATCGGGCCTTAAGTATTCTAGCTTTTACAAGAAGCTGGAAAGAAAAGCCTAGGGATTTTTTTTTTCAGTGCAACCAAACTAATAAGGAAAACACGGGGCACAAGGCAACTAGGTAGTAGGAACACTACCACATCACCTTCTCCAAAATGACCTGACCTCACCATGCCACTCCTAGATGCCTCGCTCATAGTTGGGACTCCAGACCAGGGTAGAAGGGATCATCTGCCTGTAGAGAAGACAGACAGAAAACCCACTAGTAAAACCGTTTACTCTACCGGACAGATGATCCAGAGCATGCGAGAGGTACCTGAGTACTTTCCCTACAGGGAGGGAACCCGAGTCCTCATCTGACAATGGTGACCTGAAGTCCCAACCATGAAATCTACAGCAGGAAGATGTCCAACAGCATAATCACAGCCAATACTAAATCTCCACTTTACCAAAAAAAAAAAAATTACTACAGTGTGGAAGTGAAATTGCCTAGGACAGAATGCTTCTGAAGCTGCAGAGCTACAATCCTATAAGTAACCAGAATGTCTGCTGCCAGACATTCCCAGTACAAGATGTAGCCCGGCATCCCTCAGCTGTGACAGGACATGGGGATCTGAGAGCGGCCCCTCCTAGATGCGCATAGTTTGAAGAACCTAGCTGTTCCATTGTACAGAAACACCAAGTGAAAATGCACCCCATTTCATAGTTCAGGCAGGGAATATGCATCAAGCTACCGTAAGACAAGGTCAAAAACTGGTTGAAAAGGCATACATGGCAAGTAACTGTTGAAGGAAGCCTGCCAACTTTGAATGCCAGAATGACAGACGTCATTCTATCCATTATTTTCATCTGAGGGCATTTAAATAGGTTCCCAATGCAGCGCATGGGGACTCTGTGGCACCCTCCAAGTGTTTCTAGTATGTAGGCGGGGCCAAGCGGGGCTTTTGCCTAGCGAGGCTGCCGATTGGTTGCACAGATTTTTAAAAAGGTTGCTTTGGCAACAGTTGCTACTACTGCACAAGGACCTTCACTGCGCAACTGAAGGCAAGCTGTGGCAGCCATTTTATGACTGGGTCTGCCTCCTGAGGCTGCTCTCTTGTGCCTGGGGTTGCATCCATCATACTAGGTTAGAATTCCAAAGGTATCCGCAGGCTCAAAAACACTGGGGACCCCTGCAGTGCCCTCATACTTACAGCCCCATACCAGAAATGCATACTTGGAAACTTTTTAAGTGGAGGCTGGATTACCATCTTTCAGGTATGTTGTAGGGCTATCTTTCAGCTAGGCTCCTGCAGAGTGCAGGGGGTTGGACTAGATGACCTGCAAGCTCCCTTCTAACTCTAACATTCTATGATTCTATTCTATGAAACAACATCTGCTTATTTTTAAATGGTAGCAGGAGAGAAAGGAAATCAGGGACTGATCTGGGCCAACAGGGTGAGATCCAAGCTAAGTAGCTGTTTCCCTCCCGGTTGCAGGTATTTAAGTCCAGGCACGTCCAGAGACAAGAAGGCTTTTGGTAAGACCCAAAGGGGCTCCTGCCTTGCAATCTGAGACCCAGGATTAGTAGAGCCAGTGGATTCATGGCTGGACCATGATGTTGTATTGTACATATTCCTCTCATTTGTCTAAATTATGTTTTAGTGTTTCTTTGCAAGATACCTTTAATCCCCAGTGGGGGCAGGGAGTGGGGAACAGACAGAAAGAGTTAAAGCAAACAAGCAAACAAGCACAAGACTGCATTCTTCCTCTTCCCCTTCCTCTCCTTGCTCCATGTTCTCATGACTATCGGGGAGGGAACAACAGCCATAAAACGAAGCAAGAACAAAGGGCAGTCCAAGTATGCAAACTTCATTCGCCATCCCCATTAGGGTTGCCAGGTGCTTACCATCTGCTGGCAGGGGGCTCCATACTGCTCCCCAGGATCGTCTTGTGCGTGCTGCGGTGACATCATCGTGCCAAGCACACCATGTAGGGGACACTCTAGCATTTGGCCAAAAACTCTATAGTCACCATAGAGTTTTTAGCCAAATGCTAGAGCGTCCCCTGCATGACGTGCCCAGCATGATGATGTCACCTCCAGGTGACATCATTGTACCAGGCACATCAGGCTCGGTGGGGCTCAGCAGGGGTAGGGCTCCCCCTGCTGGCCTGCTGGCCATTGGCAGATTGGGGCCCCCGAAACCAGGGGAATCCCCATTGGGGGGTGGCAACCCTAGTCTCCACTGAAACATGAGTACATTCTTGCATCTGTGATACCCTTTCCTGAATATCTTCTACAGTGGCTTGGATCCACCAGAAATTTGCACTGGTGGATGGGATTTCCTCATCAAAGGAGTGTGACTTTCTTGCCTCCCCCACTCCCACTGCAGCTCTAAATGCCACCCAAGACACTGCTCCTGGAGGGGCTGGGGAGCCCCCCAGAAACACCCAAAATTGGCTTGGATGCAGCATAGCGAATATCTGATCTCTGAAGCACAAACCAGCTCAACCAGTCATGATATCATCAAGTAACACACAGCAGTTCACCTCTGGCTACTGAATCCCTCCTGGTAGTTAAGCCCTAAACCAGCATGGAAGGTGACTGCGATTAAGCCAAATCATGACTAGAAATTGCATTTGAACTGCGGTTTAACTTGGAAAGGGCTGTGGCTCTGTGAGGAAGCCCAGGTTGTTCCGAAGAAGAGCATCTCGGATAGCGGATTTGCTGAAGGACTCTGGAGAGCTGCTGCCGGCTGGACTGGCTCAACCACACACGGTCCAGTTCCATATAAGATAGTTTCATGTATGTTCAAACTCTAAGCAGAGGCATCCCTTAAATGAAGTTAAAGTGGGAGCTGGGAAATTTGTGCTTGAGAAGAGGGTGGGAAAGAGAGCATGAGCTCCTATTGCTAGCTCTTGAACCCTTTACCAAAGTTAAGGGGGTATAAAAGGATTAGGGTTGCCGGGTCTCCTCTTACCTGTGGCAAAGGGCTCCCGGCTCCTTGTTGGGATTGTTCTGCCGTGCACACAATGATGTCACCAGCAGTGATATCATCACATTAGGGCTGTCGCACCGTGATGCTCTAGCATCCAGGGCAAAAAGTCAATGGTAACCATAGAGGAGACCCCCCACCCCGAATGCTAGCGTGTTGCTGTGCAATGGCCCCAGTGTAATGCCGTCACTATTGGTGACATCATTGCACCAGCAGTGTCCCCACAGGATGCTGCTGTTCAGGGGTGGGGCTTCCCCCACCAGCCAACTGGCCGGCAGCGGATTGAGGCTCCTGAAATTGGGGGATCCCCTGGCCCCACTGGGGGGATGGCAACCCTAACAAGTACACTGAAGATCCATTCATTGACACAAATTCTGCCCACATTTAATGAGCAGGTTCCACAAAGTCACAGGGGCTGAAACTGGATAGCAAAGCAAACCAGGCCACACCTGGTAATAAACCAATCAACAGCCATTTAAGCTGCTTCAAGCAGGGCTCTGGGAAGACGGCATACAGACGTCCCAAATAAGTAAGCTCAAGCATAAGCAGCACAGAACTCTGTTCGTTGAGCAACTGCACAAAAAGCACAACCCCCAATCTATCCCCCCCGCCCAGTCTCATAACATATATTAAGGGCTGTAATTCCAAAGACCTTCCTACCTTGTGAATTCCTCGTGGAGATTGTTTGGTTCTGATGAATAGTACTTGATCCGAAAGTGCAACACATAGGGTGGCCCAACTACGCAAAGAAATGAGACCAAACAGTGAGCAAGATTAAATACACACGATGGCATCACAAGGGATTTGGTGAGGTTGATGAAACTCTGGTCTGAACGGCACTGATGTGGCAGAGGTGGAGAAGGAGAAAGGGGGGTGAGGGCAGGGAGCCCAGAGGCCGTGCAGCCGGAGAAAAAGAGCAGAGTGGACCAGAGTCTCAGAAACGGGAACCTGAGGGTCAGACCTAGGGATGCCAATCCCCAGGTGGGGGCAGGAGATCCCTCAATTTGGCGGGCCCCTGTTCACTGCCAGCCAGCTTGGATACAGGTGCGGGGGGGGGGGATCGGTCCTCAACTTGATGACATCATTTCTGTGTGATGTCATCACATTGGTGATGTCCCTGCCCCCTCCAGAAATGCCCTTCAAAGTCCCCCGCCGGGGACTACGAAGGACCTGGCAACCAGAGTCAAACCAGATGCAACGGCAACCTCCAGGAGGCCTGGAGAAGGGTGGGGGCAGCAGAATGACAACAAATAGGCCACTTCCTGGGCAAGCCCGTAGGAGACATCACTGCATTGGCACGACACCCTAGGATTCACCTAAAACTCTATGGTTTTAAAACCCATGGAGTGCTGGGTGACTCCTAGAGCGTTGTGCCAATGTGGTGACATCACTGCCACAGTGACACTTTGGAAGTGACACCACAGCACTGGTCCCCCACCAATCCCACCCCCCTTTTGTTCCCGTTGTTCCACTGAGCAGCGACAGAAGGGGCGGGGCCTGGGGCAGGAGGAGTCTGCCTCGGTGACAGCTGCTTTAAATAGGGGTGTGCATTCGGGAATCCCAAAACGGAAAAAAACCCAAAAAAAGCATTTTCGGGTTTTTTTCGGCTTTCGGGATCCCGGACAGGCTATTCACTGTAATCTTCGAATTCCAAAAAAAAAATCCCAGAAAATTCGGAATGTCTGCCCCCTTCACCTATTGAGTGGGGGGCGGGTGGGGGTCCAATTCTGATCAAGAGAACACGTAAGTGCTAAAACTACCCGATTCAAATTAAAGACTGTCTAAAAATTAAATTCACAGATGATAGGCAGACTCTGGCCAAGGGCATTTTTTTAAAACTAGGAACATAGCCCTAAAAATTGAACACCCTCAGAATCACTTAATCCATAATCTTAAATATGAGGACATTTTAAGTTACAGTCTAAATTTACAGATTGGTGGTCCATGAGACTTTAGTTTTTAAAATAAGTAGAAAGACAGCCCAGTCAGATTCGACATTCCCAGTTCAGATTAACTGATTTTAAAGGTTTATTGGTGACATTTATTCACTTTATTCATACCCGGCCTTTCGCCACAGAGGGGACCCACGCATACGTTGGGGATCTGGACCTGGGCCTCCCAAACCCTGGTCTGAAACTCTGACCATTACACTATGTCGGCTTTCACAGAACAGAAGTGATCGCTTGGGCCTGGGTGTCATGCAAGTCGCACTGTAGCTGCTGAGCATGGCCCTGATAAATTCTCCCACAAAGGCCAAAACAGCATTGCAAAGTGCTCCCCTTGTCAGCCATTTAGGTGTGTGGGGGGGAAGACCTCTACCTGGTATTTTTACTTTGGATTCTCACTTGCCTGACAATGCTCTGTTATCTATATGTTTTATATGCTTGACCTCGAGTGTCTGGTTGTAACACATTCCCCTGGGAACCATTCCTCCCTCTAGCCATTAGTTCTGGAGGGCTATTCCTGATGCTTCGATTGGCTATGCACCATCGGGGCGGCCCTTCAAATCCAATATATCCCACATCACTGTGCCTTTTTTCTTAGTCTTAACACGGATCCTGAAATGTAGATGTTCTGCCAATACTGTATCAATAAACTACACTTCTGAAGAAGAGAGTTGTTGGATCTGATTGTTGCAGGAGTCTGACACCCCCTGCCTATTACTGACAAAACCCAAGGCTTTAACTGGCGACATTGTTGTGGGTGACTAACAACAGCCACAGAGAGCAGGTGCCACTTCTGTTATGTGGGGGGGGCTAACCCCTAGTTTGTTTGTTTGTTTGTTTGTTTATTAGATTTCCATTTTTTCTGTAAACCCAGGACTTACTAAGGGTTGTATAAAGGAGGAGAGGAGGAGGCGGAGACTGGATTTATACCCTGCCCTTCACTTGGAGTCTCAGAGCTGCTTACAAACTCCTTTCCCTTCCCCTCCCTACAACAGTCATCCTGTGAGGTTGGTGGGGATGAGAGAGCTCTCCCAAGAACTGCCCTTGAGAGAACAGCTCTGACAGAACTATGGCTTGCCCAAGTCATCCAGCAACTGCAAGTGGAAGAGTGGGGAATCAAACCCAGTTCTCCCAGATTAGAGTTTGCACACTTAACTACTACACCAAACTGGCTCTCGAAGGGTTGTTCATGGTTCCAGTCTCCAGATTTAAGTATTCACAGATTTTGCCATGATAAAAACTAGATATATTTATTGATAATTAGTTGGCCAAGAATGTGAGCCCTACCAAGTAGGGCAGCTGAAAATGATTAAAGATGATTTTGAAATAGGCTTGCCAAGTCCATCTTCGCCCCCAGCAGGGGACTTTGGGGGGCATTCCTGGAGGGGGCGGGGCATCCCCAATGTGATGACGTAATGTTGGGGGTGTCGGGGCTCCAAGCCCCACCCCCGCAGGGACGGACCTGCCGGCTTGCAGCCGCCCGCCCACCCGATCTCTGAGCTCAGAGATCGGGCATGTGGGGCCCTTTCCAGCTGGCTGCCTGCACTTAAAGGGTCTCTCTTTAAATGCAGGTGGCCAGAAGTCCCTGATGTGAACCAGGCCTGACCAAAGTTATCCAGAAAAAGGAATCAGACTCGCCATACTTACTTTTTATTTGCTTCTTGATGGGCTTCGAAAGGTCCAGCCAGTGCTGGGGAAAGAAAACCCTTGTTTAGAAAAAAAAATGGCAGGACTTTGCCGGTCTTTGGTTCTAGCTCAGGGGTCTCCAAAGTGGTCCCTGTGGGTGCTACGGCGCCCCCCAACACTTTTCCTGGCACCCACCAGGTGCTTTTAGGAAATGGGTAGGGTTGGGTGGGGCGCTTGACTGGCTATGCGGGCTAAATGGCCTCCTGTTAAATAGGGCATCTGTCTGAAATGCTGGAGAGGTACTATCAGAGTTGTTTAGAGTCTTGCTCCCGACATTTTGTGATTGGCTCTGGCAGCCATTTTGTGATTGCACCCAAAGACGCCAGCAGGCTCCAAAAAGTTGGGGACCCCTGCTCTAGTTTAAAAAGAAACAAGCAAAACAGAAGACCGCTCTCTAGGCAAGAGAAGACTCTTTACTCAGTAGGTATTTGCACTAGTGCCATCATCTTGATTTCACTGGAACATGTTAGTTCAAACACTAACAGAAGGAGTCAATTGCTTCTGTGGTTATATTCCACTCTTCAAGAGATACAGCACACCAGATAGTCTAACAGTAAAAGGAAAACATACAAGACAATGGAACAGAAGGTATAATATAATTTTACTGAGCTGGATCCCATGGATTTATTCCGCTGTCAGCATCATTCCCCCATAATCCAAGCAGCTGGAGGCTCTTCTGACCGGTTGGGTGGGGGGGGAGGAGTATCAGCAGAGCATTGCTTGCACCAGAAGAAACCACAGCTGTTAATGTAACAGATCCATGGGATCCAAACCAACACATCCACTCCTCAAAACTTAGCAATGGCTGTCAACACAGATATCTCTTCCATCTCCTTTATCTTAATAAATGTCTCTCTTCCCCTCAAACAACAAGGTCAGGGTTAGATTCTCAGTGGAATATATACTAGAGAAATATGTAACGGAGCTTTACTCTCATTATTCAAAACCATATTACTCTTGGTCGGGGTTTTCAGTGCCAGAACAGGGGCTAATGATACTGAGCTAGTCTTTGGAACAAGTCAAAACTGTACAGTATAGATGTCTCTGAGCTTTGTTTCTCCATAGATTCTGGTATAAATTACTCTGGAACCCAATTAGTCCAACTGGTTACCAATTTAGTCCTTTGCATAGTAAAAGGTAATCTGACTTTAGACTCGGATGGAGATTTTACCTTTTTCTCACACAGGAGTGCAAGTGTTGTTGACTATTTTCTAATTTCGAGGACTAGTGTGCATATTCTATGTAAATTCTCAGTTGGAAATATAATGACTAGCGATCACTTGCCTATTGAACTATCCACTCAAATCTGTCCTCTCAAGCTTTGAAGCAGACTGTTAGTGTTAGAAAGAAATGGGATAATAAATTAAAGGATGATTGTAACTCCTTTATTAAATCCAAAGAAGCGGTAAAGATGAAACAAATGACAGCTATGCACAAGGACTCTGTAACTGGAATAGAAACTTATGAATCTTTAGTTAAAGTCATTCAAACCTATATTGACAAAGAAAACAGTAGCACACAGAGCTGGGAAAAACCAAAGATGATTTGACCTGGAATGCCAAGAAGTTAAAAAGAGCTTACGCAAGTTTGAGGAAGTCCAATACTGCTCATTTGAGGCTATCATATTTAATTATTAAGCAAAAATATAAAAACTTACTGAAAAGTTTAAAAACAGGCCTTTGCTAAGAACGAATGGAACAGGTTGATTTCCTTGTCAAGAAGAAAAGATGGTACAGCATTCTGGGAGGAACTGAAATCCAGACGCTCTTTTTAACCATCTAACCTGATTTCTTTAAAAGACTGGGAGTGCTATGACAGATCCCTCTCTGAGGCATGCTCAGATGTAAATAGTGTTAAGAACATAAGAGAAGCCGTGTTGGGTCAGGCCAATGCCCTATCCAGTTCAACTCTCTGTATCGCACAATGGCCAAAACCCAGGTGCTGTCAGGAGGTCCACCAGCATGACCAGAGCTCCAGAAGCCCTCCCACTGTTACCCCAAGCACCAAGATTACAGAGCATCACTGCCCCAGACAGAGTGTTCCAGTGTTGTGTCAGAACTGAATATCTCTCACTTTCCAAACTGGCCTGATGTTACACTAGGAAAAGTGAAAGCGAGCTAATCAGTAATCTGAAATCAGGAAAGGCTCTGGAATTGATTTTACCTTTCCTGAACTATGGCTGGTGTGTATCTTTTCTAAAATTAATATCTCCAGAACAATACCCGATAGCTGGAAACTAGCTGTAATCTCGCCAGCCTTTAAGAAAAGTGACAGGATGAATCTAGCAAATTATTGTCTAATTCGATTACTATCTATAACTGGGAAAATCTATGCCTGTTTTCTTTCAAAGAGACTATCCCAGTGGATGGATGAACATGGCATCTCGAACCCAGCACTGTTTGGTTTTAGAAGAAAACATTCATGTCTACATAATTGCTTTATTGTTCTGTATTGTTCTGGAGATATTAATTTTAGAAAAGATGCCCACCAGTCATAGTTCAGGAAAGGTAAGAGCTTCTATTGCACAAAAGTACATTAAAGATAAAAATGGCATCTTATATACTTAATTTATGGATCTTTGCCAGGCTTTTGAATCTGTACCACATAATTTAATGTGGGATAAACTTTGTATCAGTTCCTGATTAGGCTATTAATCCTAATAAAGAATCCTTAACGCTGACAACCTTGTCTACATAAACCCCTCACGGAATTCTTTGTTGCAGCATACAACAATTGGGGGTTGGGGTCCGGCAGGGGATGCGTTCTTGCCCCATTTCTTTTCAGTTTATATTCCAATGGTTTTACCCCCAGGGCTGAGCTTTCTAGTCGCTATCCCTCTGCTCAAGGTCATTCTATTTCTACGCTTTTTTATGCAGATGCTCTTGTTCTGTTAAGTCACTTCAAAAATCAATTAAGGATTTCTGTGACTATCCTTCCCATTCCATCAACTTCTAGAAATCAGCTCTGATAAATCAAAAATACTTGTTCTTTCAAAGAATGAAAAGGTCAAAAAACCCTAGAAAATTGATGACAGCTCTATTGAATTTGTTAGTCATTGTAAATATCTTGGGGTTTATTTTAATTATAACCTTTCATGGACCGTACATATTAAATTGGTGATTCAAAAGCTTCATTCGTTATCCACCATGAGATTATTTTTTTACTCTAGGGGGCACAATATATACATGCCCTTTAAAAAATACAGCAATTTTGCCAACAATACATGTTATTCCAGTATGGGTTACTGGCCGCCTGCAATAATTTGATACAGTCTTGCTGAATTTTTTTTTTGCAAATCTCTTGATCTTCCTTGTATCACCTTGTCAGTAATTTGGCCAGAGCTTGGTCTACCTCAAGTTTCCACTCTACCCTGGATAAAAGACTTTAAATTTAGAACGCGCCTTGCTGACCTAGATTCATTACTCCATTTTTCTTCCTTTTACTGGTTCAAGGTAGTGGATTTAAAATTAGGCTCCTGGTTTACAAAGCCAGTTTTAATAAGGAAATCCCTGCCAAAAAGAACCTTTATACTCGCCCAGGAAAAGTTTTTTAAAAAGAGATGGGTTTGTTAATTGCTGATACTAAACACAAATGCTCTCCTCTACATTATAACATCGTGTTTAGGGATGCTTTTACTCTCCAGTTTTATTTTTATTATTTGACAATTCCTAAATTTAGACAAGTATATATGTTAGGGCGATGTAATGCTTGTAACGCAGCTGAAACTACGGGACAATTAAAAAACACTCCTTCAGAAAACTGCATGGCTGCAATTTTGTGGTTGTGCCCCCCCCCGTAATCTGCGTCAGAATGCCAAAGTGGCCCAGAGGCTCAAAAAGGTTGGGGACCCCCGATCTAAACCCCAAACATTTGCCACTTGGTCACTCAATTTGTCATCTCCCCTCTTCTGACTGATATCTAATGCCATACTTAATTTATTACACTTATGGCCCCATAGCTTCCTCAGGAAAACTGCAAGTGGCTCCCCAGTGATCTCCCAATGGGGCGGGCGGCTTTGAAATAAGCCCAGCTGTCCTGACTTCTTTTTTAATATGTTGCTTAAAAGTGCTACACTGAAAACTGAGCATGTGCTTTGGGATGCAAGTGACGCAATTCCCCGTTTTGTTGGTTTAAAAGGCATACAAGCCCACTGCTCCTACTTTCTCAGACCTCTCAACTTGAACCAATAAGCCAAAAATATCCTGAAAGTGGTAAAAACAACTCTTTAAGTAGGAATGGCAGCAGAGAAAATAGCAGCAGAAAAGGAAATAACAGGTAAAGAGACTCCCAAAATTCACTAAATGCAACAGACGTGCTCTACAAGCTTCAAGACATCAAGAATCACAAACGTGAGAAACCTGCAGGAGAACATTTCAGCCTCCCAGGACACTCAGTGGGGGACCTCAAAGAAGCTGTTTTATTGCAAAGGAATTTCAGAAACAGACTGAAACAGGAGCTGAATTACAACTTCTTACAACACTCAAGCCAACGGAACACCCAGGGCTTAACAGATATTAGGTTCTTATCCCACTACACACGCTAAGTCACTCAGTTCTCGCTCATACCCAGAATTAGACTTCATTGGCCTTAAAGGTGCCACTGCCTCACACTTCATTCTCACAAGTGTAACCCTTTTTTATTATCTGTATGCTAATTTCTTACTATCCACAGGTCTTACCAACTGCGTTAATCCAAACTTAGCTATACTTATTGCTCAGTTACTTAACCATCTTGATTCTAATTAGCCCTTCCTGGCAGCTAGCCCCCTCCCACCCAACCTATATGTAATGCTTTCAGTGGATCTGATGAAGCCCGGACATACATGAAAGCTCCTACCCAGAATTAAACTTTGTTGGTCTTCAAGGCACCACTGGACACAAACTTTGTTCTGTTGCTTCAACACAGCTACCAACCTGAATCTATCTTCAGTTCACAAAGTGACAGTGCTCTCTTCTTTCACTGTGTGTTGTTGCTGTTCAGTCGCACAGTTGAGTCCAACTCTTCACAGCCCCATGGACCACATCACGCCAGGCCATCCTGTCTTCCGTCATCCTCCAAAGTTTGCTTTATTTCATATTCGTTGCATCGATAACACTGTCTAACCATCCATCCTCTGCCATCCCCTTCTTCTTTTACTTTCAATCTTTCCCAGCATCGGGGTCTTCTCCAGTGAGTGCTCCCTTCTCATTTGGTGGCCAAAGTATCTGAGCTTCAGCTTCAGTATCTGGCCTTCCCGGGAACAGTCAAGGTTGATTTCCTTTAAGATTGACTGATTTGATCTCCCTTGCAGTCCAAGGGACTCTTTCAGTGTAGCCAACCTTTTTTGAGAAAGCCTTAGAATAACTGTGATTTTAAACCCCAAGGAGGTAAATCTAGTCCAAAAAAGATACCCTACTGCTGCAGACAGCACCACCTGACATACAGTTTCAGAGGGTAGCCATGCAGTCTGCAGTCAAATGGCTAGGCTTGAGTCCCGTGACCCCTTAAGAACATAAGAGAATATAAGAGAAGCCAATATTGGATCAGGCCAATGGCCCATCCAGTCCAACACTCTGTCACACAGCAGCCAAAAATACCAGGTGCCATCAGGAGGTCCAGCAGTGGGGCAGGACACTAGAAGTCCCTCCCACTGCTGCCCCCCCAGCACCAAGAATAGAGTGCATCCCTTACCCCACCCTGAGAGTTCCTATCTATACCTTGTGGCTAATAGCCACTGATGGACCTCTGCTCCATAGGCTTATCTAATTCCCCCTTGAAGCCATCCATGCTTGTAGATACCACGACCTCCTGTGGCTTACAGACCTGCAAGGTCTCTGGGGTAGGAGCACTTTAGAGCTGAAGCTCCCTTTGTTAGGTATCTGATGAAGGAAGCTTTGACCCTTGAAAGCTCATACCCCCCCCGACCCCCCCGGCCTCTAAGGTGCTACTTCAGGTGGGGGACTCCCCTGCTTTTGCATACCCCTCCCCACTGCGGGCCAGCTGGCCAGTGGGGGAAGCCCCACGGCAATCAGAGACATTGCTGTACGACGTCCCTGATATGCTGATGTCACACGGAAGTGATGTTATTTCGTCAGGGACGTTGCATGGCGACACTCTGGTTTTGGGGCAAAACTCTACGGTTTGATGCCAATTTTACCATACAATTTTGCCCCAAAGCAGAGCATCACCACTGACACAATGTCACTTCTGGGTGATGTCAGTGGCTCAGGGATGGCCCTGCCCACTCCTGGAACACCCTCCCAATCCCCCCGCCGTTGCGACAAATCCACCTGGCAACCCTCATGCTACTGGATTTGAATCCTGCTGATCTTGCATGTATCTGCTGGAATCAAAATAGTCTTCAGTATGCAACAGCTGTTTCTCCCTTTACGGAGGTGTTAAACTAAGCACTTTCGTATTGCTAGCCAAACACAGGAAATTAAAGGACATTCCCACGATAGCTTGCAGGCCGGAGGAACCGTGGCACAGTCAAGTTATGAAGATCAAGTCAACGAAAAGGCTCTGATTCTGGAGCAGAAATCTGAACCAGGTTATTGGAACTCTGCTGTTAATTTACTCATTCCCCCCTCGCCGGCAAAGCATTACAGTTACAGGTGTTTGCTATTGAGCAGTTTGCCTTGAAAACCTGATGGAGGATACATACTGCTCTGAGGACTCTGCATTCTCTAAAAGATTTACCTCCTTGGATGTGCCGCTGCAGAGGACTTTGTGAAGAAGCTAACCAGAGGGCAGAGCATGCTCTAAAAAGCTCCCCTTTGCTCCCACAACTGTTCATAGAGTTGCCAGGTACCCAACCAGCAGGCGGGCCATACCAGTGGGGGGGAGATCTTGCCCAGCATCTCAGGGCCAGTGGCACACCACCACCACTTCTGGCAACATTGGGATGCTGTGGTATTTGGGCAAAAATGGCTTCTACCGTACCCGGCAACACAATGATGTCACTTCTGGTGTGTGCCAGAAGTGATGTCACAGGGTTGCCATCACAGAGACACATTACTAGGCCTCTCCCACTGCTGGTTAAGTCCCCCATCTACCAGCTGATTGGTGGGGGGGGCAAAGCCCAGGGGAAGCGGATCCCCTGCCCCAGCGGGGGCCTGGCAACCCAGCCCAGTAATGCCGGGGAACTCCCTGACCTCTGCATGCTCATATCCTCCTCTCAGAAGACAACCCAGGAACAGGAGGGCAGTGGCCAAATGGGGGGAAATTCAACCTGCTTTTCAATGGGCCACTTCTAAACCCCAGTCATTCGGGACAGTGTTCCCTCTAAGCTGAGTTAGTGTGAGCTAGCTCACAATTTTTTAGCCTCCGGCTCACACATTTTTGTCTCAGCTCAGGAAGGGGGGCTCCAGGGCAAACTAATTTATGTAGAAGCCAAATTGCTCCCTCATGACTTTAATGCCAGTAGCCCAGAAAGCAGAAGTTTTGCTCATAAGACTCCACAGCTTAGAGGGAGCATTGGAGAGGAGCACTGTATTTGTTTTCTTTTGCAAATGTTACAGGCAAGGAAGCGAGACACCTTATTTACCTTTTCTCTACCATTAAAAACAGGTGGCCTTTTCAGAGAGGAAGACAGCAAGGGATGTATAAACAGCCCCTCCCTCTCCATCGCTGGTAACTGAATTTGTGAAAGCAGGTGACTGGGTTTGCCTCCGCAGAGGGTGGTGAGTAGACGGGGATAACGATGGGGGCACGTCCAAGGAACCTGGCCTCGGGAGGAAAAAACAACTCCACATTAGGCAACTTTTCTCAGCATACGACAACACAGAGAAGAGTTGCATTTACGTCATTTATACCCTGTCCTCCTCCGGGGACACAAAGCCGCTCATGTTGTTCTCCACTTCATCCTCACAGCAACCCTGTGAGGCAGGTTAGGCTGAGAGTGTGTGACGGGCCCAAGGTCACCCAGCATAGCGGGTCCACGCTCTCACCGCTATGCCACATTGGCTCTCAGAGGACAGAAAGTGAACCTTCAGGGAAAGGTCCGGGAGGGCAGCCATGTTAGTCCGAAGCAACAGAACAAAGTCTGAGCAATAGGACAAAGTGCATGCGCACAAAAGTTTATGCCCAGAATTTCTTCTATTGCTTCAGACCAACATGGCTGCCCACCTGGATCTATCTTCACGGAAGGCACCACATGAAGCCGCATGAATTGGGGTATCTAAAGAAGTGTGCATGCACACAAAAGCTTATACCCAGAATTAAACTTTGTTGGACTCAAACGCTGTTCTTAGGAGAAGCGGGAGGGCATTCAAATCTGAGTCCTGACCATCAACGGACAAGTGGGTTCTTTAACCCTTCGCTCTCCCCCCTTTCTTAAATCTGCCCTGGTCAGGTGTCACAAGACCTCGCCGGGATGGAAGAGGGGGAGAGAGCCTGCCATATTTCTCTCCATAAATGCAAACTTACCTAATATTATTCCATTTACTAGAGCTGTAATTCATGGTTATAATCTACACATCTGAAGGTTCTCATTGTTCGGAAAATGGAACTGTTTTTCGTAATTCAGAAAAATCATTAGCCCTGTCAATTAACGCCCTTGCGAAGATTAAACGGAATAATATAACCCAGCCAGGAACCTACTCCTTTCTCAATTGTACTTCAGCCCTGGCAGTACAAAAACACCCACCCACATGTCTGATCGATAAACACTTCTCTCCGCTTACTCTTCCCTGGTTGAGCAACCTGAAATTATCCTGCCCAATCCATAAAAAGACTCATCCAGAGGAAGCAAGTAAAATACCTGGATCTGACTGCAACAAAATTCAAATACTGGATCGATACAGTGACTGCGCAATAATAGTTAACACGTGTGGCGTTTTTGTTTTTTTACAAAGGCTGGCCCCATCTCATCTGATCTTGGGAGCTAAGCAGGGTCGGCTCTGGTCAGTATTTGGATGGGAGACCTCCAAGGAAGTCCAAGGTTGCTATGCAGAGGCAGGCAATGGAAGACCACCTCTGTCCATCTCCTGCCCTGGCCTGGATGGCCCAGTCTAGCCCGATCTCAAAAGATCTCAGAAGCTGAGCAGGGTCGGCCTTGGTGAGTACTTGGATGGGAGGCCGCCAAGGAAGCCCAGGGTTGCTGTGCAGAGGCAGACAATGGCCAACCATCTCCCAAAGCCTCTTGCCTTGAAAACCCTACGGGGTCACGATAAGTCACAATGTGACTTGACAGCAAAAAAAAAAAGAAGTGCTCTAAAGAGGGCAAATCTTCTGCGGACAAAACTGTCTTTTAAAGAGTTATTCTTTTAACACACCCCAAATTCTGTATTAATTGGGGGTGTCAGGTAATCCTGACATCAGATGGATGGAAGGGTAGGAGGGAGGGATGGTCTGCAACTTTTCATGCTCTGGAATGTAGGGAGGTGTGCAGGTTGCCTAGGAGACTCAGGATTCCACCGCCTGGGCAATCTGTTATCTCACCACATGTCCTTGGGTCTCACAGATTTTGTTTCCTCTGTTTGGGACAGCTCTGGGGCGTTTTGGTTATTTACTGCTTTAGTGCTTTCGCACCTTTTCCCACGCGCGGGCTCAGCAACTATTGGTAGACAGAGGGGGGGGGGGCATTTTGAGCTGGTATAACTGTGGGTGCTTTTTTAGATTTAGTCATCACTGACAATGAAGTGTTACCGTGTCCTTTAGAACTGCTTTCAATAAACGCTATCTTCTTTATGAAGCCTGGTGTTTGACTGACTTTCTGGAGAACCTGACAGAGGGAAACCTCCACAAACTCTTACTTCTACACACCCATTTTGACTGTAATTTGGGGATCTTGATGCACAGGGTTTTCAAGGCAAGAGACAAACACAGGTGGTTGCCCGTTGCCTACTTTTGCGTAGCAACCCTGGTCTTCCTTGGTGGCCTCTCATCCAACTACCAACCACGGCCCACCCTGCTTAGCATAAGAACATAAGAGAAGCCAATGTTGAATCAGGCCAATCTAGTCCAACGCTCTGTCACATAGTGGCCAAAAATACCAGGTGCCAGCAGGAGGTCCAGCAGTGGGGCCAGGACACTAGAAGCCCTCCCACTGCTGCCCCCCCAGCACCAAGATCACGCTCGCCTGGGCCGTCCAGGTCTCAGGCACTCATGTGAGCAATAGATTCTTTTTATGCTTTTCATGACAAAGAGACATTTAGCAAGGGGATATGTATTACCTGCCACCAACAGCAGGTTCTCTGACAGTTGGCCCATAGCCATGCTGTAGGCACAGACTCAAGCATTTTGGGCTGAACCAGGTCTCCATTATACGTAACCCTGCCTTATTATGAGGTGAGACCCAACAATTGTTCTTTAGTACAAACAAAACCTATATTTAATGTATGTTTTAAAAGATTCCTAAGTTATGTAATGTTAACAAATACAACATTTGTGTTCACAGTATAAGTTCTCCTATGACTTTATCTAGGGTTCTCAAGGCTTTTGGGAGGGTCACCATTACAGCAAAAATAAAATTCATACTTATGTTTGGAAAGTGCCATCAATTCACAGCTGACTTGTGGCCAACGTTCCCCCTAAGCTCCACAATGTTGTGAGCAACAATTCTTCCTTGAGAGTGAAAAAAGCTAGTAGCATTGAAGTTGTGAGTGAGTCTACATTTGACAATTGTGTAAATTAATTTTTAGAAGATTACTTCCATAACCTTGTAAAAATCTCAGAATGAATTCTTTTAAACTGTATTTAAACTATATTTTAAGAATAATTTAAGCATTAAAAGAGAAAACAGAATCAAGTCAAATTTCATTACAGAAAATGTTGTCCTCTATGGGGGTAGACCAGGCCTCCAGAGAACAGATGTTCCTTCCCCTTTCTACTATATATGGTCTCAGACCCTGCACTGAGCCTTAGAAAACATACCAGCACTAGCGGGGGGAGGGGGGGGACGCTTGCAGTCTACTTTGGGTTTTTCAAAGTGAAATATGATGGATTTACAGGTCAAGTATAACAGAGGTGGAACAATCACTGTCAGAACCCTGCCTAACCTAATGAACAGGAAGCTGCTTAAATGTTATCAACCTGCCCAAACTACTTATTTATTCAAATATTTATATTCCACTTGTACTGTGACTCAAGGCAGCTTACAAATCCTACTGAAAAGCATAATAGGGGTGTGCAAAAAAAAAAAAAAAGTTTTCCCCCCTGCTCCGTTATAGCCTATGGGAACCATTATAGTCAATGGACCCATAGGCTATAATGGAGAATTGATCCAAGGGTATTTGGGGTTCTCGAGTGGTTGTTTTTTGAAGTAGAGGCACCAAAATTTCCACATAGCTGCTGGTGCCGCTCCTCAAAAAATCCCTCAAGTTTCAAAGAGATTGGACCAGGGGGTCCAATTCTATGGGCCCCAGAAGGAGTTCTCCTAATCCTCCATTGGTTCCAGTGGAGGGGAAAATGCTTGTGAACAGGAAGCTAAAATCTCTGAGCAGCTAGCTAAAGTTTTGTGTGCCAGCACCCCCTGGTACAGCTTAGAGGGAACACTGGCGACTACAAACAGTTTTCAAGGCAAGAGATGTTCAGAGGTGGTTTGCCATTGTCTGCTTCTTCATAGCAACCCTGGGCTTCCTTGGTGATCTCCCATCTAAATACTAACCAGGGCTGACCTGGCTTAGCTTCTGAGATCTGATGAAATCAGGCTAGCCTGGGCCATCCAGGTCAGGACAAGAGATGAGTAGAGATGGTCTGCCATTACCTGCCTCTTCATAGCAACCCTGGGCTTCCCTGGAGGTCTCTTATCCGAATACTAATTAGGGGCTGACCCTGATTACCTTTGGGGATGACAATATTGAGGAAGCCTAGGCCATCCAGGTCGGAGTTATGATTATCCTGTCCAAAACCCCCAAAATCTACCTAGCTTCTACTCAACTCTGGTACATGCTCAGTTTCTTCCCTAGCATGCTTAATTTTCCAGTATGCCAGGAATTTCTGATGCAGTCAAGTATTCTAACCTGGGATCCATCAATTGGATTTGGAAGAAGTACAGTCCCAAAAAGTCATACCAGGACAAAGTTGATCCGGCGACCAGCAACAGCACAGCTTCCATTGATTCCTTCCCCTTGGCTCCCCCTCCCCCTCCAGAGAGTTATCTCCAGCACAGGGGAGACTGGAGAAAAGACAATCACAGTCACTGTTCCAAATTGGACAGCTTCTTGCCTTAGACTGATCATTATACAGCTGCTCGGCCAGGACCTGCCGAATGTCATGTAAGATCAGCTTCAGCAATAAATCACGGCCGCTAATTTGTAGGCATCCACACACACACACTCCGGGGCTTCTGGTATTGTCACAAAACCCCAAGGCAGTGATTTGCCACAAAGCAGGCAAAGGGCCATACTTCCTTGGGGTGGGGGTTGCTGGAAAAGTTCCACACTAATTGGAGTGGGTGGGTGGGGACACAAATATATCTTCTTGAAGCACTGCAAGAATCTTTTAAGATTATCAAAAGCGCAGACAAGAACGAAGCAGCTTTCTTTTTAAGATTCTAGCAAAAAAGGGCCTGGAACAGCTCTGCGGGTCTGAGAGTCTAAAGCTTTTCGCATACAATCGGCTGTGTAAAATCTAACCCCAGGGCCACACTCACTAGCAGCTTTTATTCAACAGACGACTTTTCACTAGGCTGCGGGAACCAATTTTCTTCAGCCCATTTATTTAATACTGGTCAAGCATAAAGATCAGCTTGGAAATGGCTGAATGGAGGAAAGGACTCAGAAATGACAAGAGCCTTAACTTTTATACATTTCGCACAACCGTAGGGCCCACTTCCATTCTTAACTCTTCAGTGAAATGCAGTTTGTTGCGAGGAAATAATCTCATCTTCTAGTTTCCAGCCTGTATATATAGCAGATTGTTGGGGAGTCAACCTTTTGCAAACAGGGTAGCCAGGTCCCTTAGAGACACCGGCGGGGGGTTGGGGGGATGTTCCGGGAGCCAGAAGCATCACCTCCAACATGCCTAAGTCACTGGAAGTGACATTGCACGCCATGCCTATATCACCCGGATGTGACATAGGTACATTAGGGGCAACACTCTGGTTTGGGGGCAAAGCTCTATGGTAAAATCGCCCTCAGGCCAGTTAGGTTAGCACAGTTTTGCCCAGAAACCAGAGCATCACCCCCAGTGTGCCCATGTCACTTCCAGCGGCACAAAGGAGACCACAAAATCGGGCAATTCCCCTCCCTCAACTGAGGGATGGCAACCATAAACAAAGACGTGGATATCTTCCCCCATAAAAATACTCCTTATTACATATCAACACACCACCTAATATATATAAAAGCCCTAATGCAGGGGCGTCAAACATGCGGCCCAAGGGCCGGATCAGGCCCCCCAGAGGGCTTCTCTCAGGCCCGCAGTGGAACTGGCTGTCTACTATTTCTTCTTCCAGTTCTGCTGCTGCTGCGTCATCATAGGTTTGCAGCTTACAGATACACACCTGAACAGCAGACTCAAGACTGCAACACCACAGACGTTTTGATGCAATAATTCAGAGCGAGAGGGGTCAGTGATCAGACACTGTTAAATAAACAAAATATTGCAAGACTGCTAATGTTTTGAGCATGGTTTTATTTTAAGTAAAAAAAAATCTTTTGTGTTTGTGTCCTTTATAAAATTTATATCTCTGCTACCTGGCATTACATTTTATGACACACATAGCCCGGCCCAACAAGGTCTCATTTATGTCAGATCCAGCCCTCATAACAAATTAGTTCAACACCCCTAATGTATTGGCACTTTCCAGCTCTTCCATTGGCTGGGCTGTGCACTCCATCACCTGTTGGCTCAAAACCTGCATGCCATTGGCTGGATGCTTAGTCCGCTCCTCTCTCCTGCCAGCTTAGCCATTCTTCCCTCCCTGTCAGAATAAACTGCCAAAACACCTGTCTCTCCTGACGAAGAAGATTCTCCTGTTAGGCTCCTCCATGGCTGGCTGGCTACTGAGGTGGGTCAGCAGCCATCAATCCATTCTCTCCTCCTCCTGTTGTACAGCTCACTTTCCCCTAGGGTTGCCAACCTCCAGGTGGGACCTGGAGATCTCCCACTGTTAAAATTGATCTCCAGATGACAAAGATCAGTTCCTTTGGAGAAAATGGCTGCTTAAGAGGCTAGACCATATGGCATTATACTCTGCTGAGGTCCTTCCCCCCCCAAACCCTGCCCTCCACAGGATCCACCCCCTAAATCTCCAGGTAATTCTCTACTCAGCACTGGCAACCCTATTTCCCCCTCAGTGGCTGTTGCTAGGCAACCAAGCTTGGTTCTGTCAGTAAAAAGGCAGGGGAAGGCCCTTTCCAGGCCTACTTTGGCCTCTGTGAGGAACTCATTGGGGCCAGTCCTGACTAGGGTTGCCAGCTCCAGGTTGGGAAATTCCTGGAGATTTTGTGGTGGAGCCTATGGAAGCCAGAGTTTGGGAATGGGAGAGGGCTCAGCTGAATAGAATACCACAGAGTCCACCCTCCAAAGCAGTTATTTTCTCCAGGGGGAGAGAGATCTGTTGTCTGCAGCTGTGATACCAGGTGATAACACAGCCAGTGTGGCATATAAATTAGCACTTCAGAGCAGGGTCTGCCAGACCCAGGTTCTTGCTGTGGAAGCTGAGTGGGTGATTTCGGACCAGTCACAGACTTTCAGCTTAACCTACCTCACAGGGTTCTTGTGCAGATCAAAAGGGGGAGAGAGAATGATGTGAGCTGTTTTGGTCCCCACTGCAGAGAAAGACTGTACTTTTCCTAGGTACAGGCTGCAGGGAGGGGGAGGAGATGGAAACCTGAAGTCAGAGGGGCAGATAAAGGTAGGTTGATGGTTGGCTGGGAAGGAGATAGGGTTGCCAACTCCAGGTTAGGAAATTCCTTGAGGGGTGGAGCCTGGAGAGGGTGGGGTTTGAGGAGGGGCAGGACCTCAGACAGGTACAATGCCTCATGGGGAACCATTGTTGCCAGTCTCCAGGTGAGGGCTGGAAATCACTCAGAATTATAACTGCTGTTCAGATGGCAGAGATCACTTCCCTTGGAGAAAACAATGGACTCTGTGTTCTTATACCTTCCCGAGGTCACCACAGCAAATTGAAGCTGAGTGCCCAAGGCCGAGGCACTTGCCCAAAGCCTCTTTCTAGAGTCCCATCCATCTTACCAATTTCCAGGGTCGATGCATTCCCATGGCAGGTGCAGCGTTGTTTGAGGTACAGTTTAGGGGGTTCAGAAAAACACTGAGCCTCCTGGTTGTTGAAGGGCACAGGTACAGTCTCTTAGGGCTGGACTGGTTCAAAGCCCTGGGTATTGCTGTTACTGGGGTGAATGAAGTGAGCCTGAGTAAACTGAGTGAAATGTATGCGGAATTTCCTGTTGTATTTGATGGGTCACTGGGGAGGTATACGGGGCCGCCTGTGACTTTTGATTTGGACCCCTCAGTGGCGCCCATTTGCCTGAAGTATCAGCACGTTCCCCTCATTCTGAGACCAAGAACTGAAGCCAAACTTGACAAACTTGTTGCACAGGGTGTAATTGAACTGGTCTCCCACATCAAGTGGGAGATGCCTATTGTAACACCGGAATTTGCGCCGATTAAAAGTGCCCATCAACCGGGCATTGCAACAACATGCGTATCCCATGCCAGTGATTAGCCATGTCTTGGCATCTCTGGTGGGCGGGAAAGTGTTTGCAAAACTTGATCTTGCTCAGGCATATCAGCAATTGCCCATGGACTCAGTAGCAGCCGAGGCACAAACCACTGTTACCCACAGGGGAGCATTCAGGGTTAACCACCTTCAATATGGAGTGAATGTGGCACCTGGGATTTTCCAGGGGTTCATGGAGGGATTGCTCCAAGACATACCAGGGGTGGTTCCATATTTTGACAATGTTTTGTTTGTGGGGGCAAATAAAACGGAGTTGGCGGGACACCTCAAGGCTGTGTTGGGTCGATTCAGAGACGTGGGTCGATTCAGAGACGCAGGTCTCAAGGTAAAAAAGAACAAGTGTCAGTTAGGGGTAAAAAGAGTGGAATTCCTTGGTTTCCTAATAGGCGAAAAGGGGGTGCACCCAACTGAGTCCAAAGTGGCTGAGATCCAGCACGCACCTAAACCTAGAAACAAAAAAAGAACTGCAATCCTTTCTAGGAATATTACATTTTTATTACGCATTTCTACCTCATAAGGCATCCGTTGCAGAACCAGTACACAGGTTGCTGGAAAAAGGTGCTAAATGGGAGTGGGGGACACGGCAGAACATGGCGCTCAGGGCTATAAAAGAGCTGCTAGTTTCCAATAGTATCCTCACTCACTTCGATGAGCACAAGCCTCTGGTTCTTGCTGCCAACGCATCTCCTTTCGGCATTGGCACCATTCTCAGCCACGTCATGGAAAATGGGCGGGAAGCACCAGTTGCTTATTATTCTAGGACACTATCGCCCGCAGAAAGAAACTATGCACAAATTGACAAGGAGGCTCTCGCCCTGATTGCTGGAATAATAAAATTTCATGACTTTTTATATGGGTGAAGGTTCCTGATGGTTACAGACCATAAGCCTCTGTTGGGACTCTTTGCGCCTCACCGGCAGACTCCACAGATATTGTCTCCTAGAATGCTGAGGTGGACTGTGTTTCTTTCCGCTTATGATTTTGACCTTATCCACCGGCCAGGCAAGGCCATTGGAGATGCCGACGCGCTAAGTCGATGTCCAATCCCGGGGGCAGCCGTCGACCCTGTGCCAGCCTGCAAAGTCCTGGCAATTGAAGACCTGCCTGAGCCTCTGGTGCATGCCTCAGAAATTGTGGCTGGGTTGGCCAAGGACCCCACTATAGCCCGGGTGCTCAATTGGGTGTGGAGGGGATGGCCGGCGGGCCATTTCAAGGTTGAGTTCAAGCCTTACAGCAACCAACAGCAGGAGCTATCAGCTCAAAAAGGGTGTTTATTATGGGGAAATAGGGTGGTGGTCCCTCCGAACTTAAGAGAGCGGGTGCTAGAGGCCCTACATGCCGGTCACCCGGGAGTTGTCCGTATGAAAGCTCTTGCATGGAGCTACGCGTGGTGGCCGCGCATTGACCAGGACACAGAACACTGGGTCCAAGCTTGTCAGCCATGTCAACTCTCAAGGCCTGATCCCCCACACGCATCAGTACAACACTGGGGAAACACACATAGGCCATGGTCCCGCTTGCACATCGACTTTGTGGGGCTGTTCCAAGGGCAGGTATTTTTAATAGTCGTGGACACTTACTCTAAGTGGTTAGGGGTAGTACAGATGAACAAAATGACCTCAACTGCTGTTATTAAGGCACTATGTCACCTTAGTGCAATGCACAGCCTACCAGACACCATTGTTTCTGATAACGGGGCACAGTTTACTTCATGTGAGTTCCAGGTGGAACCTAATTAAACATATAACATCTGCACCATTCCATCCATCTACAAATGGGCAGGCAGAGAGGATGGTCCGAACTACAAAAGAAGCACTCTGCTGGTTGACGCAGGGTGACTGGAACCAGAAGCTAGTGTCCTTCCTGTTGCATCAACATATCACTCCGCACACAGCAACAGGGAGGAGCTCTGTGGAGTTACTTATGGGCCAACGACTGACTTCATGGCTGGACAGGATGCACCCCGACCTCACATCTGACAGACCACCACGGACAAAGGCTCTGGAAACGCCCCGATCTTTACAAATCGGCAATGCGGTGTTCGCATGAAACTATGGAGAAGGCCATTTCTGGGTGCCGGCCACAGTCAGCGAGGTCATAGGAATGCTATCCTATGTCGTCCTTACTACTGATGGGAGAACTCTGAGATGGCACATAGACCAGCTGCGACGACGCTGGACTGAAGCACAGCCAGAAGACACGGTTGTAAGTCCTACTCCACTTCCAAGACCAGTTGAGCCTCAAAACACCAAAGACTGTTCTGCCCCTGGGGAATCAGAAACCCCTATAGAGTTAAATACCAGGCAGCAATCCGACAGAGCCAGGCCCGTAGAAAAAAGCCCCCCCATTAGAAAACAGCAGCTTTAGGGACACTGAGGCACCGCCACACACAGAACCATTAAGACGGTCACAACGAACCTGCAGCCGTCCAACATACTTAAAAGAATATGATTGTTTAGGGTTTGTTCCTTCGTAGGGGGGAAGAATGTTATCTATTGAAATGTATGACTGAGCTTGAGATGTAGGCTGGTATCATAAAGAGAATAACCTGATTGGCTGTCCTGCGAAGCAAGCCAATCAGAATAGCTGGAGCTGTTCTAGAGGGAACAGAACCTATTGGTTGTTATCTCTATTTGTTCATTGGTTGTTAACTTGTTTAACGGTGTGGTTACAATAGCCTGGATAGTTTAAAAAGGGAGCCTGTTGCTCCACTGTTCTTGTGTTGGTTTACTGTTGAGTTGAATAAAGCTGAATCACTAGTTAAGATCTGACTTATGTCTCATACTTAACATTCCTCATGGTTTAAACTTCTCAAATGGGATGACACCAGAGCTTCCTATTTCCTGTCACCTTCCCTAAACTTTGAGAAGTCTTTACAGCCCTCAGATTTTAAACAATGACAACAGCCATGTTAGCTGGCCATTATCAGCATACACCAGTCGCTCAGCAAGTATGTATCTGTGGAGCCCTGGAAGTGGAGGATCTCCCACATTATGTCCTGCTTTGTGACCTTCACTCAGTTCCCAGGGCCCAGTTCCTTGCAGCCATTTTAGCTGGGCTAGCCTCACATTTGGTGACAGATAAAAATCACCTACCTCTTATCTGATGCTGATCATTATGTCACCTACATGATGTCACTGTATGCCAAGAAGATTCGAGCAAAACTTTTGCCCTCATGTTCAACCTGTGGTACTTTATGTTATGTTCTGGTCCTGACAATTTTAACATTGTTTTTAACCTTGTTGTGTTTTTACTGTAATATTAATTACTGCTTGGGCAGCTATCATTATATTGTTATAGCCTTTGTCTACGTGCAACAAAATTCTACCTACCTACCCTACCTACCATATAAATAATGCATATATAAAAACATTTCCCACAAGCATCAAATGTTATAACAAGATAATAAGACCATGCACTGCAGATGCCATTCTCTGCATTATGAGACTTCATGAAGTTTCTGCTCAGGTGCCACTTTACAGAACACAGGTCTGCCCTACGCTCAAGTGAATCTTCTCTGCTAATGTAGTCATAAGAACATAAGAGAAGCCAATGTTGGATTAGGCCAATGGCCCATCCAGTCCAACACTCTGTCACACAGTGGCCAAAAATACCAGGTGCCATCAGGAGGTCCAGCAGTGGGGCCAGGACGCTAGAAGTCCTCCCACTGTTGCCCCCTCCAGCACCAAGAATAGAGTGCATCACCTGCCCCAGACTGGGAGGTTCCATCTATACCTTGTGGCTAATAGCCACTGATGGACCTCTGCTCTGTCTAATTCCCTCTTGAAGCTGTCCATGGCTGCTCACTTCCGTGTCTGCACAAGCTCCATATTACTGGCAGGCAACACCACTGCAGGTTTTAGGCTAGCAAAATCTTAACCACCGGCCCTAAAACAGAAGCTGGGTTCTTCCTCCAAAACTATATTGTCCCTGCAAGGAAATTCAACAGCACCGAAGGATCAAAACCCAAATAGCTGTCTGCCATTTTTTCAATAGCACAGACAACCATTCTTTCCAAGCATTTTTAAATTTTAGGGCAACTCCATTACTTATGTGAAGTATCTGCCTTCTTTGCGTACAATCAACATGTATTCTCAATGCCAGGGTAAATTTTGCTAATTCTGTATGGAGGTAGATACCAGAGATAACTGATTTGCAATGATTTTATTCTAATTTAACCCAGATGGATTTATATTTACCCAAACTCCAACTTTAATGCCCAGCACAGAATGGGATATGCTTCTGTAGCATCCTTTCCCATTTACACTCAACATCATTTCCCATGTGGTCTTCTGTAATGAACAGCTATTTATAACTGTTGGAAAGTAGGCCTTTGCGGTTGTTACTCTGAACCCTGGACTCAAAAGTAATATAATTTAACTGTGATTTCCTCATTATTAGAATTTGCTGTAATATGTATCCTGATAAATAGAGCTGTGTTAACAGGAACTGTGTTCCCAGGGGGAAGGTTTCTTAAGGGAACAGAGCTCCGTCTCTCTGGGCCTTCACCCGGAAGTTCAATTTGTTAAAAGCACAACTGTTTGTTGATACACTCTCATTATCATAATATAAGTATAAAGTTGGAAGCCTTGAAAAATGCTGTTGCCTAATTTTTGATTTTCTGTCTCAACGATGATCAGCATTAGATTGCCAGTCTCCAGGAGATAAATTAAACAAATAAAATTAAAAAAAATGAAACCCATGCAAGAATAACGAAAAACATTCAACAGACGATATAATGATATGAACTTATAGAAGTGGTGTAGTTTATCAAAATATATAATGTATACTATGCAAATCAGTAACTCAAAAATACAAAATAACAGAAAACATGGTCCGAATACATAAATAACGTCCAAGTCAAATTTCTCAAACAGTGAAAAGTCCAAACATCAATATTTCTAATTCCTCTTCGCAAAACTCGTCTCGCCGCTTGTGTATCTACTTGACAGCCCTGCCAGCTTCCAGTTGCCATATCGCATTGCTTCCTCAAAAGTGGAACACCAAAACCGCCCAGTTACAATATTGCAGAATCACGCAAAGCATCTTTTACATTCTTAATGTTCAGCAGCCCAACTCCTGTGATATCCCCCTTCTGTGCTTCTCTGCTGTTTTAGTCTCCAGGTGGTGGCTGGAAGATCTCTTAGAATCACAACTGGTCTCCAGATTATACGTATACATTTGCCTGGAGAAAATGGCTGCTTTGGAAGGTGGACTCTGTCTGGCATTACAGCCCCACTGAGGCCCCTCCCTTCTCCAAACCCCGCCTTCCCCAAGCTTCACCCCCAAAACTTTCAAGAATTTCACAGCCCAGAGCTGGCAACCCTGTGGGCAGGATTCTGACTAAACCTTCTACTGACAGAAGGCACTTCGTCTGTGGGTAAAGAACCCCTTTCCTGGCTGTTCCCTTCCCTTTGTACCCCACAGAAATCCTCAAAAGCTACTGCTGGGGGGATGGGATGCTCAGGAACAGCATGAGGGGGAAATTGGGGGGGGTCCTGCAGTGGGAGGGCGGACTGGCAGAAACTGCCCCCCCCCTACAGTTAGCAGAGGATTTAGTCCGGATCCAGCCCTATGGCTTTAAGCTTCAGCACGTTTTCCATTTCCAGATCATATTAGCTCCACTTATACAGATTTTAATCCCCATAATCCCAGATTTACAAAGATGGTTTATATTTTTCCCTCAGAACTGAAGCTTTGACTGCCTGAGATCATAAGTAATACTACAGGAGGTCGTACAGTGGCATTTTAACGCAATTCTGCTGTATAACATACCACACTCCCTAAAAACAGGATCTTTGTGCCTAGTCTCAGGAAAACAAGGGGGAACCAATGAGGAGCTGGGGAGCAGAAAAGACGAGAAATTTGCTCCTTCTCTTCCAGCATCTCGTCTCCTGATTTCCCCTCACTTTGCGCCCTTCCTCCCCCGCACCTCCAGAAATTTGAGCAAGAAGGAACTGTAGCTGGAGTGACTAAGACTGCCAATCTCCGGGTGGAGTCTGGAGATCTCCTGAAATTACAACTGATGTCAATACTGCAGAGATTAGTTCCCCTGCAAGCAATGGCTGTTTTGGAAGGCAGACCCTGTGACACGACATCCCTACTGAGCCCCCCCCATCTTCCTAAACATTGCCATCCACAGGCTCCACCCCAGTGTTCCCCCTAAGCTGAGTTAGTGAGAGCCAGCTCACAGTTTTTTAGCCTCTGGTCCGCACATTTTTGTCTTCGCTCAGGAAGGATGGCTCCAGAGCAAACTAATTTACGCAGTAGCCAAATTGCTCCCTCACAACTTTAATGCCAGTAGCTCCCAAAGGAGAATTTTTGCTCACAAGACTCCACCGCTTAGAGGGAGCATTGCTCCATCCCCAAATCTCCAGGGATTTTCCAACCAGGACGGAGCTGGCAACATTAGGAGTGGCCCAGTCTTTTCCGCAGTACAAAATCAAGAGATGAAGAGGAGGTTGGAAGGTCTCATAAACCCACCACCGTGTCAGGCAAAGAGGATGCTCAGGTCTCCTTCACTTCCAAAACAATCATCAGGTCTTGCTTGGCAGCAGCTCTCCAAAATGAACACCACCTGGCTCAGGGGTCCTCTTTCCCAGGCAGCCACACCCAGGCAAAAAGGGGAGAGGTGGCTATTCAAGAGGACAGAGGCTGTTGGAGGAAAGCTTCTCCACAGAAACACAGTTCTTCCACAGCAAGGATCCTCTGAAAAGCTGAGAGGGTTCTTGTGCTTCTGCAGCTTCAACAGTCCTTTGATGGAGATGCTAATTAATTCACCCCTCTGGTGCTAGTCAGTTCCCCCCCCACACACCAGGACCTTTGGGGCCAGGGACATGGTGGGGGTCATGACATCTTGTGTGCAGCAACATCATTTCCGGAGAAACCCCAGAAGTGACATTGGGTAAAACCATAGAGTTTCTGGCAATTCTTAGAGCCACCCAATATTACTTCCACAGTTTCCCAGGAAGTGACATCACAGCGCACAGAACCCACTTGAAAAAACTGTCTTGGGCAACATGGGCTGCTGGCAAAATGCTGGCCAGTTACACATCCTAGTCCATTGCTGCTATTGTTTTAATTCTGGACATCACACCAAGTCATAAAGACCTGTCCTTAACCATGATGTAACATTTGAATGGAGCTGATGTGACTACTGTTTGGGATTTGACCTGAAAAGCTGTGGAGCTTTTACCAGTCCCTACCCCTGACTTCAGCTCTAGAGAAACACGAAAAGCAAGTTGAGGTTAACAAAATTTATTCCCGCGTAAACTTTCCCAAAACAGAGTTCAATTCATCACATGCATCTGACAGAAGCGAGCTATGACTCACAAGAAAACTTCTGCCGGAATAAATTCTGCTAATCTTTTTAAGGTGCCTCCGTTCTTCTGTTTTATTTCACTACAATAAATTAACGTGGCTACCCCTCTGGAATTATGAGCAGCTATAAATGTATGCTTTTTACTGTAACCCCATTCCCAAATTTTATTCATAAATACAAAAAAACAACAGCAGAACAAATACTCTCTCTTATTTTTATTTTATTTACTGGGATCTTCATTAAATTGACTGGGAATGGAACGTTACTTGCACGTAAACAGTTCCAAACACTGCTTGGATCTGTATATTTGATACAAACATGATGGGAATAAAAGACAGTCTCACTTGACTACCCTCCTGTCCCAAGCACTGATGTGACTTTTACACAGTTATATGTTATACAAGCCATGGTGATAGCCAAGCCAAGGTCATATCATGAAGACAAATATTCGGTCAAGTTCTGAAACACAGCCAGACACAAGGCCCCCCAGACCGATGCATCACAACTGCCACAGTGAAACTCCCTCATCTCTCTGCGAGAGCGGGTATAAACTCCTGCTCCTGAAAACTCCTGAAGTGTCCGCTCACCCCACTCGTTTAGGATGTGTACATGCATACATGCAAAGCTGCCTGATACCAAATCAGACCCTTGGCCCATCGAGGTCAATATTGTTTACTCAGACTGGCAGCTGCTCTCCAGGGTTTCAGACTGAGGTCTTTCACATCATCTATAGCCTGATCCTTTTAGCTGGAGATGCCAGGGACTGAACCTGAGACCTGCTGCATGCTCTACCACTGAGCCATGCCCCCCTCCACAAAGAACATGGCAGCTCTGCAGCTACAGGGGCTGCTAAGCAAGTCAGCACTTCACAGTGTGGTCACAGGGGACAACACAGGTAAGCCTATGCCTCCTGGACAGCTCAGAGCCTGGAAGGAGAGGGGAGGGGGCTCATCTCCTATCATGTCAAGCTATGGATATGATACAAGAGCCTGTGCTATTTGTCAAAGCTCAAATTATGCCGTCCTTAAAGGTGCTGATTAGAAAAGATGGAGAAATAGCAAAAGTCGCATCATACTGTTGGCAAAAGCAGTGCAGTGCTTAGGACAGGGAAAAGAGACTTTTTCAAGAGCTGCCCTTGAAGTCAAAACTCTCCCAGGTTGGGGAAGGGGCTGGTGATTAGGGGAACGGATTTGGGCTTGTTACCAGTCAAAGTCTGCAGTCCCCTGATGAAGCAGGACAGTAGCAGGAAAACAGAAAGCTGAGGATGCTATCCCTGACGGTGGGACAGTGCAGCCGCAGCACACAGGACAAGCTCCCCAGATTACTATGACCTTACAAATTCATTTTAGATAATTCCTCTGTATTCACCAACCCTATTCAAGCTGGGTCCACTCCATACTTTTGTGGTCAGATTGTAGGTTTCCAGTCCTAGCATATTTTCCCATGACTATTATCTCTATCTTAACATTTTGCCACTTGTGTATCTGCACTGCTCATACGTAAACTCTAACTCCACAATCGTATTCGAACCTGCTTGCCTCTTACTCCACAACTCCCTATTTTCCCAACAAGTCTCTTTTCCCTGTCCTAAGCACTGCACTGCTTTCGCCAACAGTTATGATGTGACTTTTGCTATTTCTCCATCTTTTCTAATCTCCCACCTTTAAGGACAGCATAATTTGAGCTTTGACAAATACCACTAATAAATAAATTACACCTTGTTCTTGTAGCCCCTATGGTTAAATCAGATGTATCCTCGCTTCTGAATGCAACCACTGTTCATGCAAATAATGCAAAGTAGAAAAATAATTTCAGTTTGAAACTTTATGAGATTCATAACTGACTGAAAATCTACTTGCAGGAGCATTCTTAGGGAAGCATTTCCAGAAAGTTTGGGTTCTGCATGTTAGAGAACTCAAGGAATAAGAACAGAAGCAAAAAGACAGATTCCGATCGGGGTCGCTGTGTTGGTCTGAAGCAGCAGAACAAAGTCTGAGTCCAGTGGCGCCTTGAAGACCAACAAAGTTTTATTCTGGGCATAACCAGGGGTCATTTGGGGCCAGAGTGAGCCGGAGCGGCGAAAATGGCAGTGGCGGCAAGCCCTGCCCCCAGCTCCCAGTAGGCTGGCGAGGGAAGTGAAGAGAGAAAGGCATTTAAACCCCTTCTCTCTAGAGTCGCGCCGTTGCAGTGGCACGATCTCCCATTGTATCCTACAGCCCCACAGAATACAATGGGAGATCATGCCACTGCTGAGGCACGACTCCAGAGAAAAGGGGTTTAAACTTTGCATATGCAAATAAGGGTGTGGCATACGCAAATAAATTATTCTAATGAATTATGCTAATGAGCTCCTGCACTTCTTTTTCTATGAAATGACCCCTAGGTATAACCTTTCGTGTGCACGTGCACACAAAAGGTAATACCCAGAATAAATCTTTGTTGGTCTTAAGGGTGCCACTGGACTCCAGCTTTGTTCAGAAGCAAAAAGAAAGTAGGAAATAAGAGTTCAATGCATAAACACCAACTTGTTTCAGTATTGAAAGCTAGCTTGGGAGTAAGTTTCCCTGTCTTCACAGAGCTCTTCTTACAGGGGCTACTGTAAGCTCCTGGAGGATTGGCTACACTAGGGGTGTGTCGCCTAATATGCAAAGGAGTCCCTGCTACAAAAAGAGCCCTATCATCCAGCCTTCATAACTCAGCATTTACAGCTTTGCAAGACCAGCCTAGACTGGTCAAAAGTTGCTACTACTGCTAATCCAAGTGTTTTTGCACAAGGGAACCTGAGGACAGCTCACGGTCTCATTTGTAGTATGATTGTGACTTACACCATTTTAAAAGTGAAGGGAATAAAATAGCCAGCTAGCTAGAGTCAGAAAGATGCATATTTAAGTCAGCTGGCACCCATGACATTGTGAGCATGAAATATTTCAGGCTTACTTAGAAAGCAAGACTCAGCCCTTTGTAAAGGCGCTAATTATTCCTTCCAGACACCACAATTACTGTGATATGAAAACTGCATACATACCATCACCTGGGACATATCCATGAACTGCAGGCCAAAGTAATCCGTTTCAACAAGATCCAAGTGATACACAATCTGGTCAAACAAATCTTGCCCTTTTGCATGTTTCTGTAAGAAAAACAATACAGTTTTTTTAAAGGAGGAATATAGGAGGAACATATATGGCATAAACAAGTCACACAGTGTAGATGTAAAAAATGGGAGAACACACCCGCACGTTTCCTGATATCCATGTAATCATGTGGATGCGCTGAATTAGGCCAGTGTCTCTCCAGTCCTGTCTGATGGTACGTGGCATGCACACACCACTCATTAAATAATAAAACATCCCACGTCAGCTTTAAATTGAGAGCACTGCGAAAGTGTCTGGGACTCTGTGTGTTCTTTGCTAATGGAAGATTTCACAGTTTTTAATTGCTCAAAATGCAAAATGAAGGGAAAATAAATCTTCTGTTGTTGTAAAGTACTGAGCAGTAATTTTGATGCATGCCGTAGCAAGCTTTCCGTGACAATTCGGAATTGTTTGCAGTCCAGTTGGCGCTTTCCCATCACTGGCTGTTGCCCAGTGCCATTCGTCCCCCTGGCAAGATAAAATAAAGGGATGGCCACCAACGTCAGGCCAGTGTGTACACCACTCAAGATGGCAGCTAAGCCTCATGCCGCCATAATATGGAGATAAGCTGGCACAGTGCCCTGCTGTCACCACACCGGTGCAAATTAGGTATTTGCACAGCTGAGCCACTGGAGGTACCAAAAATGGGCAAGACCAGGGGCATCCTGGAGGAGGAGTGAGGCATAACCAATGTCCTAAGCTTCTTCAGCCAATGCCCTGCCCTCCGCACCAGGACATTATGCCTACGAAATGCACAGGTATCACTAAGATCAAGATGAGTCACAGCGGAAAAGAGTAAGAGTCCTCTAGCACCTTAAAGACAAACAAAATTCTGTTACAGGGCACCCACCTCGGGAAAGAGAAAGGGACTGTCCGTACACAAGAATCTGCCTTAGACTGAATCAGACCCCTGGTCCCTCAAGGCCAGTCTTGTCTATGCAGACGGGCAGCTCCTCTCCAGGGTCTCAGGCTGAGGGCTTTCCCATCACCTACAACCTGATCCTTTTAACAGGAGGGGTCGAGGATTGAACTTGGGACCTTCGGCATGCAAAGCAGAATCTCTACTAGTGAGCCACGGCCGCTCCAGCTGGAAGAGGATAATGCACCCCACACACGCAAGTCTTGAACTATACACTCTGCAAATGCTGCCTCCCCATGCTGTTCCTACAGTGCATCAATAGCTCAATAATTCCCTCAACTGTGGGGCAGCAGTGTCCCCACACAGGGTTAGAATGGACACTGCAGATACGCCGGCAGAGGCAGAGAGAGAGAAAAGAAAGAATAACCCAGAAACTACAACTGCTCCAGAAGGCAACAGCCCAACTACTGTCAGGAGCTAGGCACCAGGAACGTATGTTGCATAGCCTGGAACAGCTGCATTGACTGCCAGTCTGTTTCCAAGTTTAATTCAAGGGGCTGGTTATGACCTCCAAGCCCTTCATGACCTGGGTCCCTCTCTTTCTCCACGTCCCTGCGCACCAACTACAGCCATCGATCTGTTGGCTCTCCCACCACCCAGGGTGGCCCGCCTGGCATCGACCAGAGTCCGGGCCTTTTCCATCGGGGCTCCCTGAAGAGGTGAGCCCCCCCCTCCCCCCTCCCCGGAGATCTAGGAGGAGGCGCTGCAAGGCCTGCCTGTTTGCCAGAATTCTGGATGGGGTCCACATTAGCACATCTCTTTTAAGGGGGGAGGGATTTCGGGCTAGCTTTTTTATTTTTGGATTTAAACTGAAAAAGCTGTTAACTATTACTATAAGCCACCTCAAACCAAGAGAAAAGGTAGGGCATAAATATTTTAATAAATAAATAAAAGCAGCACACCATTGCTGGGTGGATGATGACTGACGGCTTCAACAGGTGAAAGAATAGCCCCCCCCCCCGAACTCCAAGGCCTGCAAGTTCATCAGGTGGAGTCTGTCAGGATTCCAGCTTCTGGGTGGCTTCCCTTTGCCAGCTTCTGGGCATGTGGGCCAGCAGCTCCTCCCCAGGGGCTTTTTGAAACGCCAGCTGCTGCCCACTCTTTGCACGCACAGCTGTCCAGAGAGGGGCCTTGCCCAACGGCTGAGGGCTTGGGGCAGGTTTCAGAGCCCATATAAAAGAAATCTGTCATGAGGCCATTATTTCTCCAAAGGCACTCATTAATGTATTCTGTCTTAAGATACTTAAAAGTTTATTGATTGTTTTACAAATGCTGCCTTGTCTTGAATTCACTCAGGGCTGGGAGAGGAGGCAGGAGGCCAACTTGTTGGATATTGTAACTCTGCATGCCAGAGGATCTTGGAGGGGAAAGATTAAGAGAATTCTCTCTCTGGGGTATACTTGGCAGTTGCTGGTCCCACCCTCTCCTGGATTAGATGCTGAGCCTCTTTGGCCCTTGCTTGTCTTCTGTTTCATCTTATATATAGGACCAGTGTTCCCTCTAAGTGTGAGCTAGCTCACAGTTTTTTAGCCTCCAGCTCACACATTTTTATCTTAGCTCAGGAGGGATGGCTCCAGAGCAAACTAATTTATGCAGTGGCCAAATGACCTGCTCACAACTTTAATGCTGGCAGCTCACTAGACGATCGCATCCCTCCTCTTCTTCTTCTTCTTCTTCTTCTTCCTTACCAGGGGCTCGGAGCTGTAGCAAGTTAACCTTTTGAAGTTAATCTGTTCACAATAAGTTAAATGTACCTACATGAATATGACATGTAAGATGGGCTTCTATCTTTGTAAGTAAAATTTCTTTCTCTTGTTACCCCTGGAGTCAGATGATCTTTGTAATTTCTTTGAACAGTGTTTCCCCCTTAACTGGGAAACATGGAGGATCAGGGGATACTGCATAAAGCTTCTGTGCTTCCAAGGCAAATTATTATTATTATTTTTTTACATTTAATCCAATACCACCTACCCAGGTGATGGGAACAAACCAGTCAACAACAGCGGTGACTGCGGATCCTGCTGACCGAAGTGTGGCACAGGCGCAAAGGGCGTGTGAGGCTGGCAGCCCCCCTGCCGACCCACCAGCTGGGGAGTGAAAAGGGAGGGACAGCCAAGTGGTGGCAGACGTCTGTGCCCATGGCCAGCAAAGTCAGGGGAGGTATGGCTATATTTATTTACAAATTGTAAGTATGCCTAACAATTTAAAACATGCCTAGAGACATAGAGCTGGGAGGGATGGGAAGGATCATCTAGTCCAACTTCCTGCAAATGGCAGGAAATTCATAGCTCTCCCCCTCCCACCCACCCACACGCTCCCCCAGAAGAAGGTGAAAAAACCTCCAGGATCCCTGGCCAATTTGGCCTGGAGAAGAATTCCCTCCTGACCCCAAAGTGGTGATCGATCGGCCTTCCCCTGGGCACGTAAGAAGGGCTGTCGGAGCCGAGCCCTGGCTCCCCCCTTCCCGTCCTCCCTCTCATGATTTAAATCACATGCCTAAAACCATTAAAATCAACCCCCCTCCCAAACAACCATCATTAAAACAACTAAAAGGAGTTTAAGAACAGGGTTCTAATACATACAAAACAGAGTTACAACACACGTGTGTATGTTATGTGCCATCAAGTGGCATACAAGACATAAATGCATTGGTTAGGAAAGAGGGGTCCCTGAGAGGGTGCCAAATGAAACAAAAAAGCCTTCACCCGCTGGTGGAAGACGGCCACAGAAGGGGGCAAACACATCTCCCCCTCGGGAAAGGCCTCCAGAGCTTTCGGTGCCATGCCTGAGCGGGCCCTCTCCCCCAGGCCCCCCCCGCCTCATCTCAGAAGCCCACGTGCCTTTCCCTCGGGGTCCTTTAAGCACCTGGCCCCAGCCCACGGACACACGGGCACTAGGCTGCTGGCTGAATACCCAGGTGCTACCTGCATTGCATGAGTAATACAGGAAAAGACAGGGTGTGTGTGTGTATGTGTGTGTGAGACAAATTTCCTTTGCTGCAAAGGAGGCAGAGTCCTCAGCCGGATGGCCCAGGCGAACCCAGTCCTGTCAGATTTCAGCTGCTAAGCTGGGTGAGCCCTGGTTACTACTTGGAATGGGAGACCATTTCAGACTAGCAAAAATCTATTTATTTAGGAACTACATTCTAGATAGGATAGAAGAGTATCCTAGTCTAACTTACTAAGGACGGACACAGATGGTAAGAGGCCCATCTGTGTCACGGTGCCAAGATGGAGACAGCGTGTCCTCCTCACCCTTGGTGCGTGCAAGGAGAGGAGTGTTCTGGGAGAGGATGAGTGGAAGGAAGGAGAGGCAATTTCCCCGACAGTCGTAGCAATCTACATTTCAAAGGGGACAGTGGCAGAATAGTAAACACAGGAAGAAGCTCGGTCTGCCCATCTAGCCTATCCAACTCTCTTGCCACACGGTCTGGAGGCTGAGGCAGGGGACGGCATCCAGCACTTCCCACAAAAACAGCCATGGGGGACCCTGTTTGGCCAGATGAGGAATTCCCAGGCACTGACTGCAGCATGAGGAACCCCACAGCAGAGAAATAATGGCCCCCCCACCGGACTGTTTCAGCTCTCAAAAAAGGCTGAAGCCCCTCATCTTTCCGCTTCTGAACTGAATTGGACTTTCACCCAGGGCCCCTATATCACTAAGACCACCCTTGTTCTCAGCTCAGGGACAAAGTCCTTCTGCTTTTTGACGATGTTTAAGATGAGGCCTGGCTGTTGTGTGGCCCATTCTGATGTAGGCATCCAGTTGCTGAATCCCAGCTGGGTGGCTCTGAGCTCCAAGAATATGACACCGTCCTGATTGCTCCACATGCCCCCATGCTTGTCCCACAGAGCTGCAGGCTCCCCATTCTCTCAGGTTGGGATTCATCGTTATCAGACACACCTTGAAAACTTGAACACTTTCCTGTCATTTAAGTGAGTTCCTGCTGTCCACCACCACATACAGCGTCTCACTTGACCCCGGCATGTCACTTCAGAGAGATGAGCTCCTGGGAGCATAGAAGGACCCATCAAAGAGCTCTCAAATGTGTGCACGCTCAATGTACAGTGCCTGTTGGCACAATCACAGTGCCCGGGAGTTGCGCCAAAAACATGAAGCCTGCATGCTTGGCTGACCTTGGCTTAGTAGCTTTCGTCAGCCTCTCTTGCCTTGTTGAGTGGGTCAAAGTCCTTGCCTTCTCAAGTAGGTCTAGCATTTTATGACAGTCTCATAAGCCACCTTAAAACCATCTGTAAAGCTGCATCCCCAAACCACCTGGCGAGCTTTTCAGGATTTTCAGAGATTTAAAGCTGTTGATTTCCATACAGCCCATGTTCTGCCCTCAATGCAATATAATCATTTAATGCATATATTATACAGAGACGCACACTCCCATTTTGCAAATGCACTTTGCCCTATAAGACAGCTTGCTACATACAGAAAATAGTTTCTCAGCCAATCAGAAGTGAAATTGGTTATACATGCGGCACATGTCAAACAGTGCTAGCAGTAGGTGTCAACTGCTATTCAAGTCTCATCTACCAAGAATGCTCTGCGGAGGCATGCGCCTTCACATTTTCTGACATTTTAAGAGATATTCTACCTTTCCTATGATACACACAACTACATCCTAGCTGAAATAGCACCACTTGAGATAGAAACTTAGCTGGTTTTCTGGGCGAACAATACCTCTTAGAAGGTGGAGTTTTTACCACCCAGGGCTTTCAGCAAAACATCCCCAAAGAAAAGATACTTGCTTGAAACATGCAGCTGGGAAGCAATATAATGCACCGACTTCACCTTTTGTTCTCTAGACTGATGTGGAGGTATGTTTCTAAAAAGCATTTTTGAAAAACTTTCACGTTTAGTGTTTTCAAGCAGCAGGAATCCCAAAGCTAAAAGAAATCTCTCCCCAGAGCGCCAAAGAAAACATTAATGCAGTCTCAGCTTACACACATAGGCAGGTTGGGAAATAAAGCATTTCTGCAACTGGGCATTTGTGATATTATACATGGAGTGTCAATACATGACCCTGTTTTGGTGCAGACTTTGATAGTGGTACAAAACACATGGAACTGATGAGTCATATAAACCATTTATTCACATATATCACACTAACAACCATAAATATAGCAAACACTGATATAGCAATTCCACAAAACATTACATACCAAATCTGACCATGACAAGAATATTTAACCATATATCATCTTCATATCTTGGTGTGGGAACAAAACCCAATAGACATTTAATAGGCGCACCCTAGAGGACTGCTTACAGCTGATGCCTGGCCTTTTGGAAAGGAACTTCACATTTGTACCTGATTTGTTACTTCACGTAACTGAGGCCTGAGATCTTGTTAAGAGATTAGGTATGTATTATGTCAGCATATTTTACATTATTGTATAATGGAAATAATGTATAATTCATTTTATATTTGTAATGTTGTATAATTCATCTTAGATGTTTCTTTAGTGATTATATATTGGCCCAGGACAGACTGGCAATTTGCCCCGGTATCGAGTCGCGGCAAAAAAACCCCGGAGTAAACGATACCGGGTTTTCCCGTCCACACAGCGGGGGCCTCTGCCGGAAGATACTGGACGGAGGCACGTGGGAGCGTTCAGACTGCCACGCCGGAGGCGCGCTATATTCGCTGTTTCCCCATTATTTCAGCTGTGGGCGTATGTGCGCATGAGCGCTTGAGCGCTCATGCGCATAAGTGCATTTTGGCGATTTATTTTTTTTTGCCCTGCAACGCCGGCACCGCATTGGGCAGTGGAGCGGAGCGCAGCCAATCACACCGCTGCTGCCTCATGCCCAACGCGGGTTGCTCCCGGCTTTTCGGCTGCGCGTTCAGACTCCCCGGAAGCGGAGAAACGCGCGACGAACGCAGGCTTTCAAGCTTTGCGCTGGCTTTTATCAGGTGTTTTTTTAATCCGGCAGTGAAGCGCGAGAGCACCGGTAGGCTACGGGTGGGGGACGCCAGGCAGATGTGCCTGTGTGAACATCCCATTTAATCCGATATTGAGTCGTTGTCAGCCCGGGTCCCATCCCGCGGCAAATTGCCAGTCTGTCCTCGGCCATTATTTCAACAGGCAAGTGGAATACTTCATGACTATGAAGAAGATTCTTAGTGAAACGGGTGAAGAGCCGGCTCCCTGTCATCATTTGTTCAGGTTTATGGGACTGTTTTGATCCACATATGAAATGATCATTGGACCATGAAATCTACTGGAAGCTTGGATTTAGTATGTTTATTGATATTTTTGGCCCAGATGGATATATACTGGATCATCTGAATGATTACAGACTGATAAATTGACCTATTTGAGTATATCTGTTGAATTGTATATGGTTAGATATTTTTGTCATGGTCAGATTTGGAATGTTATGTTTTCTGGAAATGTGTTATCAATGTTTGCTATATTTATGGTTGTTACTGTCATATACATGAATAGATGATTTATATGGCTCATCAGTTCCACGTGTTTTGTACCACATCTTTTGGATAATTTGGGTGGAGCTACCATTTTGCGCTTTTAGCAGACTTTCATAGAACAGACTCGCAAATGTGAAGCTAAGACATTTCACTGGCCATGCTACAGGGACCCCTTCAACATCCCTCAATTAACTAAAATAAAGAATGCAGCTCCACTGCTGACTGCACACTTGTGGTGCAAACTCAGGTTTGCTCAGTGTAATATGCGCAGTGTCCTGACCTGGATGGCCCAATTTCTCCAGATCTCAGAAGCTAAGCAGGGCCAGCCCTGGTTAGCACTTGGATAGGAGGCCACCAAGGAAGACCAGGGTTGCTACGCAAAGGCAGGCAATGGCAAACCACCTCTGAGTGGGTCTTGCCTTGAAAACCCTACAGAGTCACCATAAGTCAGCTGAGATTTGATGGCACTTTCCCCCACCACCAGTGTGCATGAAACAGCCCCAGGGCAGGATTGCTGCCTGCCTGGACAAGAAAGGGTTTGTAATAAATACACTCTATGCAAACCATGAATGAAAGAATCAGACCTCTCCCTACACAAGGAGGTGACACCTGTTAATAAGAAGCTTCAGCCAGATTGGCTGAAATTTCCCTTAAAGAATAAGAGCTTGTGTCCTGTACCTTGTTTCCTCTTGCCCAGAACTCTCTGGAGAAGCATGTTCCGCTAGCTCTAGAGCACCGGTTCCCAAAGTGAGTAATACCCTGAGGGGCGCTGGTATGGTCCAGGCGGGTGGTAGGAGCTGTGGGTGCAAATTTGTCACTGCATCTTTTTGTCCACTTTTTGAAGGTAGATTTCCAAAGGGGATGATGAGTAATTTTTTTTCTGAAAAGGGGGCAGTAAGCCAAATAAGTTTGGGAACCACTGCCCAAGACCAGTGAGTTTCAAGGAACAGAAAGTGCTCTGGGGGATGTGCTTTGCAACGGACAAAGAAAGGTGCAAGCAGAACCAAGGTACAACATCCAAGCCCGGACTTTTTGCCTGGAACCTTACAGGAAGGAGCCAGTCCCCTTCCAGTTGTGCACTGGCTTGACCTTGAGGGAGCCCGTTAGAGAGGAAGAGTGGAATCATCTCTTTGTTGAGCACACATTATATTTGAAGAAAAGAAAAACGTTTATTAATCTGAAGAAGATAATTTCAAATGTCCTGCTAAGCAGCCGTTAATATGTGTTATTCATTAGGCTTCCAGCTTTTTGATTTGTGGCTGATTTTTTAATGATGTCAGTCAGCTCTTCTTGTGCAGTTTTCTCATTCCGGTTTCCTTGCAAGTAGTCATTGGATTTTCTTATTTCTGATGTATATATTTCTTCTATGAAGACAGTTTCAGAGGGTACCGACACTGGTCTGCCATTGAACAGTTAGAGGCAAGTCCAGTAGCATCTTAAAGACCTTAAGGTGCAACTGGTGGACTCAAAATCTAAATATTTCTTCCCTGTGATTGTATAGATTCAGATGGGGTCACCCTCTTGGTCTGAAGTGAAAGAACAAAGCTTGAGTCCGGTGGCACCTTGAAGACCAACGAAGTTTCATTCTGGGTATAAGCTTTCGTGTGCACGCGTATGTGTGCACACGAAAGCTTATACCCAGAATGAAACTGTCAGGTTCAAAAGCAAGTAGATCCAAGCATTCTTAATCAAAAGAAGGGCTTTATTGGAATACAGTGCTAAAACCCACAGTGGAGGATCATTGTCAGGAATGGGGGGGGAAGCGGCGCAAGCGAAGTTATAGTGTGATGCAAAGTGCAACTAGCAAATGAACTGTAAGCGCGCGCGCGGGAAACTCCCGGCGGGAGAATTACTTAATAGGCGGGAGACGACTCCCTCCTCCCCTCGTCTTCTCAGGACTGGAAAATTCTCATAAACTCAAGAATAGCCCAAAGCCCACATTCAAGGCCACCGTGATAAGACCAAGCGGCAGGGAAGAAGCTCCCACGTTACTGCCCGCATACCTACGCAAGCGCAAAGCGAGGATGAGATAGGGAACACAGAACAATGGACTCAGTGAAAAATTAGCAAACAGACATTTCTGACAGAAACTTTGTTGGTCTTCAAGGTGCCACCAGACTCAAACGTTTTTCGCTTTCTTTCAAAATAGATATTTCATGTTTTTAAAAAGTTCTTCAGTGTAACCGTGTATGTTTTCCAAACAGAACTCTCGTACATTTTTGCATGGTTAGTGGCTAGATTTCCCCCCCATTGATGTAGTTACATTTTTTGCAGGCTGTTTTGAGGGCCTGCCTTTTTCCTTTTAACTTCTTATGAGAATCTTGCCACTCATGCAGTGCTATGGTCAATGGTGTCAGTAAATAATGGCATCCACACAGAGAGATATGCAGGGATTTGGCCAATGAGAAATACTGCAGCCTAGCTGCATCCTACCCCCCGCCCCGCCCCCGCTGCAATTATTCAGACTTCCTGGATATTGTTTTCGGGGATTTGCCAAGGGAACCCACCACTACTGGCATGCTGGGAGCAGCTTCCTTTCAAGCTCCTCTCCTGCCAAATTCCCAAACGGCTTTTGGAACCGGGGAGGGTTTAGCAAGAAGGTTTTATCCCAGCACAAGCTATCACCGGGAGAAAATGCCAACGCTTCTGGTCAGAACTCCACATGGATCACTCCCCACCCCAGAACCCTTTTGACCACCACCGGAAACTCATAAGAACATAAGAGAAGCCAGTGTTGGATCAGGCCAATGGCCTAATCAATCCAGCACTCTGTCACACAGTGGCCAAAAATACCAGGTGCCATCAGGAGGTCCAGCAGTGGGGCCAGGACAATAGAAGCCCTCCTGCTGCCCTCATTTATCCCCCCAACCTTTCTCCCCAATTGGTACCTATGGTGGCTTATCCTCCCAACAACCCTGCAAGGTGGGTTAGGCTTAGAACGTGTGGCTGGCCCAAAGACATCCAGCAAGCTTCCATGCCAGAGAGGAGTTGACCCTGGGACTCCCAGACTTTAGTCAGACACTCTGGACAGTACGTCACATTGGCTGTCAGTTTCTGAACTTCATCCTGATCCACATGCTCATCCAGCACCACTTGTTTCTGTGGCGTTCAGGCTCCTATTGCTACCATTCCTATCGGGAATTGTGTGCACCTGCCTACCGCTCAACCTTGATGCCTACTTAACATCCTGGAATTACTGGCCAGCTTTCCAATGCAACCGAACAAGAACCAGCCCATTGTTATGTTATTGTTATAGGGATCCAGGAGATCAAATTCCTACTCTCCCCCATGAGGTTCACTGGATGGCGGTTGTGGGACAGCCCCTCTCCCTCAGGCCTCACCTACATCACGGAGATTTCTGTGAGGAGAAAAGGAGAAAGGGATGCTGCATAAGTCGCCCTGAGCTCCTGGGAGGATAGTAATGTAGTAGGGAAATTAAGAAAAAGGGATGAGATGGATGAGATGGTTAGACAGTGTTCTCAATGCAACAAGCGTGAAATTAAGCAAACTCTGGAGGACGGCAGAAGACAGGAGGGCCTGGCGTGATGTGGTCCATGGGGTCGCAAAGCATCAGACTTCACTGTGCAACTCAACAACAACAACAAAAGAGAAATTAAAATCACACCTGATACACAATCCATGAAAACCAAGATCACAAAGTTACCATACTTGAGATGTAAAATTTCCAGAAATCTTGAAGCCATCGGGAAAAAACACATATTTGGTGGGAGGGGAACACGGAAATGGGGGGGGGATTAAATTGTACGTGATACTTTCCCTATGAAACAAACTCCTCTTGCTGTTTTAACATTAAATGCATCACTTATAACTTAGCACATAAAATGTACTATTTGGTATATTTATGTAATTTAAAATATACATGCCTTCATTTTCTATAAGAAAAACTGTAAATATACCCCATACTTGAGAAAGAGTTGCAAACTGCCTCTCTCTATGCTACCAAAGCACGTGTTATCTTAATTCCTGATATTAGAGGTGGGGGTAGGGTTGCCAAGTCTTGGTTGGAAAATACCTGGAGACTTTGGGGGTGGAGCCAGGAGAGGGTGTGGTTTGGGGGAAGGGCCTCAGAATAGTACAATGCCAGAGAGTCCACCCTCCAAAGCAGCCATTTTCTTCAGGGGAACTGATCTCTGTCGGCTGGGGATCCGTTGCAAAAGCGGGAGATCTCCAGACCCCATCTGGAGGCTGGCAACCCTGGGTGGGTGGGGGGAACAGAAGTTAAAGGTAAAAAAGAATTCTGCTCTAAACTACAAGAAATGTAAGAAAGAAACACAATAGGTAGACTACAAGTATATTTGGATATTAAACTTTATAGCATGATGTACATTTAAACAAAAAATCTTCTTAAAAATGAGCTGTATGTCTAGTTTATACACAGCAGTCGTCATCATCTAACATTGTAGCTTTTCTTACACAAAAAATTTCATACTCCTCATTTTGAATAAAACCTTGTTTTTCATTTCACTGATTCCAAAGTGTTCCCCAAAATCTCCCTTGGAAAAACTGGGGAAAAAGTCTTCACGATTTACCTTGCCTTAAGAAGCATTTCACTCATTCTAAAGAAGAAAATACTTCATAGGACTTCCCCCCTCAAGTGTTCCCCAAAATTACTTATTTTTTTTCCTGCTGGAAAAATTGGGGGAATCCTGGGGGGAAAGGGGAAACACGTTTCACCAAAACTTTAGCTTTTCCCCCCAGGCCTTTACTGCTCCACACAGACAGAAGCGTATCAGGTATGTGAAAAACTACTGATCATATTGCACAATGTGGAGAAAGCAAAGTATTTATTTACCCCCACCCTGCTTATCTTTATGGGTGGGGGTTTTTTGTCTTGTTTTGTTTTTTGCAATAGTCAGATAACCTTTCACTTGACTTGCTGAGGACTGCGACTTGCTTACGCTGAGCAACTCAACAGTCAGTCCATGGGAAAAATGTATGCATCGCTCTGCAGGGGGGGAAAATCACTCAGAAGTCCCTGGCTCTTGCATCCCCCCCCACCCCCGCACAGTCAGAGGTCAAGGGGATTTGGAGGGAGATCTTTTCCCCACCTCCCTCCAATCTGTCCCTGAAAGAATGGATGTTTTCTATGCCTTCAGAATAAGCATGATAATAGTCTTGCCAGGTCAGAGTTTCCCCCCAGAAAGCAGGCAGTGAAGGAGCTCAAAATACCTGAAGGCCTTTGATAAGAAGACTCCCACACCCAAAACCAAGGCTGCTTGAGAGTTGCTCCGTGAAGAGACTCTCCTCACCCGCACGGCTAAGAGGATGGAGCTGGTTCCTTATTCCCAGCTTCTCATTTATTCTTTACTAGGCGCAAAGCCCGTTGCGTGGCTCAATGCAACGGGCCCTAGCTGGTGTGCGGGGGGAGGCCCGCCCATCCTCCCGTGGCGGGGGGAAGGCAGCGTCCATGGCACGCCTCTCCAGTGCTGGAGAGGCATTAGATGGAGGCCTCGTGGGGGTCGTGGGCTGCAGTAGCGGCCATTGGCTGGCATGGGCCTCAAGCTTCCGGAGGCCTACCAGTGTGTGGGAGCCGTGGCTTTGGAGGGAGGTCGGTGTGAGTGTGGCCGCGGAGGAAGCGGGTGGCACCTCTTTCCATGGGCGGCCGGAGGTGGGCTGTCCCATTGTCCTGGAGGGCGATTGGGGCCGGACACCGGAGGAAGCGGGGGCCGCTGCTCTGCAGGCATGGCTGCAGGAGGGCAGGCCCACCGGGCTTGTGGATGAGTCCCATGGCGTGGCGTAGGAAGCAGCCGCCGCTTATCCTCCGGAGCAGCTGGAGCCGTGCGGGCCCGCTGGCCTGAAGCGTGAGTCAGGGCATGCGGCAGCGTACAGCTAGGAGGATGGGCAGGGCAGGCAAAAGAGAGCCGGGTCCCGAGGTGGGCTCTGCCAGAACAGCCATCCCTCCTGGCGTCTGCTGTGAGACTGGGGGCGTCAGGCTGCGCGCTGCCTGCGTGGGCAGGCCTGCACCCACGCAGGCAGCCAAGGCAGCCAGTGGCAAGGGACTGCCTCTCTGACCGGCAGGTCCCTCGGCCAACTGATTATGGCGCGCATTTTCGCCATATAAGGGCAGACGAAAACTCAATTATATATAAGGAAAGATTCCCAGCTTATTCATGAATTCAACAAAAACACTGAGGAGAGTCTGAAAGCTCTGAACCCCAAAATAAGGTGTGGGCCCACCATATATCTTACACCCCCATATTCAGGGGACCCTTTGAAGGGACATCTCCCGTTTCCTGGTCCAAAGCCTGGTTCTCATGCAAGCCAGTCTAAAGTGGAGTGCCCCCGGGACAATCACGCGGGCAAACACTGGGGCGAGGCTGCATCCCAAAACAATCTTTGGACCACCCCCAATGACACATCCCCACACCCACAGGACTGCACCTTGAAAGAGGACATACAGTGGTGCCCAGGCCAAACTCTGGTTCTGGCACCACGAGCTTCTATTTGGGGTGCCAACCAGAATAATGTATCACAAAGAAGATTTGAATACGGAACTGGAACAGCTACATTCCCTCTGCTACCAAAAATAAAGTCTGGACCATGACATATGATACATTCCATTCAGGGAACTCTGCCCTCAAAGGGAATCTATGCTGCTGCTTTATCTAAATCTCAGTTCTTTTGCTAATTGTTCCAATGATGAAGAGAAGAAGAAGAATTGGATTTATTCCCCGCCCTTCGCTCAGAGTGGCTCACAATCTCCTTTCCCTTCCCCTCCCCACAACCAACACCCTGTGATCTGAGATAGGTGGAGAGGAGAGAACTCTTTCAAGGACAGCTCTTGAGAGAACAGCTTTGAGAGAGCCATTACATTCACACCAGCAGCTGCATGGTGGAGGAGTGGGGAATCAAACCTGGTTCTCCCAGATTACAGTCTGCACTCTTAACCACTGCACCACACTGGATGTGTTCCCCAAGACAAATGCACATGCAGACACTGGTGCTAAGGTCATTCCATTGCTGCCTGAGAAGGGGCACTCCGCAGAGATGCTGGGGGGGGGGGGAGACTACAAACTGAGACTGGCTGAACTGAAGTTCATTCACAGGTTCAGAACCAGGGACCCACAAGGGCTGAATGAATCCTTATCTCACTGCAGATGCTAATGTTCTACACTCATGCATTTCCCCTCTGTTCTAATCCCAAGATCATTACAATGTGCGTTGCTCCCTTTGCACCCTGCCGCCTTTCTCTGCAACACACTCCCCATCTTCTGACTGGGATATAATGATTCGGAAATTTCTATTTCAAACCAGTGTCTCACCAGGTGAGCTTTGACTCTTGAAAGTTCAGATCCTCCCCCCCCGCCCAAAATGATTGGTCTCCTGTCAGGTGTTACTGAGGAGAGTCGGCAGGCGTGACATGGACAGGGTTTGCAGAGTTAGCTCCATGTGGAAGTGTCCACGGGATACTTTGGGCCTCAGAGAACTCAGTGAGCGTGACAGAAAAGTGGCTGTTGGTACTACGATTACATTGTCAAAGTTACGTCAGCAACTTAGTAAATCTGCATCTTCACATTTACATCATTCTGTCATCCTCTATGGTTTGTGAAAATGCCTTGGGAAAACAGACATAACGATCCCACCTTTGAGGACAAAATCCTAAATGCATTCTTAGAACAGTATCCTTCGCTACGGAAAGAAAGCTATCGAAAGACTGCCTCTATTTGGGGAAGGAGAGTTAAGCAAGCTACATTCAAATACCATGCAGTTTAGGAAATGGCTATATAATTTTTGGCATGAGAACTGTATAATTTTTGGCAGGAGAAGGGGACTGAGAATGAAAACAATTCAAAAGCTTCAAGAAGTGGAAACATCTTGTGTCTGTAAGAAGCATGAACATTCACATTCTTCTGCCCAGTGTGATAAATGGAAAGACTCGTTTCCTCCAATGAACAGAGGCTATCAATCATGGTTAATGTTGCCCAGCCAACACCACGGGTTTGTCCAAGAATACGGCATTTAGCAATGAAAACTGTAACCAGGGTTAATACGTATGGAGAGCAAATTCCAGCCCATCCATACTGGGCTCGCAGTTAACTGTACTGTGAGCTTCACGAGCAGCCTTGTCTTGTAAGGGCAGCCTGACCCCAGAATCTGCCTGTGTGACCGTCCTGGGGCACCTCACTTTGGAGCAGCTGGCACAAGAACTGTGCTTTGGCCCAGGAAACAGCATTTGTCCTCTCAGAGAGGAGAATCCCTTGAACACGGAGGTGTAGCACACAGGGTGGTCCAACCCTAATTTCAGTGTACAGAGGACATGCCGGTTTTCCAGTTCCTTATTCAAATCTCCTCTGAAATGCATGCCTCTTGGAGGCACTCCAAATAGAAGCCTGTGATGCCAGAACCCAAGTCTGAACCAGGCACCATTGTATGTCTTCTCGCAGGGGACAGTCTCTGGAGTAGGGGGATGTGCTATTTGGGGTGGTTCAAAGATTGTTTTGGGATGCAGCCTGGCCCCAGTGTCCACCTGTGTGATTGTCCTGGGGGTGCCTCACTTTGGAGGGGGTAGTCCCTTACATCAGGAAACACCATATGACCCCTCGAAGGAGAGAGTCCCGTGACGTCTGGTGATCCAAGCCTTATTTTGGGGTGCAGAGGGCATGCAATTGTTCTAGTTCCTTATTCAAATCAACTTTTAATACAGGCTCCTTGGGAGCAGCCAAAATAGAAGCAGGAACCAGTGTTTGGACCAGGCACCACTGAACGTCTTCTTACAGAGGATAGTCTTGAGAGTGCGAGGGAGTGTCATTTGGAGTGATTCAAAGATCGTTTGGGGGTGCAGCCTGGCCCCTGTGTCTGCCTGTGTGATTGTCCTGGGGGCACCCCACTTTGGAGCTGCTGACACATGATCTGGCCTTTCAACAAGGAAACACCATAGGTCCCCTTGAAGGGGGGAGTCCCCTGAATGTGGGGGTGTATGACATCTGGTGGTCCAAACCTTATTTTGGGGTGCAAAGGGCAAGCAGTTGTTCTAGTTCCTTAGTCAAATCTCCTTTCAAATATAGGCCTCCTGGTGGTACTCCAAATAGAAGCTTGTGTTGCCAGAACCAGTGTTTGGACTAGGTACCACTGTATGTCTTCTTGCAGGGGACAGTCTCCAGAGTGTGTTGACGTGTCATTTGGGGTTCTCCAAAGATTCTTTTGGGGTGCATCATGGCCCCAGTGTCTGCCTGTGCGATTGTCCTGGGGGTACCCGGCTTTGGAGCGGCTGGCATGAAAACCGCTCTTTCAACCAGGAAACAGCACATATTCCCTAGAAGGGGAGAGTCCCCTGAATGTGAAGGTCTTTGATATATGGTGGTCCAGAACTTTTTTTGCGGGCTCAAACTCTCCTCTGTGTTTTTGGTTGAATTCATGAATAAGTCACAAACAAGGGACTGGGAGCCAACTTCAGTCTCATCTCATAGTCGAGCCTTTATGCCTGTCTGTATTTTATTTTCTAATGCTTATTATTTACTTATTTTATTTACTTCATGGATTCCTCACTCCTCTCTCCCCCCCCGGGGGGGAGCCCAAGGCAGCTTAAGTCATTCTCTCCTCACAACCACCCTGTGAGGTATGTCAGGCACAGAGCGCGTGCCCCACCCAAGGTCAGCCAGCCGGCTTCCCTGGCAGAGCAGGGCTTTGAATCCGGGCCTTCCAGATCCTAGCCTGGCACTCTTATCCCCACACCACACTGGCTGCTTAAGGAGTACTTCTGTGCAGGCATTAGGCTCTTTGTGATAAAAAGGAAATTCAAAGATGTCAGAGTCCCTGCAAGATATCAAAACCCCACCCCCACCACACACACCCCGGTGTTACAGCAGAACACCGTTTCCAAAGCTGCCTTTGGGCTGGTCTGCCTCGGCGGATTCAGGCGGGTGGCCGGCGTGTCAGCCGGAAGCAGCAGAACGAAGTCCGGGTCCAGCCTGGCACCTTCAAGACCAACAAAGTTTCACGCTGGGCATCAGCTTCCAGGTGCACACAGACGGCAGTGTTGGTCTTAAAGGGGCCACTTCTATGCCTAGGTTGTAAGCCTGTTGTTATCTGAGCTACGCCACAAGGCCACAGTGGGGGGTTCTCAACAATGAATGCTCTAGAATACAAAAAATTCCTTCCGAGATATTTGGGAGGATGAGATAAGCTCAAAAGCCCCTCTTTCCCAAGTATCTTCACCCTCACAGACTCAGGCCATTTATTTTGTGGGGTCTCACAGTGGCCTGTGATACTCCCCACACTATGTAGCTTCTACATGGGAGTGCTGTGGTAAATCAGCCTACAATCTGAAATCTCCTTGTTGCCGATATGCAGATGACACCTCGCTCCATTTCTCCTGACCAGCTGAAGCTGGGTGGGTCTGTGGAAGTCCTGGCCAGGTGCCTGGAGAAGCCAATGGGATGGGTGAGGGTCACTACACTAAAGCTCCATCCAGACACAACTGCTGGTCTGTGAGAAAGCCACTCACGGACTGAGAAGTCCACCTGTTCTAGAGGGGGCCACACGCTGCCTAAGGAGCAGGTTTGCAGCCTGGCACGCAGCTGGATCCTGACCTATGGTTAAGGCACTGGTCTCCTCCATGGCACGTGGCACTTTTCAGCAACTTCAGCTGACATGGCAGCTATAACCATTCCTCAAAAACAGGATCTGGCCATGGTGATCCACACCCTGTTCACACGCAAGTTAAATTACTGCAATGTGCTCTATGCGCAGCTGGCTTTGAAGATTGTCCAGAAACATCAACTGGCCCAAAATATGGCAGCCAGGCTATTGAGGGAAGCCTGAATACAGGGATTGCCCTGATGCTGACAGATATGCACTGACTGCCCATTTGTTTCCAGGGACAAATCAAAGTATTCATTATTATCTACAGATCCCAAATCAAAGTATTCATTATTATCTACAGATCCCTAAATCGGGGGTCCCCAAGGTGGTGCCCCGAATGCCGTGGTGCCCACTCCCACCTTTCCTGCTGCCTGCCAAGTGCCAAAAGAGCTAGTTTGGCGTAGTGGTTAAGTGTGTAATCTAGGAGAACCGGGTTTGATTCCCCACTCCTCCACTCACAGCTGCTGGATGGCCTTGGGCAAGCCATAGCTCTGTCAGAGCTGTTCTCTCAAGGACAGTTCTGGAATGAGCTCTCTCAGCCCCGCCGATCTCACAGGGTGTCCATTGTGGGGAGGGGAAGGGAAAGGCATTTGTATAAATCCAATCTCCTCCTCTTCCTCTTCCTCCTCCTCTTCTTCTAGAGAGTGGTCAGGGACAGGGGAGGCCTTTGCCCAGCAGGGCTTCTGATTGGCCATTGATGGGCTGTCCAGGTTTTTAAAAGTGTTGCTTCGGCAGCAGCTGCCACGACAGCACAAGGATCTTCACTGTGTGACTGAAGGTCAGCCACAGCAGCCATCTTGTGGCTGGCTCCGCCTCCTGCAGCAACCATTTTGTGGCAGCCATTTTGCCTACCTACCACAGTGTACCAGAATTCCCCCACTGTCTCAAAAAGGTTGCGGACTCTGCTCCAAGTAGTTAGGGGCCTGGGTAAATGGAAATTCAGCTGCTCCTGTATTGTCCAGCCAGCCAGGTAAGACCCTCCTTCCACACCTGCAGAGATGCGATGGGGTGGGAATCGGAGGCAGGGCTTCTTCAGTGCTGGTGCCTCAGCTCTGGAATGCAGCATGTGCACGCTCTAAATAAACAGCTACTCTGAACAAAAGAAAACTTGCAACAGACGCAATGAGGGTTCTCCCAGCATCTCCTGTCTGGTTCTGAGAACCAGGTTGTCATAAATGATCCATAATTATGAAAAGGGATATTGGACGTACATTTTTGACGAACAAAAGAACCAATTTAGTCAACCGAAACAGTATGCTTCAAATTAGTCGCTAGGAACAGGTCAGACATCACAGAACATCAAGTTCAAAAGGGGAACAAAACACACAAACATCTTACTGCAGGACGGCACATTCTAGATTTTCCACAAAACTTTAAATGTATAATTAGCAGTAATAATACCATTAAGACCCATAACCTTTAAGAAGCTCAACTGGGGCATTAAACAAACCAGTGAGAGGGCACATTGAGAGCTCACGTAGTCTGCGGCCTCACAAGACTCCAGTGCTAGGAACATGAACACACGCACTCTTTCAAAACACAGCACCACGCCACCTGCCCCGATGGGTTCTCATGGCGGCTTGCAAAAACAAGTGCCAAGGAGAAGATATCTGCAGTCTTCTCCGGTGGTTATTAGCTGGACATCTTGCAATAGGGGAAGTCTCCTTCTCCCCGTGGAAAATGCCTCCACGGACAGAATGGGTATGCAGAATCCAACCCACAGGACTTATCCATGTGCTCCGAACGTTCAAAGCACTTTGCAGATACTATTCTTAGTTGTCCTCCCAGCAGTAGGAAGGGAAAGCCAGCGTAGCATAATGGTTAGAGGGGAGGCCTAGGATCTGGGGGACCCAGGTTCGAATCACCACTCTGCTATGGAAGCTCACTGGGTGCCCTTGGACCAGTCACACCAGCCTCAGCCTCACCGACCTCACAAGGTTGTTGCGAGGATAAAATGGAGAAGAGGAAAATGGTATTAAGCCAGCTTGGATCGCCAGTGGGGAGACAGGTGGGGCATGAAGCAAATAATAAACAAGAAAGGCTGGTGCGAATTCCCCAGTGCAAATCCATGCCGCTGCAGTGGTAAGATTCAAACGGGGCCTTGTCTATTCACCCACTCTTAGGCACTACTCTGTGCCAGTTTCATCAATCCTGTTGGGCCGAAAACAACAGTACCTGAAACATAGAAGGTGGAGGCATTCTTCGTTCCAACATGGACCCTCTGGACACAGGGTATGATTTTGCTGCCCTTCTGCCCCTATGGGGAGCCCTCAAACAGAATATCTGGCGACTTTGTGCAGGGTAGAGTACAAACCAGGAGTCTGATGTGGCAGCGCGGGTGCTGGACAAGAGCACAAGTCCCCAGCGTAGTGCCGAAGGGAGACACGGCAGTCGCCGACACCTTTTCGGGCACCCACCAGGTGTTTTTAGGAAGTGGGCGGGAGCCAGGTAGGGCTTTCGCCCAGCACAACTGATTATTGGGGATCTGATTGGCTGTAAAATATTTTTCAATGTTGCTTCGTAGGCAGCTACCAACACATCACAAGGATCTTCAATGTGTGACTGAAGTGAAGCGGCAGCAATCATTTTGTGGCTGGCTACTGGGTATGATTCTTAAACGCAGAGTGGTAAGCAAGAGCCAGACACTGTGTTGAAGTTGAAAAGTAAAAGTAACTGTATCTAGTTTGGGGATGGGAACTTTGGAGAAAATAAAAAAAGAAGATACAGAAAATACAAATGGAGTTTCTAGAGCTACGTCTTGACTACTGCATGTCTAAAAACTGTAAGTTGGCGTCTTTCTTCTTCCTTGCAAACAAAGAAGGGAAACAGGTAACAAAATGCAAAACATCCAACACGTTGATTAGCCAATTACAAGTCTACAGGTCACATCATTTTACTAACACCTCCTACACATTTTCCCGGGCTAACTAAACTCTACTTTAGTTGGTTACAGGTCAGTCAGGTAATTTCCTGTTTACAAACAACAGTTAATTCTACAATGACTGACAAGTGTAAGCAACTTGTAAATACCCCAACATTGGCTCTGCCTCCTGGAGGCAGCCATATTGTGGCAGCCATTTGGTCCCTGTGCCCACCCTGCCGTGTCACAATTCCAAGGATGCCCGCAGGCTCAAAAAGGTTGAGAACTCCTGGACTAGAATCAGGTTTGCATCCATGCTCTGCTGTGGGACCCTGCTAGGTGACTTTGAACCAGTCAGACGCACTCAGCCTAATCTGCCTTGGAGGCCTGTCCATCAAGCATCTTATCAACTTGCTGACTGGATCTAGTATTATTATTGTTGTTGTTGTTGTTATTAATGAACTGCCCAACCCCTGCTTCTGCAGGGCTCTGGGTGATGTACAACCACAGATAATACAAGATAAAATCAGTTAAAACATTAGTAAAACATTAGAAACAGTCAGATGGCGAATAACCATCCCCTTTCCAACTCCCACTTCCGGCTACTTCTTGGACAGGGGGAAAGAGGGCAAAATAGATGTAAACCACAGAGAACAGGAAGGGAACCAGCCAAGATGGAACCATCACTGTCCCCAACCAAAAGTCTGGCGGAACATCTCCGCCTTACAGGCCCTGAGGAATTGCATCAGATCCCGCAGGGCCCTGATGGAAGTGGGCAAAGGATTTGACAGCCCAACATGACTGCGCCAGGGGTGGGAAGATGGTTTCTCTGCCCCACTGCACTCCCAGAGCTCCTCCCCCTTCTACCAAGGCGATCACAGCTATCTTTCTCCTCAAAGCAACTATGTGACCTGAATGCAAAGAACTGTTCCCATGGGCCCAAGGAGTGCTCCTGCCCTGGAGTGTGATTTTCTCACCTCCCCCTTCCCTCTGAGACCTCAAATGCTCCTCCAAACCCTCCTCCCAGGCTAAAGTGGGAGGGGAAAGGAGACAAACTCCACGTTCTGCAGGCAGAAGGCACTGCATCCTTGGAAACACTGCTCCGGATGCAAGCAACTGGGTAGCTCATCGGGTTGTCCACCTCCGGGTGGAGGCTGGAGAGCTCCTGGGATTACAGCTGCTCTCCAGAGGGCAGAGATCAATTCCCTCGGGGAAAATGTCAGCTTGGAAGGGTGGACTTTATAGCATTATACCCGACTGAGGTCCCTCTCCTCTCCTCTCCTCCCCAACCCCACCCTCCCCAGGCTCCACCCCCAAACCACCAGGAATTTCCCAACCTGGAGTTGGCCTTTGAAAAGAACACTTCTAGATGCCGCCCAGCTCCCGTGGAAGGAGCATCAGAACCATTCCTGCAGGAAGGCTTTGTTAAGAGAAGGAGCCCCTCTGAGCCTGTTGAACTGGCAGCTGTCACGTGCACCGAGGCTCTGAGAAGTGTCATTGAGGAAGAGGAAGAGGAAGGAAGGAGGATGATGATGAGAGATTGGATTTATACTGCACCCTTTACCACCTGAAGGTGGCTTACAATCTCCTTCCCTTTCCCTCCCCACAACAGACATCCTGTGAGGCAGGTGGGGCTGAGAGAACTCTCACGAGAACTGCTCCTGAGAGAACAGCTCTGAGAGAATTTGTGACTGACCCAAAGTCACACCAGCAGCTGCATGTGAAGGAGTGGGGAATCAAACCTGCTTCTCCCAGATTAGAGTCCACACTCCTAACCACTACTCCAAACTGGCTCTCATACATTTACTGGACTTCCCACAACACTGTGCGTTTAAATCAATCATGTATATATCTACAGATAAACATTCACACATTAAGAGTTCCTTATTTAAAACAAAAACAAAAACCACGCCCCATTCCAACAGACTTTTAAAATATAATCTAGCCAGTTTGGTGTAGTGGTTAAGTGCTCAGACTCTAATCTGGGAGAACCAGGTTTGATTCCCCACTCCTCCACTTGCACCTTGATGGATGACCTTGGGCTAGCCATAGTTCTGGCACAGCTGTTCTTGAAAAGGAGCAGTTTCTATCAGAGCTCTCTCAGCCCCACCTCCCTCACAGGGTGTCTGTTGTGGGGAGGGGAAGGGAAAGGAGTTCGTAAGCTGCTCTGAGACTCCTTTGGGTAGTGAAGGGCGGGGTAGAAATCCAATCTCTTCTTCTTCTTCATCATCATTTGTTTTACTTGGTGTTAAGAAATATCTCCAGAAGGTACAAATCACTTCAACTCGGACAAGAGAACCCTGTCAAGCCTGTTATTCCACACAAAGAACAGAAGACGGCGGTGAGTCGGCAATTTTAAACGTGTAAGATTACGGCTTGATAAAGACGAACAATGCCTGGCTCATGCCCCTGACTACTTTTGGAGGTCAACAGATATTCTGGCCGACTCCACTTACACTCAGCGGCTAACCCAGTCTTAACAAAAGCCCTCGAAACCCCACTCGGGCAGCCCTGCAGAAAAGAAAGACCTCTTTGAAAGAAGTCAGAGGCTCCAGAACGGAAGCCCGCGGACTTTTGTGCCTCTAACTCAGGTTACGTGGAGATAAACTAGCCTGCAGAAGAGAGAAAGCGCAATTCGTGCTTCCAGTCCCTGTTCCTCCGCTCGAGGGAAGAAATGGAAGCAAATAGCTCTTGCGGTTCTATTGCTGCGGACTGAGTAAGAGAGCTAAAAACCTTTACATTTTGCACCAGCTCTGCTTCCGGGGAAGGTAATAAACAGAAAACTCGCTCTTTATTCAGTGCTGGAAGAAAGCCTGAGTCCAGCGGCACCTTGAAGACCAACAAAGTGTAATTCTGGGTATAAGCTTTCGTGTGCACGCATTTGCGTGCACACGAAAGCTTATACCCAGAATTACACTTTGTTGGTTTTCAAGGTGCCGCGGGACTCAAGATTTTTGCCCTGTTGCTTCAGACCAACATGGCCCCCCAGTGCTGTGCTTCTGTGACACGGACCAGGTTTTCGGAAGTTTAACCAAAATACGCAAGACGGCACAAGTTTGGATTCAGCTTCTAAAGGACAATATGTGTATTTACTGAAGATGTTTACAGCCCGGCCACCCCGGGAGACCCATGACATAGCTGAACACATGCAGCAACCGAGCATTCAAAATGACAGCACCGTGCCATCAGTCGCCAAGGGCTCCCCCCTTCCTCTTGCTGAGCTAAACGTACTCTTCCCCCCCCCCTTTTAATTGCACCCAAGCAGGCATGCCCGATTTCTGCTTTCAGCAGGGCATTTCAACACCCAAAACCAAGGACGAGACATTCAGGTTTGTACTGATTTATTCCACGGTGTGACAGGCTACAACTGGCCCAAACCGGCAGAGATGGCGTTTCCTGCAAAGAAGGGGCGTGTCTCTCCGCAGGCTACCCAGGCAGGGGTGTGTGGAAGGATTCCGCTTTCTCCTCCAGATGGCAGCTCCACAGTCCTGCAACCGGACCTCTCTCAATGCTGATATGATCACTGTGTTTATTGTTGACTTACAAGACTCCCGCTGGGTTCTTTCCAGGCGTTTAACTGCCTCTGCCCTTGGCAGCCAGCATGGTAGCGACAGCCGCCATACGCGGGGGATTATTAATTGATTTGCAAATGTAGCAATTCCCTCGATGTAAGCCAGCGCTGGCCAACTTCTCCACTACCACTTGATTGTGTTGATATCAGTCTGAAGGCCAGAAATGGATGGGCGGCCCCAGAACGACATGGCTGCCACCATGTCAAACTCTCTTGCCACAGAAGTCAGGAGGGGGATCAGGAGTATGAGTTCTTGAATGCTTTCGCTTTCAGATGCTTTGAAGTAGATTGTTGCTTATTGGGCCTGGGAACATCCACCGGCCTTGAGTCTCAGCTTACACCGCCTGGCTTTTGTCTACGTGTTGGGGGGATGTCACCAAGGCAGGAACACAGAGCCCTTGGTTTGGGTGGGTGGAATACCTTGGGGTGAATGGCTTGTAACCTTTTAGGGTCCATGTTTGAACCTTATATATCTATTGCTTTCGTACCTCCGTTTTCAGTTCTAACACGGCCAACGTACAGGCAGGATCCTATCAATGTCTCAACAAACTTCTCATTCTTCTGAGTGAACGTTGTGGGGAACTGATTTCTCCAAGAGCCTGACACACCAACCCACTGGATTTCACCTTTGTTTCTTTTTTCCCTTACAGGTAGCATTGTCAAATCTGGGTTGGGAAACCCTGGAGATTTTGAGGGGTAGAAGCCGGGGAGGGAGGGACTTCAGCAGGGTGCAATGCCATACAGTTTACAATTTGAAGCTTCCACTTTCTCCAGGGGAACTGACCTTTGTCATCCAGAGATCAGCTGTAATAGCAGGCAGTCCCCAGGTGCCACCTGGAGATTGACAACCCTACTTACAGTCTAAGCTCTTAACCAGACTTTGGTTCAGGTAAGTTTCAGAGCCAGAAAGAACTGTTTTAGGGGCTGCCTGTATGTAATGTGGCAAAGGTTCAATTTCATACAGATTCTGTGTCTCTGTGTCTTAAGTGCTGTCAAGTCGATTCCAACTTAAAAAAAAAAAAAGTCAATTCTGACTTACGCCAACCATATAAATTAATGACCTCCAAAACAGCCTGTCATTAACAGCCTTGCTTGGGGGGTCTTGCAAACCAATATGGATTCCACCAGCAATTAAATTCTGATATTCACTGCCAGCAGACATGGTGATCGTCATGAACACAGAGAAAAGAGGGCCTGCATCCACTCACGGAGGATAGGTCCATCAATAGCTAGCTGCCACAATCGATAAAGGGAACCTCCATATTCAGAGGCAGTAAGAACTCTGAAACCCAGAAGTAGGGGGCAACTGATAGAGGAGGCCTATGTGCCTCATTCGTTGTTCCCTTCCAGGGCAACCAGTTGGCCACCCTGAGAAACAGGATGCTGGCCTAGAAGGCCCACTGCCTGCCTCAGCTGGGCTGTTTGTATGGTGTTCTATAGTGGCCTCATGGCCCTGAGAGGCAGTTTGCAGAGATAACAGGCCTCATTAACAAACATGCAAATAGCAGACAGAAGATTTCGGAGCAATGGGGAAAAGGTGCACCTTTGGCAAGTCCAGTTAAGAGAATCCAGCATGTCAGGCCGAAAAGGGGGTCTGGAGAGGTTCCAAAGGCAACCTCCAACTATTGTGGCAGGGGCTGTGGCTCAGTGGTAGAGCATCTGCTTGGCATGCAGAAGGTTGCCAGTTCAATCCCCAGCAACTCCTGTTAAAAGATCTAGCAGTAGGGGATGTGAAAGTCCTCTTCCTGAGACCACAGGGAGCCACTGCCAGTCTGAGTAGGAAATACTGACTTTGACGGACCCAGGGTCTGATTCAGTATTCAAACCCTTGAGGCTCATCATGGGCTGGAAAAGGAAATAAGGTAGATGACTAAAGCAGATAATGTCATTATACTGGAAGACTTCAATTACTCTCACATTGACAAGGTAAACATGTGCTCCAGTCATGCTGTAGAAATGAGATTCCTAGACATCATAAATGACTGTGCACAGGAGCAGATGGTCACACAGCCAAACAGAGGAGGTGATGATCTTGGGCTTAGTTCTGAGAGGATCTCAAGACCTCGTGCGAGATGTAGTGGCCACTGCACCAATTGGGAACCATGACCCCAATGCTATTATGTTCAGAATCCAGGTCAATGGAAAGTTACCCCCAATGGTCAGAACGGTAACATTTGATTTCAAAAGAGGGAACTTTACAAAAATGAGGGGAATAGGTAAAAGGAAGCTGAAAAGGAAACACAAGAGAATCAAATTCCTAGAGGAGGCTTGGAAGCAATTTAAAACCACACTAATTGAAGCCCAGACAGAATAATTTCCACAGGTTAGGAAAGGCACTGCCAAGTCTAAAATTAGGTCTGTGTGGTTAACAACATAAGTCAGGGAAGCTATAAAAAGTAAAGAGGCTTCTTTTAAAAAGTGGAAGATCTGCCCCCAGTGAATTGAATAGGAGGGGCTCTGGCAAAAGAAATGCAAGTCAATAAATAGGCATGCAAAAAGAGATTTTGAGGAACGGGTTGCTAAACCATCCAAGACAAACAATATTTTTTAAAATATATATATGCATATATCTGGGCAGGAAACCAGCCAGAGAAGCAGTTGGGCCTTTGGATGACAAAGAAATAAAGGGATTGCTGAAGGAAGACAAGGGGATGGCAGAGAACCTCAATGACTTTTTTGCTTCCGTGTTCACTGTGGAAAGTACGGGGCATGTACCCAAGCCACAGTCCCTATTCTCAGGAAGAGGGAGTCTGAAGAACTGACCCAAGTTGAGGTGACCAAAGATGAAGTTCCAGACGTATTGCGGAAATTAAAAACCGATAAATCTCCAGGTCCTGATGGCCATGAGGCCAAGAGTTCTTAGGGAACTCAAATATGAGACAGTTGATCTACTGACTGGTATAGGTAGCCAATCACTAAATTCAACCGCTGTACCAGAAGACTGGAGAGGAGCAAAATTTTAACCCATATAGGTAACCATATAGGTAACCCATATAGATAACCGATCACTAAATTCAGCTGCTGTACCAGAAGACTGGAGAGTAGCAAATTTTTAAAAATGGATCCAAAGGGGAAGCGGAAACAGTCCAGTCAGCCTAACATCTGACCCAGGCATATTGGTAGAAATTGTAATCAAACTTTGAATTACTAGGCACATGGGGGAACAAAGCCTGCTGAGGGGAAATCAGCATGGCTTCTGCAAAGGGAAGTCCTGCCTCACCAACCTTTTGGAGTTCTTTGAGAAAGTGAACAAGCATGTAGACATTACAGACTTGGGCTTTCAAAAGCCTTTCCACAAGGTTCCTCACCAAAGGCTCCTGAGTAAACTTAGCAGTCATGGGATAAGAGGGCGGGTTAAACGACAGGAAGCAAAGACAGTTCTCACAATTCTCACAATGGAGGGAAGTAGGCAGTGGGGTCCCACAAGGATTGGTACTGGGGCCAGTACTGTTTAATTTATTCAACAATGATCTGGAACTGGGAGTGAGCAGAGCAGTGGCCAAGTCTGCAGATGACACAAAAGTATTCAGGGCGGTGAAAACCAAGGCTGACCGTGAAGAGCTCCGAGGGGATCTCCACAAAATGTGGGTGACAGTGTGGCAAATGAAGCGCAGTGCTGGTAAGTGTAAGGTGGTGCACACTGGGACAAAGAATCCCAACTTAGGCAGTACAGGCTAATGGGGGTCTGAATTTGCTGAGGGAAAAAGTTCTTGGGGTTGCAGTGGATAGTTCAATGAAAGGGTCAACACAGCATGCTGCTACAGTGAAAAAGGCAAACTGTATGTTAGGGATTATTCGGAAAAGAGACTGAGAACAGAACGGCCAGTATTATAGTGCCGCTGTACAGAGCTATGGCACAGCCTGATTTGGAATACTGTGCCCAGTTCTGGTCACCGTATCTCAAAAAGACATGGCAGAGCGGGGAAGAGTGCAGAGGAGGGCAACCAAGATGATTAAGGGGCTGGCACACCCTCTCTATGAGGAAAGGCCGAAGCGTCCGGGACTTTTCAGTTTAGAAACGAGATGTCGAAGGGGGGACGTGATAAAGGTTTGTAAAATTATGCAAGGGGAGGAAAGAGTTGACAAAGACAACCTTTTCTCTCTCTCCCAAAATACTTGAACTCAAGAATGAAAGGAAATACTGCTTTACACAGTGAGTGATTAAAATGTGGAATTCGCTGCCAGAGTATATGGCGGTGGCCACAGGCATAAACATCTTTAAAAAGAGATTAGACAGATTCAGGGAGGATACGTCTATCAGCAGGGGTCATTTCGTAGAAAAAGAGGTGCAGGGGCTCATTAGCATACCTGCTATTAGCATAATCATTAGCATATACCACACCCCCTGACATCACCGAAAGTGTGTCAGAAGGGGAAGCAAAAAGGGGGAGGCATCTTCAAACGCCTCCCGTTCCCTTCCCCAGCCGGCCTGCCAATGCGGGGGGGAAGCGAAGCGAGAGGGGGGTTAAAGTTTAAACCCCTTCCTTCTAGAGTCACCCTGCAGGGGCGGCAGGATCTTTCCTTTATATTCTATGGCCCCATAGAATACAATGGAAAGATCATGCTGCCGCTGCTGCACGACTCTAGAGAGAAGGGGTTTAAACTTTAAACCCCCTCTCACTTTGCTTCCCCCCCAGCCTGCCTTGGCAGGAAGCCATGCATTTAAATCCCCTCCCCCAAGGAAAGCGGAGAGGCTCAGGGGGAAAGGAGTGGCTGGAGACAGGAAGGGGAGCCAGGCTGACATGCCCAGCTTCCCTGCGCGATCTTCTCCAAGTGCCCGGCAGCTGTGGGGCACTCGGAGAAGATCATGCAGGGAAGCCAGGCATTTAATTCTCCCCCCTTGGGAAGGGGAGGAAACTGGAATCGTTACTGCTGGGGGGCTCCGGCAGGAAATGGCCCCTGTCTATCAGTGGCTATTAGCCATGGTGACCGAGGGGAACCTCCACATTTAGAGGCAGTCAACCTCCGACTCCCAGAGCCAGGAAGCAACACCAGGGGAAGGCCTTGGCCTCTCTGCCCTGTTGTTGGTCCTCCAGGAGGCTGGGCTAGAGGGACCAGTGGTTTGATCCAGCAGGGCTCTTCTGATGTTCTTATGAAGGTCTCGGCCTCCATGCCCTGATGTTGGCTGTCCAGAGGAACTAGTTGGCCACTGTATGAGACGGGATGCTGGACTAGTCAGACCAGTGGTCTGATACAACAGGGCTCTCCTAATGTTCTTATGAAGGCCTCGGCCTCTGTGCCCTGTTGTTCACCCTCCAGAGAAACTGGTTGGCCACTGTGTGAGACAGGAGGCTGGACTAGATGGACCACTGGTCTGATACAGCAGGGCTTTCTTATGTTAACAGAACAACGCAGCTTCGTTTGATCACGTGATATGGTAAGCAGGCAAAAAATTAAAAAGGGATTCAACATCATCTCTGTTCCCACAGCAGCTATCTCTGCTCGGCATGCAGGTCCATGTAGGTGCACGGAGTCTTTAACAAGGTGACACTTTAATCTGTGTCACGAAGAAAAGCCAAGAGAGGGTGATGAGACCAGAGACGGGAGGCACAAAGCAACGGTGAGGTGGTCCAGTTCTCACCGGCCAGAGTCTCCTGAAGCTGGCAGCACGTTAAGATCCAGCCCGTCTCGCAGCCCTTCATTCTCCCCCCTTCTCTCCCCGGCCGCTCAAAGTCCAGCATCATGTGTGGAAACAGGCGGATCAGATCCCCCGGAGAAAACGTCTGCTGTGGAGGGTGGAGACAAATCAAGACGGGTAACCACGTTTGTCTGTAGCGGCAGAAAAGTGCAAGAGCCCAGTAGTGCCGTAAAAACTAACAAAATTGGTGGCAGGATATAGCTTTTGTGAATCACTGCTCACTCCTTCAGATACGAAGTATCTGAAGGAGTGAGCAGCGATTCACAAAAGCTATATCCTGCCACCAATTTTGTTAGTGAGCAGTGACTTACGAAAGGTCACAAATTTTGTTAGTCTTTAAGGAGCTCCTGGACTCCTGGAGGGTGGATTCTATGGCCCTGTCGCCCCGCTAAGGTCTCTCTAACCTCTGGAGGCTCCACCCCTCGTGGGGAGAGACCAGTGAAATGGCATTTCCTGTGGAGGTGGCGCCAGGGGCAGGTGGAAGGCCCTCCCACAGGAAGTTCAGCTAGGATCTGCTTTTCTCAATCTTAAATGGCAGATTGAAAGAGGAGTTATTTGCCCACATTTTAAATTAAGGTGCCGATTTCCCCCCTCTATTAGTTTCTTGCTGTTGTTTTACAATCCGCTGGGCCTGTGAGTTTTTTTAAATCATTTTATTGGCTGTTTGAAAGATAGCGCACAGTCACCAGTAAAATAAAGTTGTTATTTTTTAAAATGGAAACTGTCTTGGAAAACAATTTTGAAAGATGGAGTAGAAATAATTTCAGTGAATAAAAGACATGGTGCCGTGAGAGCAAACCTTCCTTCCAAGCCCTAATGCAGGGATCCCCAGTTTGGTGTAGTGGTTATCTGGGAGAACTGGGTTTGATTCCCCACTCCCTCCACTTGCAGCTGCTGGATGACCTTGGGCAAGCCATAGTTCTGGTCTCTCAGAGCTGTTCTCTCAAGGGCAGTTCTGTCAGAGCTCTCTCAGCCCCACCCACCTCACAGGGTGTCTGTTGTGGGGAGAGAAAAGGGAAGGGAGTTTGTAAGCCGCTCTGAGACTCCTTTGGGTAGTGAAGGGCGGGGTAGAAACCCAATCTCTTCTCTTTTTCTTCTTCTTCATGGTGCCCATGGGCATCATGTTGCCCACTGAATACTTTCCTGGCACCCGAGCATTTCTAGTAAGTGGGTGAGGACAGGTCGGGCTTTTGCCCAGCAAGGTCACTGAGAGGCCACTGAAGATTTAATTGGCTGGCCAGATCAGGTAAGCCTTGGCTGCCTTCTGGTGGCTGGCTCCACCTCCTGTGGTGGCCATTTTCTGGCTGCACCCACAACACTGTGCTGGCATTCCAAAGGTGCCCGCTGGGGAGCCCTGCCCTCCTGGGATCATACGGTGCTGGAGACACTAAGAGGCAACCGCCTTGTGCATGCACATGCATGCAAACACACACACACACGGCCATTTTTAGGCAAGATCTGCTACCCCATAAGGGCACCACCCAGCCTGATCGCAGCCAGCTTTGCCACTCTGTAATTCAGAAAGGCCGCAAGAGCTCATTGCTATTCATGTAAAATAGCTGATTGGAAAGAGTCACGTGAGCATGGAAACAAGAACCCGGTGGCAGGATGCGGTTCGTAAATCGCCTCCTTTGTGGGCTGTTGTCACCAAGTGCGTTCCCAGCCTCAACATAATCCTTTCATGTGTTAATGCTTAACATTCCATGTGGCTAAGGCCAAACAGCGCTAAGGTAATATCAGTTGAGCCCAGCCTTTGACTGTTTTTATTGCCAAGATTACAAGGCTTTAACCTCCCTTGCCACCAGCAGGCTAAAATTGGACACTTTGTTCACAACGTTATAAAGGAGCCCTGGGATAGAATTATGAAATTACTCAAGTCTGTTTTCCCCCCTCGTATCGGCAATTAAAAACAAATATTGTGTGTGAGAGCGAGGCAGGTCTCTAAGGAAACAAGCTTATTAAAGCACAAATTTGCTTCCCCTTAAATTCAAGGAACAAACTGGAATTGAAAAATGCAGGTACAGGCAAAAGTTTGGCACCTAGCAGAGGAGTTTCGCAACCGCAAGACTATTTTGCAACACAACCCAAATGTCAACAAACTGCAACAACACCCCCACACACACATGCCAAGAAAGTCACACCTCAAACTGTATGCACAGTGAAGCAGTCAGGCAACCAACAGCATGAAGCCATGTTTTTGGCCCATCGCCCCCAGAAACCTCAGGAAGTACACAAGAATCTTCCTTCCTCCATTTCACAACAACCTCTAGAGGTAGGTTAGGCTGAGAGAGGATGGCTGCTCCAAGGGGTTGTGACCAAGTCCTCTTCTGGTCCTGGAGTGACACTCCAACCACCTCACCACACTGGGGTCTCACAAACTCACACGTTCTAGACGAACAATGCTCCTCTGGTTATACAAACTGGCCCCAAATGGCAGTATTAGACAGCTACTTAAATGGATTCCTCCAGAAGAGAATGTATGAGGGCCAGCGGGTGATCTCCACCCATTGTAATGCACCAGCATGGCAAACACCGTGGAGCAGAGTGTGGCTCTTACAAAGCACTAACATATTCACGCATCCTTGCGCTCACACCCAGAGCTCTTTGTCATGATTTGGTCCATGCTTAGTTCACACTCAGGTTAGACTACTGCAATGTGCTGTACTTGGGGCTGCCTTCAAAAATGGCCTGGAAACTTCAGTGGGTCCAACATGCAGCAGCCAGGCTATCATCAGGGGTTGGTTACAGGGATTGCATCACCCCTGCAATCTGCAGTGGTTGCCAACTCCATGCTGGGAAATTCCTGGAGATGTTCAGGGTGGAGCATGGGTAGGGCAGGGTTTAGGAAGGGGAGAGGGACGGAGGTTTGTCTGGTCCCTCTGGGCAGCTGGTGAGGGATGGGCTTACCGGGAGCAGGGAGTTTCGTCTGATAATTTGGCGATGTGACCATGTGACTTCCAACGTGACTGGGAAGTGTTGTAGGCATGTAGGGGACATCAAGGTGACACTCTGGCTTTGGGGGGGAAACTATGGTAGATTTAGCTTCTATCATAGAGTTTTTGCCCCAAGCCCAGAGCAAGGAAGTCACATAGGCACGTCACTAAAACAACCTGTCTTTTGAGGGGATAAGCCGCCCCTCCCCCACTGGCCAGCTGATCGTCAGCGGAGAGGGCCTGGCAGCGGGGGACCCCTCTCCCCACCGGGGGGCCTGGCAACCCTAGGGGGACTGCAACAGGGTATAATGCCATAGCGCCCATGCACCAAAGCAGCCATTTTGTCGGGGGAGCTGACTTCTGTCATCCAGAGATCTCTCATAATTCTGGGACCTCTCCAGGCCCCACCTGGAAACTGAGACCCCTAATGGGTACCTATCTGTTTCTGGGCACAATTCAAAGTGCCAGTTTCCTCCCAGACCACCTCCTCCCAGACCATCTAGCCCACCAGTTAAGACCTGCCTCTCTGTGTCCCCGCCTTCAGAGGAGAGGCAGGTGGTGACTAGAGACAGGGTCTTTTCTGGAGTGGCCCCTTGCTGGTGCAATGGCCTCCCCCTTCAAGGCTCACCTGGTATGTACTTTACTTTCATTTAGGTGCCACACTAGAACTTATCTTTTACCCAGATTGTTAATTAGGAGTTTTCTCTTTCGGGCTGTTTGATGGTCTGTTCTTGGTCCCGATTCCCAAGCAGTGCTCCCTCTAAGCTGTGGAGTCCTGTGAGCAAAAATTCTCCTTTGTGAGCTGCTGGCATTAAAGTTGTGAGTGAGCGATTTGGCTACTGCATAAATTAGTTTGCTCTGGAGCCACCCCTTCCTGAGCTGAGACAAAAGTGTGTGAGCCGGAGGCTAAAAAACTGTGAGCTAGCTCACACTAACTCAGCTTAGAGGGAACACGGGTCCCAGGTGGCTACTTTCCCCCTTGGTTTTTTTGTCCTTGGGCTTGTTTCAACAGCTTGTTTTCATGCTGATAATTTATTCCTTTAATTGTAAGCCATCTTGAACAGGATTCTGGACAGGCGGCACAGAAATCTCCTAAATCAATAAGTATCCAGGCCACTTAATGTCTTTTCCCTAGAAATTACGAAGTCTGGAAGGAAACCTTTTTCTCTATGGTATTTTTAATGGAGATTTGGGGCAGGAGGAAACCAAAACACGCAATAAGGGCATTCTTATCAAACTTACAATTTATTTTACAGCTTAAACACTGTGAACTGTAATATTTAAAATACTGATGAAATTTAATAGAATAAATGCCTTATTTTGTCCATACAAAATTGCAAATGAACCCCACACTAGAAGGAGAACGGGGATGCTGAAAACAGCTGCAGCCTCTGCTCTCTTACCTGCTGTCTCTTGGTTTCTGCCATCTTGGGAGGTTAGGGGCAAAAAAGCTGAAAACAGGAACAATATATTTTGCCAAAAACAGGAGAAGGTTTTAGAAACATTCTCCAGGTATGCAGGCCTAGGTATTAAAGACTACCAGCAGACTTGGATATTGAACTAAATGCTGCAAACCTGACCTCTTCAACCATATATCAGCAGCAAACATAAAGTGTGGCAGACTCATTGAGGGCAAAACCATAAACAATAAAGATATCCTTGGCAAGGATACATGAATTATCTTATGCTGTGAAGTGTCTTATATAATGGTCTTTATTTAACGCTGCCCGTAGAGCAGCTTTTTGTCTTTTAAAAAACCCACCTTTAAGAATACCTGGCCCATCCCAAGAGCAAAAATATTTCACTGGAATCCCCCACAAGCTCTGCACCCATCCAGGGCCGCCAGAAGGGTTCATTGTCACACCAGCATAGAACAAAGAGGCACAGAAAGGGTGCTTAGTCTCAGATTCAGATTTATTAATATGGCCAAAGGTAAAGGTTCCCCTGCTCGAAAGCCAGTCGAATCCGACTCTAGGGTTGCGGTGCTCATCTCCGTTTCAAAGCCGAAGAGCCAGCGCTGTCCAAAGACGTTTCCGTGGTCATGTGGCCGGCATGACTAAACACCAAGGCGCACGGAACGCTGTTACCTTCCCACCAAAGCAGTACCTATTTATCTACTTGCAATTTCTTGCTTTCAAACTGCTAGGTTGGCAGGAGCTGGAACTAGAGACGGGAGCTCACTCCGTCTTGCGGCACCCAGGTCTTGAACTGCTGAACTACTGACCTTCCAAAGCCTGCAGTTTAGCGTCTTAACCACTTGAGCCACCGCAGCATAAATCACAAACACGCATATACATAAAAGAATAAACAGAATAAACAGATAATAAAATATAGAAATATAATTTAAATTTGATAAAGCATATCTCAGATTTTAAATAAATATTACCATATTTTTCGCTCTATAACACGCACCTGACCATAAGACACACCAGGAAAGCCGGCGCTGGGGCTGGGAGGGAAGGGGCAGAAGTTAGAACACCCGCCCCTTCCCTGGCTTTCCTGGGCGCGCCCGCTTCTGGAAAACCGGCGCTCCACCCCCCCCCCCCAACGTGCACTCTTTTTTGCAGTGTTCACTCCATAAGATGCACACACTTCCCCCCCACACTTTTTTTGGAGGGGAAGTGCGTCTTATGGAGTGAAAAATACGGTATATTAAATTTAAGAACCGCTGCTTAAAATAACTTTACGGATTTTGTTCGCGCCCGCAAAAAGCTTTGCACAAGAAGCTGCGATTTCTGGATTTGCACTGGTAAGGAACTTCCTAGTAATCTCAGAAACAAGGCAGTCCCGTGGCTTCCTAAGGAAAGGAAGAATGAATTTTGCACAAATTTCTTGGTAGAAACCACACTGATACAAGACATGTTCTATAGCTTCAACCATACCAGCTCCACAGGGGCAAACCCTCTCATACATGGGGGTGCTTAGTCTCTGGACTGTATATATGGGCAGGAGGGACTCCTATAGACCACAAAGAGATGCCCAGGGCTTGCCATAAGAAAGCAAAGAGCAGGGGAACAGGCCTAGCTGTAGCCAAAGGGTTCCCATCCTCCAGGTGGGCCCTGGAGATCTCCCGGAATTACATCTGATCTCCAGGTGACAGAGGTTGGCTCCCCTGGAGAAAACGGCTGCTTTGGAGGGTGGACTCTATGGCGTCATGGGGCGCGATCCCTGGTCTGTGTCTCCTCAAATAGTCCGCAGTCTCTGGCCTACCCCCATCAGATACACCACATCTTCTTATTAAAGAAATAAAGGCCTGGCCACCCTGAAAAGTGAGGTGCCTCAAATGAAAAGCGGCAGGCTGGTACAACTTCTGTGTGCAAGTGCTGTGTGTAAAGGCCAGCCGCCTCTTGTCTTGACTGGTACTTCTCCACCAGTTAAATCCTTCCCTGCAAAGACTTACGGCTTTCGTATCACTCACTACAGCCTAGAGGCAGGAGAACAAGCCCAACCTATAAATTTGCCACCTGGAGTGATCTCCTTAACACCTTCCCAGTTGTAAACCACAGGTGTGCAACCTGTTCTTCCCATTCCTGAACGTGTTCTCTTTCCCCGCCCCTGCAGACTGCAGCATTTCAATCCACCGCAGAATCGGGCTTACTATAAAACTCCCCTGGGACCACAGAGCAAGCAAGGAACAATGGAAGGATTGCAAGGGAAAGAGGCCACCCAGACAAATGCAAATGTCCTGCGTCATCCACAGCCAAACCCCCGCCTGCCCTGGCCTGGCCTGGCCTCAGTCTGGAACAAATTCTGCAACAGGCAAGAAACAGCTGAAAAGCAGGAAAGATGAGGAATCCAGTCACGATCCAGAGGAGGCGAGAGCCTCACAAACAGCCAGACCTTTCTCGGAAGCCAGTCACAGCAACCCTTGCTGCTGAGGAATTCTGCAGCTGCCCAGTTTGAAGGGTTCTGCTGGCAACTGGTGCATTCAGAGGAAGTCGTGGCTGCGAATTGCTCTCATATGTGAGTGTGCACAAACACAAGAAGCGGCCTCGGGGTAAAACAGACCCTTGGTCCATCAAGGTCAATACTGTCTACTCAGACTGGCCGCCACTCTCTAGGGTCTTTCTCATCACCTACTACCTGGTCTTTTTAAGCGGAGATGCTGGGGATTGAACCGGGGTCCTTCTGCATGCCAAGCAGATGCTCTGCCACTAGGGTTGCCAGTCTTACCTGGCTGCTGGCAGAGAGGGGGCCCAGTCTTCTTCCAGGAGTCTTCTTATGCACGTGCTTTGTGTGCGCACCATGATGACATCGCCCAGTGACATCATCACACAGGGGATGTTGGGCAGGACGGTCTAGCATTTGGGAAAAAAAAAACCCCTCTATGGTCACCATAGAGTTTTTGCCCGGATGCTAGAGTGTCCCCCACGCAACGTGCCTGGTGTGATGGCATCTCTGGTTGATGTCATCGGGCCAGGCATGTCAGATGGGATGGGGCTCTTTGGGGGCAGGGCTCTTCGGGGTGGGTTGGGGCTCCTGAAATCAGGGGGTGGCGGCAACTCTATCTGCCACAGAGCCACAGAAAAAGATACCACAGAGCTGAGTATGGTGCAGAAAACGGTTAGAATGCCTTCCCAGCGAGTAAAGACTAAATATAAAATTATGCATGGGCCCGAGACATATTTCCTTCTGCCATATTATCAGTTCTTGGAAGCATGCAATGAAGTTGATGGGTGGAGAAAATAAAGTACTCCCACAGGCGATAATGACTTACCTCGTTTCAGAAGGCAGGCATGTCGGTCTGCGGCAGAAGGGCTGGATTCGAGTCCAGCAGCACCTGAGAGACCGACAAGACTTTTGGAGTGTGAGCTTTCGAGAGTCAGAGCTCCCGTATACAGCTGGGCTTGCCGCTTGCATCTGACAAAGGGAGCGCTGACTCCCCAACGCCCGTCTCCAGAAAACCTTGTTGGCTTCTAAGGGGCCCCTGGACTCAGATCTGGCTACCGAGTCCTGCACTACTGGTGCAGTGATGGGCACCAATTTAGGCGGCTATCAGCCACTAGGTCTAAAATGAAACCTCTGTGTCCAGACGCAGTCAGGCCCCTGAATCCCAGGTGCTGGTCGCTGGGTGGAAAGGGAAGATGGACTTAGATGGGCCGCTGGTCTGATCCAGCAGGGCTGCTCTTATGTTCTCTTATGCATCTCCTTCAATAGCTTACAGTTAGGAAGAGGGACCCATCCAAGCCTACCTCAGCATCCAGTTTTGGCAACAGGCGGCTGCTGTAAGAAAGCACCCGTTTAACTCAGGGAGGGCATCAGCATCCTTCCGTCACAAGGATCCCCAGCAGTGTTCCCTCTAAGCTGAGTTAGTGTGAGCTAGCTCACAGTTTTTTAGCCTCTGGGCTCACATATTTTTGTCTTAGCTCAGGAAGGAGGGCTCCAGAGCAAACTAATTTATGCAGCTGCCAAATCGCTCGCTCACAACTTTAATGCCAGTAGCTCACAAAGGAGAATTTTTGCTCACAAGACTCCACAGCTTAGAGGGAGCACTGATCCCCAGCATGGGGGCACATGGGCACCATGGCCACCAATGCATGCATCCCCCCCCATCAGCATCTCTTCCAAAAGCAACAAGCCAGTCCTGGATTTCCTCTGCCTCACTGGCATGCAAGGGGCTGCAGGAAAGCCCAATAAGTTTGCCCAGAGAGCCCATCCCAAACAGCTACGTGTCAAGCTCGGGCCTTGATTGCCAAATATTTCCTATTTCCTACACTCATGTTCTGTTTCATTATTCCATTGGTTGTGGATTCACATGTATTCTTATCTGGTTCCTGTGTTGCATGCAACCTTGCCCTTTCCCATTGCTGTTCATCATCTCTGCTGGGAACTGGGGGGAGTAGAAGTGTTTGGCTGTCTGCGTTCCTTGGTTAGTGTCAGCTCATAACAGTTCTCATGCAGTGAGAACACCTTGGGAAGTATATGATCTCATTGTTCTGTGTGACCTCGTAGTCTGGGGATAATGTAACCATTAGCTTGCAGGTGTTAGAGGTAGTCACTAGGGCAGGGGCAGACATGTAGCGGGCTGAATGGGAGCAATGATTGGTCGCTTGGCATTTGTGGAATTTCTTGCTTTCAGTATATTGGTGGAACTGGCGTCTAGGGCCCAGTTCTGACACAGAAGCTGTCTATGCTTATAACCTCTCTACCTCTTAATACACAAATCTTGCTGACACAAGAGTGTTTGTGAGAGTGATTGCATCCAGGACTTGATACTACATCCCCTTCCAAGGACAACGCTCAGCTTAAAACCACACAGTGTCTTGTGGCTGGCCATGCCCTTTCCCTCCCCCACAGACATTCTGTGGCACTGCCCACAAGCCGTTTGCCAGATACCAGGAGTTCCCAAAGGCTCAGCCCAGAGCAGGGAGCCCTGGCTTGCCACTGACTGTCACAACTGACAGCACAAACAGGAGCAGATGACAACTAAGGAGCTGAGCTTCCCTGCACTTTGCAGCTACAGGAGCCCAACCAGACTTCGTGTTCAGCCTGAGACGCAACTTGCATCAATGACCAAAGAGTACCATTTACAAACTATGACAGCGTTTCCTGGAAAAGGCCCAAATGATGTAGTGGTACTCCGAAACAAGGGGAACACATGATTTCTTTGTGGGTGGGGGTAAATCAGACATGGGAGTCTGGTGATCAGGCATGAAAGACAATGAAGCACAGACTTCCTAACCTATTAGCTGCTCTAGGCCCACGGGATCCCACAGAGTCCACTGAGAAGTCTCCTGCCAAGGACTTTTCAGAAAGTGGGAAAGGCTAGTGGGGCTTTTGCCCAGGAAGGATTTGGGGGGGGGGGACACTGGGGTTTTGACTGGCTGTGCAGATTTTGTAAAATGGTACCTTGGAAGCATCTGCCACCGCAGCACAAAGATCTCTGCTGAAGGGAAGCCACAGCCGCAATTCGGTGTCTGGCTGCCCCCCCCCCCCGTTGTGGTTGCCCCCACACCATGCCTGTGGCCTGCCAGAATTCAAAATGTGCCCGTGGGCTCAAAAAGGTTGGGGGCCCTGCTCTAGATGAAAAAGGGTACAATAGCCAGGTTACGCTTCTGGTAGTTACCACGTGGTCAGTAATCTCTTTTCAGAACTTTGCGTTGGGGGGGGGGTTGTTCCTCCCCTTCTGGATTTACTACCAAAGCCAGCTGTGCCGTAAACTCAATTCTGGGGAAAACGCAGGGAGAGTACTTTTCTGCAATCGTCTTGTCTGGGCTATTTATTTCACATGCAAAACAGTGACCCCAGGTGGGTTTGAGAAATCAGAGTATTGCCAGGCAGCCTTAACAGAGTCAAGAAGGCCAAAAGTCTAGGTGAGCGGAACTGGTAATGCTAAGCCTGTGCAAGAAGACTTGCTGGGCAAAAGCACCCAGCTGGCCCCACTCACTTTCTAAAAATTCTTGGTGGGCACCAGGAAAGTTATTGGTGGGCACCATGGTGCCCACGGGCACTGAGCTGGAGACCCCTGTGCTAAGGGGCAGCCTGGCAAGTCTGGACTATATTCTTGCATTATAGAAGCCAGACAGCTGAGGGATAAAGACCGGCAGCCGAAAGCACGCAGCAAGACGTGCGTCTTTACAGACCAAAGGCATCCTAGATCTGTACAGCACGAAACAGGCATATTTGAATACTGAGGCACAGGTATTTGTCTCTTCACTACACAGTTGGAGACAATTACTCAAATTTGTCCCAGTCCCAAGGGTTCACAGTAAAATAGCCAATTTAAATATGGAGGACATCTAAACAAATGGGCTTGAAGGCAACGGGGGGAGGAAACAAACCTTACAATTTACATGAATGTGTTCCCAGAAAAAGAAGTCCCCTTTGACCATTGAGAAGTGGCAAGAAATCAACCCCCCCCCCCAGAAAAAAGGGGGGCAGAAAAAGGAAATGGAGAATTAAGCAGGGAGGAGATGGGACCGTTTGCAGGCGCGAGCAAAAATGTACAGCCTCTTCAGAGTATCCCCAATTAATCATACAGCCAACTTGCCAGTGGTTGATAATCCCCAGGAAATCACAGGGGATACTTTCCCCAGCAAGCTCTTTTCATTTCGGCTGCGATGCAGGCACTCTTGTTATAAAAAATGGAATGTCTTGAAAGGGATGCTCGCCTCACAACCAGACGCCGTCTCTCTAATCAACAGAGATCAGAAGATCTAGGCCAGAAGCAAGTATGTCATCTGCAATGAATTCCAACTAATTCAGGAAAGAATTTCTCTAGAAATAACCACAGAAAGCTCTTTCGGTGGCCAACACATCTGCCTGATGCTTATGAAGCGAATCCAGACAATCAGCAAGGCACAGTTGCGGGAATGACTCAAGGGTGAGAGATACGAGTTCAAATGCAGCTCTGTCATCCACTCTGACAAATCGTTGCTCTGCACACACCCTCGTCTGTAATTATAGTGTAATTATAAATCTTTACAACTTTTGTGACAAATAAAGGGAAAGAACTGTTCAGCCAGCAACTTCTATGGAACAGTTCTGCAGAGGGGACCTGGGGATGGGAGGCAACATCAGAGCCTCACTTCCATGGAAAACCATAGAGCTCCCATTAATTCCTAGAGAGAACGTGATCTCACTTCCAGGTTTCTACAAGAAGTGATGTCATGTTCTTGGACTGGCTGGGTCCATTTTTGTTTGTTTAGCCTTCTCCAGCTGCTGCCCGGGGCACTGAGAAATGAGCTGGGGGCAGGAGATGCCCCGCCCCAAGCAGGGGGTTAGCACCCCTCTGTCAAATAGTAAGGATGTGGCATCTCAGCAAACAAATGAGCACAGCCAGCCCAGCTTGAGAGGCTTTTCAAATGGTGGCTCAGAGGTTAAGACGCTGGGCTGCAGACTGGAAGATCTGTAGCTCGGCAGTTCGAGACCCAAGTGCCGTGTGATGGAGTGAGCTCCCATCTCTGGCCCTGGCTCCTGCCAACCTAGCAGTTTGAAAACAAGAAACTGCAAGTAGATAAACAGGTACCACTTTGGTTTGAAGGTAACAGCGTTCTGTGCACCTCGGTGTTTAGTCATGCCAGCCACATGACCACGGAAACGTCTTCGGACAGAGCTGGCTCTTCATCTTGGAAATGGAGATGAGCACCGCCCCCTAGAGTCAGATTTGACTAGCTTTTGAGCAAGGGAAACCTTTACCTTTAAAGCACACATAGGCCCTTTGTCAGACCACTGGTGGGAGAGACGGTGCCAGACACATGAACACATGAACTTGCCTTATAAAGAATCAGTCCCGTGGTTCACCATGGTCAGTATTGTTTACTAAGACTGGCAGCGGCTCAGGCAGAGGTTTTTCACATCATCTACTGCCTGGTCCTTTTAGCTGGAGATGCTGGGGACCTTCTGCACCTGGAACCTTCTGCATGCCAAGAAGATGCTCTACAACTAAGCCAGAGGCCCTGAAATTGCCTGCTGCTGTGAGCAGACCGTATGCCCCTCGGTGCTTAAGTTTTCCACCAGCAATTAATTCCAAGCGGTCTCCACCTCACACAGAGCAACTGAATTCTGTTGCTTGGTTAATTGCCTGTTTACACAAGTGAGCTTCCTGTTGCCATTTCACCGCAAAAGACTTGCTTGCTCTCATCTCCAGGACAGATCTGCCCTGGTGACGGTGTTTTCCACCAGGAAATTATCCCACGCAAGCCCGCCCGAACCTATGTGCATTGCTCCTGTGCTTTTCAGCAGGCTGTGCTCCAAGCGCCCTCTGGTTTTTCACCACACGTCCACATAAACTGTTCTAAAACCACAAAAGGTTGCAGGTTTGCTGATGTGAGATAAGAACAAACACCCTGAACTGCAGAATGATCCTGTGCCATTATTTCACTGGAAAACACGGAAGCCAGCCTTAGCTTGGGTCCTAATCCTTGCTTCCTCCCCTCTAATGAGGAAAGCCTGGACCCTCAGAAGCTCAAAGCCCCAAAACCTTATTGGTCTCTCAGGTGCACCTGGACTCAAATCTAATGGTTTCCCCTACACAAGAACATAAGAGAAGCTGGTGTTGGGTCAGGCCAATGGCCCATCCAGTCCAACACTCTGGCACACAGTGGCCAAAAATACCAGGCGCCATCAAGAGGTCCACCAGTGGGGCCAGGACACTAGAAGCCCCTCCCACTGTTGCCCCCCCCAAGTGCCAAGAACACTGAGCATCCCTTGCCCCAGACTGAAAGTTCCTGTCCATACCTTGTGGCTAATAGCCACTGACGGACCTCTGCTCCATATGTTCATCCAATTCCCTCTTGAAGCCGTCCATGCTTGCAGCCGCCACCACCTCCTGTGGCCGTGAATTCCACGTGCTAATCAATCTTTGGATGAAGAAGTACTTCCTTTTATCTGTTCTAACCCGACTGCTCAGCAATTTCATTGACTGCCCACAAGTTCTTGTACTGTGAGAAAGGGAGAAAAGTACCCCTTTCTCTACCTGCTCTGTCCCACGCATAATCTTCTAAACCTCGATCATGTCACCCTTCAGACCGTTTCTCCAGGTTAAAGAGCCCCAAGTGCTTGAGGCATTTGTGCTCAAAAAAATTCAATGCCTTTTAATGAGCTGAAAAGCGCCCAGTGCTGGAGGGGTGCATTTGTTTGGCAGGAGAGAACCAAGGTTGGATACGGCAGACCATTCGATTTTAGTCCACCGTTTTGCCTCTCCCGGGATTCATGGCACAGCCTCCTCTTGGTCTGCCTTATTTCTCCAGGGACGCAGTCAGAGGGTGTTCTTTGGGGGCAGGGGATCTTCTGTGCGACCCTTGACCTGTGGGGTACCCCAGGGATCGGCCCTGTCCCAGAGGCTGTTTAACATCTGTGTGTGCCCTTTAGTGGAGCTCGTCAGGAGCTTTGGGGGTGGTTGCTGCCAGGATGCCAATGGCCCCCAGCTCTTCCCCCGGTTGGATAAACAAGCAAGAGTGGCTCTCTCTTCTCTGACCCAGCGCCCGGATGCCCTGGCCGGAGGGCTGAAGCACAGCCGGTTGGAACTTAGCCTATCCAAGACGGAAGTCATGCAGCTGCGCAAGACTGGGCCTGTGGGGGGACTGCAGCTTCTGGCTCTGGATGGGGTCCAGCTCTTTAATTAGAGTCTGGGGGTTCTGGCTGGATGCCTCTCTTGCCTTGGGCAAATGGGGGCCCAGAGTTGCAGGGCAGGCTCTTTTCTGTCTACTCCAGGCCCATCAGCTGGCCCCCGACTAGTCCCAGCCAGGCCTGGCCACAGAGATTCATGCCATGGTCACCTCCAAAACAGACTGCTGCAATTTGCTCAATGCAGGGCTGCTCTTGAAGGCACCTCAGAGGAGGAGGAGGAGAGGAGACTGGATTTATACCTCGCCGTTCACTCAGTGTCTCAGAGCGGCTTACAAACTCCTTTCCCTTCCCCTCCCCATAACAGACACCCTGTGAGGTAGGCGGGGCTGAGAGAGCTCTTTCAAGAACTGCTCTTTCAAAGACAGCTCTGACAGAACTATGGCTTGCCCAAGGTCATCCAGCAGCTGCAAGTGCAGGCATGGGGAATCAAACTTGCTTCTCCCAGATTAGAGTCCGTGCACTTAACCACTACACCAAACCGGCTCTCAGAGACTTCAGGCTGTCCAAAATGCAGCTGACCAAAATGCCTCAGTCTTCACAGAATACCAAGTCAGGTACAAGGTTTTGTATTGACCCGCAAGGCCTTGAGCAGTCTGGGACCAGCGTATCTGCAGCACCGCCTCCTCTGGTTATGGCCCCAGGAGAGCTTTACACTCTGCTGATAACAACCTGCTGGTGGTCCATGGCCCCAAAGATCCTCGACCAGGGACAGGGCCTTCTCGGTCCTGGCCCCAACCTGGTGGAACTCTCTGCCGAATACCACCAGGGCCCTGAGGGATCTTACGCACTTCCGCAGGGCCTGCAAGGCAGAGATGTTCCGCCAGGCTTTTGGTTGAGGACAGCAGTGGTGTGCTGCTGTGGCTGGCACCCTCCTCCTCTCCCCCTCCCCTTAATGCTGATCTTGTGTTCCTTCTCCCCCTGCCCAGAAAGGGACCGGGCAGTCCAGAACTGGGATTAAATTTTTAAGGATGCCATCTGGGACTTCTTTTCATCTGCTTTTTTTTAAAAAAAAAAATCCATTATTCCAATTTTGTTACTTTGAATTCTCAATGCTTTGTATTCGTTTTATGGCTTTGTGCCTCTGTTGTACATTGCCCAGAGCCCAGCACAAGCTAGGATGGGGCGATTAATAAATCACATAAATAGCAATAACAACATACAGACTTTCTTGAAGCAGCTGCATTGGATTCCTATTGGTTTCTGGGTCAAATTCAAGGGCCGGATCTGACCTTGTTGGGCTGGGCCATGTGTCTCATAAAAGGTAATGCCAGGTAGCAGGAAGAAGGAGAAGGAGAAGGAGAGGAGGAGGAGGAGTCTCAGAGCAGCTTAAAACTCATCTCCCTTCCCCTCCCCACAACAGACTTCCTGTGAGGTAGGCGGGGCTGAGAGAGCTCTGACAGAAACTGCTCTTTTTCAAAGACAGCTGTGCCAGAACTATGGCTTGCACAAGGTCATCCAGCCGGTCCAAGTGGCGGAGTGGGGAATCAAACCCGGTTCTCCCAGACTAGAGTCCGTGCACTTAACCACAACACCAAACTGGCACAGGACACAAACACAAAGGGGTTTTTTTAACTTAAAATAAAAAATACTTAAAACATGAGCACTCTTGCAATATTGTGTTTATTTAACAGTGTCTGATAACTGACACCTTTTGCTCTGAATTATTGCATCAAAATGTCTGTGCTGTTGCAATCTTGAGTATGCTGTTCAGGTGTGTATCTGTTAAGCTGCAAACCTACGATGACGCAGCAGCAGCAAAACTGGAAGAAGTAGAAGAAGGCCAGCTCCACTGTGGGCCTGACAGAAGCCCTCTGGGGGCCTGATCCAGCCCCCGGGCCACATGTTTGACACTCCTGCCCTAAACAGTCTCGGACGGTCATACCCGAGGGACTGCCTCTCCCATTATGACCCCCTCAGCAGCTGCGGCCATCATCTCGTGGCCTACTGGTGGTGCCAGGCCCCTGGGTTGCACATCTGGTGTCTACCAGGGCGAGGGCTTTTTCAGTCGTAGTCCCGTTGTGGAGGAATGCCCTCTCAGATGAGGCCAGGGCCGCGAGGGACCTCCCCAGGTTCCGCGGGGCCTGAAAGACAGAGCTCTTCCACCAGGGCTTTCCTGATTACAGTTTACCTGGGGAGCTTAACACTGGATCCACCCCTATCAGTTGTGAATTGCTTGCTTTTTATATTTTGTATTTATATACTCTTTTAACTATATTTATGGTGTCTGTTTTATACTGTTATGAAGTGCTCCGCCACTTTGTGGGGAAAGGACAGTAGATAAATTGAAATTATGAATAACCATACATAAGAGGAGTGCCTGGAGAAGAGAGGATGCTTCAAGAAAGTCTGCATGTTATTATTACTATTTATTTGATTTATTAATCGCCCCATCCTGGCTTGTGCTGGGCTCTGGGCGGTGAATGGGATAAATGTTTGAGAACAGGGATTGGAAACAAGGGTTTGGATCCAATCCCTGTTCTCAAACACATATCCCAGTTTCTCAAAGACCGGCACACGTACAGGCTGCTTCTTACTGCACAGACCTGGGATCCCCGGCCGATTCTGAGCGCAGGGTCCCCTTTGGGATTCTGGCGCCGTGGAAAGGGGGCCGCCACAGGAGAGTTGCCACCAAATGGCCGCTGCTGCTGGAGGCGGAGCCAGCCACAGATTGGCTGCCACGGCTCGCCTTCAGTCACACTCTCAAGATCCTTCTGCGCTGGTGGCAGCTGCCGCCAGGGCAACATCACGGACACTTCTTTAGAATATACTGACAAAATAATACCATAAAAACTTGTAAAGCAAGTGGAATTTTGATCACAGAGAGCTCACCGCAATAATATTCAAGGCAGAGCTGATAGATGCACAGACAAATTAAATAGCAGCTATTGTGTGTGCAAGAAAAGATTCACAGTTAAAATGAGAAAAGAAGAAGCAAACATCCATTTCCTCTTAGGCGATATGGATCTCCGAATGCCAGGGATTAGTTCCTTGGAGGAAATGTCAGCCTCTGAGGGTGGTCTCTAGGGCAGCACATCCCCTCCGAGCTCCCTTCCCAAACTCTGCCCCCAAATCTCCAGGAATTTCCCAACCTGGAGTTGGCAAGGCTTTGAGAACGTCAGAGACGTCTTTGCAGTCACCAGCAGCAGAGGAGGCGGCCAACCTGCATCTGAACGGCACCACTTGAGGCTGCCTGGGTCAGGGAAGTCACAGACCTCCTCCCTGCGGAACAAGCCCCCGCGTGCAGAAAGCTAGTGCGTAAGAGAGAAAGGCCTAGCCTTCTCCCTCGCAGGTCAGCTCCCCCCCCCATCTTGTGAGTTATATCAAGGTAACAAGTTGACAGCAGTATTCCCTCTAAGCTGAGCTAGTGTGAGCTAGCTCACAGTTTTTTAGCCTCCGGCTCACATATTTTTGTCTTAGCTCAGGAAAGATGGCTCCATGGCAAACTAATTTACGCAATAGCCAAATTGATCGCTCACAACTTTAAGGCCAGTAGCTCACAAAGTAGAATTTTTGCTCACAAGACTCCACAGCTTAGAGGGCACATTGGTTGACAGAAGCTGATTTTCATTGGTTTCCTCTTCTTAGGCCCACAATTTCCCATGGCTGAGAGTTCAGAAACCCTCCGGGAGGGGACGTCATGCAGCACAGGAGCAGAGATGTAAAAGCTCAGAAAGACCAGGGAAATGCAAGGAAACCCCTCCCCCCAATTATTCTGATGGGAAACTAGGAAAGTTGGAGAAAGACTGAGGGGAGAATCCTGTAAATATTCTTCCCTTGGAAAATGTGTAATGCTTTTTAAAACAAGTTTTACTCACAAAATCTGCACAGTATTCAATTCTTTCATTGGAAAAATTGGGAAATTTATGGGGGCATTGATAAAAAAAACCCTATGAATTTATTTTTCTTTTGGAATGAAGGTGGTGTGCGGAGACAGCACAGTGCGCAGCGGTTTTCCGTGTTCCAGCAGTTTTCTTTAGCACTGGTATGTAGAAAACGGAGGTATTTAAATTCCATAAAGCCAAGGAATGCCATTTTACTGTATATGCTAACAGATATATAAGTGACACATTTTATGTTGTTAAATATCAAACAACAAGTTTTGGTTTGATAGAAATAGAAGTACTGCATCCATTTCAATTTTATCCCCTTCCACACACACTTTTTTTTAAAAAAATGTTTTACTCCCATGGCTTTAAAACTTCCGGAGATTTTACATCTCTAGTGAGGAGGGAGCCTCACAGGAGAGCGCTTTTCTTCTCCCTTCTGTTGGCAGAGGCGCTGCCTTCTGTCAGGCAATGTGGCCCCACTGCAACTGTGACCCACGTCACAGGGAAGCTGAGAGAAGCAGAGAGCGCACTTTCCTTTTCCCGTCCCTCACAACCCACATCAAGCAGAAGTGGCACGAGGCGGACAGAGATGTCGTATTTCTCAGACAAGCAGAGCTTTCCTTTGAGTTTGGGCCAGACGTTTAACCAGGGCACAAATATCAGAGCAAGCCCCAGCCCCAGCCCTGTATGTGACTAACACAGACACCATTTCCCCAGGCGGTTTCAGCCACAGATCTCTGGTTTCTGTGTACTTGAGCCAGGGCAGAACAGGTGGAACAAGCTGTAATTCAACAAAGAAAGAAAGATACTCCTACTGACCTGGATAGGCTCAGTTTAGCCCCGTCTTGTCAGGTCTTGGGAGCTACGCAGGGTTGGCCCTGGTTAGTATTTGGATGGGGGACCTCCAAGGAAGACCAGGGTCGCTACGCAGAGGCAGGCAATGGCAAAACCACGTGTTCACCTTTTGTCTTGAAAACCCCTTGAGGGGTCACCATAAGCTGGGTGCTGCTTCATGGCACCTTTCCTCCATAACTACCACTTGCTACTATGCAGGGGTGGACTGGCCATTTCACTCCCAAGGGAAGTTCCTGCTAGGCCACTGCTCTGGAGGGCTGCTGGCCACCAGGAGCAGACAAGGCCGAGCCCCAGGAGCTCTGCTCAGGACCATGGGGGCCACTCAGAGCAGCCTGCTCCAGAGACATTCTGACTTCCCAGTCCATCCTAGCTATGTAACAGACACATCCCAGTCCCAAGAGGAAAAGCAGACAAGTCAAGAATGTCCTCTTAAGTCATAGAATCGAGTTAGGAGGGACCTCCAGGGTCATCTAGTCCAACCCCGAGCAATGCAGGAAATTCACAACTACCTTCCCCCCCCCACACACACACACACCCCAGTGACCCCTGCTCCACGCCCAGGAGATGGCCAAAACCCCTCCAGAACCCTGGCCAAACTGGCCTGGAGAAAATTGCTTCCTGGCCCCAAAGTGGTGCTCAGCAGTTTGGTGTAGTGGTTAAGAGCTCAGACTCTAAGCTAGGAGAACTGGGTTTGATTCCCCACTCCCTCCACTCGCAGCCAGCTTGTGTGACCTTGGATCAGTCACAAGTTCTTTTAGAGCTGTTCTTTCAAGGGCAGTTCTCAAGAGACCTCTCTCAGCTCCACCTCACAGGGTGTCTGTTGTGGGGAGGGGAAGGGAAAGGAGATTGTAAGCCACTCTGAGACTCCTTTGGACAGTAAAGGGCGGGGTATAAATCCAATTTCCTCTTCTTCCCCTGGCTTTCAGGCTCTGCTTCTGGGGCAAGGAAGGAGCCTTCAGTAGTCCAGAAAACTAGGATGGGACAGATCGGGTAGATGCCTTCCACTAGCAGAAGAGCTTTCCTACTGCCGGAGGAGCGTCCCCTTGGCACAAGTGAATCCTCTTGCACCAAGTGAAGTCTCCTTCTGCCAGAGGAAAGCTTCTCCGCTCCTAGAAGAGATCCAACCCTGGGGATATGCAGAAGCCGCCCTCACAGCTTGTCTGTTTTTTTAAGCTCGACCGTCGGGTTCTCCACATTTGCCTTGCAATGATTCGACTCTTTGAAAAACAGCCTTTGTCTCCAGGCTCAGAAGACGCAACCCAGCAAAAGCAGGCGGCACACGGCCAGGTGCAGTTGCATCCTTGAAACCCCACGACACTAGATTCTTTCAAAATATTTCTATCCTGCTCTTCCAAAATGCTCCTACTTTAAAATGCCCGCTGTTCAGCCCAACAGCTCCAGCAGGCCAGCTTCCCGAACACGCTTCGCCTGCCCTCGGTGCCACCGTGTCGGGAAGTCAGCCATCCCGGAGATTATCATCACATTATAGAGCATTTATATAATTATACCGAGGACTACTTCCGCTGCAAGGCAATCTCTTTCCAAACCCATATTCAATTAAATGCCTCAAGAACACTTAGCAAGGTCTGGGAGACCTTCAGGCCAACCTACACCTATAACTGTCTTAAGGAGGCAGGACTCTCACCCCACCAGCCTCAAAGTGGCTTGCAAAACACGCCTTAGTGTGCCTTCCCCAATATATGGCAGAGCGCATTTGTTTCCACATAGTGGCCGGGGGGGACATTGCAGAATAAATCCGAGAACCTACTTGGCAAGACCCCTACACCCAGCCTTCCCCCGCCCCCACCCCAGAGACCTCTGCTAACCGGGGCTGCCTTCTGGCTGCAGGACCACACGGTGAAGGTGATCTGTCCACACCCCCATGACGAAAACGAAAGACTCGCTCACTCTGTTTGCTCTCCTCAGTGCCAGAGGGCAGTTTCCTGGGTTCAGGCAAACATTCCATATGCCACAAATAGCAACAAAAACCATGACAGAGGAGCAGGCTTTCCGCATAGTCCTGATGCCAACTGAGTTTCACAACTCCCAGAGAGCCGCCCGGCCTTTGTTGGTGCAATTCAGTTATTTCAAAGAGACTATGCCTCCGATATGCTGCAGCCGGCATTTAATTCACCCCTGAAATCCAAGCAGTCTCTGAACCCTGACACAAAGTTCAGGGCTTAGGAACATGTTACAGAAAAATAATAACGAAACCACATCTGGAGTCTGTGCTTTAACTCGCCACGCTGAGGACTTTAGAGAGAACAGGTTTGCTGGGTGAACATACCTGGTGGAAGCTTCCTTAATCACAAAGAGGTCAGATTCTGACCAATTTGTGGCAATTCCCCCTGGTGCCGTGCCTCACAAGCACGGGGTCATGCCGAGGCATTCTGCACCTGCACGGTTGAGGCTGAGCACTTACCACGCAGGCGCAGAACAGCTTGGCACGGACCCCTGCTTGTGACAAGCAGCACCAGGGGGAACTGCCGTAAACTGGCCAGAATCTGACCTTGTTGCAACTGAGGGAGACTCCTTCTCATGCGTGAACTAAGTCATCTCATTTCCTGGAGAAGAGGCAGTATCGGACTATGGGGTCACAGCCGCTCAGGTGAAGAAAATGACCATCTTCTAGAAAGCGTGGCCCAGCTGACAGGTTGCCCCCCCCCCTTGGCACCTGCTCAGTTGGATTCACCCGTCCAAAGCAACCGGCGACAGATGAGCCATCATGTGTGGTACAGTCAGTGGCGTCTATTCTATTTTTAAAAAAGAATTTTATTAGTTTATATAAAGAAAAGGGGGAAGGGGAAAAGAGGGAGAGAAAGAAAAGTATAAAAGTATACAAAATTCCAATTTAGTACTTTGCATGCATATCTTATTGTTACAATTTCACAGCTATTTCATCTATCACTGTTATTATTCTTCACTTACTCTTGTCTTCTCTGTTCTAGAAGCGATCAGTGGGACACCCCCAAAGCAACCCTATGGCGACCTTGCAGGGTTTCCAAGGCAAGAGGTGTTCAGAGGTGGTTGGCCACAGCCTGCGTCTGAGCAGCAACCCTGGTATCTCCTGGTGGTTTCCCACCCAAGGACCAACCGGGGCTGACCCTGCTTAGCTGCCAAGATCCGGGAGAGGGTGGGGTTTGGGGAGGGGAGGGGCCTCAGCATGGTACCCCCAAAGCATGCAATGTGCCCAGTGTGTACATGTCACCCGGGAAAACCATAGAGTTTTCCATCGAGTGATTGTGGCTCCGCCCCCAACATGCCCGACGCAATGAGGTCACTTCCAGGTGACGTGCACACAGCGTGCGAGAGGTGTCCCGGAGACAGCCCTGGACTCCCCCGCTATTCAGCAGGTAAGACCTGGCAACCCTACAAGGTCATCATGTTGGCTGCAACTTGATAGCACAAAAAAAAAAAAAAGCTATTAGAAGGATCACGTTGCCACCAGAAATTCTCAGCACTAGAAATTTCTTAGGCAGACATTTAACAATATCTGCAAAAGTCTATAGGTACAAAACTCTGTAAACTCTCATTTTAACATTGTTTAAATTGGATTATTAATTATTATTAATTGTATTGTATTAATTGATGTAAACCACTGAAGGGGGCAGCAGCAGACGTGGGGGGTGGAGGGACCACTGCAAAAAAGCCATCTGATTGCAGGGCAAATCAGGCAAACAGGCAAACCCAAACTCATCTGAACACATTCTAGCAGCTTACCAAACAACCAGCTCCCCCCGCCTGCATCCAGCGTGAGATGAACAAGCAGGGGCTTGAGCACCCCTGACTGCAACTATGGGCACTTTCACACACACCGTATAAGGAACATAAGAACATAAGAGAAGCCAATGTTGAATCAGGCCAATGGCCCATCTAGTCCAACACTCTGTCACACAGCAGCCAAAATATACCAGGTGCCATCCGGAGGTCCAGCAGTGGGGCCAGGGCACCAGAAGCCCTCCCACTGCTGCCCCCTCCAGCACCAAGAATAGAGTGCATCACCTGCCCCAGACTGAGAGTTCTCATTCTATACCCTGTGGCTAATAGCCACTGGTGGACTTCTGCTCCAGATGTTTATCTAATTTCCTCTTGAAACTGTCCATGCTTGCAGCTGCCACGACCTCCTGTGGCAGTGAATTCCATATGTTAATCACTCTTTGGGTGAAGAAGTATTTCCTTTTATCTGTTCTAACCCGACTGCTCAGCAATTTCATAGAGTGCCCACGAGTTCTTGTATTGTGAGAAAGGGAGAAAAGTACTTCTTTCTCAACCTGCTCAATCTCATTCATAATCTTATAAACCTCGATCATGTCACCCCTCAGCCGTCATTTCTCCAAGCTAAAGAGCCCCAAGCATTTTAACCTTTCTTCATAGGGAAGGTGTTCCAACCCTTTTATCATTCTAGTTGCCCTTCTCTGCACTTTTTCCAGTGCTATAATATCCTTTTTGAGATGTGGTGACCAGAACTGTACACAGTATTCCAAATGAGGTCGCACCAATGATTTATACAGGGGCATTATGATACTGGCTGATTTGTTCTCAATTCCCTTCCTAATAATCCCCAGCATAGCATTGGCCTTCTTTATTGCAGCTACACACTGTCTAGACATTTTCAGCGAGTTATCCACTACGACTCCAAGATCTCTCTCTTGGTCCGTCTCTGCCAGTTCAGACCCCATCAACGTGTATTTATATTTAGGATTTTTGGCTCCAATGTGCATCACTTTGCACTTGGCCACATTGAACCCCATTTGCCACGTTGACGCCCACTCACCCATCCTCGACAGATCCCTTTGGAGTGCCTCACACTCCTCCCTGGTTTTCACCACCCTGAACAACTTCGTGTCATCTGCAAATTTAGCCACATCACTGCTTACTCCCAATTCCAAATCGTTAATAAACAAGTTAAAAAGCATCGGACCGAGTACTGATCCCTGTGGTACCCCACTGCTTACCACCCTCCACTGAGAAAGTTTCCCATTTATACTCACTCTCTGTTTCCTATTTATAAGCCAGTTTTTGATCCACAAGAGGACTTGTCCTTTTATCCCATGACTATTGAGCTTACTTAGGAGCCTTTGATGAGGAACTGTATCAAAAGCTTTCCGGAAGTCAAGGTAAATTATATCTATTGGGTCCCCCTTGTCCACATGTTTGTTCACTCCCTCAAAAAACACTAACAGGTTAGTGAGACAAGATCTTCCCTTACAGAACCCATGCTGAGTCTGCCTCAATAGTTTTTGTTCATTAATGTGCCTACTAATTCTTTCCTTAATAACAGTTTCCACCAACTTACCCGGTATCGATGTCAGACTGACTAGCCTGTAATTTCCCGGATCTCCCCTGGAGCCCTTTTTAAAGATGGGAGTGACATTAGCTACCTTCCAGTCCTCAGGAATGGAGGCAGATTTTAAAGAAAGATTACATATTTTTGTCAGGAGATCCACAAGTTCACATTTGAGTTCTTTCAGAACTCTCGGATGAATGCCATCCGGGCCTGGTGATTTATTAGTTTTTAAATTGTCCATCAGTCGGAGGACTTCCTCTCTTGTCACTGCAATCTGATTCAGGTCTTTCAAACCCCCTCCCAAAATCGGTGCTTCTGGAGTGGGCAAACACTTCTCCTCTTCCACAGTGAAGACAGAGGCAAAAAATGCATTCAGCTTCTCAGCCATTTCCCTATCATCCTTCACTACTCCTTTTACCCCTTGGTCATCCAAGGGCCCCACTGCCTCCCTGGCTGGCTTCCTACTTCTAATGTATTTGAAGAAAGTTTTATTGTTGGTCTTTATGTTTTTTGCGATATGCTCCTCATATTCCCTTTTTGCTTGCCTGATCACAGACTTGCATTTTATTTGCCATAGTCTGTGTTCCCTTTTATCAACCTCACTAAGACTAGCTTTCCACCGCTTAAAGGAATCCTTCTTACCTTTTACAGCTTCCATTACTTTATTTGTTAACCATGCAGGCTTTTTTCTATACCTATTTGTACCTTTCCTAACCTGCGGTATATATTTTTTCTGAGCTTCTAGGATTGTCTTTTTAAATAGTCTCCAAGCTTCCCCAATGGTTTTGACCTTCTCCACTCTTCCTTTCAATTTCTTCCTCACATGTCCCCTCATACCAGAGAAGTTACCCCTTTTAAAGTTAAAAGTGGTCGCGTCAGTCTTTTTGGGCAACTCCCTATCTGTACAAATGTTAAACTCAATGACATTATGGTCACTGTTCCCAAGTGGTGCAATCACTTTTACATCTCTCACCAGGTCCTGGGTGTTACTTAGGACCAAATCCAGGATCGCCTCTCCCCTGGTAGGATCTGTGACCATCTGTTCCACAGCACAGTCATTGAGAGTGTCTAAGAACGCAATCTCTTTTTCCCGACTAGAACTCATATTGACCCAATCAATGTGTGGGTAGTTAAAGTCGCCTATTACAACACAGTTATTTCGTCTAGCCGCTATCTTTAATTCATTCATCATTTTATAATCCTCCTCTATCTTTTGATCTGGTGGGCGATAACAAACTCCCACTGTTAAGCCTCCTTTTGGACCCACTATTTCAACCCATAGCATTTCCAGAAGCGAATCCAATTCTCTTACCCTCTCCATCTTACTGGATGGTATACCCTCTCTGACATACAGAGCCACCCCACCTCCAACCCTTCCCCCTCTATCCTTCCGATATAATTTATAACCAGGAATCACCATATCCCACTGATTTTCCTCATCCCACCAAGTTTCTGAAATACCCACAATGTCTATTTCCCCCCACACCAAGCATTCCAACTCCCCGATTTTACTTCGGAGACTTCTAGCATTTGTGTATAAACACTTATAGTTTCCCATGTTTGTTAAGCCCACAGCCTTCCTCTTGCTGCCTCGAGACCTTGCCAGACAGTTCCTATCATTAGCCACAGTCTCAGTGGACAATTGTAATCCATTTCCTTGTACAAAAGTAATAGCTACCCCTTCATCTCTTTGAGATGAGCCATCCCGAACCAGAGACTTTTCATCTCCTGTCGGCTTTCCTGTTTCAATCCACTTCAGTGACTGCAACTGGATTTTGCCATTTCACACAGTAAAATCAGTTGCAAAGTGCATTGAAAGTGCATTAGTGTATATGAAAGTGCTCTACAGCTCCAAAATTTCCACAATACATCAGCCAACTGAATGTTGATCAATTTGCTGGGAAGCCCACTGTAAGTAAGGTACTTTAGTGTTATTGTAATACAGAACCAGAAGAAATCACTGATGGTTTTAGTTTTTATTGACAAGCTTATGCTTTCTTCGATGCTTGGGGGGGGAAAGTCATTTCAAGTTTTCCAACCAACTTTTAATCAACAAGCGGACTGATCAGCGAGTGGGCAAATCAATAGGTGTCAGTTGTATAACTAGAGGACTGATTTAACCAGCAATCGAACTCCTTGGAAGCGTTTTGCTCTTCATACAAGGGAAAAACTAGCATCTCGATTAGAAACACAGAACTGGAAGGGATCCTCAAGGATCATCTAGTCCAACCCCCTGCCCAGTGCAGGAAATTCACAGCCACCTCCCCTCCCACACTCCCTCAATGACCCCTGCCCTATGCTGAGAGCATATATGCTCTGTGTGTAATAACGCCCAGAGCATTATTGCAGTCATTTCCACATTACAACGTTCAACTATTGAAAGTCTAGTGAAATGACATTTTCAAAAGAAAGGAACTCTTTGAGGTCGAGGCCTTTGTTTTAGGCTTCTGCTGCCAAGGATGAGAAGGGAGAAAATGAGCTTCATTATCAAGTACAAACGAGAGCAAGGGGGAGGGCCATTTATTTAAATCCGACATTATGCTATACAAGGGCCAAGAAGCCCGTCTATTTTCAAACTACTGCTTCAGACCTTCCGGTTATCTTTTTTTTTAAAAAAAGGTCGTTTTAGAACAGCGGCCAAAGAGCCCGAGAATTTAAAATTAAACTCCCTCCGGCTAGCAGATGCAAACAAACGCAGCTGGGTCAAAAGGAGTTTACAAAAAAGGGCTGCGCTATCAGCCAGGCCTGAACAGGATTAATGGCGTGGGTGGGAAGAGGCCGCGTGGCTCAGGGACAGAGCCACCCGCCTTCCACTAAGAAGCTCCCAGGATGGCTCCAGAAGCTCAGCAGGGTCGGTCCTGGGTCAGTCCTGGGTGGGAGGCCACCGCGGCGGTCCAGGCAGCGGCAAACCCCTCGCCCCGACCCGGAGGGCCCCGGCAAGCCCGATCTCATCAGATCTCGAAAGCTCAGCAGGGTCGGCCACGGCTAGTCCTTGGGTGGGGGCCACCGTGGAAGTCCAGGGTTGCTGCCCAGAGGCGGGCACCGGCAGACCACCCCTGTCCATCCCTTGCTTTAAAAACCCTGCCACAGGGGTCAGACGCTTCGGTTGCGAGGGCCAGATCTGACAAATCTCACTTTGTTGTGCCGGGCCATGTGTGCCGTCCAATGTCAGGCCAGGTACCAGTCACAGGAACTTTAAAAAGGACGCAGGCAAACTCCGTTCACGATATTAGTTTTTACTCAAAATACAAACGTGCTTAAAACATTAAGAGCCTTACAGTGTTTCCTCTCTTTAACAGCCTTTGATAACTGACACCTCTTGCTCTGCATTATCGCATCCAGATCTGGAGTCGACGTCTGGGCCGCAGCGATCCTGAGTGTGCTGTTTAGGTGGGCACCTGTAAGCTGAGAACATTCTTTTGATTTATTCACATTTACTGCAAAAAAGAGCTGTGCCCAGACGGACATTGTCCCAAACACGGACAGAATTTTAGAAGCAAAAGCCTTGCGCTGGGGGTAATTCAGACCCCAAACACTGGTAGAATCTGCTAATGCCAACTTCGGAAAGCTCATCCCTTCAGTCCAGCCACACACTGCTCCCCCACCTGCCTACGATTCGTGGCGTCCTTTCACTGGCAGCTGGGGAGCAGTGTCCCGTTTTGCCAGCTGTACTCACTAAGCAGCTGCCAGCAGGCCCCTGCGGAGGATTGTCTGTACCGCCCCCCCCCCGCCCGAGCACTGATCCCTGCAGCCATGCAGGACGGCATCCCTGGAGCTGCAGCCTGAGCGGAGAGGCCTGCCATCTCACCTTGGAACCTCCAGCTGGCAAGAATGCGGCTGCAGTGGCTCCCAACTTACCCGTGAGGCTGGCCCAGAAGCGAGGGGGCTCTGCTTGATGGCTGCAGACCGGGTTGTTCTGCCGCACTGAAGCCCACCCACCCCTCCCAAGCAGCCTCCTGCTCCCTCCCTCTCCCCAGTAGCTTGTGGGCCAGATAAGAGCCCTGGAGGGGCCAGTTCCAGCCCCTGGGCCATGTTTGACACCCTTGCCCCATGGGGCAACCTCCTCCTCCCCCCACCAGGTTCCATCCTCAGTAGCTTCTCCCTGAAATGGATCAAGTCGTAGGTAATGTGAGAGGGCTCCATGTGAGAGGGCTGCTGCCAGCCGGAGTAGACAATACTGACCCTGACAAAGCAAAGATCTGACTCGGCGGAGTGGAGTTTCGTATGTTTAATCCCTGCCACCGCCCTGAAAGGGGCATTTCTGAACAAGCTGCACTAAGCAGCAAATGCAGTTAATGGGTTTCTCCCCTTAATGAAGCAAGGTCTCGTGCACGCTAACTTATGCTGAAATAAAATTTAGTCCTTAAAGGTGCCACAAGACCCCAGTTTATCAGTCCTCAAGCAGACAGCATGAAGCTGTGGTCAAAGTGTTGGACTAGGATCTGGGAAACCCAGGTTTAAGAACATCAGAAGAGCCCTGCTGGGTCCGCCTAGTCCAGCATCCTGTCTCACCCAGGGGCCAACCAGTTCCTCTGGACAGCCAACAACAGGGCTTCCCCTGATGTTGCCTCCTGGCTCTGGGATTCAGAGGCTTAGTGCCTCCCAATGGGAAGGTTCCCCTCAGCCTTCATGGCTAGTAGCCACGGACAGATTTATTCTCCGTGAATCAATCTAATCCCCCTGTAAAGCTGTTGATAAGTTCGAATCCCCACTCGTGCCATGGAAGCCTGCAGGGAGACCTCGAGCCAGTCACACACACTCAGCCTCACCAACCTACCCGGGTGATTGTGGGGATAAAACGGAGGAGAGGAGGGCGTGAGGTGCTTCAGGTCCCCACCGGTGTGAAAGGACGGGATATAAGTAAAACAAATAAATAATAAATAAAAAGACAAGGGGGGCATTTGAGGGTCACGATTCGACATGCATCTAAGTGTGCCTAAGCCCACTGGAATTCCCCATGTTGGACAATACCTTTCCTCTTTGACAGCATGCTTAAGAGTAGCCATCCCTACCTGAAGACCCTTGTTCCCAAAAAGCGTCCAGGAGCAGGTAAAATCCTCTCTCCTGCCTTGGTGCTTTCCCTCTCGGTTTGCAAATAACCTTGTCCTACTCCACTGCAGAAGACCTTCAATCCTACCTACGATGCTTTTACAGCTTAAGTTGCATGTTGTAAACTTGTTTTAAGGTTAAGTTAATGGCAGCTGTACAGAACAGGAGGCTTAAATAAATGGAAAGTGGTGTTACACAAGAACTGGATGACAAACGGCTCTCGTGGTGCATAGCCAGAGAATTGCCTGGTTCTATATGGAACCCACCACAGCACAGTGACAGAAAAAAAATAAAAGTGGAGACAGAAGTCAGCTGAATTCCCAGGGCCACCCGGAGAGTTAGGGGGCCAAAGTCACCAGAAAAGCTTGAGCCCTGGATGTTCACAACTTACTTAATGGAGCCCTTGTTACATTTGAGCCTTTGCAGAATAAGAATCCCAGCTCAGACATCAGGGTATGCTATTATTGTTATCATTTTTTAAAATTTAATTTATACCCTGCCCTATCCCATGAATGGGCTCAGGGTGGCTTACAACATACAACCCCGTAAACAATAGAAACAACAAAACCATAAAACAGGAGATGGCACAATAGGCAGTAACAAAAACCCACGCCTCATGCGAGGCAGAAACAGTTACCCCAGGAAACTCTGCTGCCCAAACAGTATCCAGAACAGCAGGGCACTGGGAAGGGGCCATGAGAAGGGGAGGCCAGAATGGTTGAACATCCGCTGCCTCAACCAAAAGCCCTGGCAGAACAGCTCCGTTTTACAGGCCCTGCGGAACTGCAATAGGTCCTGCAGGGCCCTGAGCTTGGGTGGGAGCACGTTCCACAAGGTTGGAGCAAGGGCCGAAAGAGCCCTTGCCCTGGTTGAGGCTAAGCAGATGTCCCTCATGCCGGGGATGACCAGGAGGTGCCGTTCAGAAGAGCTCATATGGGGAGAGGTGGTCCCGCAGGTATGATGGTCCCAGGCTGCGTAGGGATTTAAAGGTCAAACCCATAACCTTGAACCGGATCTGGTATTCAACCAGCAGCCAGTGCAGTTGGTGCAACACTGGCTGAATGTGTGCCTGCAGAGGCGTTGCCATTAACAGGCATGCCGCTGCATTCTGCACTAGCTGCAATTTCTGGAGCAGGCTCAAGGGTAGCCCCACGTAGTTACAGTAATCCAACCTGGAAGTGACCACTGCATGGAAAGAAACAAGGTGCAAAGGTGATTCTTGCAAGCTTTATCTTGAAAGGCACCGAGAGTTTCTCTATCTTTGACCATTTGGCTTCCCATTCAGAAAAGTCCACGTTTTTCTGGCTGTGCACTCTATTTACAAAAAAAGTCCACATGTATTCCAATGGCTGTCACTCGCGCTAACCAGAACGCAGACCCTTCATGCTCTGAGGCGGCATCTCTCTGACTACCCGATGCTGAGGATCGAAAGGGAAAGGGGTTTGCCTTCATGCCTTGTTTGGAAGCTTCCTTGAGGTATCAACTGGCTTCTACTGGAAACAGGATACTGGACCAGGTGGAGCCCTAGTGTGATGCAGGACAGTTCATTTTATGTTGTTCTAATAACTTAGCTAGGCATCTTTGTATGAAGATATTAAAATGATCGAGTGTAAGTAAGTGCCTATGCTCCGGCCCCTGTATCTAATGCAGGAGTCCCCAACGTGGTCCCCACTGACCCCTTTTCTGGCATCCACCAAGTCTTCTGAGAAAGTGGGTGGAGCCAGGTGGGCCTTTTCCCCAGCAAGGCTTCTGATTGGCCACCGGAGATCTGATTGACTGTGCAGTTCTTCAAAAGCATTGCTTTGGCAGTACCTACCACCACACCATGGGGATCTTCACCGTGTGAGTGACTGCAAGTGGTGGCAGCCATTTTGTAGCCGGCTCCACCTTGTGCAGCAGACATTTTGTGCCTCGGCCCACCATGCTGTGTCAGAACTCCAAAGGTGCCTGCAGCCTCAAAAAGGTTGGGGGGCCCTGACCTAACACAATACTCTACGCACAACAGATTTCCCACCACTGGAGCTGTACACAAGGAATAACAAGCTTGACACAAGAACAAGTGAGAGTAATTTAAAACCCCGAAGATCACAAATGATGCTCCCAGTGCACCCAGCCTTTCCGAACACCGAGCCCTCCCCTTCTCTTAATTTTCTTTATTAACAGTAATGCTGAAGCATCAGCAATGGTCCTTTGCTGCTCCATTGCATATAAAAGTCCTAACTAAGAGCAAAGACTAGATTTGTTGCTGAAGTCTGAACCCCAGGAGTCAGACTGAACCATCCAAGCTAAAAATTCCTGCAGTCAGTCCAAAACCTCGCTTATTGGAGGACTACCTTACAACCAGGATGGCTCAGGCTAGCCCAGTCCCGCTGGACCGCAGAAGCAATAGTTTGGTTTAGGACTGAGATTTTAAACTGTCGTCTTTTATGTGTGTTCTAAACAATGAGAGAACCACCAAACTCAAAAAACGGCGGGAGATCATTTTAATCTTCCAAGTCATTTCAACTGCAGACCTAAGAATGGGGGTCCTCAAGCAAAGAAACCTCAAGGGGAAATGACAACCGAGGGGGGGGGGACACTGCGGAACTTGAGTTCCTTCATTCATAAGCTCAGAACAATGGACCCCCCCCCCATGGCCCCCGCATGCACCTGGATAAGGACGCGGGGTTCTTCTCTCACAACGGATGCTAATTTTCTGCCCCAAGCATTTCCCCTCTGCTCTAATCAACCGGAACACATTCTGCTCTGTACCTCTGCATCCTTTACAAGCAATTTTTCCACAACACTCCTCCCTGCTTCTGACTGGGCTCTAAGGAGGACTCAGAGATCTCCATTCCTACCCGTGTCTGATTCAAGGAGCGGTGGCTCTCGGAGGCCCACACCCCCTGGACATCTCGTTGGTTACTGGACTTGAATCTAACATCTACCAATTAACGATCTCCAAAACCTCCTGTTGTTCACAGCCTTGCTTGGGTCTTGCAAGCGGAGGGCCTTTGTGGCCCCCTTGACCGAATCCGTCCATCTCAAGCGGGGCCCTCCTCTTTTCCTGCCGCCTTCAACCAGGGCCACAGCCAGGGTTTTTGACTGAGGGGGGGCATTTAAATAAGTTAGGGGGCACTGGGTCAGGAGCGACGAGAGAGTAAAAGTTTTTTAAAAGTGATGAGAGAGGGTGGGGGGGGTCTGGAGTGGGGAGCAGACGTGCCCCGTGGGGTGCCTCGCCCGCAGCCAGCCGGAGGTACAGACCAGCTGGAAGGCAGGGTGACAGCTCTGCTCAGTGCAGCCACGGCACATGAAAAAAATAAAGTAAAATAGGCCAGCTGGATGGAAAGTCGGGGGGCCAGCCCCCGAGATGCCCCCCTGTGGCTACGGGCCTGCCTTCCACTTCTCCCAGCCTCGTTGTCTCGTCTTCCCATGATGTGACCGAAGTACCGTGGCTTCCATTCAGTCTTGTCTTCTTCTAGGGAGAAGTCTGGGTGGATTTGATCTGGAACCCACTTGATTTGTATTTTGGGTGGGTCACAGTGCCTGTCAAGCCCCCCTCCAACACCACAGTTCAAAAGCATCAACCTCCTTCCTGTCAGCTTTCTTCATCGTCCAACTTCCAGGCCCATTCATAGTAATGGGGAATACTACGGCACAAATTGTCTTGGTCTCCAGCAACACTTCCAGATTTAAACCAAGGACTTCCTGGGCTCATGGCTCTATTTCTTACATATTTCATTCACTCCTGTAAAGATTCCTCCTGCAGGCCACGCGTCCCCCGCCTGGACACCGAAGAAAAGCTCTGCCCTAAATGGGCACCTCTCCCTTGTCTTCATTCCACGAAACAGTCTTCATTTTTCAGATACTTACAGGACACCAAGCAGCCTGAAGGTCCGAGGCTAGCCTGACCTCATCGGAGCTTGGAAGCGAAGCTAAGCAGGGTCCACGGCTGCCAGGCGGAGGAGGAAGGCAACGGCAAACCATCCTGCTCGTCTCTGGCCTTGAAAACCCCATGAGGAATCGCCACAAGTCAGCTGTGACTTGTTGGCACACAATTATTATTATTAAATGACAGGAACTCAACAGAAACCAATGCCGGCATTTGCGTTCTCTCCCCCAAGGGCAAGTCCGTCCGCCCCCCCCCCATGCAACAGAACTGATGAACTGACACCCACTTCTTCAACCAGAATTATGCCTAACAGGATCTCTGCTATTCAACACCCACCCACCCACCCCCATCCGCAGGGAGTTCAGCCTATCAGCGGTTGGTTTAGGGCATCATTCAATTTAAAAGAAAAACAGGTTCAAAAGTACGCACTGGAAGGACTTAAAGGCAGAAAAAGAAAGCATGAACCATTAAGCGATCATCAGGACTGGTACATGGACAGTCTGATAAAGAGATTGCCTACATATATATATATATATGCATTTTATTGTCTTTAATGGTTTAAGGCCTGTACTTCTAGGGAGGAAACCAGAAGAGGATTAGTAAAAAGAAATGACCAGATGAAATGGTACATAAAAGTGTGCACAAATATAACCAGAGTGCTCCTTTTGAATGCTTTGTTTAGAAGGAGAAGCTTTCAGCCAGAGAGTTGACCCATTATTTCCCAATCAATGAGCAAACTGCAGCCTTCCTCATCTTTGCAGCTTTGAAGCAAATGAGACCCTTTCTCGCTGCTCCTCTCCAGCCCCAAATTTCTTCCCCTCTGGCCTCCTCCTCCTCCTGTTGGACTATTCTCTACCCACAAAACCAGTCCTAGCACTGGTCCTAATGGAGAGGTGCCAACTGCCAGGTAGGACCTGGAGATCTCCCTGAATTACAACTGATCTCCAGACGACAGAGACCAGTTCTCCTGGAGAACTTGGCCGCTTTTGTGGCATTGTGGCCCACTTAGGTGCCACCCCTCCCCAGACCCCAAATCTCTAGGTCATTCCCAACCTGGCACTGGCAACCCTATCCAAGCATGCCCCTCCCTTCCTCAAGGGATATTTCTAGGCCCACCCGTTTCCCACGCCCTTGTGTTGGGGGCAGCTCAAGCTAGCCAAACCCTTCGGATTACAATACGGATTCTGACCCATGTTGAGTTCTCACAAACAAACAAACCTCTCCCGGACATTTGGGCAGCTACACTTTATAATCTCAGCAACAAACTAAGGAAGAGATGTCACAAAAATGAGGAACTGACGTTACAAGCTGCGAATTCACACATATGAGGCACTACTAGCTCCATCACCACAATTTTAAAAACATTAATCCAAGCCTGGTAGTTTGCAAAGAACAGCAGATCAAGCGACATTTACCTGGAACTCATCTATCCCTGAATAACACAGTCAACCTTTGTAAGACTGCGAGGAAATCGACACAACTCCGTATCCTAAGAGGGGCTGGCGCGATGTGGTCCATATCTGGCAGGGGAGACACCATGACCTTTGTAACACGCGCTTTGTCGACTGTTACAGGAAAATGAAGTTAGTAGGAGCTTCCATTCTCTATCTGACCAGTTTACTATCCTGTCTTTCCCCTTATTGGGGACTTAACGCAGCTCACACCATTTTCCTATCCTACATTTTATCTTCACAACCTACCCTGTGAGGTAGGTTAGGCCAAGAGGCCAAGTGAAAATTTGCACCTGGATCTCCCGCATCCTAGTCTGACCCTCTAACCACCACCTCAACCATGTAGGAGAAGCAGCAGCAATAGCTTTGAAGACAGAGCATCACAAATTTTACAGCTAAAATTTAATTCTAACTTAATTGCCTCTATTAATCATTAGTTACCTGAGGGGGATTTCTAAAAACTCTTTGAAATTATTTTATGATCGCTGGATCCAAGTGAAGCAGCCCTTTGCACGTCTCTGATAAGGATAACAACGACTGCCTGCAGTCAACCTGCAACCAGCTCTTGGTGATCCCCGGATCATGGCGCTCCCAAGGCCAGAGGCGAACCGAGGTGGTGGCCTCCAGTGCAAATAAACAAGCAGGGCTGACCCTGCTGAGCTGCCGCGATCGGACAGGACTGGGCTCGCCGGGGCCATCCAGGCTGAGGGTAAGAGACGAGCAGAGGTGGTTTGCCCTGGCCTGCCCCTGCAGAGCCCCCCTGGACTTCCCGGGTGGTCTCCCTTCCAAATACTGCCCAGAAGGATCAGGCTAGTCGAGCATCAAGATGCACTACTCTGTTCAAACGTTCTCAGCATCCCACCTCCAGCCACAGAAACAAGCCAAGCAGCCATTTTTCATTTTAAAATTATCACACATTTTTTAAAAACACCTCCCGATTAAAACCTCCCCACCCAACGCAAAAGGCCATCAACAATTAGATTTTTTTAAAAACAACCTGTTGTGCAGCCCTTCCCCTGGGACTGCCTGCCCTGCTTTAAAGGAACGTCTCGGCTCCCGGGTTGCAGAACTGCACACATCACACTCCCCTTGAAGCCACCCAGCCCAGAGCTCTGTGCACACATTCCATGCACAGCTACAGCTGCATTACTTGAAGTTTTGACATATGGATATTTACCACTCAGATCGCCCCCTCCCACACACACACACACAGAAGCTCAATAAACGGGCCACCCCCTCTGGTATCTGAATTCATCACTGAGGCAAGAAGGGTCAGTGGCAGAGCATCCGCCTTGCATGTAGAAGGACCCAGGTTCCATTCCCAGCATCTCCAGCTAAGAGATGGGTGATCTGGCTCTGAACTGGATGGCCCAGGCTAGCCCAGTCTCATCAGATCTCAGAAGCTAAGCAGGGTCAGCTCTGGTTGGTGCTGGTTGCTTCGCAGAGGCCCCCTAACCATTGACCTTGACGGACCCCAGGTCCAACACAGTAGCCCCACTCACAAACTACAGGGGAATGCACCTGGAACCTGCGTGGGCAAAATTCACAAGGAGCACATTTGAAAAACAGATCTGACCAGAAACTACGCATTGCAAAAGGTTACAAATCTCAGCTTGGTCCAAGCGACTAATGAACACCAACTTAAATTTTCAATAGTTCAGAATACAAGACTGGAGGGCAGGATAATTCAATCACAGCGCCATGCACAAACCAACACAACACAAACTTCAACAGGTCTCACCCTTTGCAACATTGAAGTGCCACCTTGTTTACAGTGCACGACTCTGGAAATCACCTCCATCTTAAACACAGCATGTTTCTAAGTTATCTGACAAAGGGAGCTTTTTGACTCCCGAAAGCTCACACCACGAAAACCTTGTTGGTCTCTAAGGTGCTCCTCCACTCAAATCCAACATGTTTCCGGGGTGTTTACCCAGACTGAAGAGGGCCAGTGCCGTGCAGCAGTCGGACTGTCACTCAAAAGCCTGGGCTGTGCATTCACCCTCTGGAAGCCTCACCTACCCAACAGAGCTGTTTGTGAGATTAAAGTGTGAATGCGAGAACCATTCACTCCACCTTGTATTTCCCCAGACCACGGTGGAGGGGATTAAAAATGTTCCAGATGGACAGATGCTGGAAATCCAACATCTCCAGAGGCGTTTCCTACTTGCAAGAGAATGTTCAGGGTTTTGCATTACTCTCTGTAAACACAAAGCATCAAGACACCATTGGAGCAGCATGAAAAGTGCCATTAAAAAGCAAAGATGAAAGTACGAAGACCACAAACATGTCATTCCCACGGAGTCTCTGAGCATCACCCTGGGGCTGCTGGGTCTCTCTTGGCCACCCTCAGGGGATGGGGCAGGGTTGCCAGATTCAGGCTGTGAAATTCCTGGAGAGTTGAGGGCGGACCCTGGGGAGGACAGGGACCTCAGTGGGGTAGGCTGCCAGAGAGTCCACCTTCCAAAGCATCTATTTTCACCCAGGAGACCTGATCTCTGTAATCTGGAAATGAAGAGCAATTCCAGGGGATCTCCAGGTCCGACTTGGAGGCTGGCATCATCCCTGTCTCCCAGGAGAAGGGCAACCCCAGGGGATTTCGCAGCTCAAGCCGACCCAGTTGCGGCTGAATACAAACCCAGTCCCCTGCTGCTCCTGCCAGAGACCCTTGGGGAAGCGATGCCGGAGGGCCCCGCTTCCCTCTCGAGGACCCTCGCGCGAAGAGGGCCGGGTCGCGGGGGGGGGGCGGGGGGCGGCGGCAAGGGGGCCCGGGACGAGCCAGAGGCAACGGGGGCGTCCAAGCCACGGGCGGCCGGCGGCCGTCTCCGCAAGGCTTCCAAGGGCGCCCGATGCCCGGGCGGCCCCAGCGCCGCTGCTCCCACGTGCCCACAACCGATCGTGACCGGGACAGGCGAGCGCCGCCGGCCGGCCCCCTCCTCCTCCTCCCCTCCCCTCCCCGCGCCCTTGGCCCCGGCCCAGCGCGACCCGTCTTGGACCAGCCGGCCGGACCCCGGAGGGAGGGGGGGGGGCAGGAGCCGCGCCGGCGCTTCCGGCCCGGCGGCTCCACAGGTGCGCGCGGAGCGGCCCCCGCGGGGGAGAGGCGGCCCAGGCGCTCGCGCCCCTCTCCCCCTCCCCCCCCGCAGGCAGCCGCCCGGCGCTCGGAGCCTCCGCACGCTCCGCGGGCAGCAGGCGGGGGGCGCCCCGAGGTGGGCGGGGGCTGCCGGGCGGAGGGGCGCCCTCGGGGGACGGGCTGCGGCGGCGGCGGCGGCGGGAAAGTCTGCTCAGGGCCCGGGGGGGGGACCCCGACGGGAGGCGCCGGCTGCAAGCTCCGGGGGGCGGGGGAGGCGGGGGGAGTCGAGGCGTGCGGGGCGCGGGGGGGGGGGAGAGGCGCTTGGCGCAGCCCGGCGAGGGAGCGCACGTGGCGCAACAGCGGAGGGGGGGGTGGAAGAGAGCCGGCGCCCCCCTCCCCCCTCCCCCAACTCACCGGCAGCTCCACGCTGACTTCGGCGCCGTCCAGCAGCTGCACCCGGCACTGCAGCGCCGCTTTGCTGCCCGCCGCCACCGCCTGGATGTGATGCAGCGGCGGGGCGCCGGCGAGCGGGGAGGCAGCCCCGGCCCCGCGCAGCGCCCCGTCCCGCTCGTCTCCGTCCCCGCCTCGCCCGTAGCGCTGCATCGACCGCCGGCCAAAGGTCCTGCGTAGGAAGCGCAGCATCCTGCGCGGGGGCTCCGCTGCCCCGAGGGGGCTCGGCTGGCGCGGCGTCCCCCGAGCCGAGCCCCGTCGCCGCGGCTGCCGCCTCCGCCGCCTCCTCCGGCAGGTCCCCCCGCAGCGCCGCCGCCGCCGCCCGGGAAGCCAGGCAGGCAGGCAGGCAGGCAGGCAGAGGTGGGCTGGGAGGCGCGGCGAGGCAGGCGCGGGGCGGGTCCGCGGCTCCGGCCGGCCCTTCCCTGCTCCGCCCTCCTTCCTGCTGCAGGCGGGCGGCGCGAAGCAAAGCGCGGGGAGGGACAACCTGTGGCCGCCGGCGGGGGCGCTTCGCTCGGCAATCGCGGGCCGTCCTCCTCTCGCCCCCGGGCTGCCGGCGGGAGGGGGCACTCCTGGCGCGCCCGCCTTCGCCGCCCCGCCGCCTCCTTCCGCTGGCCGGCGGGACCCAGGGCGCCTGCGCTCTGCCCGCCGCCGCCCCGGGCTCTACCTGCGCCGCCTCCCTCCCCCCGCCTGAGCCGGCACTACCTGGCGGCCGCCCCGCCCCGCCCCGCCCCCGGCCCTCCAGGGCCCCGCCGGAGCCAGTCCCGCTGGCCGGCCTCCGAGCAGGGCCCCGAGCCAGGCCGGGCGGGACGGAGGTGGGGAAGGCCGGGTCGGGCGCACGCAACAGGCGCTGGCGGCTCCCCGCGGCCAAGGAGACGCTTTCCAGGCTTGGGGTTGCCAGCCTGCAGGTGGGACCGGGAGACAGACACTCCGCCCCGCCCCGCCCCCCCGCCCCGGCATGACAGAGCTCAGGGCCCCTCGAGGAAGGAAAGGCGTGCCCTGGACCGGCCGAGCTGCCTCCCCCGCAAACTCCGCCTTCGCCAGCCTCCCCCCAGTCCCCAGGAATTTTCTAACTCACGACTCAGTGGGCAACCCTGTTTACACTCCAGACGGACTTCAGTGCTGGCCCCATTGCAGCTTCAGCGTAAGTCCTCTGCATGCAGGAAGTGTGGCTGAATTCATGGGTCGCTGTGCTCTTCTCCTGGCCCTGCAGGCGAGGGTGGAAGCCAAGAGGGAATAGCGGGAGGCCCCATGCAGCCCCTCTGGAGACTCCCCGCCGCTGGCCTGGTGGGTGTCGGGGGGGGGCGCGGAGTTCGCCTCCCTGCAAAGCAGTCCCGTCCCCCCCCGTGCAATGGTGGGCATTCCCCTCTGGCTGGAAACCCTGCGGGCACCGGAAATGGGGGGGGGACAACAGAAAGGGCTCAGGCGCCCACTTGTCTCCCGGCCCAGCAAATGCAGGGAAGGAGGCGGTAAGAGATGCAGGAGGACAGCAGGAAGTCTCCAAGTGGGCAGCCCTGTTGGTCTGAAGCAGCAGAACAAAGTTTTGAGTCCAGTGGCACCCTGAAGACCAAGGAAGTCTTATTCTGGGTGCAAGCTTTCATGTGCACACGCACTTAAAATATTCCTGCCCTGCCTCTGAAGAAGCGCTGGAGGTGCTGCACAAGGTAGCCGCCTCCTCCTCCTCCTCCACTTTATTCTCAGAACCGCCCTGTGACGGAAGTAAGACCAGGTTTGTATGACTGCCTCAAGGCCATCCAATCAGTTTCTGTGGCATGGGGGGGGGATTCGAACCCAGGTCTCCCACTTTCTAACCAGCCTACTGTGCTCACTCCCTGTGGTGCCACCAGTCCTATCATACCTGCTTGTGAACCCTGCCAAGGAGGATTTGATCTGTGAGGCCACAAATTGGAGCTAGGGGCAGACTGGGAAGGGGAGGAAGTCCCCTGCAAAATAGTTCAACAGAAACATTTCAAAACCAAAATCCAAGGGAAGGGAAGCTGCTGAATTGGAATTCATATGTAAATTTGACTCAGTCAGACTTGGATTGAATAGAGACTTTGGATGGTTGTCTCATTACCAGAAGGAACTGCCTTTCAGGTATTCCATTCAGATTCATTGGTTGAAGGAAAGGGTCACCCCCAGCCTGGATTGCGCATTCAACCTTTTTCTTGACTTTTGCAGTTGTTTTGCATTTACATGGCACTTTCTGCATCCTCCCCCCCCCCAAAGGTAAAGGTTTCCCTTGCTCGAAAGCTAGTCAACTCTGACTCTAGGGGGCAGTGCTCTTCTCCGTTTCCAAGCCAAAGAGCCAGCGCTGTCTGAAGACATTTCTGTGGTCATGTGGCCAGCATGACTAAATGCCAAGGTGTATGGAATGCTGTTACCTTCCCATCGTAGTATTTATCTACTTGCAATTTCTTGCTTTCAAACTGCTAGGTTGGCAGGAGCTGGGGCCAGAGACGGGAGCTCACTCCGTCATGCGGTACTCGGGCCTCAAACTGCCAAGCTACCTTCCGGTCTGCAGCTTCAGCATCTTAACCTCTGAGCCACCACTACCCTCTCATCCCCTTACCACCTGTGCATCTCTGGCCAGTTTCTTCATACCCTCCATGTATCTGAGGAAGAGAACTGTGTTTCTCGAAAGCTTATGCTACAATAAAGTTTGTTAGTCTTAAAGGTTCTACTGGGCTTTTTACTATTTTACAAAACTGAAGGAAATCCCAGAGTTGCAGAAAAATCTGATTTTTTTAAAAAAAGGGATTAAAACTCACCAAAATAACAGAAGCAACGCCTGTTGCTTTAAGAAAAGAATGTCTGCAGAACTCTCAGTGGCTGTGAGGGTTGTTATGCAACCACAACAATATTCCCAGGCCTTCAAGCCTTGGCTCCTGTCAAGAAAAGCTGTTGGTGGTGGGGAGTAGACTGTGAGGCCAGAGCAGCGGCGGGGGGAGGAAAGAGCCTGAAGGGACAGGCAAGAAGCAGAAACAAATTGAGATATTAAATGTTGATCAAAAGTAGGGCAGTGAAGGAAAAATACTAGTTTAGAACAAAAATCTGCTGCCAGTTCTAAGAAATGGGTTAGGTCAAGGGTATCAGAATTACAGCTTTGAGGCATAAACTACAGAGGAGCCGTCTTGGTGCCAGCTTGCTATAAATTCTGCTCCATATTAATCTCTTGTGAGCCGATGAAATTCCTCCCCACAATGATATCCCTGGACTTTAATTAGTCAGTCTGCCTGCCTGTGTATCAGTTTAAAGTGCTTTCTAGTTAAATTTATGGTTTGGAGGATCATCTGAAGTGAGCCTCCGGGTGTGCACACCGTTGGAATCGTGACAGGAGGTCGTGGGCACGACCACAACACAGCTGCTGGAGGAGGTGGAGCTGACTACAAAATGGCCGTCATGGGAGGTAGAGCCAACGATGTCAGGGAGTGAGGTCATGCATAACTATTAGTAGTAACTCTTCAACAGATTTCCAGTGTCCAATCAGAAGCCCTGCTGAGCAGAAGCTCCGCCTGGCCCCGCCCATTGTCTAAAAACACTTGACAGGCACCAGGGAAGGTGCTGAGGGGCGCCACGTTGAGTACTCCTGAAGTGGTGGCTCCCAACCTGTGAGCCGAGACCTTGGTGGTGCCGCAGAATTATTGAGGGGCCCGTGAACTCCTTTCCACTTGGATCACTTTCCAGCCCCTCCTACACCTCTGCCCTCAGGAAGCAACCAGGGATCAGCAGTTATGCCCAGACATGGTGCCTCCCTCTTGAGGGTTGCCCAGTGAGTAGGGGGCGGGGGAGGAGAGAGCAGTCAGTCCCAGACAGCACATGCCTCTGGAATGAGCTCTGACTCAAGAAAGCTTATGCTGGGAGCCATTTTGGTATAGTGATTTGATTCCCGATTCCTCCACTTGCAGCTGCTGGATGACCTTGGGCAAGCTATAGTTCGGTCAGAGCTGTTCTCTCAAGAACAGTCCTTGAAAGAGCTCTCTCAGCCCCACCTACCTCACAGGGTGTCTGTTGTGGGGAGGGGAGGGGAAGGGAAAGGAGATTGTAAGCGTTCTGAGACACTGAGTGAAGGGTGGGTATAAATCCAATCTCCTCCTCTTCTTCACTTGTTGAGGGTGGCCCAGGCGATGCTGTTCTCCTTGGATCTCAGAAGCTGAGCTTTGTCATTGGGTGGGAGACCCCCAGGGACACCCGAGGTCACGATGCAGGGGCAGGCAGGGCTCAGCCGCCTCTGGTTACCTCTTGCCTTGAAAACCCTTAAGGGCTCACCATAAATTAGAGACGACTTGACAGCACTTTCCGTCAGCACCAAGCTTTCCCCCTGACCTGGATGGCCCCGGCTAGCCCAGTCTCCTCTGACCCCGGCTGCCGAGCAAGGCTGGCCCTGGTTAGTCTTTGGAAGAGAGACCACTGAGGACGTCCGGGGTCGCGACACACAGGCAGGCAACAGCAGACCACCTCTGCTTGTCTTTTGGCCTGACACCACTACAAGGTCCCCATAGGTCAGCTGCGACTTGACGACGCTTTCATCCCCCACCAAGGTGCCCCTGGACTTTGCATTTATCCCCCCCCCTCAATTAGTAACAGCTTTCCATGCACCTCGGCGTTTAGTCAGGCTGGCCACATGACAACAGAAAAGTCTTTGGACAACGCTGGCTCTTTGGCTTGGAAACAGAGATGAGCACTGCCCCCTAGAGTCGGATTCAACTGGCTTTCAAGCAAGAGAAACCTTTACCTTTACTAATTAGTAATTGCTACATTACCAGCTGGGGGGAAGACCTGAAGCGCAACACCCATGCACAGAGACCCGTGAGCATATTCTGGAAGCAAGTTCCCCCTTCCTGCAGCCCGAGTGCCATCACGGGGGGGGGACAGTCAGGCACCCCTCGGCCACACCTGGGTCTGGCACAGCTGAGAATTCTCTCCACAAGCAACACTTTCTGTATTGCACTTCAGTCATTATTTGTGTTGGATTTCGAGGCCCACAGGCTCCTTTGGGAGCCCACTGGCCACTGAAAAGCAGGTTAACATAAAAATAAATACAAACCTGCCAGTTATTCTGCCAAGGACTGAAAAGTTTATTGCGCATCGAAATGTATTTCCAGGAATATGGCTAGGTAGGAGTCCAGGAGCTCCTGAGAGACCAACAAGGTTTTCTGGGGATGAGCTTTCAAGAGTCAAAACTCCTGTTGCCAGCGCTTTGACTCACAAAAACTCACACCCCCAAAATCTTGTGGGTCCCTAAGATGCTGCTGGACTCGAACCCAGTGTTCTGCTGCAGACCAACACAGCTACCCTTTGGAATTGCCTTCACATGTGTGCAGACAAACTGTTAGCACAGGGAGTCATTCTAGGCAACCCAACCAGTAACTCCAAATCATACAAACAGAGGAAACTTTTTTGTACAGTCTCAAGCCATTGGTCTGCACTGTCTACCCTTCAGCCAGACTGCCGGACTTTGAAAGCTACAGTGCACAATTCTCTGGGACTTTGACAAAAATCAAAGATATTTTATAATCCATGTAGTAACTGCAGCGAGAATCTTACTGGCAATGCACTGGAAACTTCCATCAACACCTTCGGAACACGATTTAATAGCAAAGATCATGGAAAGTGCAGAAATGGATAAATTGACTTCAACGCTAAAAGGGCAAATGGAAGGAGACTTTGTTGGACTATGGACTCCATTCTGTAATTGGATAGGACAAATATGAAGATATGAACTTTTTAATAATATAATATTAAGAAGACTTCATAAACTTAAATCTCGCAGTTTATCTGTGTATAACATGAAATTACAAGTAGAGGAAAGTTACATGCAAGAGGGTATTGCTTTTACCCTTTCCCCTACCCCCTTCCCCTTTTCCCTTCTTTACCCGTCTGTATTTTAAAAACTTAATAAAAAAATATTAATTAAAAAAGAAAGCTGCAGTGCGCCACTAGCCGTTTCATTGAACAACTCCATATAAGAAATAAGCAAACATCCCTTCTGTAGAGTGAAGAAGTAATACGTCTCACACATACATGTTATCTTTTTTCAAACATACGTGGATGCTGTGAAATGAATACAAATCCATTTATAAGCACTGCTGAAATAATTGGGGGGGTTTTGTCATGTATTTTCTCAATCAACGGATACCAATGGTGCAGCTACTATCGCAGCTACTACAACTTTTTTGATGTTAAAAATAGATACGCAAAAAGATTGAGAACCACTGTTACGGATTTTCAAAGCATGTCACATCTGTTATTCTCAGTAATAACCAGGGCTCCCCAACACGGTAACTGGAGGCGCCGTGGGGCCTGCCAACACTTCTCCTGGCACCCACTAAGTGTTTTTTAGAAAGTGGGCAGAGCCAGGTGGAACTTCTGCCCAGGAAGACTTCTTGGCCCCTGGAAGTTTGATGGGCTGTGCAGATTTTTAAAAACCATGCTTTGGCGGCAGCTGCCACCACAGCACAAGGATCGTCACTGAGTGACTGAGGGGAGCTATGGCAGCCATTTTGTGCTCCTGAAGCAGCAGTCTCGTGGAAGTCGTTTTGTGGCTGCGCCTACCACACCATGCGAGAATTCCAAAGGGGTCTGCAGGCCTGAAAAGATTGGAGACCCCTGCTTTACAGAAATTCATTAAAAGTATATGTTAAACCTCATGTTGAAGAGTGGGATGCTGAGAATGAAGGGGGGGCTTGCCTAGGGCTACCTGGTGAGGTGGTGGCAGTGGTGAAATTTGAACCAGGGATTTCCCAGCTGCTGCTGTTCACCACAACACTTTACCAGATTTTGGGCAATGGGATGAGGGAAAGGGTTTTCTAGTCTGCATTCCTCTCCCCCCCCCCAAGCAGAACGCTGCAGCAGAAAGTGGTGGCGGCTACAAGCATAGACAGCTTCATGAGGCAACTGGATAAACATACGGAGCAGACGTCCTTCACTGGCAATTAGCCACACGGTATAAATGGAACACTCTGTATGGCGCAGTGATGCTCTGTATTCTTGGTGCTTGCCAGGGGGCACAGTGAGAAGGTTTCTGAAATTCTGGCCCCACTGGTGGACCTCCTGATAGCCCCTGGGTTTTGGCCGCTGTGTGACACAGAGTGTTGGACTGGATGGGCCATTGGCCTGATTCAACATGGCTTCTCTTATGTTCTTAGCAGTTTTGCCTTCACATAGTGAAGTTCTGAGGGGATCACAGTTATTCAGAGATAGAAAACTACAGATGCTCTTTTGACAAGGAGAGGTTCTAACGGAGTGTCTTTGGCAGCATTCCACTTTCCTTAATTGCACTGAGCCTGCCGACTTGTACCTGTCTTCCTTCTCGTTTCAAATGGATATGCCTGGAGGCAAAATCGTACTCTTGTGTGCTGTTAACTCTCTGCTGTGTCCCAGCCTCCAGTATGGCTGGACTAGTCCAGTCACTCATCCCTTTCGTAAGGGTGACAAACACAGCATTTGAAGGGGTGCAGTGGAACAGTCCCATTGACCTGTGGGCCTTGCTCTTTTGCAGCCCTCTGAGGCATCTAGACACCACGGGGGTCCTGGGTCTCCACCCAGTAATGCAGTGCTCTCTGGGGGTTTAATTCATGCTTCTCCTCCTGTATGCTGCCACCAGCTGGTCGATTTGGGAATTACCTGCCAAGAGGATCAGCGCTCCCAGTTTCCCTTCCACATTGCCTACTGGAGGCTCTATCTACTGCCCATGTCTCCTGCTAGCCAGTGACAGATTACCACAGGGATGGTTTATCACATTTGTGCACTCCCGGGAAATTAGTGATCTAGTAATGAACTGCCTCTGTTCCCCTGTGCCTATTCTTGAATAGTGTTTTCAAACAGTGGAGGTCTAGGTGAAACAGAGAACAACTACCAGTTTTTAAAGTAGTGAAGAATTTATTCAAAGGATAATGTCCAAATGCATATTCTGCACAGTGGCGGAACTGAGCAAGGAATTCAGACAAAAGGCATAAATGTACAATCCTTTGTACCTTCACTGTATATCTGCCCTAGCTGATCTTATTCTACAGCAGGCTCCTTAAGCTTAGAAGTTACGGCAGTCTAAAAGCTTCAGGTTACACTGGAGTCTTGGTCTGGACAGCCAGTCCTTTGTCTGCTTCATGTGGCAGTGGCTGCTACAAAAGATGGAGCCCCAGTGTGAGAGCTCCTTCGAGATGGATCTCACCAGAAATGGATCTTGTTCCCCTTGTGCCCAAGGGATTTGTTACCTCTCTCCGCCCATACCATGGGTCATTCTTTCTCTTCCTGTCTTTCCAAAAAAGAGATACTATCTGGCATTTTGCATCCCCTGGACTCTGTCCCTTCCAAGGTATCACATTCCTGCCAGATTGTGAGATGGTCCTTTGATAGTCCTCTGCTAGCTAGTGTTGGAAGTCAAGGACCATATGCTCTCTCTTTGCCTCAGTGCTCAGAGGGGGCTACAATAGAGTTGGAAAGAGAGAAAGGTCAGGACAGAAAGAGCATCCTTTCCTTCTGCTATCTGATACCATCCCTTCATGCACATATGTTTTTTTTTTTACTTTTGAAGTGTTTATTAAGATCAAGTATAACATATCAAAACATACAATAACTGCAAAATATTATGTAGAAGTCTTGCAAATCCAAAATTACAATCCCATCAATCAGTCACCAACAAAACATTAACATACACCTACAAATAAACATAATAAGATGATATCAATTCCGTTCACCTATACCAAAGTGCTGTTTAAACCATATATTCCAATGAATTGAGTCAAGTTTATTGCTCATCCCTTTGAAGCAGAATGCTATTCTTAGGGAATGACTTCCTTCACTTCCGTTCTGACACCTTCTCTCGCACACATTGCCCGCCCTCTCCAGGTTGGCATCATGGATGCAGGACATGCATCTTGCATCTGCATCCGCCCTAGTTAGCTAGGGCAGGTTACTATCCTGTCTGTACTCCTTCCTATCTGGAATGGAGTTCTATAAATAAAGGAACTCGTACTAGTTTGCAAATATAAAAAAGTCTCCATGTAACTTTGTTTTTTTCTTAGCACACACACAGACTAGATAGAAGCCTCACTTCAGGCACTCTGTTAACTTAACAGTGGCTCCTGGCTATACCAAACAAGAGAATCCCAACAGCTAGAAGCATTTACGTAACCAAGCCTTACCTAAATCCTGCTTGGGAGAGCCATCAGCAGGATGGAGTTGCTTGGTAGCCATTAACTTCCCTCCTGTCTCCTGTTCTTGTGCTGACAGACAAACCTCCTAAAATAAACACGGGGATTTTGAAGCCTCAAGATTTCTTTGTATCATGCTATGTGTCCGGGGGTGGGGTGGGGGGAGACTACCAGGAATATTTGTGTTTCTTAGTCTTGATCAAGGGCCCCTTCAGTTGGACCATTTTCCAAGTAAGCAGTTTAAAATTCAGACCAAAGAATAAGTCATGGCTGGATTGTGTTGCCTTGCTTACAAAATGCTGTTCACTGGTGCTGAGCCATGGGCAGCTAAGGGGTGCTGGTGGTGCTTCACCACAAGAATAGCTAGTGGACCACAGAGCTGGGGTGAGAAATGCAGAGTCTGACGGCTCCTGCTGGACTGGTCTTTAAACTGTCAGGAAAAGGGACACTCACTCCTGTTTCTGGCTTGGCCTTGGAGAAAGAGGAATCTGCCTTCTCCTGCATGTTGAAGTACCTGCCCACAGAATGATGTGAAGGCCTGACATAGCCAAGCCAGTCTGACCCTGCAACCCACCTGGATGGCAGATGATCTGGGAATAATATGTGACGGCTTCAGACACAGTGAATGCATGAATCTGTCTTATACTGAATCAGTTCATGGGTCCATCAGAGTCAGTACTGTCTATTTGGACTGGCAGCAGGTCTCCAGGGTCTCAGGTCGCCCAACTGGCTGGCTCTTTTAACTGGAGTAGCTGGGGATTGAACTTGGGACTGTCTGCATGCCAAGCAGATGCTCTACCACTGAACCATGCCCCCTCCCCTCATGCTGAGTGCGGGGAATGGGCCTGCTCTGGCCTGCAGGCCCTGTTCCACCCTATCCTCCAAGGTTTTTCTCAACAACAACACCTGACCTTTGTAGGATTAGCTTGCTGAGAGGGTCAGGACTCCCAGCTTCCCTTCCCAGTTCTGAGCCCTTGCCCCTGTGTCCCCCACTGCCCATCACCAGATCACATGGGGGCAGTTTACTGCCTTGTGCGCCTCTGGGAGGAATAGCCCCTTGCCAACTGCCTGCTTTCCTCCTGGTGCTCCTTTTAAAATAACATATCCAAGACAGTGGAAATCTATGTAGTACAGAGAACCGCTACCAGCATCAAAAATTATAAAGCATTTGTTAAAAAGAAAATGTTCTCAAACAAACTTTTAGCACAGCACCAGACTGAGCAAGGAATTCAAAAGAAATGGGTAAACCACAAATCCTCTGCCCCTCTCTTTATACATGCCCTATCAGATGTTAAAAAAATAGGACAGGCTCCTATTGCTTAGGAAGTTGCAGATCTCTACGGAGTTGCCATTATCTGGAAGCTTCCTTCCTGCTGACCAGGCCAATGCATGGTCAATGGCTGCCTGCTTCAGACCTCAGTTAAGAGTTCTCTGATGGACCCAGCATGAAAGAGACTTCCTCCCTGATGCAAGGAGTTTTTATCATCTCCCTTTCCCCTCCCACTGACCCAGTCAGGGAAGCTTCTGCTGATGTCTCCAGAAATTTCCTTCCTGGAAATTATTCCTGGAGCCCTTCTAGTCTCAAGTCCTCCAAACCTCTGTTTCCTGCTTAGAGAAGGGGATGAGTATGACCCACCCATTATCTTGCTAGATCTATTAACATTTGTATGAAGGTGAGCTGAGGTACACCTAGAAAGCAATCCAACTGACTTCCCCTCTTCTTGCCTGTTCTCTGCCCAAAGATGCTGGGGGACTATTAAAAACTCAGAGAGAAGGTTTTGCTCATTTCAAACCTCCAAAGGAAAAATGCATTTCTGCACACCAAGTACTAATCTCTCTCTCTCCCCCCCACATTGTCTTTGTAACATGATTCAGGACTTTCAGTTGTCAGCATAACAGCACATCTGTTCCTCTATCTGCCCATTGTTTTGCCTAGAGCATAACAAACTATGCTCTGAGGAGCAGGACTAGGAGAGTGCCTGGACAGCTGTGCTTGCTTTGGTCTTTTCTCTTTCTCCCTAACCCCAATCAAATATTGGCAAGGGGATCTGCTGGGGGGACTGGGCGGGAAGCATTACCAGCCTTTACAGGCTCCGTTCAGACAAAATGCAAAAACATGGCTTAAATCAGACATACTACGGGTACTGTGTCCCCTGGAATGCAGGCCACTCCATCATGGTTAGTTAAGGTCCATCAAGCCAGCATCCAGAACCATGGCTTGAAATTGCTTTATTAACCATGGTTTTAATTATGGTATGATGTATGAATGCAGACATCCTGGTTTGTTTCCCAGCGATGCCGTTGCACACTCCCTGGCAACAGAGGCACTTGGACAGAGTACAAGTGATGAACTTGGCACCTGTCAAAAACCAGGATGTGACTGATCAGCTGAAAGCTGAAAGCTGGTTCTACAAATTAACCCTGGATGAAATAAATCAGGGCTTTCGCAGTTTGATGTAGTGGTTAGGAGCGTGGACTCTAATCTGGGAGAACTGGGTTTGATTCCCCACTCCTTCACATGCAGCTGCTGGGGTGACCTTGGGTCAGTCACAAGTTCTCTCAGAGCTGTTGTCTCAAGGGCAGTTCTCGAAAGAGCTCTCTCAGCCCACCTACCTCACAGGGTGCCTGTTGTGGGGAGGGGAAGGGAAAGGAGATTGTAAGCCACTCTGAGACACATTTGGGGTAGTGAAGGGCAGGGTATAAAGCCAATCTCTTCTCTTCTTGTATGTGGACCAAAACACCATTTCATGGTGAATGTTCGTGAAACAAGTACAGTTGCCCGGGGGAAAGAAGAAGCAGACGGGTTCTGGGTAGCTGGAATTCTCTGTGCGACTTCAGAGTAAGGCTTCCCTGTTCACAGTTACCAAGGAGATGGTATAGAGGCACACTATTAATCTGATAATTAAAGAAATGTGTGTGCATAGAGCCATGTGTGTGTAAGGTTGCCAACTGACCAGAAAAAATCCCTTGAGTTGTCGGGATGGTGTTGATGATGATCTGGGTTACCAACCTCTAGGTGGGGCCTGGCGATCCCCAGAATTGCATCTGATTTCCATGAGTATCTTCTTCGTATAGGAGGAGGCTGTCCTTCAGGTGTCCTGAATCCATACCATGGAGGCTTCACAGATCAAACCCAGCACTCTAACTTGTGCATGGAAACAGACGGGGAGACCATGACGGTCTTGTGATACACAGCTAACATGTTCATGTCTATGGTTGCCAGCCTCTAGGTGGGACCTGGAGATCTTCCACTATCACAACTTATTTCCAGACAACCGAGATCCATTCCCATGGAGAAAATGGCTGCTTTGGAGGGTGGGCTCTGTGGCATTATACTCCACTGAGGTTATTCCCCTCCCCGAGGCGACCCTCCCCAGGCTCCATCCTGAAATCAAGTCAAGTCAAGTTTATTAGTACAGTCAAGCGACCAGCCAACCATCCTGAAATGATTACGGCTGTGGTCACACATGCGAGATAATGCGCGGGGGGGGGGGAGTGAGGCTGTTTGCTCCGTAGCCATTTGACCCACATTTGCGCGATCACACCGTCCGTGGGAGCTGCGGGGGCAGCCCGCCACTGCGTGATCAGATGCAAACTGTGGGTGAATCGGGTTGGGTTTTTTTGCCACGTGTTTCCAATGCGTTTAAATGGGGGATTGATTAATCGCATCTCCACACTGAGGGCTTCCTGTGGCAGCATGCGATTATGCGCATATTGGGAAGGGGAGGAAAAAGGCACAGAGTCAGGATGGCCTGCTCAGACCATCCCGACACCATGAGAGCCTGCTGGCGCGATCACACAGGGGGAAGTCCATCCGTGGCCCATAGCAACCCGTTTGATAGTGGACTTTCCCTCGTGTCCTTTAACTCCACTCTTGCGGCAGACCAAAACAGGTTGCCGATGGGTGCAGGGTGCTGGCCAGATGTTCACGTCTGATCGTGCCCATAAAATCCGCCCAGCACTCGCGCCTATGGCACAGCTAATTGTGCGTTTGATCACAGCCTACGATGATTTTAGCCTTCGAGATATTTTCTATTAAGGGGTTTGTGTGTGTTTTTGCAGTGAATAGACTGCCTTTTGAACTCTTTTTCTAGCCCCTGCTCAGTATAAGAATGTCTGCTTCTAAGAGCTGGCATTCCAGGATCTGGCAGTGGGGAGGAATAGAGAAAGTATGGAGGAAATTTTGTATTAAAAACATTTCTGTCCCACTTTTCTCTCAATCCACAGGGACTCAAGTTACCTTACAAGCCAACACGGGGGGGGGGGGATCATTAAAACCAGACAGTTACATCAGCTAAAGGTCCCAGAACTTTCCACAAACACACAAAAAGAATTTAATTCTGTCATCGGAATAACACGGCCTGACAGGATTTATTGAACCCCTGTTATTCTCCCCACTCTGAGGCAGATTTTTCCCACAAAATTCTTAGTTCCTTTCAGATACTGAGCTGGCCCCCAGTAGCGAGATATGATTTGTGGTTTTATAAATCTCCATGTCCCACCCTGTGACAGAATCCAATTTGGCTTTTGCCCAGCCCAGGACTGTTAAGTATGAGACTCAACAACGTAGTAAGCTTAACAAGTGATTTCAGCTTTATTAACGACAAACACCAGCTCTGGAACACACACCACAAACAGTGGAGCACATCTCCTTTTTAAACTCTCCCGGGCTGTCAAAGCCACACCCATAACAAGTTAAAGACCGATGGCATTGTAGGGATAAAGACCAATCAGGACTGTTCCCTCTTTGCAATATTATCACACAGTGATTGGCTATTTACACTGGTTTCGCAGAAACCAACCAATACGAATGTGACAGCTTAGAATCCACATTCAGAAAACAAGCTTAACATAGAAAAGAATAGGCTTGATTCACAGTTCAATACATAACAAGGACCTTCTCAGGAGAAAACAGGAGCCTTCATGTTGGATCCCTTGAAAAGGTGCTGGAGACTGTTTAACAGTGAACAATAGTAAAGGTTTTATTTAACAGACAGGGATGGTATGTGGTAGTCAGGAACTGGAAAGACTGAGGTAAACATTGTTGGTAAAACAGTATGTATTTGTGTTGACAGACGAATTCTTGCTTCTTATCAGTGAGAGATGGTCGACTGAGTATTTTAGTTTCAGTTACGTTCCGTGCGCCTTGGTGTTTAGTCATGCTGGCCACATGACCACGGAAATGTCTTCGGACAGCGCTGGCTCTTCGGCTTTGAAACGGAAATGAGCACCGCAACCCTAGAGTCGGATTCGACTGGCTTTCGAGCAAGGGAAACCTTTACCTTTACCTACAATGTATATGTATATAGTTTTCTAATAACTGTTCAGGTTTTCTGGAAAGGTCTCTCTTTTAGTATATCAAATTCTTTCCCCTTTTCTGAAACCACAGTGTGGCTTCTTTCCCTTGAGTAGTCTATCACCATTTCCTTTCACAACAGACCAGGGGCTGCCTCAGTGCCAATTCCTTGTATAACTGGACAGGACTTCTATTTCTTCCCTGAAAATATAATCCTATTCCTTTTGGCCTGATTGGGAGCTTTAGCCTACTACCCAGTCACCCTTTGCCAAAATCTCAAACCCCAGTTCTTGGCATCTGTGTGCAAACATGCTTCAGTGTAAGCTGACGCTAGACTCTGAATTCTTAGATGGAATTCTTCCTCAGGTTATGTTGAACACAGCTAAGACCGGGAGTCTCCCTTTATTCAAAAGGTGAACCTCTCTGACAAACTTTTAGTCAGACTTTTCAGACATTCATTCTGTAGCTGAACTTTTTTTTACTGAACAGTAGCTGCTACTGAACTGGACTGCCTCTCTGACTGATGGACTGACTGACTATATAGTTCAGCTGGCACTGGCCAATCAGAGAAAAGGAAAAAACCAAGAAGTGATCACAGATATCCATATAGGAAATGCAACAAACAAGCAAACACTGTGATATAAATGACTAAAACATTTAATAAGAATCATATTATATTACAAATAAAACTTTGCAATATTACAAGTCCATCATTTTCAATGAGCACCCGGATATAAACTAATTTCATTCCAATCTTCCTCAGGAGTAATCCTAGTGTATTGAAAGAAGTTAAGCATTGGTTTGCTCCTAACAGAACATTGAGCTGTAGCAAGAGGCTGATGCCTTTCAATACATAGGATTACTCCTGAGAAAGATTGGAATGAAATGAGTTTATATCTGGGTGCTCATTGAGAATGATGGGCTTATAATATTGCAAAGCTTTATTTATAATATAATATTATTCTTATTAAATGTTTTAGTCATTTATATCGCAGTGTTTGCTTGTTTATTGCATTTCCTAATACAGAAAAGGAGCAACCTGTTAATCAAGCTCAACATTCTAGAGCAGAGTTAACTATTCACTTCCCTTCTCTGATTTCACTGCATTAGGAAAACAGCGTTTTAAATTTAGTCCATCACACAGAGCCTAGGAGGATCTGCTGAACCTGGAAAGCTGTAGGAGGCGCCTCCCCCACATGCTGCGTTATACATTTGTTAGAAATCATTTGTCTTTGAAATTTGGGAGGGGGTGTTAATAAAATGAAAATATTGTGTGAGGCCTACTTGGGACAAGCTACATTCAGGACAGACCTATGATAACTTGTGCAGAAAACTCTTGGAAGAGGAAGCTTCAGGTGAAGTGATGCCATCATGAGGTAATAGCGCATTTGTAAAAACTGCAATGTCGCTGAACCTGAAGGACCAGATGAAGAAATCTTGGCCCAGGACAGACTGGCAATTTGCCCCGGTAGCCAGTCGCGGCAAAAAAAAACCCGGAGTAAACGATACCGGGTTTTCCCGCCCACACAGCGGGGGCCTCTGCCGGAAGATACCGGACGGAGGCGCGCGGGAGCGTTCAGACTGCCGCGCCGGAGGCGCGCTATATTCGCTGTTTCCCCATTATTTCGGCTGTGGGCATATGTGCGCATGAGCGCTCAAGCGCTCATGTGCATAAGCGTATTTTGCCGATTTTTTTTTTTTTGCCCTGCAACGCCGGCACCGCATTGGGCAGTGGAGCGTAGCGTAGCCAATCACACCGCTGCTGCCTCATGCCCAATGCGGGTTGCTCCCGGCTTTTCGGCTGCGCGTTCAGACTCCCTGGAAGCGGAGAAACGCGCAACGAACGCAGGCTTTCAAAATTTGCACCGGCTTTTATCAGGTGTTTTTTTAATCCGGCAGTGAAGCGCGAGAACACCGGTAGGCTACGTGTGGGGGACGCCAGGCAGATGTGCCTGTGTGAACATCCCATTTACCCCGATATTGAGTCGTTGTCAGCCCGGGTCCCATCCCGCGGCAAATTGCCAGTCTGTCCTGGGCCCTTGTTTCACTTTGGCAAAAGTTGACTAAAATAAGCCAACAAAACAGTATTTTACTGGAGGGGGGAGTTTGTCATTATTCTCATTTGTCTTCAGTGAAAGTGTTTTTCAAACATCTGACAATATGACTTGGAAGGAAACAGTCCTGTAAGAACAAAGAAGAATTACGAACAAACATGATAGGTAATAATACATTTTACATCTGACAATAACAATACCCCTAGTTGGCCTGTCTGATATACTCCCAAATGCAAAGCCAGTTATCAACAACAGAATGGAATCAATAGCTCAGACCAGCAAAAGACAATTCAGAACATAGCAACATCCAGCAATCATATCTGAAAAGAGGTCCAAAAAAACAAAAGGATGGAATCTTGACAGGCTTCCCCAGAGAGGCTTCCCCACAGAGAGAATCACCACCACACTGTGTGGTCGTCAGACAAACCTCTGGTGGCACAAGCAGACAGCAAGGGATACGTAGAGGACCTCTGAAGCGTTTCACCTTTCAAAAATTCTCTGCCTTCCCTTCTCACATGTTTTTGTAGAGGAGAAGCCCCACAGCCTTCAGATTTCACTTTCAGCAAAGTTTCTGTGGTGATTTTGGGTACGTCCTTTTGTAGGACAACACAAAAGATTCCAGTATATGTTTCATGGCCCCTAAACTGTTGTTGTCATTGTTGTTCAGTCACATAGTCAAGTCCAACTCTTCATAACCCCATGGACCACATCATCCCAGGCCCTCCCATCTTCTGCTGTCCTCTGGAGTTTGCTTAATTTCATGTTCGTTGCATTGATAACACTGTCTAACCATCTCATCTTTTGCCGTCCCCTTCTTCTTTGACCTTCAATCTTTCCCAGCATCAAGGTCTTCTCCAGTGAATGCTCCCTTCTCATTTGGTGGCCAAAGTATTTGAGCTTCAGCTTCAGGATCTGGCCTTCTAGGGAACAGTCAGGATTGATTTCTTTTAGGACTGACTGATTTGATCTCCTTGCAGTCCAGGGGACTCTCAAGAGTCTTCTCCAGCACCATAGTTTGAAAGCATCTATTCTTCCTTATGGTCCAATTCCCGTAGCCATACATTACTACTGGGAATACCATTGCTTTGACTATGCAGACTTTTGTTGGCAGGGAGATGTCTCTACTTTTTATTACGCTGTTTAGGTTTGCCATCACTTTCCACCCAAGGAGCAGGCATCTTTTAATTTCATGGCTGCAGTCACCGTCTGTGGTGATCTTGTATCCCAGGAACGTGGATTCTATTTGCCAAGGAGTGATGAGGCTGGATGCCATGATCTTAGTTTTTTTGATGTTGAGTTTCAAGCCAACTTGTGCACTCTCCTCTTTCATACTTAGCAAGAGGCTCTTTAGGTCCTAAGCTATGTTTCACCACTCTTAGCAGTTTAAGGGTGCAATTTAAAATACCAAATGATTACTTGTATTTTAAAGTACTTTAGCTGCATTTGAGTCCCTTGGCCCCTTAGAGACCAACAAGATTTTCAGAGTATGAGCTTTCGAGAGTCGAAGCTCCCTTCGTCAGATATGAGATCTTGTGTGTGACAAACAGAGCTTTGACTCTCTTAAGCCCGTTTCCCTAAAACATTGTTTGGTCTTTAGGGTGCTACTGGACTTGAATCTGGCTGTTTTGCTACAGACCAACATGGTTATCCTCTGAAACTGTCTTTGAAGTACTTTGTACTCCTATCCAATAGCTTCCCCCACTAGTTAACATGAATTGGTGCACGCATATCGATATGATATTGAGCCTAAACATGGTTAGTGAGCTCTTCACTGCCCTGAGACTTCTCTCACCACTTGAGTAAATTAGGGTTGTGAAATATCTGGAGGTTTTGGAAGTGGAGCCTGGGGAGGGGAGGGGCATCTGTAGGGTATAAAGCCAAAAACTCCACCCTTCAAAGTAGCCATTTCCTCAAAGTGAACAAATCTCCATCGTCTGGAGGTTGGCAACCCAGATGTTATCTATGTGGGGAATTACAGAATGACTTAAGGAGGTGACTTGTCAAAGTAAAGGGGAAAAACCTGTGAATTTTATAACTGGGACAAAGGAGTTGTAGGTCTGAAAAAATATTTTATGGCTTGTTGTTACTGCCCAAACCTAGCCCATTGCACAACCCCTCAGAAACAGAAGTGAGGAAACACCCGAACATCCAGCCTGTATTACAACAAAGTATGCCCCTGAGTAATTCGGAGTTCACATAAACTTTAAGTTGCAGCCATGCAGGGGGCTATGGTGTGACAGGGGAGGGGGTTAACTCCCCCATACCCTTTTTGCTTTCAGCATCCCATCACTCAGCTATTTATTTGCTGAACATGCAGGAAACGGGGGGGGGGCAAATAACAGCCAAGAGGGATTCAAACCATAAAATGTTGGGGGCGGGGCATTAAATTCTCTGCACCACAGGCCCGATCCAAATCAGGAGCACCAAAATGTCTACAGTGTAAGGTTTTAACTACAATTGAGCTCCACTTGGCCCTAAGCACAGTAGATAGATAGGGTTGCCAACCTCCAGGTGGCACCTGGAGGTATCCAGCTCTTACACTTGATCTCCAGACAACCGAGATCCGTTCCCCCGGAAAAAAATGGCTACTTTGGAGGGTGGACTCCATGGCATTAGATCCTTCTGAGGCCCCTCTCCTCTCCTCCCCAAAGCCCACCCTCCTCAGGCCCCATCCCAAAATCTCAAGGTCATTCCCAACCCAGCGCTGGCACCTCTAATGGTTGATAGCATCCAGCAAGCTCCCATGGCAGTATGTCCGGGATCTAGCGGCCAGAGGCTGTGCCGGAGACCCTTGGCACCTCTCGCCATCAGAAAAGCTGCTTGGTACCACACAGACTCAGTAATGACATGACACCAAATTGTCTTTGCAACTGTTTGCATAATATTATCTGCTTGCTTCCAGAATGCTGGGCCGTGTTGCTAAACATCAGCTGTGTCAGTGAATCAATGTGCAGAAAAGGAAGGAACGCTTTCCATATGCTCCTTCTGTTGGCCTCCATGTATTCTTCAAAGTCTGAATTGTAGTTGAAAAAGAAACGTGGCTTAGTAGCAATCTGAGAAAACACTCCAGAGGCTTTTGTTGGCTGCAGCCAGAATGACCAAACCTTGTGGCCCTTTGGCTACGTAAGTCCATTCATTAAGGTGCCAAAAGATCCTCTGTATTCGTAAGAGCACGGCTATTGTAGGAAGATTTTAAAGTGTATCATTCCTAAAATATGAACTTGGTTCCCAAATGTTTTATTTTAAAACCGATCTCCCACCCATCTGCCAGGGACTACTTTTTTAATATATATAATTTTTATTATTTTCAATACAATACAAAAATAAACATTTGCATAAAATAGAACAGATACTCGGTAATAAGTTGGACAAGAATCAGGACAAATTGAAACGTCATGAAGAGACCTAACAGAGGCTTCAAAAATACAAAAGGTCTTGATAATACTGATTATTGGGGAGAAAATCCCCATTAGACAAGTATGCGACCACTGGAAACCAAATGGCTTGAAATGTGCATAGATGGCCACCCAGGAAGAACACGGCATTCTGTGAGGCAATTTTTTCTAGGAGAAAATGTTCCCATAATCTGTTTTTCCAGTTATTCAGGGAGGGGGCAGCTTCGTCTTTCCATTTTTAGGCAATCACAAGTCTCGCAGCAGCAAGTACTGTAGTGATTAACAAAATTTTTGTTTTGCTTTCGGTAGGATTGGACCAGAAATCAAGTAAGAAAACTTCTGGAAGGTCAGGTAAGAGACCTCCACAGTCCACAATAACACCAGAAGACGGACAGGGACGAGAAAAGGACATAACAGTACAGGAAATAATTGAGGTAATCAAAAAACTAAAAAAAGGGAAATCGCCGGGGTTAGATGGATTTACTGCAGAGCTTTATAAGGAACTGGCAGAAGTCTTACCACAAGAACTTCAGATAACTTTCAATGCGATAATGAAAGGGGAACAAGCCCCAAATTCATGGAGAAAAGCAGAAATAGTGGTAATCCCCAAACCACAAAAAGACCCAGAAATGGTTAGTTCATATAGGCCAATTAGTCTGCTTAACCAGGATTATAAGATTTTTCTTAAAATACTAGCAAACAGACTAAGAGAGGTGATACTGAGAATAGTTAAAGGGGACCAATATGGGTTTGTGAGAGGAAGGAATATAAGTTACCCAATTAGAAATATCCTTAATATAATAGAACATGGCCAAAAAAAAAAAAGTTTGCCCTCAAGTTGGATGTCTACAAGGCCTTCGATACGTGTTCTCATAGGTATATTTGGAAGATTATGGATGAATATGAGATAGGTGAAAACTTTAAGAAGGCTATACAAGAAGTATATAAAGGAGGGAAGGCAGTGGTGAGAGTAAACGGAGGGCATTCAAGGGATTTTAGTATACAGAGAGGAGTAAGGCAAGGATGCCCTCTCTCCCCATACTTATTTATTATGGGAGTTGAGATATTAGCTGAAAGAATAAGGAATAATGGTAGAATAGATGGATATCGCATTGGTAACGAGGAACTAAAGATTAACCTATTTGCAGATGATATAATGGTAACTCTGACAAATCCTAAAGAGGGAATTAGAGCAATAAGAACTATATTGGAGGATTTCGAAGCATACTCAGGGTTAAGAGTGAATATGGATAAATCTGAATTCATGTACTTCAATGCTGATAAAGTAGAGAGAAGAGAAATCACAAAGATGACAAAAATGGGGCTAGGAGCCAAGACAATAAAATACTTAGGGATTGAAATGAGAAAGAATTGGGGAAAAACAAGTGAAGGGAACTTCAAAATAGTTTGGAAGAAGGTCTGTAAGGACATGAAAAGATGGGCAAACAAAAATCTAAGTATTTCGAATAAAATAAGAACGGCTAAGATGTTTCTAATCTCTAAGATGATGTACTTACTTCAAACGCTCCCAGTAGAATTAAACATACAACAGCTAGAAAAATGGAATGGAACAATTAGAGAATGGATTTTTGGAAATAAAAAACCTAGAACGCAGAAGAAGTTTATATATAACCCACAGAATGTAATGGGGTGGGGCATACCTCATTTGATAGACTATTATGAGGCCTTTAATGTTAAGTCACTGATAGATATAGGAGAGGATGTGGATCAGAAATGGGTCAGATTGGAAAATGAATTAAACAAGGGGGCCGGGAGATTTGGTATGTTCACAAGGGAAGTGAATAAGGAATATGGCAAAGCAGTAGGACCCAGGAGGACAGCATTGAAAATATGGAAGAAATGGCAACCCATTTGGTTGAGCAAACCTTCCGAATGGGCACCATTAGAAAGTCTATATGAGGAAACTGATGACCCCCATTGGTGGAGAGTTCTTAAAGAAAAGGGCTTTACCAGAATAAGAGATATGTATGAAGAAGGTGGCCAACTTAAGCCTTTACAAACAATAATAGAGGTGATAGGGAAACAGCATTGGTTGAAATTGATGGGACTATATAATGCAATAAAAAAGAAGCAGCAAAAGAGGGAGGGAGATCCAGAAGGAATTGCAGAAGTACTGTACAAAGAGAAGAGAAAGACAAGTAGAGGCTTAGCTGGTAAGATATATAAAATGACTACCGATGAGGAGTCAATAATTAAAAGCATTCAGGAGAAATGGCATAGAGAAGCACTGACTTCAGAAATAACTTAAAAAAAATTAATGTCGGGAATCAAAAAGATTAAATTCAATAAATTTAGAGAAATGGAGCTGAATTGGGTGGGGCCTGAGGATGTCATAGGTGGGGATCCAGTGAGGTCACATGGAAAGGCAGCATCGCTCATGGTAGTACTTTGGCACACTGCGAAGGATGTGCCACATGGTCTGCGTGTTGCCACCTGCTTTAAAAAATTAAACATGGAAATCAGCTAAATACTGAATGTAAACTGTAGATGAGCTGACTGGGCCCAGTTATCCCCCACCCCCCGGTCCTCCCAGTTTCCACGTGCAGAAGAAACTACAAGCACTGCAGGCCTGTATGAAAGTCTTAGGAGAAGCCATATCTTTCTCACGTGGCATGCCAGTGGCTAGCCACAGAAAACTGATCTGCCCTTAATTGTATTATTAGCCCCTTGTTGTTTTAATTAGCACATCTATATTCTCCTCTCATGAGAAGACATAAAGTTGAGAGACAGGATTCAGAACTGTGCTGGGGAAGACGAGGGGGAGTGGGAGGTAGCCGTTCTTCTGACTGACTAAAACAGGATGTTTCGAAGTTACTCCTGCCTGCCAATCACTCTCTCAGACCTAGACAGTCATTCTCTAATAGCAGGTAGGTAGAAGAATCTGGTTGCCCTGACCTGGATGTGCCCGGTTAGCCTAATCTGGCCAGCTCTCGGGAGCTAAGCAGGGTCAGCCCTGGTTAGTACTTGGATGGGAGACCACCAAGGAAGGCCAGGATCACAACACAGAGGCAGGCGATGGCAGTCCCCTTCTGTTAGACTTTTGCCTTGAAAAACCCTAAGGCAGGGGTGTCGAACTCACTTGTTACGAGGGCCGGATCTGACATAAAGGAGACCTTGTTGGGCCGGGCCACGAGTGTCATAACATGTCATGCCAGGGAGCGGAGATATAGACTTCATAAAGGACACAAACACAAAGATTTTTTTTTAAATTTAAAATAAAAACATGCTGAAAACATTAGCTCTGTAAACCGCAAACCTACTTTTGATTTATTGACATTCACCACAGAAATCCCATGCTCAGAGTTCTGAGTTCAAGACACAGGTTAAAACATGAAATGGCCGAGCAAGAGAGAGAGTCTGGCGAAGCCAGCGATGACGCAGCAGCACCAGCAGCAGGACTGGAAGCAGGAGACGGCCGGTTCCACGGCGGGCCTGATGGAAGCCCTCCAGGTGGGGGACTGATGTGGCCCCCAGGCCGCACATTTGACCCCCCTGCCCTATGGGGTCGCCATGTGTCCGCTGTGACCTGACGGCACTTTCTACCCCTGGAAGTGTGCGTGCGCACGAAAGCTGATGCCCAGAATTACACGTTGTTGGTCTTCAAGGTGTCCCTGGGCTCAGGCTTTTGTTCCGTTGCTTCAGACCAACAGGGCTGCCTGCACCTGAATCTATTCAGAGGAGAGTTTACTTTCGGCATAGATTTATTTTGACCTTCTCCAGCTTTCTGCAGCAAAGTTCTTCTTTTTCTGAAGCGAGATGTTCTGGAATTGAAACCTGCCTGAACGATTATGCCTCTTCAGTACTTTATCCCTAATGGGGGGGGGAGAGATGAGGAGAGGAGTTTGACAGGGATACTTGACTGATGAGAGAGTGCCATGCTCAGAGGCGTATACAGGCACATTACAGCAAGGTGGCTGGCAAGTAACGATTAAAACAGGGTGCGTAAAATTGCACATTCACTTTCCACCTACCGGACCCCTTCTAGGTTTGCCACTCCAGGAGGAGAAATTCCTGGAGATTTACAAGTGGACCCCAGGAAGGGTGGGCATTGGGGTGGAGAGGGACTTCAGCGAGATCTGGTGCCACAGAATAGATCTCTGTAGATCAGTTGCAATGTCAGAAGATCCCACCTGAAGGGCAGCAGTCTTACATATGGTCCATCTAGTCCAGCACCCAGTTTTCAGTACTGACCAATCATATGCCACAAGAAAGGCTATAGGCAGGGCCAAGAGACAACAGCCCTCCCTTGCTGACTCCCCCCCCCCGACCCACCACTAGTGGGGCATTGTGCCTCTGAAGCAGGGCTGCCGGGTCCCTGCCAGGGGGGGGGATCCTTGCCCCCCACTGCCAATTGGCTGGCCAGTGAAGAAGAAGAGAAGAGATTGGATTTCTACCCCGCCCTTCACTACCCAAGGGAGTCTCAGAGCGGCTTACAAACTCCTTCCCCTTCCCCTCCCCACAACAGACACCTTGTGAGGTAGGTGGGGCTGAGAGAGCTCTTTCGAGAACGGCCCTTTCAAGGACAGCTCTTGTTAGAACTACGGCTTGCCCAAGGTCATCCAGCCAGGTGCAAGTGGAGGAGTGGGGAATCAAACCCGGTTCATCCCAGATTAGAATCTACGCACTTAACCGCTACACCAAACTGGAGGAGGGACTTACCACCAGCAGGGGGAGGCCTAGCTTGGCCTCACAGCAACATCACTGGCAATGGCAGGCAACAGAAGTGACATCATTGTGTCACCATTTTGGTATTTTGACCAAAACTCTATATTAAAAAAGGCATCTACCATAGAGGTTTTGCTCAAATACCAGAGACACCCTATGCCAGCAGCAACACAATGACATCACTTCTGGAAGTGATGTGGTCAGCGATGTCACTGTGGGGCCAGCCTGGGGCTCCCTCCTCTGCCAGTAAGGCCCCCCCCTCGCTGCCAGTTGCTAGGAGGGACCTGGCAACCCTGCTCTGAACCCAGAAGTCCCGTCTGGCTATGCCACCTAGAAGCCAAGGGTGCTGCTGTCTGGTAACTAGCCCCCAAACCTGAACCCAAAACAACAACTCCATCCGGCCATTGCTTCTGGCGCGCTTACAATACCAAGGCTCCTCTTACTGTCAAACCAGTTCTATTCTGGCTTCCCTTCCCAGTCATGCCCATTTTCATCTGCAAGTAAAGGTAAAGGTAAAGGTTTCCCTTGATCAAAAGCTAGTTGAATCTGACTCTAGGGGGCGGTGCTCATCTCCGTTTCCAAGCCGAAGAGCCAGCACCATCCGAAGTTATTGGCCAGCATGATTAAGTACTGAGGCGCACAGAACACTGTTACCTTCCCACCAAATCGGTACCTATTTATCTACTTGCAATTTCTTGCTTTCAAACTGCTAGGTCGACAGGAGCTGGGGCCAGAGACAGGAGCTCACTCCGTCACGCAGCACTGGGGTCCCAAACTGCCGAACTACAGACCTTCCTGTCTGCAACTCAGCGTCTTAACCTCTGAGCCACCGGAGCCCCTTCATCTGCAAAGTAGGCAGCAATTACATGACAGTGGAAAGAATTTAGCTGTGGTTGCAGGTGAACGTGAGCAGAGATTTACAAGGCCGTTTATCCCACAGAACGATTCTACTGATCTGCAGATACGGCAGAAGCCGACAAGAGAGCTCTCCTTTCCGTGCCGCCGGCTGTTTGGAAAGGCTGCCTGCTGTCAGTCGGTTCAAGCACGGGTTGAGTGTCAGCTGGGCCCTTTGCTGTCTGCCCGTCTTGCTCAGACTCAGGCAAAGGTCACGGGGAAAGCCAGGAGGAATCACTGCCGAGAGGGCACCCACAAAACACGCCAGGTCCCCAAAGCCTGCCAGTCCTCCTCTCGCCTTCCACTAATTGAGCCGGCTACGGCCGGGAGGGCGGGATAAAAATTTGATAAATAAATAAACTCTCCCCGCCTCTTTGTCTGTAGCTTCGCTCTCTCTGCCTTCATGGCACACTCTATGGCAGAAAAGGGAAGTGGACAGACAAATGTTCTCCAGGTTTTGATTTTGACCTGGGCAAGGGAAAAAAGAAACACATTAACTTGGTGACAGTATCTGAAGACAGAAATAGGGGGACATCACAAGCTAACATTGCTGAGCAGTCAGGTTAGAATGGATAAAAGGAAGTCTTTCTTCCCCCAAAGAGTGATTAACCCATGGAATTCACTGCCACAGAAGGGGGTGACGGCTACAAGCATGGAAGGCTTCAAGAGGGAATTGGATAAGCATATGGAGCAGGGGTCCATCAGTGGCTATTAGCCACAAAGTAGAGATAGGAACTATCGGCCTGGGGCAAGGGATGCTCTCTATTCTTGGTGCTCAGGGGTGGCAAGAGTGGGAGGGCTTCTAGTGTCCTGGCCCCATTGGTGGACCTCCTGATGGCACCTGGTATTTTTGGCCAATGTATGACACAGGGTGTCGGATGGGCCATTGGCCTGATCCAACATTGGCTTCTCTTATGTTCTTAACATGGCAAAGGATGGAGCCAGGAGTGAAGGCAGGGGTCTCCAATATGGTGCCTGTGGTGCCCCGTCAACACCTTTCCTGGTGCCAACCAAGTGTTGTTAGAAAGAGGGTGGGGCCAGGTTGAGCACTTGCCCATCAGGGTTTCTAATTACCCGCTGAAGACCCGATTGGCTGGGAAGATAAAAACAATGTTGTTTCAGTGGTTTTATTCAGTTGCTTTTATTATTTCTTGCTTCTCTTTTCCAGTGCTTTTTAAAATTATGCTGCCTTTTCCACCTGCTCTTGGGCTTCTCCCGTGTGCATGGCTCTCCCTCCTGCGGCACTGATTTTGTGGCAGCTGTTTTGTGGTTGCGCCCATCGCCCCGTATCGGAATTCCAAAGATACCTAGGGGCTCAAAAAGTTTGGGACCCTTGAATGAAGGCCATGTGGCAGGTTATGGTCAGGCACAGGGGGGGGGGTCACCCAGCGGGACTAGGGTTGCCAACCTCCTGGTGGCACCTGGAGATCTCTCACTATCACGACTGATCTCTAGACAATCAAGATCAGTGTCTCTGGAGAGGAAATAGCCACTCTGGAGGGCAGGCTCTCCATGGCCTTGTCCCCGGCTGAGGCCCCTCCCCAGGCTCCAACCTCCAAATCTCCAGGAATTTCCCAGCCCAGAGCTAGCAACCCTCAGCAACACCCCCACTGCAAAGCAGCTTCAGAGGCACGGGCCGTTTGAACTTGGATGGTTCTTTCATGCACCGTTTGCAGCTTGGCGGCTTGAGCAGCAGCAAGGATGGATGGGAGGAACTCTTCGTTTACCAGAGCTCTGAGACTGGGACAGGCAACTGCCTCCCTGCTTGCAAGAGGCGTCATCTTCATAACTGTTGCCCTTGCCAGCAGGTTCCCCTGTGCACTTTGCTTATGGGCTTGAGGCCTCTGACCATTCATTCATAGGGATCAGGTTGGCAGAGCTCACAGTGCTATGAAGCTGCCTGCCTGGCCTGTCTAGCCTGGCATTGCCCACTCTGACTGGCAGCCGTTCTCCCAGGTCTCACGCAGAAGCCTTTCTCAGCCCAGGTGTGTGAAAGTCAAAACAAGAGGCCGAGAAGTTCCTTCTTGGGAACTCCCAGGCATTTTTTTCCTTTGTAATTTAGCAGCCACACAGAACACCAGTTTGGATCAGAAGCTTGGCATGGAGATGGGAAGGTTCACCTTTTCAACTATGCCATTTTCAAAATCTGAAACGGACCACTATTCAAGTGCTGTTTGCCCTGTTGGAGTGGCATTGCCTGTCTCCCAGTGGGTACTCGAGACCTCCCAGAATTGCACCTGATCTCTGGGCTACGGAATGCCAATCCCCTGGAGAAAACGGTCATACACTCCTGAGGCCAGTTTTGCCAGTTCTGGGTTAGGAACTACATTGAGATTTCAAGGGTGGAGCCTGGGGTGGGTGGGGTTTGGGGAAGGGCCTCAGCCGCGGGGTATAATGCCACAGAGTCCACCCTCCAAAACAGCCATTTCCCCCAGGGCAACTGATCTCTGATGTGTGGAGACCAGTTGTAATTCTGGCCCAGAATTTCTGGGAGATCTCCAGCTGCCACTTGGAGGTTCCCCCGCCTCCCCAGACCTCTAGGCATTTTATGGCTGGTAGCCCCATGCTGGGAAGAATGGACAGGCCAGTCCAAAATGGCTCCGTTGCTATTTTCTACAGAAAGAAAAAAAGAATGCTTCCGATACAGAGCTCACACTTTGCCCAGTTTGACCCCGGTTGTCAGACTGGAGGTGCTGCAGAGAACCAACCTGTCGGAATGAGCTCCTTGGTGAGATCAGGGCCCTGCGGGACCCCTCACAGTTCCGCAGGGCTGTGAAAACAGCTTTTTCGGCAGGCATTCCGATTGGAGCATTTCCTATCAGCTGTGTCCTGTGCTGACCCAGACTTAGTAGTTACTTAGCATGGTAGTACCACTGAATGTATTTCTATGTGCACTTTATTATATTGTACCACCATTGATATATCGTGTTAACGTGTGTAGTTATGTTTTTATTAAGATATATATTGTTTTATTGGTTGCACGTGAGATACCCTGAGCCTGCCTCGGCGGGGAGGGCGGGGTAGAAGTCGGAATAATGAATAAACAAACAAACACCAAGGGCCACCTCCAGGCTTAGAATGTAATCTGCCACTGAACCACATACACACACATCCCGCACCCCTGGACCGCTATAATCCTGACCAGCCCTAGGAATAGCTGACACCCTTCAGCTGCCCTCAAGAGAGATTTGTGGACAATTGAAGAAGTATTAATAACACCATTACAAAAAATTATGGATGAGATAAAGGGAAAAAAGATTATACCTCCAATGTGACAAGAGGCGTATATAGCACTAATACATAAAGAGGGCAGAGCTACCACAGTCTTATAGACCTTTTTCTCTCTTGAATGGAGACTACAAAATTTTTGCCACAATAATGGCAGAAAGATTAAGAAAAGGCATACTGAATTTAGTACACTCCAACCAAACAGGTTTTGTACTGAAGAGGTACATGAAAGATAATATACAATTTAAGAGAGGTAGGGCTGTGGCACAGCGGCATGGTTGGCACCGAGCTTTGCACCCAGGTACCACTGGCATTTCGTTCTATTTAGAGGAATTTTGGGGGGATCCCAAACTCCACTGGACCTCCTGGAGGGAGGCCCTGTGCAAGGGACTTGATTGGGGGCCCCTGCAAGTGGCAGTGAGTGGGCAGAAGCCCTGGACTGTCCCAGTAGCAAGGAATGAAGCAGCGCAGCCATGGCAGCCATGACTGCACCAGCTGTGAACACCTCCACAAGAGAGAAATTTTGAGCCTCATCCACAACACCAATGAAGATTTGCACCGTGAGTACTTGTAAAAAGCAACACTGAAGAATCCAACAACTTTTGGTTAAGCCCCTTTAAATTTTAAAAGGAGAAGGAGAAATCCCCCCCTCCTTCCTTTTGCAAGCGGCTAATATGAGCCTGTAATGAAAAGCTGCATTAAACTTTTCTTGGCGCAAACAAAGACTGTTGTTTAAACATTTAATAATCCTCGAGTTTTTTCCTGTTATCTTTTGGACTTTAAGTGATATTTTTCTTCCCTGATTTTTATGGATTTAAATGATTTATTGGAACTGTATAAAGAAAAAAGTTTAAATGATTTCTACAGGGAGTATATGGCCTGTAGGATTATAAATCTCCTTTGGAAAAGAGAGAAAGAAAGAAGGAGATTTATAATCGAACTTGCTACTCTGTAACAGTCCCTCAAAGCACCAGGCTAGCTGTTGAAATGAAAAAAGTTTGCACTGCTTAGACTCCATTATAAAACTGCAAATATGTGAAAGAATCTTGATTGTTAATATGTCTACATCAGCTACCATCTGGCAAATGTGGCTAGCCTTGTAGGGACTATTGAAAAACAACACTAGAGATTTCCGGGTGGCTGGGCTAAGCTGGGGCTTGTTATTTTGTAGGAAAATGAGCTCACAAGATACATATAAAAATGCCAGACAACTTATGTACAGACAGCTCTGCTGGTGTTTACTGGACACCGACTTTTCGGGAAGAGCTTAAACATATAATTGTAGATACAGTAAACCAGGCAGTTGAGAAGGCTTTTGATTTATGGCAAGATAAAACAGAGATTATACCATATATCATATACAATTATAGTGCAACCTATAATTAAAACAGAGAAATCTCAGAGCCAAATTTGTCAAGATGCTGCTACAAGATTACAAGCAAATGGATACACCTCACAGAAGGATTCTTACACCAAAAAATAGACAAAATAGACATAAAAGAGTCTAATAGAGCTACTAAAAGATGAATAAAAGCTGAACCCTTTAAAGCTGTAAAGGAAAAAACATCCCAAAGAGAAACAGAATTTATGGAATTCTCAACTACTGAGAGATTACAGATGGCGAGTCCTAAGAGAAAACCTCTCTACCTATAAGGGCAAAAGACATAGAATTAGGACTTTGCTGAAGAGGAGAAACCAGAAAAAGAAGAATATGAAGCTTACAAATAAAAATGGGCTAAGGAACCTATTTGTACGTGTAACTGGCTAAGATTGGTATAGGCTTAATTTTGGTGTATTCATAAAATTTTAGGGAAAATTTATTGGTTGAATTTCCTTTTTCTTTTTAAAGGAAGATAAATTTAAAATATTCAGGTAATTTTTTAGTAAATGTCATCAAAAATGTATAGTAAAATGTATAAACAAAACCTGTTTAGGGGACTTTGGGGTATGGAAGTTTGGTTAGAGAATCATATGAAAAATTACAATCCATGCTAAATGTTAAATGGGGAGAGTAATTTTTAAAATCTTCTTAGGTAAAGGTTTATAAGAAATGATAAGAGAACTTATATATCAGACTATATACTTTTGAAATTTTAACCTATATCTAGATGCATTTATAGAAAACTAGTAGAATGCTTAAACAACGGCTAAACAGATGCAAAGATATATTGTCGGATCATAGAGTCGCAAGAATTATAGTTGGCTAAATGGTAGAAAGATAGATATCTAGATTTGTATTTATGAGGTATTTTAATAGATAACAAGATGGAGTAATCACCTGTATGTTTGTTTGTTCTAAAATAATAAAATTGTTTTTTAAAAAGATAATATACAATTTATAATAGATGCAATCAAATTTGTAAATAAGAAGAAAAAGAAAATGGTATTTCTATTTCTAGATGCAGAGAAAGCGTTTGACAACTTATATGGCCTATCTTATTGAATGTTTTACAAAATATGCGCTGTGGTCCTGCATTTTGGAGTTGGTTGTCATGAGTACTGCCGAGGATGAGCTCCCAGCCCCAGCAGAAATCCTGAGTACTGCTGAGGATGAGCTCCTGGCTCCGGCAGAATCTACACCTGACCCCAATGAAGCCGCGGAGCCTGCTCCAGCAACAGCTGGGGTGGAACAATGCACATTGGACAGCCCCCCTGATTCACCCCCACAGGTGGCCCGTTTGTGAGACCAGCACTGGCGGGACTTGGCATCCCGGCAGCAAAAGGCATGCCCGCACAACCCACAGTTCCTCAGCTCTGAGTTCTATGTGGGGACACACACACTGGCAGCTAATTGACAACAGCCCCGGAGGGATACTTAGCTCCTCACTCCCTGTTGGTTCCTCGTGCCAGCAACTAGTCAGCTTGACGATGCTCTGCACCCACCTCACCTGTGTTCCCGGTTCCTGTTTCCGTGCCCTGACCTCTCAGCTCCTTGACTGTCTTTGATGACTACGCTTTCGGTTTGTGCTCTGGACTCTGTTATTTGACTCCTGCTTCCCTCAACTCTGGCTCTGAATGACTATGCTTTTGTTTGTACCTTGGACTCTGCTACTTGGCTCCTGTTTTCCTGCCTCCCGGTTTTTGACCTTGGACTGGACCCGGACTATCCCTCTCTCACTCCGCCCGCACTCAAGCCCGTGACATTGGTGCACGGAATATACTCAAACTAACAAGCAAAGATTTTAATTAATGGGAAACTAACAGAAGCAATTTCAATTGAAAAAGGAACATCGCCTTTATTATTTATACTAACAATAGATATTTTAGCTATGAAGACTAGATAGGACAGAATTAGGGGGATAAAAGTGGATGATGCAGAGTTCAAAATGAAAAGTTCTGCAGATGACGTGGTTCTAACAGTCCTGAATCCCCAGAGATCATTACAATATGTAATTGAACATATTGAAGCATTTGGATCTCTTCCAGGCTATAAAATTAATGGGAAAAACCCAAAAATGATAATTAATTTTTTAACACAACAACAAGAAGAAGAGATTGTAAAGAGCACAAAGTGTTCAACAGCCACCAACCCTATTAAATATTTGGGAATAAACATGACTGGGAAGAACTATGATCTTTTTTTTAATAACTATCAGAAAAATTGGAAATCAATTCAAGCAATTTTATTAAGATGGAAAAAACCCCTAAATGAACTCACATTATAGCCCCCTCTGCTGGAAAAACTGTGGTTCCATTGGCACTTTTTTCTACTGCTGGTGGGAATGCCCAGTTATTCAACAGTTTTGGCATGAAACTATCTCTCAGCTCTGTAATATCACATTGCAGTCACTCCCGGCTGTACCAGAACTTTTACTTTTAAACTTATGAGATTCCTCTGCTTGGGGTGACACACACAAAGATCTTACCTCCAGTTTGGTGTAGTGGTTCAGAGTCCAATCGGGGAGAACCAGGTTTGATTCCCCATTCCTCCATATGCAGCTGCTGGGATGACCTCGGGTCAGTCATGGCTATCTCAGAGCCGTTCTCTCAAAGAGCAGTTCTTGAAAGAGCTCTCTCAGCCCCACCAGTGTTGTATACCAAGCGAAGACCGCACATGCAGTCAGGGAACCACGTGGTCTGGGAAAGGATGTGAGCTTCACCTCCATAGACAATAGCCCAAATGGATCCTAGCCCGCACCTATTGGACGGCCGGGATCCTAGAAGAAACCAATGGGGAATAGGGTGTACTGTAAATAACCTATCACAGGTGTGCGTGTGTGTTGGGGGAGTGGGGAACATGGGAATATAAAAAGGCCTGTGAGCCGAGCAGCCATCTCAGTCTTAAATGTACTAATAAAGTATGAGCTGTTATCACACATCCATGCATCAGTCTCAGTACTTTATAGCGGCAACAAGGAAAGTGATCCGAATGAGCAATTTGGAAACCGAGCAGAGCATCGCACTGCGCACCGACCTTCCTGACAATGTGCCTCGCATCGTGGATCCTGAGAGCAGCACCGCACCATGCTCAGAGTCTTTGGTCACTGTGCCCCGCACCGCTTCAGACATCTCCACACCACATGCGATCCCTATCATGGCGGCCGCCCAAGGAAGCATCCCCGAGTTCGATGTGGCCCACCCAGAAAAGTGGGAAACATGGCTTGAGTGTCTAGAATATCATGTGGACTACTACGACATCACAGAGGAGGGTAAGAAAAAATCCCTGCTGCTCAGTTCCTGTGGAATTGATACCTTCCGCCTCCTAAAAGATCTGCTGGCCCCGAAGAAGCCGAAGGAGGCCACGTATACAGAAATTGAGACGGTGCTCACAAACCGCTTGACGCCCAAACCCACGAAGATATCTGAGCGAATAGACTTCTTTGCGTGCATCCAGGGTCCCAATGAAACCACAATCGATTTCCTGGTGGCCCTAAGACAAGCAGCCATCCAATGTGGGTTCCCCAGCCTAAGCGACACATTGATGAACCAGTTCATTGTGTACCTCTGGGAACCCAAGCTACCCTGCAAACTCGCTACTCACGACAATCTGACTCTGGACTAGGCTCTGAAGGAGGCCACGGCATATGAAAAGTCCCATCGGGAGCACCCCAGCAAGACGATAAACTTCATAGGCACATCCCCAGTAGGATCAGTTGAGGAGGACATCCTCCAGGTGTGCCAACCAGTGAGGTAGAGTACACGGCCCCAGATGACCACACAGGCCGAGAAGCTAGTTGCACAGAACTCATACGCCAGTTAAAGAGATGTGCACGAGTGACGGGCCTGCCATTTCTGAGATGCTGTTTGCCAGTCTTGCAACAAATGAGGCCGCATCGCCCATGTGTGCCTATCAAAGGGGAGCCCCGACCGCCAACCCCCTAATATGTTGTCTCCCAGGGTGTTGCGCTGGTCAATTTTCCTGGCGGGCTATTCCTACTTGCTGGTCTACCACCCCAGTAAAGCGATGGGGCACACGGATGCCCTGAGCTGCCTCCCACTGCCTGTTTCTGACCCTGACCCCGCTCCCACCCACCATGTTGCCCTGCTGAAGTCCCTGCCTGATCAGCCGGTCCAGGTCCAGGCGGTGGCCAGTCACACTGCCTGGGATCGCATTCTCACCCAAGTCTTGGACTGGGTGGGGAGGGGGTGGGCCACAGGTCCAGTGGGATCGGAGTTCACGGCATTTAGGTCCCGCAGGGATGAGCTGTCCTCACATAAAGGGTACATATTGTGGGATGGCCAGGTGGTGATTCCCCAACCCCTACACAAACGGGTATTAGAGGCGCTGCATGAAACACATCTAGGGATTGTCCGCATGAAAGCACTAGTGCTCAGCTATGTGTGGTGGCCGGGGTTGGACAGTGAGATAGAGGCCAAGGTTGAACTCTGTCAGAAGTACCAGGAGTCGAGGCCTGAGCCTCCGAAAGCCCTGGTACAGCAATGGGAGTCCTCTCATAAACCCTGGGCCAGGCTACACATAGGCATTGCGGGGCCATTCCAGGGCCAAATATTCTTCATTTTAGTGGACACTTATACAAAATGGCTTGAGGTCATGCCAGTGCCCTCCACCTCCTCCAGGTCTGTGATCCATGCTGTGTTGCAGATCTTTAGTGCCCAGGGCATCCCCAACACTCTGGTCATGGACAATGGGGCAGCTTTCACGTCCATGGAGTTCGAAGGGTTTGTCCAATACTATGGTATCAGGCACATTCACTCGGCGCCATTCCACCCAGCAATGAATGGCCAGTCTGAGTGCATGGTCCGAACCACAAAGGGAGCCCTTTGGCGCATGGACTGGGACTATAAGCTGGCAGTGTTCCTATTCAGGCAACGCATGACTCTGCACACCACAACGGGGTGAAGCCCAGCCAAACTCCTCCTGGGCCAGCACTTAACGACGAGGCTAGATGGTCTGCACCCAGACTGGGCGCCAGATCACAAGCTGAGCACTGAAGACCAGGAGGCTGCACAAGGGTTTTTTTCTAGGGGACCCCGTCTACGTGCGGAACTATGCCAGGGGTCCCACATGGATTCCAGCCAGAGTAATCAGGGTGACCGGGCCCCGATCCTACGAGGTCTCCACTGAGAATGGCTAAGTGCTCAAGTGACACATCGATCAGCTATGTCGCTGCATGCTCCCGGCAAACCCAGACGGCAGTGAGGACGAAAGCCCAGAACGCTGAGACCAGGAGGCACCAGTCCCAGCACAAACTGGCTTAAACAGGCTACCCAAGGCTGAAGACACGATCCCCCCCAGCAATGCCCCCAAACCAGGAAGTGAATGACATGGCTGGGGCAGAAGAGTTACCAGCAGAGGTACCACTGGCCCCTACTCCAGCCCCGGTGCCTTCCCTGGCACCTGCGGGGGCAACAGCAGAAGGACCAACCCCTGCTGCTGAATTAAGATGCTCCACGAGAGAGCGGAAAAGCCCGCTTACCTAAGGGACTATGTGAGCTAGGGCAATCAGGACTAAGGGGAGAGGGTGTTGTATGCCAAGCGAAGACCGCACACGTGGTCAGGGAACCACGCGGTCTGGGAAAGGACGCGGGCTTCACCTCCAGAGACAATAGCCCAAACGGATCCTAGCCCGCACCTATCGGATGGCCAGGATCCTAGGAGAAACCAATGGGGAACAGGGTGCACTGTTAATAACCTAACGTGTGTGTGTGTGTGTGTGTGTGTGTGTGTGTGTGTGTGTGTGTGTGTGTGTGTTGGGGGAGTGGGGAACGCGGGAATATAAACCTGCCTACGAGCCGGGCAGCCATCTCAGTCTTAAATGTACTAATAAAGTATGAGCTGTTATCACGCATCCACGCATCAGTCTCCGTACTTTATAACCTACCTCACAGGTTGTCTGTTGTGGGGAGGGGAAGGGAAAGGAGATTGTAAGCTGCTCTGAGACTCCTTCAGGTAGTGAAAGGCGGGGTATAAATCCAATCTCTTCTTCTACTTCTCACCGCTGCCAGACTAATGATCGCAACGGCCTGGAAATCCTCCACACCTCCAATTTTGACTGTCTGGCACGACATGATATAGGATCAATTCGTAATGAACAAGATCTCCAACTTCATGGACCAAGCACAAACTGGCTCCATTAAGGTCTGCAATAAATTTGTTCTTACTTTGGCTCCAGTTTTATATTTCATGGCGGAACGCAATCTTCTCCCCTCTAACTTGAGTTACCACACATGGCTTCACTTCTAACGCATCCTTTTTTCTGACTTTCTGTTGGGACTCCTCTTGCTGAACAGAGCTTTAATTAATTCATCAATTAGATGCCCTGTTCATAAACAAGTTTTATACCCCATTCATAAACAAGTCTTATTGTATCTTATCCCTGCTAGACAGGCTTCTCAGAATACTTTACGTTAACAGAAAACACCTGCTGACTTTCATATCCTACAATGGTTCTCGGTTATTTGCCTTCATGACTCCTGTTGCTTTATTGTATCTTTAATGATTGTATCATGACTTTGACTTCAATAAAACCTTTTGAAATAAAAAAGATGAAAAAAACCCCTAAAAATCTCATGACTGGGAAGAATCTCTACAATTAAAATGATTGTGCTGCCAATTTTTTTAGTTTCAAATGGTACCCAAATATATATAGATGTAGATGTATATGCAGATGTACACATAGATATGAAAGAATATTGAAAGTGTGGCAAAGGCAGATAAATGAATGTATGTGGAAAGGCAAAAAACATAGAATAAGCTTCAAAATATTACTAGATGAGAAAAAGAGAGGAGGATTAGCCGTCCCAAATATAAAATTATACTACCAATCAGCAGGTCTGGTCTGGATTGTGGACTGGATTAAAAAGCAAGACAAAGAATAGTAAAATTAGAATCAGCAGATCTTATGACATGATGATAAACACTCAGGGGAAAATCAAGTCTTGGCAAGATATCAAAGATGAAGGCATAAACATTCAATGGCTGACATATTATCAATTACTTATATGAGTTACATAACAGACTCTTTTACAGCGTGATATGCTACTTATCTATTAAAGGTTCTAATGAATATGTAAAAGTGGTGAAAATATGCTATGTTGAATACGTAGTAATGATTAAACCAGTGTAGTCAAAATAGATTAGTTATGAAGTTTGAAACATAAAACTTAATTCAATTGTGCCCCAACCAAAATAAGAATAACTGCATTTTACAGATGAAAGGCAAATTATTCTGCGTTCTATACATTATGTATTACATGACTGTCTTCAACAAATGTAATGATGTTATATAACCCATTTTTTTCCCTTTCCCCTTTTCTGTACTGTCACTGTTTTTCTAAAATAATATTTCTTAAAGAGAGAGAGAGAGAGAGAGAGAGAGAGAGAGAGAGAGAGAGAGAGAGAGAGAGAGAGAGAGAGAGGTTTGCGGACAGGGGTTCAGCTGAGTTCTTGTCCCCATTAACTGAAACCTTCGTAAGAGTCTCTGGTCAGTCTGTTGTCAGCCTGTTCTAATAAGCTAAATGAACATAAAGAACCCTGATTTAATTTCTGAATCAATTCCGTTCTGTGAGCACCAGCAGGACAGAAGAATCTGCACGTTCCCTTTCCACGTCTTCTGCGCTCAAGAGAAATCGCTTCTTGCATTTCCCACGCCACTTCAGCTGAACTGTTTGGGAATGCCACGCTGATGCCGCTGCCTCTCTGCAGGCCATGGACCTGGTGTCTTCCGTGGCAGCACTGGGACTTTTGCAGATTGTATCAGGTCCCACACATCAAGCAGGCCACAAACTGGATCTGATCTTTGCCATGGGGATAGACGTGAGTCTGGTTGCTTTTGATACAGTATTGTGGTTGGTCCACTTTGTCCCGAAGGCCTGTCTGGGCATCCTAATCCCCGCCCCCCTTCATAGCTGATGAACTGATTTATGCTCACCCACGGAGACTGATAATAATAATAATATGCTTTATTGTCATTGTACATAGTACGACGAAATTAAAAGTGCAATCATTTCAGTGATCTACAACAATAATCATGCGCTCTCACACAGCCATTCACAACTACTTCATAGCTCCCCTAAAGTTCACATAGCAACTAGACCACTGATGTCCCCAGTTCCAATCTCATGCAGCATTTAGGGCAATAATGGCTCTTGGATAAAAACTGTTTTTTAATCTATTTGTCCTTGTTTTAATTGTTCTGTATCTTCTGCCCGAAGGCAGCAATTCAAACAAGGAGTGTCCAAGGTGTGATGAGTCCTGCAAAATGTTCTTTGCCTTTTTCAAGCATCGAGAACTGTACAGTTGTTCCAGGGATAGGAGAGGGCAGCCAATGATCTTCTGAGCTGTGATGGTAACTCTCTGGAGTGCCTTCCTATCCGCAGCTGTACAACTGGCAAACCAGGCACAGACACAGTATGATAAGATGCTTTCTATTGAGCAACGATAGAAAGACGTCAGTGTTTTCTCACTCAAGTTGTTTTTCTTTAAGAGTCTGAGAAAATAAAGCCTCTGCTGGGCCTTCTTCACCAGAGCAGTGGTATTAACGCTCCAAGTCAAATCTTGCTTAATGGTCACTCCCAAGAACTTGAAAGTAGCCACCCTCTCCACACATTCTCCACCTATAAACAGTGGCTTAATTTCCGTTTTGTTCTTCCTATAGTCCACCACCAATTCTTTGGTCTTGGTGGTATTGAGAATCAAATTATTTTCCCCACACCAAACACAAAGTTGTTCCACCTCATCCCGATAAGCAGACTCGTCGTTCCCAGAGATGAGCCCCACCACAGTGGTGTCATCAGCAAACTTGATGATAGTGTTGCTGGGGTGAGTGGGGGTACAGTCCTGTGTGTAGAGGGTATAGAGCAGGGGGCTCAACACACAGCCTTGTGGAGAGCCGGTATTAAGGGTAAGGACTGTGGACATATGAGACCCTACTCTAACCCTCTGTGGGTGGGCTGTCAAAAAATCCAAGATCCAGGAACATATGGAACTGGAGAGTCCAAGGCCCTCCAATTTGTGCACTAATCTATGTGGGAGGATGGTGTTAAAGGCAGAACTGAAGTCCACAAACAACAGCCTCACATAACTCCCCAGCTGCTCCAGATGTGACAGAGCAGTATGGAGAGTGGTAGTGATGGCGTCTTCCGTGGATCTGTTTGCCTTATATGCAAACTGGTGACTGTCCAGTGTGGATGGAAGGCACGAAATGATGTGACTACGTACCAATTTCTCAAAACACTTCATCACAACCGGAGTGAGTGCAACTGGTCTATAGTCCTTTAGGCTGTTAATTGTAGACTTTTTGGGCAGGGGAACAATAATTGAGGACTTTAGGCAAGACGGAACAATAGACTGGTGTAAGGACCAGTTGAAGATCTTAGTAAGGACCCCTGCCAACTGGTCTGCACATTCCTTCAACACCCATCCAGTGATGCCATCAGGTCCAGCTGCCTTCCTCGGATTCACAGACCTCAGCGTACGCCTCACCTCATGCTCTTCCACCCTAAAGTAGGAGCCACTGTGGGCTGATGACTGTAGTGTGGCTGTCCCCGGTGACTCCACATCAAAACGGGCAAAGAAGAGGTTAAGCTCCTCCGCCAATGAAGGGTCTCCATCCACGGCAGCAAAAGTTGGTTTATAATTGGTTATATTCTGGATCCCTTGCCACACCTGCTTCATATCATTTGTGTTGACATTATCCTCAATCCTCTGCCTATAGTCCATCTTGGCCCGTCGATGAACCCAATTGGGTTCCAGAATGCTCTGCGGAATCTGATGCCTCCTGGCAATTTGTCGGATGTTCTGATAGATGATTGGCATAGCCGTCTTTCTGAAGCCATCGACAAAATTGCTCCCTGATGCCCTCTTTGCCCCTGCTCCAAACTAGCTCCTTGGTATTTTGCAGAGCTTCGGAGTATGAAATGGGAGCTTAGACGGCTAGAGCGAGTTTGGCGGCAGACTCGTGGAAACTACAAGAGCACCTTATAGGATGTTTATGAAGTCCTGTGAGGTGGCAGTAAAGGCTGCAAAGCAGTTGAGAGAGCAGTAGCAGAACAGCTCCAGGTTTTCCTTAATGGCACTTTGGCCCTGGACCCCTTCTGGTCCAGCTTCCACCCTGGCTGTGGGATTGGAGAAGGCACTGGCCACCTTCACAGAAAACCTCCGCAGGCCGCTGGATTGAGGCGGGTCAGTGCTGCTATTACTTGACTTGTCAGCAGCATTTGACATGGTTGATTATGATCTGTTGATCCACTGCCTCCAGTGTTCCCTCTAAGCTGAGTTAGTGTGAGCTAGCTCACAGTTTTTCAGCCTCCAGCTCACACATTTTTATCTTAGCTCAGGAAGGAGGGCTCCAGAGCAAACTAATTTATGCAGCAGCCAAATTGCTTGCTCACCACTTTAATGCCAGTAGCTCACAAAGGAGAATTTTTGCTCACAAGACTCCATAGCTTAGAGGGAGCATGCCTCACCAATGTGGGGATTCAAGGGACAGCCTTGATGTGGCTTGTCTCATTTCTCCAAGACTGGGGATAGAGGGTAGTGGTAGGGGAGAGGGTTTCACCACAATACCATTTAATATGCGGTACGCCCATGGGGTGATTCTCCCCCCATGTTATTTAACATCTTTATGCACCCCCCTTGCCCAGCTGGTGCAGAGTTTCGGGCTAGGCAGTTGTAACCAATATGCAGATGACACCCAGCTGTATCTGTTGATGAGTGGCTGGATGAATGCCATCCATCATTTTGGGAGAGGGATTGGAGGCTGTGGTTGGTTGGCTAAAACAGAGCTGGTTGAAATTATACCCATCTAAGATAATGGTTCTGTGGCTGGGCTGGGCTGGGCTGGGCTGGGCTGGGCTGGGCGGGGGGATTCAGGGTTTGGATGCCAACTCCTGGCTCTTGACAGTATGCCTTTAACTCCAGTCCTGACTGTCAAGAGTCGGGGTGTGATTCTGGGTGCCTTCTCAATGGAGGCCCAGGTCATAAATGTAGCTGAACTGGCATTTTACCATCTGTGCCAAGCTAAGCAACTGGTTCCTTACCTGTCTCCCCTGACTTAGCCACAGGGTTCCATGCAACGGTCACCTCCAGGTTAGATTACTGTAACTCACTCTATGCAGGGCTACCCTTGAGACTCACCCAGAAACTACAGCTGGTCCAGAATTCAGCTGCGTATGTTCTTATGGGAACTTCTTTCAGAGCCCATCCCCACCGGTGCTCTGCCAGCTGCAGCGGCTCCAAGTTAAATATTGGATCAGGTATTAACCCTTAAAGCCCTAAATGGTCTGGGCCCAGCAAGATGGAGCTCTTCTGCCAGGCCAGTGGGTGAGCGCAGCGACAACTCTTCCATCTTAGACTGGCCTCCCTGTCTCTTCCCCTCCCCTTTCTTTCATATCAGGCGGATTTTAGGATATTTATCTTCCTCCCAAGATAAGAAGCACTAGGCCGTGTCCCTTTTATATGCCATCTATTAGCGTTGTTGATTGTTGTTATTTTATTGTATCATACATTTTTACTATTTTATATGTTTCAATATTTACAAATATATGTTTTATTTTAATAACTAGGAAGAAGGCCCATTGCAGAAAGAAATGCAACGAGCTCTAGACAGAGAGTTTGGGAGAGCACCCCTGCCTGCAGCTGTGGCCCACATCGTCTCTGCAAGTAGCCATATGAAAGACAGGGAGGGAGGGAGACGGGTGGTGTGGCGCCGCAGGAGAAGGCCCACACCAGCCAGCCCTCCCAGAGGCCTCCAAGCGGCCTCAGAAGCCAGCTGGGCTGGGGGGGGGGAACAGGCCGGCGAGGGGCAGCATGCCGCCGAAGAAGAGGCCCCACACCACCCGCCCTTCCTGGAGGCCTCCCAGCAGCCCATTGTGGGACGGAACACAGAGGCCGGTGGACCCCCCCCCTCGTCCCCCCTCCTGGTGAAGGAGAGCGGTGCGGTGAGCAAGGGAGTCCTGCTGGGGCCTGCAGCCTGAGCAAGGCGCCATGGTACCACCACGATCCATTCTCGGGCCTGCAGGGTGAGGAAGCCACCACTGCCTCCTCGCCACCACAGCTCCCCAGCTCCCACCAACTCTCAGAGCAGGTGCTGAAGCAGCGGCGAGCAAGGCACAATGAGGGCGAGATGCTAGGCACGGGCTCTGTGGGCGGGACCACAGGAACGCCATCAGCCACACAGCCAGTGGAGAGAGACCCCCTGGTGAGTGACACATCAGGGAGTGAATGGATTCGGGAGCGTGTCCAGAGTCCACGACCAAAACAGAATTATATATTATGATATGTTTTATTGAGTAATATTTTAATAATATCTGTTTTAATGTTTTAACTGTATGGGATGTTTTATGAATGCTGTTACGTGCTCTGAGCCCTGTTATACACAGGAGGGTGGGCTATAAATCGAATGAATGAACAAGACGGAAAGGCGTGGCTCTTTCTTGCACTGAGATCTTTTAAATGCACAGATTGGCCTTTGAAAGCCTTTAATCCTCTCTCAAATGAGATAAAACCGTAATTGCTAGGGGAGGCTTAAGAAAATGGACTATTAATATGATACCAAAAAAGAAAATTGAAGTGAACAAGGAGAGGAAGTCTAATCAGTGATGTGATTTAATGTGTTTACATTCCTATTAGGATTTCTATGTTTGTAAATGGCAGAACATTTCCCATTACTCTCCTAGAATACAAAGGAATAATAATGTGGAGCCCACCTTGTACTTACCTCTCCTAGAGGACATCAAGAATTTCAACCATCATCTTTGGGGCTGCGTCTGTAGAAACTGCACTGAGTTCCCTTTCAGCTGGGTTGCTCTCCTCCAAGTGGTGCCTGGAGCTCTCCTGGAAATACCACTGATTTCAAGATCCCTTGGGGGAAATGGCTGCTTTGGAGGCTGAACTCTCTGGCATTCCACCCTGCTGAGATCCCTCCTGTTATGTGTTGGGACTGGAAACATCCCAGGACTGTTTCTACCAGAGACTGGCTGAGCTTGGAGCTCTAGAACAAAAGCCCAGCAGGACTCTGGAGGTGGCCAGTGGGGAGAGGGTTGCCAAGTCCCATCTTCACCCCCAGCAGGGGACTTTGGGGGCCATTCCTGGAGGGGGCGGGGCATCCCCGACATGATGACATCACGTTGGGGACATCCCCCTGCCCACCCAATCTTCTAGTGGTGCCGGCTCTCTGCACTTAAAGGCGTCCCTTTAAGGGCAGGGTGCCGGCGTTCCCTCCCCCGCATGTGCCTGATCTCCATGGAGATCAGGCGCATGGCCCGCAGCCACTCCTCTCCCACCCCTCTCTCTCAAGGGAGAAGGGAGAGGGGTGGCTGCGGGTGTTGGGGCTTGTGGGCGGGGCTTCCTCCGGCAGCCAGCTGGCCAGTGGTAAGTAGAAGCCCCCCCCAAAAAGTGGGGGACCCCTGCCAAACTGGGAGGGTTTTTTTGGCAACCTTAAATGGGGAATTAATGGTTCTGACAATGGCCTGTCGTGGGGAGTTGTTTGGGAAGTGGGTGGAGCTGCATGCCATTTAACAGGGCCGTTGCCCTGGCAGGTTGTCTTTTGTCTTGGTCTTGCTGAAACACTAATAAAGCTGAGCCGTCCACTGGGCTTGGGGTCAGACCATCCATGGAACCCCCAGGATTTAACACCTCCCCTCCCCAAACTCTGCTCTCCCCAGGTTCTGCCCCCCCATATCTCCAGGAATTCCTCCATTTGGTGTTGGAAACCCTACTTAAGTTAAAAAAAAGTGGTATTGGGATGAAGCCAGGTCTGGATTCTGCTGTACTCCAGATAAAAATTGGAACAGGAATCCTTTCGGTCAACTGGCAAAGATTGACAAGGCTGAGGTCAGAAGACCAGTAAAAAAAACACACAACCATGACAAGTGGGGGCACCTGGGGGCACCTGGAGATATCTCACTATTACAATTGATCTCCGTACAAGACAAAGAAGACAAAGAAGAAGACGATGATGATGACAACGACAATGAAGATGACAACGAAGACGATGACAACGATGAAGATGATGATGATGATAATGAAGACAAAGAAGAAGAGATTGGATCTCAGAGCGGCTTCCAAACCCCTTTCCCTTCCCCTCCCCACAACAGACACCCTGTGAGGTGGGTGGGGATGAGAGAGCTCTTTCCAGAACGGCCCTTAAGAGAACAGCTGTGACCAGAACTATGGCTTGCCCATGGTCATCCAGCAGCTGCAAGTGGAGGAGTGGGGAATCAAATCCGGTTCTCCCAGATTAGAGTCCACGCCCCTAACACCAAATTGTACCTCTGGAGAAAATGGCTGCTTTGGAGAGCAGGTTCTATGGCGTGATACCCTGCTGAAGTCCCTCCTCCTCCCAAACCCTGCCATGCCCAGGTCCCACCCCCAAAATCTCTGGGTATTTCCTGTGTGCCACCCCCAGCGCCCCTTTGCCCCAGGGCCCCTTGTGCCTTTCTCATTTGTTTCTCTCCTCTTTGGTGTCTGCAGTGCAGAACAGGAATACTGGGCAGGTAACCAGAGAGAGATTAATACTATTGGGGGATCACCTCCTCAGTCTGCAGTGGGGAATTTGTGGTGGGCCATGGTAGGTCAGGGTTTCCAACCTCCAGGTGGGACCTGGAAATCTTCCATCATTATGACAGATCTCCAGACTCCAGAGGTCAGTCCCCCTGGAGAAAATGGCTGATCTTCAGGGTGGCCTTTATGAGCCTCTTGCCTCCCGAGAATCCACCCCAAATGTCCAGGAATTTCCCAACCCAGAGTTGGCAAACCTTCCTTGGCTATGATTTGCAGGACTACTCTTACCCTCTCTCATTTTGCTTTGAAATAAATGTTTATGATCTTTATATTGATCAGCACAGCGAACACTCTTGGCCTTAGAAAAAAGCAAGTGTCGAGTAGCACCTTAAAGACTAACAAAATCTGGTGGATTTCATCTGAAACCATCTAAACTAGATTTACCAGCTTTTGTGTGTCAAACCCCACTTTGCTTTGCTTGCTGTGCTTGCCGTTGTAATGGGGGGAGGGAATTCTTTCGGGGAGGGGGTGGTGTGAGTAAGTGAGTGAGGGGATGAGGCCTTGGCTTATGGCAGACACCACTTTCCAAGTCAGCCTCCTTCCCTCCCTTTGTCTTTCCCAAGGGAAGGTGTCCTTGAGAGTCTCTCTGTGCCATCCTCGAATGTAGATAACTAAGCCATATAGCTCTCCCTTGGTTGGGATGGCAACGCCAGGCGTGGTATGAATGTGGTGTGCATTTGGAGAAGGGGCTTACCTTTGAATTTGCTATATTAAGCTTGTGCCAGCCAAAAGTCTTTAGTTCTGACACAATGACTTTCTGGATCTTGCATGTACTCCAATAAACTTATTACTGCCAAAGAGAGAGTTGTTGAGTTATAACTGGACTGGGGTCTGACAGTGTGCTCTACAGTTCTAGCCCCCGAATCCTCAATGGAGCCATGGGAGCAAAAACTGAAGTGGGGATGACAGGATGCAATTCTCTGATGTCACTTCCAGGAACTGATTTAACTGCACTACACTGTGTTGTCTCCGCCCCCCAATTGTTACCGCCAATGGCCTGCCTTCTTGTTTGGGGAAATTAGCTAGGCAGTAAGCAAGGCCAGAGGGGTACAAGGGATCTGTACACCTGTCTACACCAATGTCCAGTACAGTAAGAAGACTCAAAATTTGAAGAGTAAATTAAATAGTTTTTATTAAAGTATTTCCTTAACTACAAGCACATTAAACATTCAAAAAGAGCAAGCAATACATAACTAAGAAAGCAGAGGTGATTGATAGCAAATGGAGGGGTCAGTTACATGTTGATACAACCTGTCCAGACGTGCAGGGGTCCATGAAGAGGAGATTATGGTCCAAACCAAACGTTTAGGGGTGGACTGCCAGTTGACATCAGGGGCAGATACACAAAATCTGAGGCCATGTGCTCTGACGGATATAGACATTGGAAAACAATGCAGACCAATGAGAGGCCTTGGGTGCTGGTCTCAGATGAGAACAATAGATTTTCTAGGCCAATAAGGAGTCCATGGAGGTGTGGTACCAGATGGAGCATAATTCAGGTGTGACCAATGAGCTTCCAGGGGTCAGAGTCTGGCTGCACAGCCTTGATGGGATTAAGGTGGGTGCTGGACGGTTGGGTTGGGAGTGTCCATTGTGGAACAATAAAGTGGCCTGGCGCTTCCCTGGTGCCAGACAAAAGAGGTGATGTTTCTTAATGTGCGGCAGGATGGACCTGAATGGGAGACCACTCACTAGCCATAGAGAGTTAATGTTTACCTTGATAGGTCTGGCATAGGTGTAAGAATGCAGATATCCTAGACAACTATATGGAGACAGGAATGAGAGGATTATTCCAAAGGTATTTCCTGACATGCAAGTGAAACAGACGTTGGGGCTAGAAACATGCAACCTACTTCACTCATGACAGTAGCGCAGACCAGAGGCTCTTAGTCCCTCCCTGCCTGCCTGCACATTTGACAGACAAAAGGCTCGCCATCTGGTCAGTAGAAGATGTCTCTGGTGAGAGCAGAGACTTGCCCATTCTTATTCCTTTTGGACGGAGCTGACAGGAGAGACGTGGGGCGGGGGGGGGTTCCTTGCATGGAGGATGTTTGGCAGTGCAGCCAGGCTGGAGAGTCTTCACTTGGCCTGAGTTTTCTCAGCCCAGATGTGGTTCTCCTCGCCACCCAGCAAAAGCCACTGTTTAAACCAAGCCTGGCTTTATTGTGGGCACTGCTTGTGGAGGTTCAGAGTTGTTTTGGGGATGTCTCCCTCTCTTGGGAAAGACTACCCCAGGTTCAGGGCCCAGGAGGCTGGTTACACAATGTTCCCACCCCCCCAAAAGATTCTTGGCTGGCATCTCTAATCTAAGCCTGTGTTTTAAAATCCCCATGTAAATCAGTGGGATTAACTTTGGCTGGATCATGCCCTTACTATGTAATGTAACAAATATTAACATCCATAGTCATATGGAATTTGGTCAGCTACAGAGATATTTTTTTTTTGCAAAGGAAATTAAAGACGATGGAAGGCTGAGGCAGAAACAGAAGATTAATTACTCTTTTCAAGAGTAATTAGGATAACTCCTGACTCATCAAAGAAGAATAGGATTTTAAAAAACAACACCACCAAACTGATTATGTCTCTCTAATTAGGGAGAAAAGTAAAAAGATTTTATTCCATTTGCAGTAGCTGAGAAAATAAAATTTCTTCAGGAGTTATATGCTTGTCACATTAAGAAAAGAGAAGTGATAAAGGATGAGGCCCTTCAGTGTGCCAGGAAGTACCACAGAGGTGAGCCACACCCCAGACAGGAGGAGGAGAGGTGCGTTTCCATGCAGCCTTGGAGTAGCCTGATAGCCCAGCCTCATCAGAGCTTAGGTGCAGGGGCCGGCCCTGGGTAGAACTTGGACGGGAGACCACCAAAGAGGAATGGGGTTGCTACGCAGAGACAGGCAATGGCAGACCACCTCTGCTCATTTCTTACCCTGAAAACCCCATGAGTTGAGTTTGGTGTAGCGGTTAAGAGCTGCGGATTCTAATCTGAGAGTACCGGGTGTGATTCCCCACTCCTCCACATGCAGCCAGCTGGGTGACCTTGCGTCAGTCACAGTTCTCTCAGGGCTGTTAAGAGCAGTTCTCAAGAGAGCTCTCTCAGCCCCACCTACCTCACAGGGTGCCAGTTGTCGGGGGAGGAAGGGAAGGAGACTGTAAGTGGCTCTGAGAGTCCAAGTGAAGGGTAGATTATAAATCCAATCTCTTCCTGCTGATGGTACACAATTATTATCCTTGTTAGGGTCAAGTGAGAAACTAATATTTATGCCATTTCAGAAATGGCCATTTGTTTTCTCTTTTATGGTCCTGGTCACACAGAGAAATAGCTACGTGGATGGGACGGATTAAGGGCGGATCAAACCGGCGCGATCAGATGCCAACATCTAGCAAGCGTTGCGCACCCGCCCCTAACCCGTCTCATCCGGCCGAAAACGTGGATCAAAAAGGTACCAGGCAAAATGCAGTATCTAGCCGATGATCCGCAGCAAGGGCGTGCGTGAGATTGCCGACGCACCCGACTCCCTGTAAGTGAGGCTCTGCCAAACTGCGCATGCCCACAAATGCGCAGTTGCCTCACCTCACCCGTCATCCCATTGCTTCCCCCTCATCATGTGATTGTGCCAGGGAGCAACTGCCTGGTGGCTTGGGGGATCTGTGTGATCCTGCTCCCGCACTTCTTTTTGCCCCGCCTCTGACAGGCTGCACTTCTGCTGCGGCTTTTCACGGTAGTGTGACCGGGGCCTATGATCCGTGCATTGTATTATGGGGTACACTTTTGTGTGTGGGGGGCCCTCCTGTCCTGGCCCTGAGAATAGCCTCAGAGAGACCATAGGATGGCTACATGAGGGTTATGTACAATTTAGTACATCTGATCATCAGCTCTGCCTGTGCTCCCTGGATCCTTAGATATCAGGGCAGTATTGGGTTTTTTTCCAGTACCTGTCCCTAATTAGTCCCAATGTAGCTTTGGGGGAGAGATTTGGGGAGTGTTTGTGCATCAAATTGTCATTGTCTTGGTTGCAACTTCCTGAGGTTTAAGCCTCAGCTTTAAATGCATGCGCATGGACAGTAATGCGCCATGCAGTGCACAACTTGGCATTTTATTGATATATCGCAGCTGGCAAAGCTCATTTTCCTCTGGCAAATATCCTAATATATTTTAGAAACTGTCTCAGGGCCCATGAATATAGTGTATAGCAAGCAGCAAGATACTTCAGCGTGTGCATAGGAATGTCTGTACAAGCACGGAGGTGCAATACTTGATGCGAGAACAGAGTCGGGGAGCTTACTTGCCCACCAGTCTTGCTCATTTTCTATTCAACCCGCATGAGCTAGAAGCCGATAGTTTATCTGACAGAGTTCGGGCTGCCCACCGGCTGCTCAAGTCTATTCAGTAGGTGACTTTCCATGCTGACATGATGCTGTCAGGCTCCTTAGTCAGGTCGCACAACACAGGGCTTCATCAGAAGAAAACTGTTTATTGGTGAATCAGAACTAAAGACACGTGTACTGCTTGTGGCAGGAATGCCTGGGAACAGGAGGGCCTCCTAAGTTATACTAAAATCAAACACCCCCTTAACAAGCTGAAGCCAATGAGTATAGTTCGCGTGTGGGCAAAAGCTAGCAAACAATCTAAAAGCTGTTGGTTCCCAGCTTAGTTCTGCAGCTGGAGCTTCTACAAGGTCAAAGAAGCAATAACACACAGTCAGTGAAAACGGTAACACTCAGAGACTGGTGGACTAAAAGCAGGGCTATTTTGGGGCAGGAACGCACAGGAACAGAGTTCCGGCTGGCTCCTGAGTTGGCCATGCCCAGCAGGAACTCGTTAGCATAACAGGCCACACCCAACAGCAGAAACTCATTAGGATTGGCTACATGAGGGGTGTGTGGCCTAACATGCAAAGGAGTTCCTGCTCCAAAAAAAGCCCTGGGTTTCAACAACAAACAAGGCAAGCAGAATAAGAAGCAAAAGGTGGGTGTGGCTGGATGACCACACTTCTGGTAACATGGGGTGTGGCCTAATAGGCTAATGAGCTGTGCTGTCAGGGTGTGGCCTAATATGCTAATGCGTTTCTATTGATAGGTGTGGTCTATTACACTAATGAGTTCCTGCTGGGCTTTTTCTACAAAAAAAGCTCTGACTAAAAGTACCCCTCCACATTCCATAACCATGACAGGTCTACCTGACAGGTGCCACTAAACCCCACACAGTTCAGGGCTCTTTTTGTAGCAGGAACTCCTTTGCATAAGAGGTGACACACCCCTAATGTAGCCAATCCTCCAAAAGCTTAGAGAGCTCTTCTTACGAGGGCTACTGCAAGCTCTTGGAGGATTGGCTACATTAGGGGTGTGTCACCTAATATGCAAAGGAGTTCCTGCTACAAAAAGAGCCCTGATAATGCCTTCCCACATTCCACTGTCAATTGTTTGAATGAACTACGAACAACAACCATCATATACATACTTAGCTGTGTCTGTGTATTTAGAAGTCTTACCATTTGCTAGAAAAGAGCAAGAGTCCAGGAGCACCTCAAAGACTAACGAAATTTGTGGGAGGGGAGGAGTTTTCGTGAGTATTTAAGAAGTGAGCAGTGACTTATGGAAGCTCATGCCCTGCCACAAATTTTTGTTACACTTTAAGGAGCTAGTGGACTCTTGATTTTTTCCCCCTACTGCTACAGACTAACATGGTGACCCATCTTGATCTATTACCATCTGGTGTTCATCAGGGTCTTTCAGATCAACATGAATGGCTGCTGATCTACTGGGATCACACACGTGTATTTTGAGGAGAAGAAGAAGAAGAAGAAGAAGAAGAAGAAGAAGAAGAAGAAGAAGAAGAAGAAGAAGAAGAAGAAGAAGAAGAAGAAGAAGAAGAAGAAGAAGAAGAAGAAGAAGAAGAAGAAGAAGTAGTAGTAGTAGTAGTAGTAGTAGTAGTAGTAGTGATTGGATTTATACCCCACCCATCACTACCCAAAGGAGTCTCAGAGCGGCTCACAATCTCCTTTCCCTTCCCCTCCCCACAACAGACACCCTGTGAGGTAGGTGGGGCTGAGAGAACTCTAACACAAACTGCTCTTTTTCAAGAACAGCTGTGCCAGAACTTGTGACTGACCCAAGGTCACATCAGCAGGTGCAAGTGGAGGCGTGGGGAATCAAACCTGGTTCTCCCAGATTAGAGTCAGCGCACTTAGCCACTACACCAGACCGGCAGACACATCAATGTTGTTTAATTACTTGATCCGATCATCCAAGAAGAAGAAGACGTCATCAAATTGCAAACTGACCCACAGCAACCCCATCTATAGGGTGTTCAGGGCAAGAGACAAGTAGAGATAGGTTGCCATTGCCTACCTCTGCATAGCAACCCAAGTGTTCTTTGGTGGTCTCCCATCCAAAAACCAACCAAGGCTGACCCTGCTTAGTTCCCAAGCTCTGGTGAGCTCCAGCTCAGCTGGGCTTTTCAAGCTGATGATGACCATCCATGACCCCAGAGGAAAGCTCCACCTGTTCTGCATGTGCAGAGGTAGCCACAAGGCAAAAGGAAATTAAACCATCACCACTGCTAGTACATGGCTATGAAGATGTTCGGCAGGCTGCTCCAGTCAGACAGCTGTGCAGAGGTTTGAGGCGGAGCTCATGAATGATCGTGGCAGTTGAAAGAGTACTGTGCAGAGGAGTATTGGCTCACGCGAACCACCACCTGCTCCCTTGAAGAGCCCCCCCCAAGCAGAATTTGCCTCCTCACTTGCTATTTCTGATCACAGCACCTTCTTCTCCAGACTCCTGTTTTGTCGGTTCCTGGATGTTTTGCATCTTCAGTTCCTGCACTTGCATTGACCATCTCTAGAACTATGGGATCATAGAGTCAGAAGGGACTGTGCCGTCTCTCCAACCCAGCCCCCTGCTCAAGGCAGGTTCATCTCTGACTAGCATTTGTCCAGCTGCTGCTTGACGGCTGCCAGTGAGGGGGAGCCCCCCACCTCCCCAGACAGCTGATTCCACTGCTGCACAACTCTTACTGTCAAAAAGTTCTTCCTAATACCCAGCCGGTACCTTCCCGCCCTTAATTTAAACCCATTATTGTGAGTCAGAGGTTAAGACGCTGAGCTGCAGACCGGAAGGTCTGTAGTTTGGCAGTTCGAGACCCAAGTGCTGCGTGACGGAGTGGATGTCAGGTCTCCCAGTTAAGAGATTCTCCGCAACACACTTAAGCAGTAGTGGTTTATTGAGATATACTTACTTTTGGAGACGTGCTCAGTGTCAGAACTGAGAAAGTGTGCGGAAAATCTCCAGTTATAGGTATGGCAATTGACACCCCACATCTCATGCATACATCATCATCCAGCCCCTAGGTCACAATGGCAACCCCGGCAGATATACGGCGCCTTATCTGTTCTAGCCTGGCACAAGAGTCTCCAAAATCAGCTCTCATGGGAACTGGTGTTGGGGCTAGGGTTCCCAAGTACTTACCGTCTGGGGGTGGGGGACGAATGCTCCCCGGCCGGACCAGTCTTCCTGGTAACGCACCATGCCGTCGCCAGGAAGTGATACCAGGTGACGCTCTGGCAATGGGGCTGAAAACTCGATGGTACCATCGAGTTTCCAGCCCCATTGCCAGAGCGTCGCCTTCCATCCCTTCCTGGTAACAGCATGGTGCTCCGCGCCTCTCCTTCCCCTGGGGATGGTCCTGCGAGGACGTATCCATCCCCCGCCGGCACACGGTAAGTTCTTGGGAAGCCTAGTTGGGGCACAGTTTAAAGAAATGGTTATGGCTTCTACAAGCATTTGCTCTCAACACCCCGCGCACTCACCACAGGGATTCCCTCCCCCCTATATCATGGCAAGCAGTGAAGTGAAATACAAAGAAATGAAACTTAGCTTGACAGTGAGCTCCCGTCTCTGGCCCCAGCTCCTGCCAACCTAGCAGTTCAAAAGCAAGAAATTGCAAGTAGATAAACAGGTACTGCTTTGGTGGGAAGATAACAGCATTATGTGCACCTTGGTGTTTAGTCACGCCCAGCCACATGACCTCGGAAACATCTTCAGGCAGCGCTGGCTTTTCGGCTTGGAAACAGAGATGAGCACCACCCCCTAGTGTCGGATTCTACTAGCTTTTGAGCAAGGGAAAACTTTACTTTTACCTATCCTCTGCTGCCAATAGGGACAGCTCCCCACCCTCCTCTAAGTGACAGCCCTTCAAAAACTGCAAGAGAGCAACCATGTCCCCCCTCAACCTCCTCTTCCCCAGACTCAACATTCCCCTCGGCCTCTCCTCACAGGGTTTGGTCTCCGGGCCCCCGATCATCCTCCTTGCTCTCCTCTGCACCCGCTCCATCCTGTCCGCACCCTTTTTGAAGTGAGGCCTCCAGAACTGCACACAAGACTGGACATGTGGCCCGATAGCCCAGACTACCCTGCTCTCCTCAGAGCTTGGAAACTCAGCAGGGGAGTTAATTTCTATTCTTGATCAGCTGACTCCCTCCACTGTTTGATTGGCTCTGCACCCGTCATAACACCAGGGACAGAGACATTTCCGAACACCCCACCCCCGTCTCTATGATGCATCCTCTCGCCACCTGCAGGTCTGGCATTATGACATCAGCTGTGACATCAGCCCAGTCTTGGGGGACACAGAGGACCCAGCCCCAGTCAGGTTCTGGCCTCCCCTGGTGCCGAGTCCCATTCAGTGGGACTGGAAAGAAAACTGAGGAGATCACCCAAGAAGGAAACTACTGCTTCCCGCAGGTTAGGGTGCCAGGCCCTGGTCCAGGAGATGGGGGTGGATCCTGGGGAGGACAGGGACCTGGTGGGGTACGATGTCATAGATTCCACCCTCCAAAGCATCAGTGTTCTCCAGGGGAACCGATCTCCATAGTCTGGAGATGAGCCGTACTTCCAGGGGATCCCCAGGTCCCACCTGGAGGCTGGCATCCCAATGACAGGTAATAAGATTAAGCTCCCAGTGGCCATGATGTGCAGCCCTGGTTCTCCGTGATGGTGCCAATGCCATCTGTCTGGCCATATTTCAGATCTCAGGTTGTGATTATTCCCCCCCTTTCCCAGCCCAGCACCCTCTCTCTCTGTATTGTGAAGAACCAGGGAGGGACCCATCAGGAACTGTGAGGAAGAGGGACCCCATTGACCACTGTGTCTCCCTCTTGCTCTGGCCCAGCTTCCCCTCTGCCCCCACCCACTCTTGGTGCAGTGGTTAAGTGCGCAGACTCTAATCTGGGAGAACCGCATTTGATCCCCCACTCCTCCACATGCAGCTGCTGGTGTGACCTTGGGTCAGTCACAAGTTCTTTCAGAGCTCTTCTCTCGAGGACGGTTCTCAAGAGAGCTCTCTCAGCCCCACCTACCTCACAGGGTGTCTGTTGTGGGGAGGGGAAGGGAAAGGAGTTTGTAAGCCGCTCTGAGACTCCGAGTGAAAGGTGGGGTATAAATCCAGTCTCTTCTTTCTTTCCCTCCTCCTCCTCTTGAACTAGGTTTGGGCTGGGCTGGGAAATTCCTGGAGATTTGGGGGCTGGATCTTGGGCAAGGTTTGAGGAGCCAAGGGACCTCAGCGGGATGTAATGCCATACAGCAGGGGTGTCAAACATGCAGCCCGGAGGCTGGATCAGGCCCCCAGAGGGCTTCTATCAGCCCCACACTGGAACTGGCTGCCTTCTGCTTCTTCTTCCAGTTCTGCTGCTGCGTCATCGTAGGTTTGTAGCTTACAGATACACACCTGAACAGCACACTCAAGATTGCAGCAGCAGACATTTTGATGTAATAATTCAGAGCAGGAGGTGTCAGTTATCAGACACTGTTAAATAAATAAAATATTGCAAGAGTGCTAATTTTTTAAGTATGTTTTTATTTTAAGTTAAAAAAAAAACCCTTTGTGTTTGTGTCCTTTATAAAGTTGATATCTTCGCTACCTGGCATTACCTTTTATGACACACGTGGCCCAGCCCAACAAGGTCTCATTTATGTTAGTTCCGCCCCTCATAACAAATGAGTTCGACACCCCTGCCATGGAGTCTACCCTCCAAAGATGTTATTTTCTCTATGGGAACTGATCTAATTAGGAGATCGATTGTCATTCCAGGAGATCTTTGGGTCCACCTGGAGGTCAGCAACCCATCTGACCACCCACCACTCACTCACCTGCTTCCGGCCTGCCGTTGGCCTGCCCAGTCTTCCCCCCACCAGCTGCCCACCCAATCCACTTGCTCTCTTCTTTGCCTTCTCCCTTCCCCTGCAGTCTCTCCTTCATCTTCAGTCTCCTCTCCCCCATGCCCTGCTGTACACACTCATCTTTTTCTGTTCATGGCACTGAGGGGGAGGAAAACCAGGACTGAAGTGGGGAGAGAAAAGAGCATGTGAGTGTGACAAGACAACATGGAGACTCCTGTCCCACTGTATGGTCCTAGAGAGCCCTGCTCCTGCCTCCAGGTGCTAAAACCACAGCCACCAGGGCCAGCCAGGAGCCTCAAGGGTTCTTAGATCTTTTCCCAGGGGCCTTCAGCTTCCCAGGTTCTCCTCCAAGGATATCTGCATGCACTCAGTCAGTAACTCCAGACACTGGAAGGTAGGAAAATATTTCAGTTTTAGTAAACTGCTCAGGTTACAAAGAGTGTCTGCTGGGCAGGAGCCCCTCTTAAGGCACAAGCGCTGAAAAATCTCTCCTTATATATAATTGTGTTTTCGGGTGACTCTTTCCTGAATGTTCCACACGCTCCCACAGCATTTGGCTCCCTGACCTATCACTCCAACGGTGTGCCAATCCAGTGTCTGCGTTGCTGGAGTCCCGCGCACAAAAGCAGTGGCCAGCATCTCGGCCTCAGTGTTGTGCAAGGCGACTGGCAGGACAGATGCTCCAGTGGCCAGGGGCTGAGAAGGCTGAGACTTGTGTTGCTGTTGGTCGCAATGGCTCTTCCTGTGCAGGCAGCAGTAGTTGCCATGAGCAGCCATTCAGGAAGTGGGTCATCAGCGGCCATGCTCAAGGCCCAGTGGAGCAGCCATCAGCCCCTCAAGTCTCCCCTCCGGGACAATGGGTGAGCCCCCAGCCAACGTGGGGCCCTTCCTTGCCACTCCGAGCCAGGGAAATGAGGCCCAGCACTGGCCCACCCCGCCGGAGGGAAGTGCTGGGGAGGTGCCACTCGACCTGTTGGATACCTATGGGCCAGGTGGCCGGCAGCTGCACAGCCAGCAGCTGAAGCTCCTGCACTGCCTCCAATCGCTGTGCTGCTGCTGCCTGCCCACACCTCACTGCTACCCGCTGTCTCCGCCCACCACCCCTTCCACTGGTGAAGATGCACCACTGCCACAGGCGCTTACCTCCCCCATCCTCACCTGTCACAGCGCCCCCCTGCGAGCCCAGTGAGTCGCCAGCAGGCAGAGGAGGGCTGCCATTTGGCAGAGAGGCCAAGACCGACATCTTTCTAGAGCTCATTGTATTGATTTTACAACGGGCTTTACTACTAGTAAAGAATAATACTGAACTAAGTCTGGCTAAAAGCTATTTTACTATACATTAAAAGCTTGCTGGCTAGCTTGTCAGATGCAGGTCCATCGTGTGGTTCTTGTTCGCAGGCTGGAGAGAGAGAGTCCATCCCATGCCAGACCGTCCATGTCCGGGGGGGGGAGAAGACGTCGCCTCTTCTCACCTGTCAATAGAATAGCTGACCTCCCACTCTCTGGGCCAGGCCCCACTTCAGACATCCTTGCCTTAGCCCAGGAACCCCTTAGCCCAGCAGGACAACGCTTAGCCAATTGGCACTAATAGGGTGAAACAACTTAAGGAGACTCCCAGGGACTGTTCTGTTATTCGTCAAAAGCCACAGGTGAATGTAGTTAAGACAAGCACATTGCTTTTAGAAGGCTGGGCCAGGGGCCTGCCAAAACTTACGGCCTATGGGAAGTGGTAAACCCAAACAATGTAAAGGCTTAATGGTGGCTATTCCTTATACTGAATGCAGAATTATCAGATTGGGAAATTTCTGGATATTATGGGGTGCAGCCTGGGGAGGGTGGGGCTTGAAGTGGGGCGTAGGCTTGCCAGGCCTCCCAGTGTAGGGCCTGGCAACCAACAGGAGGGTTGGAGGGGAGCAATATCCCAGGAGAAAAATGTAAGAAGAACAATAATGCCTCATCTACATACAGGAAGTTCTCACCATAGAGTTCCTGGAGATTCCTAGAACTACCCAGACTGGATAGCTCTAGGCATCAATGGAAACTGTATGGTCACTGGGAATTCTAGATTGAGAACTTCCTGTAAGTTGATGAGGCCTTATTTTTCCTTTTTAATTTCTCTCCTGCTGATTCTTCCAGTGACAGCAAGCAAGAGGCTTTGGGAGCCAGGGATCGCCTGCCTCCACCAGGGGCTTACACAACAAACAAAAATATTGTGGAGAATGACGGAAACAAGTAGGCACAAAATACGTGTGTGTGTAAATAAAAATGAAAATGCATTAATAATAATAAAGTCACAACTTATCCGCATTCAGAGACAATATCAACATTCAAAGTGCATATTGATGTAAAAGTCTACCCAGAAGAGGAAGCCCCAGTTCTGGGTGGAGGCTGACAACGCTAGCTGAATGTGATGAGGAGGTTGTGACAAAATGCATTTTCTCCTGGGAGGTGGGCAAGCAGCAAACCTTAAAACCTTTGGTGTTTTAATTTTTTTTCTCTCTAGGCAACAGAGGGAGGGAGTCAGTTCGATTGTACCTCAGCCTACCTTCATACAAATGCTAATGGATTTAGACAAAGGGATAGTCAAGCCTCCCCCTTCTCTCCCACCTCCTAGCAAGGACCAGAGAGTTCAGGGTCTCAAATTCTAGAGAGGCTGAGGAGGGAACTTTTTGGAGATGACAGGAAACAATGCCTTGACCTGGGATGACCGGGGTCAAGGGGGAAGGGAAACAGAGATGATACAACTTCCTTGCAATATGAAATAGCTCTCTTCCTTTGGGATTCTATGTTGAGGGTAATTACCTCTGAGCTGTGGTTTGAAAGTAGGCAACCATTAACCATCTGGTTGGCCTGGACATCTGAAGCAACCTGGAAGGTAACAGAAACTGTGTAGAGATCTATAACTTCCTAAGCTAAAAGAGCCTGTCCTATTTTACCATAAAGTAGAGCATGTATAGAGAGGGACAGAAGATTTGCGGGTTTTTTGTAAAGTTCTTTTGTATTCCTTGTATTCCTGTGTATGCTTGTAAACATTTTCTTTTTAATGAATACTTTAAACTTTTGATGCAGGGAGTGATTCTCAGTACCACATAGATCTCCACCATTTCGGACACATTGTTTTAAAAAGGGGCTCCAGGGAGGTTGGCAAGCGGCTGTTCCTTCTGGGTCACCCAGGGCATCAAACTGCCTGCATGGTAGCCAGGCAGTGGGCAGCAGGAGACATAGAGGCAAGGCCTTTGAACGTGGAAGGGGAGCTGGGACTTGTGTCCCTCCCAGTGGGCAGTTCCTTGGAAAAGGGCAGGTGGTGGTAGCGGCAACCCTACAGAGAAAGAAAAGCCCCTCCAGGGAATTGGGAACCCCTAGGAGGGCAGAGCAGAGATGGGGCCTATAGGCCAGCGCAGGTACGTTCTGCCACAGAGACTACTGCACTTTTCTAAACGCTGGGACCCAATAGGTTGGTCAGTGTTTGGCAGAGGACACAAAACCTTCCTCTAGATTCCCATGAATATTGTACACAAGGTAAAAGCTTAATGTTGCTGCTCTTGGTTGCCTCAGCAACACAAAATGCCTCCCCGGGCCTCATGAGACGTTCTCACAAGATCTACAGCATCAAAGCATTTCGGCTGTGCTTTTTTAAATGTCTGTTTCTGTGCTGGCAGGATTATATTTTGCTGTGTGTTTGTCCCCTTCCTTTCAGCTGCCAAGTTTTTCTGCAAACCTCAGGATTCCCCTGATTTTTAAAAAACTTTGTGTTGTGAGAGATTTTTTCTTCATGGTGTGGTTACTCTAATTATTAGACTTACAGTTTTTTTAAAGAGTAACCAAAATTAATACTATTAACACACAATAGCCCCCCTCTCCAGCATCCCTTTAGGCCTGGCAACCAGTGGGAGACTGACAAGGGGACAAGGGGGGGACGGGACAGCAGCCAGCAGTGTGAGATCATTTCCAGGGAAACCTGGATGTGATCATATGCCTTTCTAGGAACTGGCCAAAACATTATGGTAAAACCATGGAGATTTTCAGCAATTCCTAGAGGGGTTCTATGTAACTTCTGGGGAAAACCCACCCTTCCCAACACCACCCTCAAATCTCCAGGAATTTCCTAAGGTGGAGCTGGCAAACCTATATATTACCTTTATTGGGAAGCATTTCATTCACACTATCCACATCAATTGCTATCCTGATTTCCACAATGTAATTAAAAGGGGGTGGGCATTTTCTTCATATCTTTGGGCGCTTCTTCTTAAGAAGAAGAAGAGATTGGATTTATACCCCGCCCTTCACTCGGAGCCACAGAGCGGCTTACAATCTCCTTTCCTCCCCGCACCCCAACAGACACCCTGTGAGGTAGGTGGGGCTGAGTGAGCTCTGAGAAAACTGCTCTTGAAGGAACAGCTCTGAGAGAACTGTGACTGACCCAACATCACCCAGCTGGCTGTATGTGGAGGGGGAGTGGGGAATCAAACCACTCTTAACCACTATACCAAACTGGCTCTGGAGACAGGAGATACATTAAGTGCTGGAGACAGGAAATACATCCCTCCACTGAAGAAAATGAGGGTGGATGCAGAATATTTGAACTAGTGAGCCAGTTCAAAATTATGTTTGTGAATGGCAGAAAGAAACTTGCGGCCAGCTTTGCAGGAGTGTCGTTATAATCCTCATCCAGTCAGGGTCCATTATGGTTATCACAACAGTCACCCTCCCAGCATTTCACTTGACTGTGATGTAGCGACACATCCAAGAAAAGGAGGAGCAGTCACCCAGGAGCTGGGCGTAGCAGCTGCTGGACAGGAAACCAATTCCCCGCAATGAAAGTGAGGGGTAGGTGGATCCAAACAGCCATTTCCCAAAGAGTGATTTACTCACAGTGTTACTACACACACCCGAAAAGCCAGTCAGATATACTGTTCTGCCAAGCAATGTGGAGAATTTAGTGTGTAGCATAAACCCTTGTAAGGAAGAAAGTATGGTGGTAGAACAGTCATTGGTAGCCATCAATCATCCAGACAGCTTTAGTGATAACTGCAGAAAAACCTGCGCCCTAATAAAACCCAGAAAAGGCTACTGTTTTTCTTCCACAACAGCGTTGTTTTATTAGCCTTGGTATTTTGTCACCCTGAAAGCTTGAATCGTCCCCTTCCTGCAGAAAGCATCCGGGCAGAGGATTGTATAACAGAAGCCATGCACTAAGTATTAGGAAACGTGGTCAGCATCTAGATTTCCCCCACAAACACTCCCCACTCGGCCAGTGTCATCGGCCAACATCCCAGATTGTTCCCATTCCATTACGCTGCCAGAAGTGGCTGAGGGATATCTGGACCTCAGGTGGCAAACTTGTTGGAGAACAAAAAGGAAGATCACCAGGTGTGGCACAAAGAGGAACAGGAAGTCTATTGAACCAAGTTTGAGTCCCAACAAAGTTTAATTCTGGGTAACTTTGTTCTGTTGCTTTAGACCAACCTGGCTACCCACTTGAATCTATCTTCAGGGAGAATATTGGACATATTTGTGAAGTCACCTTCTCCCTGAGGCTATAACCCCATGTTCAGGCATAGTTCTTCAGGCTGCCAGTGAGAGTTTCATCCATCAACATAACTAGGTTGCTAGCCTCCAGGTGGTGGAAGTCCAAATAAAACATCCGTGACAAAAAAAATAATGAAGAGTCAATTAAAATATGTAAGCAAAATTGTTTACTATAATAATTTTGCATATATATCTTCATTATTGCTTCTTTGTTATATTTGTCATGGATGTTTTGTTTGGACTTCCATCTCCTCCCGTGATCTCTCATGTTTGGCTTCAGCCTCCAGGTGGCGGCTGGAGGTCTTCTGGGATTACGACTGATACCAGGTGACAGAGGTCAGTTCCACTGAACAAAATGGCTGCTTTGGGAGGTGGACTCTGTGGCATTATACCCCATTGAGGTTCCTCCCTGCCCCAAACCCTGTCCTCCTTTGGCCCCATCCCCCAAATCATCAGATATTTCCCAGCCTGGAGCTGGCAACCCCATGCTTAACAGAAGCTCACCGCCAAATGCCTCTCCATCAGATCAAATCCCTGCGCAGACAGACACAGCTAACACGGCGCTGGAATTACAACTGCTCTCCATACAACAGAGATCACTTCCCCCAGAGAAAATGGCTGTGCTGAAGGGCCCCACAGAGGTCCTCCCTCTTCCCAAGCTCTGCCCTCTTTGGGCACTTCCTCTGCAAGCTCCACCCCCAAATCTCCTGGAATGTCCCAACCTAGGGTTGGTAACCCTACAGCCCAACTCTGATAGGATATGAGGATTAGTTCTTTTTGGTTTGCTGAGAGAGATCCCCCCTTGCAAATAGGTCTGCTACACCTTGTGATGCCCATCTGAAATTTTGTCTCTTCATGATTCAGTGGCTGCATTCAGGGCCCCGCATTCGGTGGCTGGGCATCTGGGCGTCAAGGAGGGGTGAATGTGTGCACCAACAGAACGCAGCCAACCTAGGCTTGTCCCAGACATTTCCTGGAATTACAGCTGATCTCCAGGCAACAGAGCTCAGTTCCCCTGGAGAAAATGGCTGCTATGGAGGGTTGACTCCGTGGCATTGTACCCCGCTGAGGCTCCTCCCTTTCTCAGACCCTGCCTTCCCTAGGTTCCACCTCCAAACCTCCAGGAATTTCCCAACCTGGATCTGGCAACCTTAAGCCTACCTTTATTATTTAATTTATTTAATTTATTTATTGCATTTGCAGCCCACCCTCCCCAGACATGGGCTCAAGGTAGGTAACATCAGTGTTTGTTACAATAACATTCCATTTACACTATAACCATTAACATTTAAATATATTAAAATTTCAAATTAGGATTAACTAAGAGAGGTGTCATAACTTTCTATTAAGTCCTTCAGATGATAGATGGTAGTCATAGGCACTTTCAGTTGGGCCACTTTTTATGGCCGTTGTGCAGAGGAGGCCATGTGACTGGATGTCCATCGCCACAGCTAAGAGCCTGGCGGAACAGCTCCATTTTGCAGGCCCTGTGGAACTATAATAGGCCCTGCAGGGCCCTGATTTCAAGTGGGAGCTTGTTCCACCAGGTGGGGGACCAAATAGAAATGAAGCCATTTTGTATATTGCATCCTTTTGAGGTTTCTGATTGGCCTGTCGTGAAGGAAATGCTGTGGTTTCATATCTGAAGCTGTCCTGTGAAACAGAAATAATCTTCAACTCTGGGCATGAATGAGATTCTTGTGCTATGAGGTAAAACCCTTTGAATAGAGGCATTATTATTTGGATTCTAGGTATATCACTCCGGTTCTTTCCGCACTTGGATCTCATCCCTAGTTTTATCAGAGTTCAACTCAGGACACAATACCTTACATTTATCCCTGGTTATAGCAGCATCCGTTTATCCCGGGACAAGTGTGGGGTGAAACTGGAGTGACCTCAATGTAATGTGGAAACAAAAAATACCCCGAGATAATTACAGGAGTAAACTCAAGTATAGTGTAGAGTCTAAAAATACCCTGAGATAATTACAGGGGAGAACGCACAGGTAGTGTAGAATGTAAGTTCAGGATTCAGGGTCTAGTGTGGAAAGGATCTCAGTCAAAGTTACATTCCGGAGGGGTAGCTATATAAGGCCCTGATACGATGGCCCAGGCCAGTCTAATAGTCAGATCGCAGAGGCTAAGCAGGGCCAGCACCAGTTAGTCCCTGGATGGGAGACCACCAAAGAAGTCCAGGGTCACTAATGCAGAGGCAGGCCATGGCAAACCACCTCTGTTTTGCCTCCAAAACCCTCCAGGGTAACCATAAGTTGGCTGCAACTGGATGGCACTTTACATACACAGAGAGACAGAGAGACAGACAGAGACAGAGACAGAGAGCGAGCTGTGTTAGTTTGCCATGACCAAGTAACAAAGAGTTCTGTGGTACCTTAAAGACCTCTCTGTTGTTTCACCTCTTCTGGAGACAGTGACTCCTGGGTATCCATCTAACCCTGTCAACCTGCCTCTTCCCTTCTCCAGTTGCATACTGCAGTTTTTAGGAACTCTTGGGGCAGAATGTGGGCTCCCAGGTTCCCTTGGTGCAAAATTTCAGAGGGGGGGAGAGCAGTTGAAGCAGGGGATACAGAGCCATGCTGACAGGAAAGAGGGTAAAACCCTGGGGAGGCTTGCAAAGACATTGGTGGTGACCAAAATGATGCAAGAGATTATCTTAACAGCAGGATGCTCCAACTGAGTTCTCAGTCGGCATCAGACACAAGACATGACCAGGCAACTGGGGCTGATGGTGGCCCTTTCTGACCTGTATTTTGCCTCGGTTTCTGAGTGCATCCTATTCTTCTGTTCTGCATTCCCTCCTGCTTTCACCTCCACTTTGTGCCAGGGCTTTCTCTTGTTTCTGCATTTGTTTTACAGGAATCTGCATTCAGACCACTTCCAGCACACTGTTGCCCTGCAGCAACCAAAACTCCTTTTGTTGCAATTCTTTGTTCTCGTCTGCTTTCAAATTGTTAGTCCTTTCTAAAGTAGAATTGTTTCTGTGGGTATTTAAGTGCTGCCCGCTGCCCTCCCCTGTTTCTGCCTCTTTCTCTTTAGGTTGATGCTCCCTCCCCATTCTGTTTTCTTTCCCTCCTGTCCTCCCACTCAGGCAAACTTTTAAAAATCCAGAAAGGGCATAAGAAGGAATCAATAAATATAAAGGACTAGAGGATTCCCTGCTCCCAAATGTGTCAGTCTTGCATGTGTGGGCCTGGATTTCTCCCTCCCGTCTCTTTCTTTTTGGAGAATCAGGGAGGGAGGGGTTGGCAGCCTGTTAGCTTAAAAAATATGGGCTTTGCTTATAGATGCAGAATGCATACAGAATACACAAATAAACCAGTGGGGGAAAAACCAGTGCAGAGGGAATGCCTGCAACTGTGAAGTCAACCCTTAAGGCTTGAACAGGGCCGGCTTCAGGTGTCTGGGCGCCCTAGGCAGGACAGCCTGGGATGCCCCCCACCGGGGATGCCAACCTCCTGGTGGGGCCTGGAGACCGGGGGCAGCGGCGGAGCGCTGGCTTTCCTGGGTGCTCTGTAGCTGTGGGGGCCCCAGGAAAGCCAGGGAAGGGGCGGGGTCTAGCTGCCACCCCCTCCCTCCCAGCGCCGGCTTTCCTGGGGGCTCCATGGCTGCGGGACCCCCAGGAAAGCCGGGAAGGGGGCGGAGGTTTAAACCGCCGCCCCCTCCCACCCCCCGCCCCCTTCCTGGCTTTCCTGGGGCCCCCGCAGCCGCGAAGCCCCCAGGAAAGCCGGCGCTGGGAGGGAGGGGGCGGTGGTTTAAACCTCCGCCCCTTCCTGCCCAGCGCTGGCTTGCTTGGGCGCTCTGCGGGGCACCCAAGCAAGCCTGGGAAGACATGGGGGGGGCACCTTTTGGCGCCCCTGTGGCCGGCATGCTCTAGGTGAGCCGGCCCTGGGCTTGACACCTTGGATTCTCTGGAGCAAGTTATTAGTGCAGAAAGGGCCAGTGACTGAGGTAAGATACGGAATGAAGCTTCTAACTGGCCCTGTTCATCCTTCAGCTCTAACCCAGGCTGTGTCTACATGGATGTTGTTCTCTGCTGTTGCTTCCAAACTGATCTGATTTTTGTAAAGCATCTACACAACATCCATCTGCTAATCACCACTTTCCAGGTTTTCCTCTGCTTTGTCCTGATATTTCCCAAAGCTGCTTTGCTACAATCTTTTTTTGAAAGAAAGGGCACTTGCTCAACATCCAGACAGGAAGGTATGCATGTTTGATGAACTTATCCACCCTGGCACCATTTTCTTTCTGTCAGCCCCTTGTGACTGTGATCCCCTCCCCCACTGTGCCACCTGAGGGCTTTATCATGCTCTAATCCAATAATGTTTTAATGTTCTATTGCTATACTCTGTTAGTGCCTCAATATACCCAGCTTTCCTTTTTTTTAACAAAAAGATTTCCTTGGCCTTTTCATTGCAGAGATATAAGAGGAAAGGTATGGAAAGGAATAGGAAGGAAAAAGTGCAAAATGGCTGAAGCGGGGTGGCAATTTTCTGTTCAGCCATGTGAAGGCTTTGTTGCCCCTGTGAAGACGTCTGCATTCTCAGTGGCAATGAGAGTAACCACAGAGGATTGTCGCCATGTGGATTATTCCCGTTATTCTTGTGGATCAGAGTCCTGTTATTCTTAACTTTTCTAAGTGGTAGATTTTCAGATGTTTTCAGAGAAGTTAGGTCTCCTCGTCAGGTGCTCTCTTCCCTCTTTCTGTTCCAATTCGCTTCCCCATGAAAAGAATCCTCTTTCACCCTTGCAGAATTCCCTGGCGGTAAAGTTGTGTGTTTCATCCACTCAACACCAGGCTCCTCTTCAGTTGGCGCTTATTATCCAACAGACAGGAAGCTTTTTCAGTTCGCCCTCAGCTCCTCTCTAACCTTTTCTTGTGTGCTTCTTTCTCTTTTAAACTTTGCTGACACACACTTCTAAAAATAGAAAACCCACTCGGAAACCCTACATTTCTTTCCTTTTCTTGCCATAACGATTATGTGGCAAAATTCACTGAGGTGAGCAGTGTTGACGGGATGTATTATTTATTAACAATATTCCCTGCCTTTTGACCAGAAGGTCCCTGAGGCAGCTCACCACTCCTTATATGGACCACCGCTCCTTATATGGACACTCTCATCCTAAAACAGGCCCCCACGTTTCGGGGGCCTCTGGACACCTTTGGGATTCTGACAAAATGGCTGCTACGGGGTGAGTATGGTTGCCAACCTCCAGGTGGGGCCTCGAGATCTCCCTGCATTACAACTGATCTCCAGAGGGCAGAAATCGGTTCCCCCAGAGAAAATGGGTGCTTTGGAGGGTAGACTGTATGGGATTAACTCTGCTGAGGGCCCTCCCCTCCCTCAAATCTGCCCTCCTCAGACTCGACCCTAGAAATCTTCAGGAATTTCCCAACCCTGACTTGGTAACCTTAGGGAGAAGAGAATTACAAAATGGTGGCCACATGAGGTGGGACCAACCACAAAACATCGTTTGTGTGTGTGTGCATAACTCTAATAGTAACTCTTCAACTTTTCGGGCAGAAGCTCTGTTTGATAGGAGGTATTTTAAAATGAACGTATTGTTTTATACACACACACAGCTGACCTTCAGTCACACATTGAAGGTCATGCTGTGGTAAAGCTAAAGGTTTCCCTTGCTTGAAATCCAGTCGCATCCAACTCCAGGGGGTGGTGCTCATCTCCGTTTCCAAGCCAAACAGCCAGTGCTGTCCAAAGACGTTTCCATGGTCATGTGGCCGGCATAACTAAATACAGAGGCGCACGGAACACTGTTACCTTCCCACCAAAGGGGTACCTATTTATCTGCTTGCAATTTCTTGCTTTCAAACTGCTCGGTTGGCAGGAGCTGGGGCCAGAGATGGGAGCTCACTCTGTCACGCAGCACTAGAGTCTCAAACCGCCAAACTACAGACCTTCCAGTCTGCAGCTCAGCGTCTTAACCACTGAGCCACCGGAGCCCTATCATGCTGTGGTGGTTTTGTTGTTCAATCACACAGTCAAGTCCGACTCTTCACGACCCCATGGACCACATCACGCCAGGCCCTTACCAACCTGGACTGTGTTCCAAAAGTGAACTTGATGAAACGGTACTGGACTTCCAAAAACTGTGTTCGAAAAACAGTGTTCGACTTCCAAAAATGGTATTCGTCTTCCAAAAACGATATTCGACTTCCAAAAGCGAACTTGAGGAAATGATATCCGAACTCCCCGGCTGTCAGACCAGAGTGAAGCTTTCTTTGCTTCAATGGGCTGCCACTGAAGTGACTGGTTTGTGAGGTAGGTATAGGGTCACAAACTGTATACATATTTTTATAAAAACCCAAGAGATATTTGTGTTTTTAATAACTTATCCTTCACTATGCCTAACACTAGTTATTTTCACAGTTCGCTGGAATAACATCAGGCGCTCCACCCATTGTGTGAAGTTGGCAACCCCGAGTGGGGCCTGGAGTTCTCCCAGCATTACAGGGGATCCTCTTCAGTCCATGGAGATGCTCCAGAGTTTGCTTAATTTCATGTTCGTTGCATTGATAACACTGTCTAACCATCTCATCCTTTGCTGTCCCCTTCTTCTTTGACCTTCAGTCTTTCCCAGCATCAGGGTCTGCTCCAGTGAGTGTTCCCTTCTCATTTGGTGGCCAAAGTATTTGAGCTTCAGCTTCAGGATCTGGCCTTCCAGGGAACAGTCAGGATTGATTTCTTTTAGGATTTATTGATTAGATCTCCTTGCAGTCCAAGGGACTCTGAAGAGTCTTCTCCAGCACCATAATTCAAAAGAATCTATTCTTTGGTGCTCGGCCTTCCTTATAGTCCAACTCTCACAGCCATAGATTACTACTAGGAATACCATTGCTTTGACCATGCGGACTTTTGTTGGCAGGGTGATGTCTCTACTTTTTATTATGCTGTCTAGGTTTGCCATCACTTTCCACCCAAGGAGCAGGCGTCTTTTAATTTCATGGCTGCAGTCACCATCTGCAGTGATCTTGGATCCCAGGAATGTGAAGTCTATCACTGCCTCCATGACTTCCCCTTCTATTTGCCAAGGAGTGATACTATGATCTTAGTTTTTTGATGGTGAGTTTCAAGCCAACTTTTGCGTTCTCCCCTTTCACCCTGACCAAGAGGCTCTTTAGGTCCTCTTCACTTTCTGCCATTAGAGTGGTATCATCTGCACATATCTGGGGTTGTTGATCTTTTTCCTAGCAATCTTAATTCTGATTTGTAATTCATCCAGGCCGGCATTTTGCATGATGTACTCTGCATATAAATTAAATAAACAAGGTGAGACTATACATCCTTGTCGTATTCTTTTTCCCGATGCTAAACCAATCAGTTGTTCCATATCCAGTTCTAACTGTTGCTTCTTGACCTTTATACAGGTTTCTCAAGAGACATGTGAGGTGGTCTGGTACTCCCATCTCTTTAAGGACTTGCCATAGTTTGTTGTGATCCACACAATCAAAGGCTTTAGCATAGTCAATGAAGAAAAAGTAGATCTTTTTCTGGTACTCTCTTGCTTTCTCCATAATCCAGCAAATGTTGGCAATTTGATCTCTAATTCCTCTACCTCTTTGAAACCCAGCTTGTACTTCTGGCAATTCTCTATCCACGTACTGCAGAAGCCTATCTTGTAGGATCTTGAGCATGACTTTGCTAGCATATGAAATGAGTTCAATTGCGCGATAGTTTGAACATTCCTTGGCATTGCCCTTCTTTGGGATTGGAATGTAAACTGACCTTTTCCAATCCTGTGGCCATTGTTGCGTTTTCCAAATTTGCTGGCATATGGAGTGCAGCACTTTAACAGCATCATCTTTTAAGACTTTGAATAGCTCAGCTGGGATACCATCACCTCTGCTATCTTTGTTGTTAGTAATGCTTTCTAAGGCCCATTCGCATTCCAGGATGTCTGGCTCGAGGTCAGCGATTACATCGTTGTGGTTGTCAAGGACATTGAGGTCCTTCTTGTATAGTTCTTCTGTATATTCTTCCCATCTTTTCCTAATCTCTTCTGCTTCTGTTAGGTCCCTACTGTTTTTGTCCTTTATCGTGGCCAGCTTTGTATCGAACATTCCCTTGGTTTCTTCAGTTTTCTTGAAGAGATTTCTAGTCCTTCCCATTCTATTGTTTTCCTCTATTACTTTGCATTGTTCATTCAGGAAATCCTCCTTATCTCTCTTTGCTGTTCTCTGGAAATCTGCATTCATTTGGGTAAATCTTTCCTTTTCACCTCTGCCTTTCGTTTTCCTTCTTTCCTCTGCTATTTGTAAAGCCTTATCAGACAGCCACTTTGCTTTCTTGCATTTCTTTTTTTTGGGATGGTGGTGATTGCTGCCTCCTGTACAATCTCACAAACCTCCGTCCATAGTTCTTCAGGCACTCTATCTATCAAATCTAGTCCTTTAAACTTATCCTTCACTTCCACTGTATATTCATCAGGGATGTGATCGAGGTCAAACCTGAATGGCCTAGTGGTTTTCCCAACTTTCTTCAGTTTAAGTCTGAATTTTGCAATGAGTAGCTCATGATCTGAGCCACAGTCAGCTCCAGGTCTTGTTTTTACTGACTGTATAGAACTTCTCCAACTGCAAATAATATAATCACTCTGATTTCAGTATTGCCCATCTGGTGATGTCCATGTGTAGAGTTGCCTCTTTAGGTTGTTGGAAGAGTGTGTTTGCTATGACCAGTGTGTTCTCTTGACAAAACTCTGTTAGCCTTTGCCCTGCTTCATTTTGTTTTCCAAGGCCAAACTTGTCCGTTATTCCAGTTACCTTTTGACTTCCTACATTAGCATTCTAGTCCCCTATGATGAGGAGGACATCTTTATTTTTGGTGCTAGTTCTATGAGGTGTTCAGCCTCTTCTGCGTCAGTGGTTGGGGCATAGACTTGGATTACTGTGATGTTGAATGATTTGCCTTGGATTCGGACCAAGATCATTCTGTTGTTTTTGAGATTGTATCCCATTTCTACCTTTCGCATTCTCTTGTTGACTATAAAGGCGACCCCATACTTTCTATGGGATTCTTGGCCACAGTAGTAGATATAATGGTCTTCTGAGTTAAATTCGTCCATTCCTGTCCACTTTAGTTCACTGATTCCCAGACCTCGGTTGGGGCCGGAGTGTGCAGGAGCGGCACTCCAGGACTGAGGCGCCTGGGGGGCAGGCACATGACCAAGCCCCACCCCCTGCTCTCAGCAGCGCTCAGGCCATGAGGAGGCAGAACAAGGAAGGTAAGTTGCCTGCTTCCTGCCCCATCCCCGGTTCCTCGGGCTACGTGGAGGTGTGGCAGCCCTGGGAAGGCCTCCTGCCCCATCCCCGGCTTCCTCCGGAGCACCCCGCACCTTTCTCTGCCCACCCACCAAGGCGGATGGGCAGAGAAAGCCCTCCGGAGCACGCACCCCCACCTATCTCTGCTCGCCCACTTTCTTTGCCCTCTTTCTTGCCCTCCCCTTCTTTGTCTTCCTTCCTTCCTCCCCATCTCTTTCTCTCTGTCTCTCTTTCTTTCTTTCTTTCTTTCTCTCTCTCTCTCTTTCTTTCTTTCTTTCTTTCTTTCTTTCTTTCTTTCTTTCTCTCTCTCTCTCTCTCTCTCTCTCTCTCTCTTTCTCTCTTTCTCTCTTTCTCTCTTCTTTCTCTTTTGTTACTGTCTATGGGTTTTCTTGCAAAGATACTAGAGTGGGTTGCCACTCTTTCTTTTTCTTTCTCTCCCATTCTTTGCCCTTTCCCTCCCTCTCCATCTCTTTCCCCCTCTATCTCTCTTTCTCTCTTTCTCTTTCTCCTTCTTTCCCAAAGTTCTTTGCCCTCCTTCCCTCCTTCCTCCCCATCTCTCTCTTTCTTTCCCATTCTTTGCTCTCTTTCCCTTCCTCCCCATATCTTTCCCTCTTTCCCCCTTTCTTCCCCTCTTTCCCCCTTTCCCTCTTCCCTCCTTCCTTCCTTCCTTCCTTCCTTCCTTCCTTCCTTTCTTTCTTTCTTTCTCTCTCTCTCTCTTCTCTCTTCTCCTCTTCTTTCCTAAAGTTCTTTGCCCTCTTTCCCTCCTCCCTTTTCTCTTCCTTCCTTCCTCCCCATCTCCCTCACTTTCCCATTCTTTGCCTCTTTCCTTTCCTCCCCATTTCTTCTCTTTCTTTCTTTCTTTCTTTCTTTCTTTCTTTCTTTCTTTCTTTCTTTCTTTCTTTCTTTCTTTCTTTCTTTCTTTCTTTCTTTCTTTCCCTCTCTCTCTCCTCTCCTTCTTTCCCAAAGTTCTTTGCCCTCTTTCCCTCCCTCCCTCTTTCTCTTCCTTCCTTCCTCCCTTCTGTCTCTGTCTCTCTCTCTCTCTGTGTCTCTCTCTTTCTCTCTGCTCTCTCTCTTTCTTTCTTGCCAGCTCACCATACTTCTGGTGAATGTCAGGGGGTGTGGCATATGCTAATGAGTTATGCAAATAAGCTGCTGATTCCCAAGATGACCCCTGCTGATTCCCAAGATGTCGATGCTCAGTCTTGCCATCTGAGTTTTGACCACGTCAAGCTTACCTTGATTCATAGATCTTACATTCCAGGTTCCTATGCAGTATTGTTCTTTGCAGCATCGAACTTTCCTTTCACCATCAGACACATCCGCAGCTGAGCGTCCCTTCGGCTTTGGCACAGGCGCTTCACTCTTTCTGGGGTTATTTGTACTTGCCCTCTGCTCTTCCCCAGTAGCATATTGGACACCTTCCAACCTGAGGTGTTCATCTTCCAGCATCATATCCTTGAGCCTTTTGTTACTGTCCATGGGGTTTTCTTGGCAAAGATACTGGAGTGGGTTGCCATTTCCTTCTCCAGTGGATCACGCTTTGTCTGAGTTCTCTGCTGTGGCCTGTCCATCCTGGGTGGCCCTCCACGGCATAGCCCACAGCCTCATCGAACCACACAAGCCCCCTCACCATGTCAAAGCAGTGATCCATGAGAGAGACCATGCTGTGGTGGCAATGTCTAAAAAATCTGCACAGCCAATCAAATCTCCAGTGGCCAGCCAGAAGCCTTGCTGGGCAAAAGCCACATCTGGCCCTGCCCACTTTCTAAAAACACTCGGCAGACTCCCCGAAAGGTGTCGGTGGGTGTGTTGGTGCCTGCGGACTCCAAATTGGAGACCCTCTCCTAAAACAACCAGAACAAGACCATGGCAAACCACCTCTGTGAAGAAGAAGAAGAGATTTGATTTATACCCCGCCCTTCAGTACCCAAAGAAGTCTCAGAACATCTTACAAACTCCTTTCCCTTCCCCTCCCCACAACAGACACCCTGTGAGGCAGGTGGGGCTGAGAGAGCTCGCTCGAGAACTGCCCTTGAGAGAACAGTTCTGAAAGAACTTGTAACTGACCCAAGGTCACCCCAAACCCAGTTCTCCCAAATTAGAGTCCACGCTCCTAAACATTACACCAAAATCCCCTTGCTAGAATCACCACAAATTGGCTGCAACTTGATGGCACTTTAGACAGACACAAGGAGCACGGGTAATATACAAAGGCTAGTCGGAGAACTTCATGCTCAAAGCAACATCCATCGTAAAGCTTTGGGAGTGATGTCATCTCCCTGACTTCTAGTGCTCCCTGGGCTTGTCAGCCGGCCTCCACAGCTCCCCGTTTTTAGCACCAGCTACAAGAGACTCTCCTTCAGCGGCCTTGACTGCATGAGTTTACCTTTCAGCAGAGAGATTTCTCAGATGATAAAAGCTAAGCTAATGTTGTTCTCTGCCAGGCAAGAGCAGGATACATTTTAATTAAAGCGCTACATAAAAATCAATATTTTGGAACTTGCATGTCCTCATTACGTGAGACGATCAGAGTTCTGACGCAACTCTGGACTTTAGTATGTAAATTCAAACTGTTACCTTATTCTGCTACAAACACAATGTGAAGGTTATCTGTTTTTTCCCCCCTCTTGGGAAATGAGTAGGGTGGCCAGCTCCAGGTGCTGTCAGGTGACAGAGATCAGTTCACCAGGAGAAAATGGTGGACTCTGTGGTGCTGTATTCTGCTGAAGTCCTTCCCCCACGCACCTTTCTCAGGCCACACCCCCAAAATCTCCAAGTATTTCCCAACCTGGACCTGGCACCCTAGAAATGGAACTCCTCTTCCTAATTTTTTTTAATCTTCCTTGGGATTAAGGGTAGGGCTGCCAGGTTCCCCAGGGGGGGTGTCCTGCCGAAAGGGCCCCCAACCCGCCGGTCTGGATCCGGCAGGTGGGGAGAATCCCACCCCCAAAGTGGCCAGATCGGGTCAACATGCCCGGCATGATGATGTCACCCGGAAGTGATGTCATCATGCTGGGCATGTCGCCGGGCGATACTCTAGCAACCAGCCTGAAAACTCTATGGTACGCACGTGAAAGAACTCCTGGATAGGACGCTGGACTCCCCTGCTATTAAGAAGGTAGGACTTGGCAACTCTAAATAAGGGTGCCAACTCTGGCCTGGGGAACTCCTGTTGACTTGGGGGCGGGGCCTGTGGAGGAAGCAAAATCTGCTCGGATCTATGGTCTACCACCCTCTGGAGCAACTGTTCTCTCCTGGAGAAGAGATCTCTTGTAAGTCTGGAGAGCAGCTGTAATTTTGGGAGGACTCCAGGCCTCACCTAGAGGTTGGCAGACCTACCTGGGAATCATGCCATCTTTCCTGATGGTCCTTCTCTCTTGCCCCAGAGATGGCACTGCAGTTTCTCACTGACAAGACAAAGACACGGGGCGGGGGGAGGCGGGTTGAGGAAGACTCCGTCATAATGGTTCCAGGTCTGACTTACATTAAGCTCCGGTATGGGGAGGGCATCTTTGCCTTGCCAGGCAGTGCCTAGCAACCGGCGGGAAGGTTGTGTGCATGTGGGGGGCGACATGAGCCCCCCCCAGCCTATTCTCAGAATTCTACCTCCTTGGGCTAGTAAACCTTTGCTTGCTTTCAGGAGGTCCTGACACCTTGGCTTACTCATGGTTGACCAGAGGCCGCTTCTTGCAGCCACTGGTGCTCTCTCTCTCACCCTAGTGTTGCCAGCCTCCAGGTGGGGCCTGGAGATCTCCTGGAATTACAACCAATCTCCAGACTACAGATATCAATTCCCCTGGAGGAAACGGCAGCTTTGGAAGGCGGACTGGGTGAGCATGATGCCCTGCTGTGGCCCCTCCCTTCTCCAAACCCTCCCCTCCCCAGGCTCCACCCCCAAATCCCCTGGAAATTCCCCACCCAGAATAAGCAACCCTATCTCACCCACCCATGGGTGAGGAGGATGAGTGGAAACCTCTTCCAGTGCTCTGTGCCTGTGAGCAGGTGGTACCACTAGGGAACATTGCCCCTTGCAGTAAGGGGAGGACACACCAAACACTCTTCAGACATCTGGAGGTGGTCCGGCTTTCGCCTCCCCATCCTCTGATCTGCATCCCTTCCCTTGGCTGAGCGCAAGTCACAAAATAAGCTGCATTCGGTGCTCTTAACAGATGATTGTCATCCAGTGATTGATGGGTTTTTTTGCCACCCCCGGGCTTCCTTCTTCTTTTAAGAATTAACTCTTGGATTGCGTGCTCCGAAAGCTCCCTAGGATCTGTTCCACCAGAGGACTTTCAAAATCAGTCTGTGAGCAAACCATAGCAGAGCAAAAGTGATATCCCTCTGATGGCCAAATGGCAGGGATCCCAGCTTGCAATATTAGGCTGCAGTCACACGAACAGTTCCCTGTGATATGGTAGCATTACCTTTATGGATTTAAAGTGCACCATCAGTCAGCAACATCTGCCTTCCGTGCCCCTGTCGTCGGCACCCCATGTTGCCCCATGTTGGAAGCGGCGTAATCAGGCACCAGGGAAAGTCCAGTGTTGATGGATGCCAGCGCTTCCATGCTGTTTTCCCAGATGTCTGAACTCTCTCGCCGTGAAAGGAACCCGGATGGGAAGTCTGAACCTGCAGATCCATTTCCGCCACTGTTTTTTGAAGTTGCTGCCTATAGGTGCATGAGCACATATGCACATGCACCCACTTGCATTAAAACAAAAATGACTGGGCAGCACACTCCGTGGTTGAGGTGCTGCAGTAATGTGAACACCTGACCGCCAGACAAGCGTGCAAGGAAACTGCCTCAGGGTGTGCTGTCTGATTGGTCTGCCCTGCAACACTTTAAAAGGTAAAGATTTCCCTTGCTTGAAAGCTAGTTGAATCCGACTCTAGGGGGCAGTGCTCATCTCTATTTCCAAGCTGAAGAGCCAGCGCTGTCTGAAGATGTTTCCATGGTCATGTGGCTGGCACGACTAAACGCCGAGGCACACGGAACACAGCATTAGGATCTCAAACTGCCAAACTACAGACCTTCTGGTCTGCAGCTCAGCATCTTAACCTCTGAGCCACTGCAGCCCCCTGCAACACTTTAAACTGGTGCAATTAGAGGTGTGCCCACAGCAAGATTCTAGTGTGACCACAGCCTTATTCTGCCATCTTCCATTAAAAAAAAACAACTTAGGGGGTTGAGGTAACCCTTCCCCTTCCCAAAATTCAATGGCAAATATTGCACTCAGTTTTATGCTTATGTTACTCTTTCAGATATGCATCATGTAGGACAGGGGTCCACAACATGCCACTCACTGACACCTTTCCTGGCACTCAGCAAGTGTTTTTTAAAAAGTGGTTGGGGCCAAATACGGTTTTTGCCCAGTCCAGTTTCTGATTGCTCAGTAGAGGTTTGATTGGCTGCACAGACACAAGGATCTTCACCAGGGGACTTTCTGAAGGTTTGCTGCAGCTGTCATTTTCCGGCTGGCTCTGCTCCCTCCGGAAGCCGTTTTGCGGCAGCCGATTTGGGGCTGAACCCACCATGCTGCCGGCAGGGGGGCTCCTGGCTGGTGTCCAGGATCTTCTGGTGCATGCACAAAGCTCATGTGCCGTGATGACATCACCCAGAAGTGACATAATCGTGTTGCCAATGGGGGGGTGCCGCTCTAGTTTTTGGGCAAAACTCGATGGGGTTTTTGCCCTCAAAACCATAGCATTTCCCAAAAACTAGAGCAGGGGTGGCCCAGGGGCTGGATCAGGCCCCCGGAGGGCTTCTATCAGGCCCACACCTGGCCATCTCCTGCTTCTTCTTCCAGTTCTGCTGCTGCTGCGTCATCGTAGGTTTGCAGCTTACAGATACGCACCTGAACAGCACACTCAAGATTGCGACACCACAGACGTTTCGATGCAATAATTCAGAGCAAGAGGTGTCAGTTATCAGACACTGTTAAATAAACAAAATATTGCAAGAGTGCGGATGTTTTAAGCATGGTTTTATTTTAAGTTAAAAAACCTCCTTTGTGGTTGTGTCCTTTGTAAAGTTTATGTCTCCGCTACCTGGCATTACATTTTATGGCACACCTGGCCCAGCCCAACAAGGTCTCATTCATGTCATAACAAATGAGTTCGACACCCCTGAACTAGAGCTTCTGGGTGACGTCATCCTGATAGGAGTGGGGCTCCCCCTACTGGCCAGGTGGCCAGTGGCAGATCAAAGTCCCCAAAATTGGGGGGAACCCCCGGGCAGACTGGGGGATTGGCAGCCCTACTATGGCATTATACCCAGGCTGAGGTCCCTCCCCTCCCCAAACCCCACCCTTCTCAGGCTCCCCCTCCAAAATCTCCAGGTGTTTCCCAGCCCTGAGCTGGCAACCCTGCTTTCTCCATGTGCCCTCAGAAAGTAGAGCCAGAGAAGGGGGGTGAACCCCCTCCCCCCACACACACATTGCCCTTTCAGCTGGTGAAAACAGGCTGGGGAGGAAGCTGGAGGCTCCTTCTCCTCCCTCACTGTGCTACTCACAACCTGCGTGAGCCACCTGCTGCTGTTTCAGGTGAGTTCCCCCACTGCAAGCTGGGTCACACGTCCATGGCCTGGCATGTGCTGCTGGGCGCACTGTGTAGGGGTAGGGTTGCCAGGCCAGTCAGTCGGTCAGTCTTTATTCAGTGCATAACCAGCACAGTTCAGTTACAGCAGTTTAAAATCTCTACGGTTCATTCATAAAACATTTATAGACTAATCTGCAATCATATTAGTCTTATCGGTAACCCTTTGGTTAAACTACGTATAAATACTTGTAGAATAAGTTATAAACAAAATGAAATTCATCCAATACACTCCCTATTTTGTCTATTTCACTTCCCTTTGTCAATCCCGCAGGGGAATTTGGGAGGCATTCCAGGGGCGACGCCCCCCAGCCTTGCCCCCGGTGTCACGGGTCAGGGTGCAGGGCCAGGCAAGACTGAGGAAGTCAAGGCACCGTCCGGGATCAAGAGCCAGGCAAACCAACCAACCGGGGAAGCCAAGTCCAAAGCGCAAGGCAAAAGCGGGGTGGTCAAGGTACAGTCCAAAGCACAAACCATTAGAGTCTCCAGTAAGCCAGAGTTCCCAAGAGTCAAGAGTCAGGGAGTCAAAGGTTCGAGGTGCAGGTCTAAGTGTAGTCATGGAAGCTGAGGTCTAGGAGCCAAGGAAGTCGAGACAGGAACCAGGAATCAGGAACACGAGCGAGGGGTGCAAAGCTTCGTCAAAGTGACTGGTTGCTGGCACGACTTGTCGGCATGAGTGCGAGGGCTAAATGGCTCACTAAGCTGCCGGCAGTTAGCACCCCCAAAGCACATCCCGGCTCCTGCTAATACTTGGGACTGAAAGAGCATCTGTTGCGCATGCGTGCCTCTCGCCGCAAGGTTGCCATGTCCCATCAGCACAGTTCTCTCAAACGGGAAACTGGTGGAGGCGAATCGGGGGGGGAGGGAGGGAGTGCTGACCTGGCGGGAACCTGCCTCAGCTGTTGCTGGAGCAGCCTCTGAACTCTCGGCGCTGTCAGGTGTGAGATTTTCCAGCATCGGGAGCTCATCCCCAGCAGCACTTAGCTCCTCCGCTGGAGCCATGTGCTCAGATTCAGCAGGAGCCGGGACACCTGGCCACCTAGCTGCAGGGGGAAGCCCCGCCCCCAGGCCCCGCCCCCAAGCCGCAGCCACCTGCAGCCACCCCTCTCCCTCCCTGCTAAAAGATTTAAAGGGCTTTAGCTGATCAGCAGGGAGCACGTGGCTGTCGCCGGTCACAGCTGGTCAGGGTGCCACAGTGGCTTAGAGATTAAGATGCTGAACTGCAGACTTCATCTGTCGCTCAACAGTTCGAGACCTGAGTGCCACGTGACAGAGTGAGCTCCCGTCTCTGTCCCCAGCTCCTGCCAGCCTAGCAGTTTGAAAGCAAGAAACTGCAAGTAGATAAATAAAGTACAGTTTTGGTGGGAAGGTAACAGTGTTCTGTGCACCTCAGCGTTTAGTCATGCCAGCCACATGATCAAGGAAATGTCTTTGGACAGCACTGGCTCATTGGCTTGGAAATGGAGATGCACACCGCCCCCTAGAGTTGGATTCAACTAGCTTTCAAGCAAGGGAAACTTTTACCAGCTGGTCAGCAGGCCACGTGCTCCCTGCCAATCAGCTGAAGCCCCTTAAATTGTTTAGCAGGGAGGGAAAGGGGTGGCTGCAGGTGGCTGCGGCTTGGGGGCAGGGCATGGGGGTGAGGCTTCCCCCTGCAGCTAGGTGGCCGGGGCCGGGTTAAAACCCCCTGGAGCAGTGGAACCCCCACCAGGACCTGGGGACTATAGGGGAGGGGCTGTGGCTCATTGGCAGAGCATCTGCTTGGCATGGATCAGACAGTAGGTGATGTGAAAGACCTCATCCTGAGAGCCACTGCTGATATGAGTAGACAATACTGACTTTGGACCAAGGGTCTGATTCAGTATAAGGCAGCTTCATTTGTTTACGTGTTCATGTATAGTTATGCGCTAACACTTGTTTGGGCACTTGCTGGGGAGAAAGGGCCATTCCTGCCGATTCTATGCTGAGAGCCAGTTTGGTGTAGTGGTTAAGTGTGCGGGCTCTAATCTGGGAGAACTGGGTTTGATTCCCCACACCTCCACATGCAGCTGCTGGTGTGACCTTGGGTCAGTTACAAGTTCTCTCAGAGCTGTTGTCTCAAGGGCAGTTCTCTCAGACCTCTCTCAGCCCCAGCTACCTCACAGGGTGTCTGTTGTGGGGAGGGGAAGGGAAAGGAGTTTGTAAACTGCTCTGAGACTCCGAGTGAAGGGCGGGGTATAAATCAAATCTCTTCTTCTTCTTCTTCCTCCTCCTCCTCCTCCTCCTCCTCATTCCTCACAGGCACTTATAAACAGAACTGAACATTGTTGGTCTTAAATTTTGGTCTTAAAATTAAACTTTGTTGGTCTTCAAGGTGCCACTGGACTCAAACTTTGTTCCATTGCTTCAGAGCAACTTGGCTGCCCATCAGAAGCCTAGAAGAGAAAGACAGAGAGAGAGAAAGAGACTGAGAGCGCAGTCCTAAGCATGTATACCCAGAAGTAAATCCCACTAAGTTCAGCAGGATGTACTCCCTCCTAAGTATGCTTAGGATTGCAGCTAAATCTGCCTTCTTAACCCAAAGAGAAGCCTGCTTGGAAACAGACGGTTCTGCTTATCCTAGATCCAGAGGCTCTTGGGCATGGCTAGACTCCAGCTTTTCTTTTTAAGCCACCATTGCCCCCCTTGAAAAATAGGGGTCACGTGTCTGCCCTTTTTTAAAAAAGTACCTTGAAAACTAGCCCTTTAATCCCTTCGCTGTCCCATCCATGTCAGACTTTGTGTTTTCACATGGAGGCATCTTTGCTACTCCCATTCCACAGATGTTGCCCTCACCGTCAAGCTAGAAGCGTTGTTTGACTAGATGGAAATGGGGAAAACAACCCCTTTCCAATGCTGCTAATACCCACCCACTGCCCCCCCCCCTTTAATGCTCTTCAGCTTAACATAAATTCTGTGCTCTTTTCCTCCCCACTCGATCTCATTTCCTCCGGTCTCTGGCTGACAGACTACAGCAGGATTTACGCATAATCCACAGAAAAGACTCTTTGTCTTTACTGACTCAAGGATGTATTTAGGAAATAATACAGCCAAGCACACAGCTCCCTATATATCCCACACCGTTCCTTAGGGTCAGGTTTGACACTGCCCTGGCAGGCAGGCAGTCAAGAGTGGCGGAGGAGGAACTCTACAGGATTCGAGCTTCCCAACCTGGATCTGGCAACCCTAACCCCACCCCCCATCCCCCGCCAGTACCTGGTGACCCTACCACTGGTTGCCATGCTCAACCTGGCGACTCCAGAAGTAGCTGATGGGCTGCTGTCATGATCTGTGCAGGACGGAGACAGGGCCTAGAGGCCTAAACTATAGGACGGGCCTGTCTGGCAGTGGAAAGTAGACAGCCTACAATCCCCACAATGCTTGGGGCTGGTTTTAGCCAATGGATGCAGGGATTCTGGGAGGAGACTGTTGCATTCTGGTGGAGGTGTGTCTTAAGCTGTAGGCTGTGAAAAAATGGTGTCTTTCTTCACACAGGAGTGAATTGAAGGGGACTGTGATAAACTCTGTGTGTTGGGAGGAACCGGATCTTGCTGCCTCTCTGCACTTTTCCCTCTCACGGAGTCACTGAGGGAGAAGGGCTGGTCTGAGAGGAGAAGGTCCCCCACTAGTCAGAGTGACTGTACAGGTAGCGAGGCCTGGTAAGAAGGCTTGGAGGCCTTAAGTAGTACCAGTGAAGGAGTAATAGGTAGCTGCGTTAGCTTTGTGTTCTTTTTGCCTTTCAACACTGTTATACCTTTCAAAGCACCTTGCCTTATTTGCCTTGCCCCAGTATTGCTCTTAATAAACCATTGCTAAGTACTCTGCCTGGTCGTCACGCCTGTGTCTTCTCGGCTGTAAAAGGGGCATTTTTGGATGGACTTAAGAGGGTACCCTGGGCCTTCTCAAGGGACCGTAAAGCCAGGGTGGTGGCGGCGGAAGGTGGCGACCCGCTGGGGTCATGACAGGCTGGGTCCAGTGTTCCCTCTAAGCTGAGTTAATGTGAGCTAGCTCAGTTTTTTAGCCTCCCGCTCACACATTTTTGTCTCAGTTCTGGAGGGATGGCTCCAGAGCGAACTAATCTATGCAGCAGCCAAATCGCTCACTCACAACTTTAGCTCACAAAGTAGAATTTTTGCTCACAAGACTCCAACGCTTAGAGGGAGCACTGGGTCTCCTTGAATTCAAAACTTATCTTTGCAAACTCTGAGTCAAATAATTCCTGGAGATTCGGGGGCGGAGCCTGAGGGGGAGGGCAGGGAGCTCAGCAAGATATAAGGCCTCAGAGTCCACCCTCCAAAGCAGCCATTTTGTCCAGGGGAACAGATCTCTGTCATCTGGAGATCAGTTATATTCTAGGACATCTTCAGGCCACACCTGGAGGTTGGCAAAGCTGTGGCAAATGTTGTTAAAACAGTTTCTCAGTTGCCTTTTCCTTCGGTCAGGGGAGCCCAATCTGTACCCTGTGGGAACTTCTGAAATGCTGAGGCATGCGCAGCAATATAAAATGGCTTCCATGGAAGCTGAGTCCAGTCACAGAATGGCTGTGAGCCGGCTGAACATGCCTGTTCTAGGCGGACACAAAGGTGATGCCTCCCAGGCTCTTCTGAAACCCCTTCTTGTAAAGGCTGTATTGGCACATTGCTTTGGGGGCAAAGGTGGTGGGCACCAGGAAAGTCATCGCTGGGCACTATGATGCTTACAGGTACCACATTAGAAATTAGCCCAGCATGTAGTGGTTACGAGTGTTGTTCTCTAATCTGGAGATCCGGGTTTGATTCCCCACTCCTCCACTCCGCCTGCTGGGTGACCTCTCTCAGAGCTCTCTCAGCCTCACCTACCGCACAGGACATGGGGAGAGGAAGGAGATTGTAAGCTGCTCTGAGACTCCTCAGGGTAGAGAAAAGCAGGGTATAAAAAACAACTTCCTCCTCCTCCTCCTCTCTCTCTCTCAGCTCCACTTACCTCCCAAGGTGCTTGTTGTGGGGAGAAGAGAAGGAAATTATAAGCTGCTCTGAGACTCCTCAGGGTAGAGAAAAGCAGGGTATAAAACCCAAATATTCTTCTTATAAAACTCATTAGGAATCACTGCTTTAGATGTTGAAGACTTACATGTTCTGTATGCTTCTAAACTAATGCCATTTGACCCGTTTTTGGGGCTGCGCTGAGCGCACTTTCCTGCTCCCCTCCCCTGTTCAAAGCCAAAATAGTACCAAGGTAGGGGAAATACGTCTGTATTGTAGCAGGAGCATGAGTGGCGTTCACTCCACCTGTGGACTTGTTTTGGGCTTCCCAGATTTCTTTACTGGCTCTGCTCCTCTGCTTTCAGCAGACACATGGCATATTGAAATGTTTACATCACACCTCTCCAGGTATTGCTTTTCTTGCTAGCTTTTGTACAGAGTCAAGGCCAATTTTAAATGTGCAGAAAGGGGCAACTAGAATGATAAAAGGTTTGGAACACTTTCCCTATGAAGAAAGGTTAAAACCCTTGGGGCTCTTTAGCTCAGAGAAACGACGGCTGAGGGGTGACATGATCAAGGTTTATAAGATTATGCATGGGATAGAGCAGGTTGACAAAGAAGTACTTTTCTTCCTTTCTTACAATACAAGAACTCAGGGGCACTCCATGAACGGAGCAGTCAGGTTAGAACGGACAAAAGGAAGTACTTCTTCACTCAAAGAGTGATTAACACATGGAATTCACTGCCACAGGAGGTGGTGGCAGCTACAAGCATGGGCAGCTTCAAGAGGGAATTAGATAAGCGTATGGAGCAGGCTGGGGCAAGTGATGCACTGTATTCTTGGTGCTTGGGGGGCAACAGTGGGAGGGCTTCTAGTGTCCTGGCCCCACTGCTGGACCTCCTGATGGCACCTCGTATTTTTGGCCACTTTGTGACGGAGTGTTGGACTGAATGAGCCATTGGCCTGATCCAACATTGGCTTCTCTTACGTTCTTATGTTCTTATGTTCTTAACCTCCGAAACACTCCCCATTCAGTTGCAGGCCAGGGTTCTATTCGGTTAAATTTCACCTTGGAAGCACAGAAGCTTTACCCAGTATCCCTGATCCTCCACATTTCCCGGTTAAAGGAAACTGCTATTCGAACAAATTACAAAGATGATCTGACTCCAATGGTAACAAGAGAAAGAAATTTTACTCACAAAAATAGAAGCCCATCTTACATGACATATTCATGCAGGTACATTTAACTTACTGTGAATAAATTAACTTCAAAAAGGTTAACTTGCTACAGCTCCAAGCCCAGGTAAGAGAGAAGAAGAGAGAGGTCCTTTATAAGATGATGCGGAAGGCAGGCAAGGGCCAGAGAGGCTCAACATCTAACTGATGGGGGAGAAACTGTCGAGTGTACCCCAGAGTGAGAATTCTCTTAACCCTTTCCCTCCCAGGTCCTCTTGCATGCAGAGTTCCAATATCTAACAGATGCACCAAGCCTTTTCTTGGTCACTGGAGGCCACAGTCTCCTGGCACTGCAGCAACTGCATATCTTCTAAGAAGAAGAAGAAGAAGAAGAAGAGAAGAGAAGAGATTGGATTTATACCCCGCCCTTCACTACCCAAAGGTGTCTCAGAGAGGCTTACAAACTCCCTTCCCTTTCCCTCCCCACAACAGACACCCTGTGAGGTAGGCGGGGCTGAGAGAACTCTGACAGAAACTGCTCTTTTTCAAGAACAGCTCTTGTCAGAACTACGGCTTGCCCAAGGTCACATCAGCAGGTGCAAGTGGAGGAGTGGGGAATCAAACCCGGTTCTCCCAGATTAGAGTCCGCGCGCTTAACCACCACACCAAACTGGCTCTCTAGTGGGTCCAATCGATCAGCAGCCATCCTGCATTGCAAGGATCATCTTGCCGGGGCTTCACAAATAGAGGCTGTGACCTATCCTGTTTGGAGATGTGGTGTTTTCTTCATGCAAAGGCTCATTTGTTCGCCTGCCGTGCCAGATTGCAAGCTCGCTTTCAGCCAGCTGTCTGATGTCACTCTGACGCCGTTGCCGGCCCAGCTTTGTCCTTCTGCTGTGTGAGCAGCTGTGTGCATCTCTCCCCCCCCCCCATTGTATTTATTGTTTTTCTCCATCTCCCGTCCTCTACAGAAGGAACCCTTCCCTGGCCCTAGTGACTGGCAGCTATCGCGGAATGAACGTTAGGGAGGAATATGGCATTTGGGGCCAGTCGTCAGTTCCATCCATGCTTGTGTCTCATGAAAGGAGCGTTGACTCAGGAGGAGGACCGGTAGGCTGCCCTGAAGTGCTTGATAGTTGGGAGGCTACTGGCTGAAAGAGATTTTTTTAGAGCACTGGTTCTGACTTGAATTTTGATCTCCACAACAGAAGGGAGACGCAGCTTTGAAAAAGAGGACGGAAACATGTTTATATGCCTAGGACACATGTTGTCGCATAACTTCCAGTTGCTGATTTGTTATATAAATTTGTCCTAATGAGAACTTTTGGAACTAGTAGCGTTACATCGTAACCTTGATTTATAGCTCTTGATTGTTGCATTTTGAGAGTTAGGGGACTTTATGTGTTACATTGTAACTCTGGCTTCGAGCTTTTGACTTTGCATTAAATACTTTTGGAGCTGTTATAAGAAAACTTTGATAACTTGATATATATTAAGAATATACACTCCTATGGTAATTCAAATTGTTTTATCTAAAAGCACTTGTAAATTGCATTCACCGTGTCCGTTTGTGTTTGATAATGTGTACACTGTGTTTTCCCATTGTGGCAGAACGGGCCCACGTCAGCTGGCAGGCCCCGCTCTGCCCACCCCTCCTTTGCCTGACCCGGCACCTGAAGGGGCAGTTTTTCTGCACTACTTCCGGGTATTGCTGCCACCACTGTCCCTGTCTTGGGCTCTGGTGAGGCGGGGCAGCCTCCTAACCTCCCTCTGGTGTTGCCAGGAACCCACCCTGGGGCTTCCTGATAATCTTCAGGGCTCCCCTGGAGAGTTGGCAACTGGCCTTTTGCCCCTGTTCTCCTCCTCCTCAGGGAGTCCCCGACCCACCTCTGGCGTGTCCAAGCGGCTGGGGGAACTATGCGGTACAGAGGGGCTTCTCTGAAGGTCAACAGTAAAAAGGATTTATTGAACTTAACTATTTACAGGCTTGTTAACACTGAACGGAAGAATCAAAAGAAAAGTGACAAAAACGCTCCGTCTCTCCCTTCTCTAAACTCATCCCCTGTCTAGGTGTTCTGCAGGGCAGGCACAAGCCCTTCCCTTCCCTGGAGGACCGATCATCCTGACCTCCTGCAGACTCCAGCCAACAGCCCGGCTGCCTTCGGAGTTCCCTCAGACTGGCTTCCCGCCCAAAAGCTACCGACTCGGCAGTTTCCCGCCCAGGAAGTGGCTCCCCTCCTGCAGCGTTCTGGGGCAGATCTCCTCACCCCCATGATGGACTTCCTGTCCTCTCTAGGGAGCTGCACTCTGACTACTGGTTGGAGACGGGGGGGGGATGAGGAGGAGACTGGGCCCAAGCCTCCCTCAGGTTGGATGGCCCCCTCCTATCCAGGCCCCACAAAATGGCGTTTCTCCACACCCTTATTTTGTGTTTACCATCAGGAAGCCGGCAACCCTAACAGACACCCGCCTGAAACTAGTTCTGTTCCGTGTTCACTGTAACAACACAAGGATCTAAATTTCCTCTCTTATTTATTTATTTATTGGGCTCCTTGTGGGGGAGGGTGGTTTAAAAATCTAATTTAATAAATAATAATAATAAATAAAATAAATCCTAGCCCTCCCTCCCCCTGCAGGGTGGCCCACAACAAAGCAATCTCTCCTTATATATAATTGTGTTTTTGGGTGACTCTTTCCTGAATGTTCCACATGCTCCCACAGCATTTGGCTCCCTGACCTGTCACTCCAACGCTGTACCAATCCAGTGGTGCGTTACTGGAGTCCCATCCACAGAAGTGGCGCCCAGCGTCTCGGCCTCAGTGTCATGTGAGGTGATGGGCAAGATGGATGCTCCGGCGGGTGGAGGCTGAGAAGGCTGAGGCTGAGAAGGCTGAGGCAGTGGCAGTTGCCGCGAGTGGCCATTCAGGGGAGTGGGGCATCAGCAGCCATGTGCAAGGCCCGGCAGAGCAGCCGTTGGCACCTCAGGTCTCCCCTCCACCACAATGGACAATCCCCTGGCCGAAGCTGGGCCCTTCCTCACCACTCCGAGCTGGGAAATATGAGGCTGAGCGCTGGCTCGCCCCACCAGAGGGGAGCGCCAGGAAGTCACCACTCAACCTGTTGGACACCTGCAGCCCAGGCAGCCGGTGGCTGCACAGCCACCACCCGAAACTTCTGCCCTGCCTCCAATCGCTGTGCCACCGCTGCCTGCCTGTGCTTCACCGCTAACTGCTGTCTCCACCCACTGCCCCTTCCCCTGGTGAAGATGCGCTGCTGCTGCAGGCGCTCCCTCAGCTGGCCCCATCCTCAGCTGTCATCACGCCCCCCCGTGAACCCAGTGAGTCACCATCAGGCAGAGGAGGGCTGCCGTTTGGTGGGGAGGCCGAGGCCGACATCTTTCTAGAGCTCATTGTATTGATTTTCCAATGGGCTTTGCTACTAGTAAATACATAATAAAATGTTTAAAATATCACAGTTATTAAAACTCAATATAAGATAAAATTCATTGAAACAGACAATAAAAGTCGATGACTCCATTCAGTCACTCTGTCCCCATCAGCTCCCAACTAAGTTCCACAAGTGCTGCAGATGGTAGTTGATATTAGGAAAACAGGTGGATAAGGGATAATACAGTAGACAGCATGCACAGCAACAGAGGGGGAGGCCAATATAGATGGATCTTCTCTGCTTCAGCTGTGGGCCTGGTGGAACATCTCTGTCTTGCAGGCCCTGTGAAATTGCATTAAGTCCTGCATGGCCCAGATCTCAATAGGCTCTGGCTGTGGTTAAGGCGAAACAAACATCTTTAGGGCTGGGGATCACCAGTAGATCTTGGTCCAACGAGCACAATGCTCTCCAAGGGGACATATCAGGAGAGACAGTCCTTGAAGGTATGTTGGTCCCAGGCCACATAGGACTTTGAAGGTCAAAACCTTGAACTTGACCTGGAATTCAACTGGTAACCAGTGCAGCTGGCGGAGCACCAGTTGTCCTCCTCGTCCTCCAGTGGAAAACCCTTTCATTTGAATGACGGAAGCCAAAAGCAAACCTTCCCTTACAATGGCTCCACCCACTTCCTGAAAAGCTGGGTAGATGCTAAGGGAAGTATTGGTTGGTGCCATGGCTCCTGTGGGCTCCAAGTAGCGGAACCCTGTGCTAGATGGTTGCTTAGCTTTAGCTCTTACTTCCAAGCCTTATGTAAGGAGAGCTGTCTTCACCCATCCTGGTCATGACTATCTGAGAGATGTCAGCCATACTTTCTTCTGCCGTGGTTCATATGTAGTGCCAAAGACAATAGGGAACCCTTAGCATACAAGTATAGCCACAAATAACACCCACCAAGAGAAGACCATCCACAGTTCACAACAATATATGCTCAGAACTGTATCTTACATTCATTGAAGTACAAAGAAGGGTTAGTGGTCATCACCCAATAGTATGTATAGTCACATATCCAACAGATTGCTCATAACAATTAAGCATATTTTGCACGAAGAACATGTTCAAAACCAACAGTAGGCTCTTCTGTAATTTCATACATAGATAGTGTCCATAGACTTCCAAACAGAAAGCAATTGCGGCAGAAGACACCCACTCTGGAAATAATAACAGCTGTATGCCTCTCCCAGGTATAAATCAAGACGTTTCAATGATCTTCAACAGGAGCTGGTAAAATGGAACTGTGAAGCAATCATAAATATACATAGAAAGACAAGATTGACTACATAATGCATATATCAATTTTAAAACATAGAAAAAATGTATCTCACCCCGATTTACAAAATAACATAAGCACAGCTCAATAGCTCCAATGGAGTCCTAGGGTTCTCTACAAAGCAACCTGCTATGAAGCATTTAACCATATACAAATCAATTGCAATACAGTTTCCTAAAGTGGACCTGTGCCATTTTTCACAAACATGCCTGAGTTTCAAATATACCACATATACTCCTATTCAATTGCAATCATCCTCAAATAAGGCAGCAAAATCAAGCATCTAATTCATTCCATTTGGTAAAATTTTTAATTCAAAAATCAATCTAGACTCCTTTTGCAATAAAATTTGATTAGCATTTTGAATGGTGAATGGTTTACTCTGATACACAAATGCTACAATACCCTAATTTCTTCAGTACTATGCCTGGTTTGCGTGTAACGTTCTGTCATCGGGGCTTGGCTAATGTTATTATGCCCCCTAGAGCACTGTCCCAACACGCATGCATGACTACAACGTGTGGATATACCCACATAAAAGAGCCCTCAGGAACAGATGGACACATATACAATATTTTTTGTTGAACATGTGGCCAAACTGCTACACTTAATTCTCATGTTCTTAGAAGGATCCTCAAAAGCCTCCCCTTCTGTCATGAATTTGCGGGCTGCACATTTCCTGCACCTACGAAAGCCTTTAATTGTGCTTTAAGAACAAGGGGCAACATCTGCTTTGACCCACAAATTTCTAAGATTGTGATCTCTCCTGAATCTAATGCATGGTGGTACACTGCACCCAGGTAAGTGGGCAGCAATATGCCAGTTCTTGGATACAACTGGTTTAATGCGACTTACAGCTCCAGAGTGCTGAAATGCACATGCAGTCTTATTATGTGTAGAACTTTCCCTATACCATAGAAGTTTTTTTCTATCTACCATGTCAGCTCTGTTTCTAGGTTTTCCAATAATAACATCAGGGTATCCTCTCATACTAAACTGTTTTTCCAAATTATCTGCTTCTGCCCTATAGTCTTTAAAAGCAGTAGAGTTCCAAGAACCGCAGGTGAAGGTTGTCTTGAGGGGAAAATTCTACAAGATGTCATTTAACTTATTGCAGGGCATTCAGGGAAGGAGTTGCTCCTGAGGAAATTCTCCCTTCAGCGTATTGTCTAGAGACGTGATGTTCACTTCACAGCTTAGGAACAGCCACATTTTCCTTCACAGTCAACCAAGAGCCATAGGTATGCCCTGTAGTGTGCTCCGCCACACCAAACACATGCTACGAGAAGATATAACTTTTACTATTGAGCATAAAATTTTATATTATCAGAGCACCTCTGATCATGTAGGGTTGTCTCTCCCCAGCACTGTGGAACCACAGCCGCTCAAGTAGATCTGGAGTGAGGAGGAGGAGGGCTTCCCTCTCAGACTTCTCGCTGTCTCCTCAGCTTAAGGCACAGAAGTTCAGACAAGAAACGGAGATGGCCCAGGTGGCTGGAGTAGAGCCAGCTGGTTGTAGAGAAAGGGGAGTAAAACCTCCCCACTGTGGCCAGCTTGCTTAGGGTTGCCAGCCTCCAGGTGGGGCCTGGGGATCTCCGCTTTTACAACTGATCTCCAGCTGACAGAGAGCAGTTCTCTTGGAGAAAATGGCTGCCTTGAAGGGTGGGCTCTATGTGGCATTGTACCATGCTGAGGCCCCTCCCCTCCCCAAACCCCACCCTCTCCCGGATCCACCCCCAAAGTCTCCAGGCATTTCCCAACCCAGACCTGGCAAACCTAAGCCTGCCCTTTTCTCGGGTGGCTCCTGTGGGGGTGGGTGCTGCCAGTCTCCGGGTGGTGACCAAAACAAAAACAAAAAAGTGAGATGCATGGTATGGGAACACCACTAAACTGAAAACTGTGCAAAACCGGTATCCAAGAATACTGAATAAAAATTGAACCATAAATCCTCTTGTGTGCTGAATGATTATTTATGGGAAAGATTATTGACTAATATGCAATGATTTTAAACAACCAACATTATAAACAAGGAAATCACAATTGTGAACCAGGAATCCAACCAAGGACACTTCTCACTCAAGAAACACCAGAATGTTAGTCTATATATCCACCCATGATCACACCAATGTAGAATAGTCCAAGATTCTTCATTCCACACAGAATATGAATTAACGGGTGATCTGGTGATGTTCATTCCAGCTTCTTTCTTGTGGGTGAGCTAGCTAACGATGGCCACATTTCGTCAAAAAGCTTTATCAAAGTCGGAACCGATTTTCCAACAAATAACAATCATTCTGTAAATAAGTAAAATATCCAGTCACAGTATTTGTTATGCATTGGAACATACCAGAAAGACTTGTATAGAAGATCAGGAACAATACTTAACAAACCATTTGTACTGCAAAATAATTTATGTATGGAAATGCCCAATACTCTAAAATAGTGTCAGAGTCTCACAGCAATCACTTCTCAACAATGTTCCTTCAGAGAAGTTCAGGTTTATTGAGTACAGTAAAGGCAAGTCTTCTGTGCATACATGTAGTGTCAGAACTGATTGTAAAGGCGGGAGGTGAATAGATATGCAGGTTTCAAAGTGGGGGGCCCTGACTAGATGGAACCAATCAGGGAAACAGTTGCAGCACGCCTAAACTAACGGTTCACATTCCCAGCAAAGCATCAGGAGAGTAGTGCCAAGGTCAGATGGCGAGGCGGGGAGATAAGGCCCTGCCAGAAGAAGTGAAAGTTAACATTCCAGCATTACAAAAAATACTACATCAGCCAGCGCACACACCCCCACCAGTCATGGCAGCATAGCTGAAAAATAGCTCCCCATCCCGGGTGCTAAATAAGGATTAGAATCTACTCATCAGGTGTTCCCAGTGGAGCCTGGGAGCCCCACTGAGCCTGGCAGCTGTGGCACAACCCAGGAGGTACACTGGGCCCAAATTCGATCTTTATTCAAGTGACCTGGCCAGACATTTGTTCCTTCAGGCCTGCTGCCACCCATACATGGCCATTTGGCTCTGCCAGGTGAAAGTGGGGTTGCCAGGTGCAGCTTTGTCCCCAGTGGGGGACTTTGGGGTCTTTCCTGGAGGGGCAGGGCGTCCCCAACATGATGGGACCCTTTAAATGCTTCTGGCCAGTGGGGCCACACATCATGCCTGGGTTCCAAGTGGCAAATCACAGCTTGGAGTTCAGGTGTGCGGCCAGCAGCTGCCCCCTCCCTCCCTCCCTCCCTCCCTCCTGCAAGATTTAAAGGGCCCTCCAGCTGATTCATGGGCCCTGTGCTCCCCCAATCAGCTGGAGGGCCCTTTAAATCTCTCAGGAGAGAAGGGAGAGGAATGGCTGTGGGTGGGGTTTGAGGGCGGGGCTTGGAGAGGGATTTCCCCTGCTTGGACCGGGGGTTTGGCAACCCTAGGTGAAAGGCAGGCACGGATCCTGCTCCCCATAATTCTTTGAGACAAAGGAAACTCAAACAGAATCCAGGGCAGGGAGGAAGACAGGCATTCCATTCATCGTGAGAACTCCAGGAATCAAGCCCAAGCCAACACTTACCCTCTGCCCTGATTATGTGTCTTTCTCCAGCATTTCATCCCGCCAACAGCTTTATTTCTATTTGACTTTTCCCCTTGGCTACAGGTGTTTGCTTCTTTAGGCGAATTGCTTCTGATTGGCCCCAGTCCCCGGCTGGTTCATTGTTGAGGCCTGACCCTGCAAAGGCATTTGAAGCTGCCTTTACTAGCAGACCAGTAGCCCACTGAGCCCATTATGGTCTGTTCTGACAAGCAATGATTGATAGCCCTTAGAATTGTAGAATCACAGAGTTGGAAGGGACCTCCAGGGTCATCTAGTCCAACCCCCTGCACAATGCAGGAAATTCACAGCTACCTCCCCCATACACACACACACACACACACACACACACACACACACACACACCCTTGAGAACCCATTTAGGCTTGCCAACTCCAGGTGGAGAAATTCCTGGAGACTTGGGCTAGGGGCAGAGTTTGGGGAAGGGAGGGAGCTCAGCAGAGATCTGATACCACACAATCCACCCTGCAAAGCAGTCATTTTCTCCAGGGGAACTGAGCTCTAGAAACCAGCTGTATTTCCAAGAGATCTCCAGGGACCACGTGGAGTGGCCCGGTGTATTTAATATGGAGGCCCTGGGGCTGTTCACCAGCAAAATCACATGATGCAGCTGTTAGAGGACTGTACCACTTCAAAGTGCAGGCAGGAAAGACCTGTTCCCTAATGTAATGGCTCTTGGCTTGGCAGGAGGCTTTGACAGGAACTAGCATTCAGACATGTGAACCCATGATTGTACTGTAGGCGTCGCCCAGCGAAAATTATACCATATGATTCTAAAGTTCATTTGGTTTCAGCTGGAACTCTGAGCCTTCAGGATAATTCCGATCTTCCAACCGTGGTGGTTGCCAAAATTTGTAATTATACTAACTAAAACTAATTTTTTAACAGGAAAAATTCACTCCACTCTTTTTCTTAATCCTTCTATATACCTTCCCCTTTTCTTTTTATAAAAAGTAATAAAATTCTCTCCTTTTTAGGAGAGTTTATTCAAAAAAAAAAAAAGGATAATTCCCCACATAATTCCCCAGTCAGCCTGAGCAGAAATCTTCATCTAGCCCTGTACACAACTAAGGCCCCAGTCACACGGAAAATTTGCGGCGGGAGAGATATGAAAGTGATGCAGCGTTTTGGGGCGTGATCACAGGACCGCATCTGGTAACCGTAGCACAACCGTTGACGACCCGTAGCAGCCGCCCAAAAATCTGGAGTAAAAAAACCCCAGGGACTGCCTACTAGCAAACCATTTGCTACGGGCCGTCGATGGGATATTTACGTGTGATTGCGCAAGCACACTCCTTGCCATGCGTCAAAGGCACTCCTGGACAAAGAAACCCCGATGTTGCCGCAGCAGGGTCTGATCACGTTCTTGCGCATTTAATTGCGCCGCCGCAAAAAGCCACGCCTCCGCCCACGTTATCCGGCCCGTGTGGCCAGGCCTAAGATCCCTATGGGGGTTGCAAACTTCAGCTTGGGAAATTCCTGGGTATTTGTGGTACAGCCTGGGTAGGACAGGATTTGGGGAGGGCAGGGACCTCAGATGATGCTTATCAAATTTGCAGATGACACAAAGCTGGCTGAGCTTGCTAATTCTGAAGAAGACAGAGTCAGGATTCAAAATGATCTAGATAGGCTGGAACAGTGGGCTGAGGCAAATAAAATGAAATTCAATAGAGATAAGTGCAAAATCCTACACTTAGGTACAAAAAAATCAAAGGCACAGATATAGAATGGGAGTGATTTGGCTTGATAGCAGCACATGTGAAAGGGATCTAGGTGTTCTGGTTGATCACAAGCTCTGCATGAGCCCGCAGTGCGATGTGGCTGTGAAGAAAGCTAATGCAAACTTAGGATGCATTAACAGAAGCACTGTGTCCAGATCACGGGAGGTGGTAGTTCCACTCTATTCTGCTATGGTCAGGCCTTACTGATTTCACACTAGAGCTGCCTTGATGTTGTGTCGCTGTTTACCCCAATACTATGGAGTACTGTTTTGGGCACTACACTTTAGGAAGGATGTTGACAAGCTTGAGCATGTCCAGAAGAGGGCGACCAGGATGGTGAGAGGGTTTGAATCCAAGTCTTATGAGGAAAGGTTGAAAGAGTTGGGTATGTTTAGCCTGGGAAAGAGAAGACTTAGAGGGGACATGATTGCAGTCTTCAAGTATTTGAACGGCTGTCGTGTAAAGGATGGAGCAGATCTATCCTCTCTTGCTCTGGATTGCAAGACTAGATCTAATGGGTGGAAATTACAAGGGAATTGATACCGGCTAGATATCAGGAGAAACTTCCTAACTGTAAGAGTGGTTGAGTAGTGGAACAGTCTGCCTCGGGAGGTGGTGGATGCTCCTTTGCTGGACGTTTTCAAGTGGAGGCTGGACAACCATCTTTTGGGTATGTTGTAGGTATGTTGGGCTATCTTTTGGCTATGCTCCTGCAGAGTGCAGGGGGTTGGACTAGATGACCTGTAAGGTCCCTTCTAACTCTAACATTCTATAATTCTATGGTTCTATGCCACAGAGTCCACCCTACGAAGCAGCCATTTCCCCCTCTGGAAGCTGTCTCTGCCGCCTGGAGATCAGTTGTCATTCCAGATCTCCTGAGCCCACCTGGGGTGGCAATCCTGGATCCCTTTATAGCCTTCAGATGACAGGAAACTCTCTCCCTGCCCCCCGCACAGTTCATTCAGAGGGAGGCTGATCAACATTAATATTCCAAAGCTCATCAGGTAGGAAATAAATGGCAATATTTATGCAGCGACATCTCCAAGCAGAGGGTAATTTATCTTATCCTAAGCACAAAGCTGGCAAGCATATGCTGTGATTCCTCATTAGCTTGCTGCAGCTGTAAATTCGAGGATGCACTTAATTCGGAGTGGCTCTCCAAGATACGGAGGTTTTCGTGCATGTGCAGATTTAGCAAGTCCTTAATTAAGCGACAGAAGGTGTGTTATCCTGGCGGTTTTAATCAGATCGGGCTCTCTCCGCTTCAGCGGCCACAAGAAATAATCTCTGGCAACCGGAGAATTCGCCTCCTCGAGACACAGCTCGGCGTCTCCCAAATATTAGGACATAACAAGGCAGTTGCTTTTCTTTTGGACTGGAGGCTTTGCCTCAAATGATGTGCAAGACCGGTAAAGCCTGATCCCAAACATGTTTACTCAGAAAAAAGTGACACCATATTAGAGTTGTTAGAATAGACAGACAGAGTGGATGAGGAAGGCCGAGCGCCGAAGAATAGATGCTTTTGAATTATAGTGCTGGAGAAGACTCTTGAGAGTCCCTTGGACTGCAAGGAGATCGAATCAGTCAGTCCTAAAAGAGATCAACCCTGACTGTTCCCTGGAAGGCCAGATCCTGAAGCTGAAACTCAAATATTTTGGCCACCCAATGAGAAGGGAGCCCTTCCTGGAGAAGACCCTGAGGCTGGGAGAGACTGAAGGTCAAACAAGAAGGGGACGGCAAAGGATGAGATGGTTAGGCAGTGCTATCGATGCAACGAACATGAAATTAAGCAGACTCCGGAGGACAGCAGAAGACAGGAGGGCCTGGTGCGATGTGGTCCACGGGATCGCAAAGAGTCGGACTTGACTGTGTGACTGAACAACAACAAAAAGAATTGAGTCCAGGAGCACTTTAGAGACCAACAAGATTTTGGGGGTATGAGAGTCCAAGCTCTCTTAGCATCTAAGGAAGGGAGCTTTGACTCTTTTTCTGTGGCGACCCCTAGTGGGGCTTGAAGGCAAGGGACACTCAGTGCTGGCTTGCTGTCACCTGCCTCTGCACCACAGTCCTGATGTTCCTGATGTTCCTTGGAGGTCTCCCATCTGAATGCTAACACCAGGGCTGGCCCTGCTTAGCTTTTGAGATCTGACGAGATCGGGCTTGCCTGGGCTATCCAGGTCAGGGCGGGAGCTTTGACTCTTGAAAGCTCTTGCCCTGACAATGTCATTGGTCCCTAAGGTGCTCCTGGATTCGAATCTAGCTCTATTGCAGACCAATACTGCTACCCTCTGAAACCACATTACAGTCAGATTACTGGCAGTGAAGTTTTTCAGGATAACAGAGGACTCTGAGGCACGCAGAGTGCCTTCTGAAAAGGCCCCAACAAGCCATTCCCCACGTCTGCTCCCAGCCACAGTGGCCCCCTCCAACCTCAGCTGTTATTTGTGTTCTTTTTGTTTTCCCACTTGCTACCTAATCCTGGTTCTTCTGGGATTGCATAGTCAGAGAAATGACATCACACCATGATACAGCCAATCAGATGAGACACGTAGCAGGACGGGGTGCCAGAGCTTGGCAAATGGATCTTCCAGCGCTATGTGGTGGACAATGAAAGCAACATGGCACAGTGTTGGGAGGGGAACACTTCCCCCAAGCAGTGGGGGCGGGACAGTCCCTTTCTCCCAGTACTGCACTACAGTAGTTTGACTGCTGGCCCACCAAATCTGGCTGTGGAAATCCCGTGAACATTGAGAGCAGCACCTGGGGAGAATGGAGTTTAGAGAGGGGAGGGATGTGGAGTTCGGTAGGGGAGTTCAGTGGGGATGTGGTGCCACAGGTTTTACCCTTCAAAGCTGCCGTTGTCTCCAGAGGAACTGATCTCTATAGTCTGGAGGTCAGTCACAGTTTCAGGAGAATTCCAGCCCCACCTTGAAGTGGGCCACCCCACCTTTGGAGGGTGGTGCCGGATGAGAGGCTGGACCAGGGAGTTGCCTCCTCCTGGGCAACAGGAAGTGGCTCTCCTTCCCCTCGTGATACTGGGGAGGGACGTCTCACCTGCTTGCTGGCCCCCTGCACCGTTGCTGAGTGGGGGTCCCTTTCTCAACATATGCACTGGGGGCAAAGCAAGCAACATCCTTGAACAATTAAGAGGAACCCAAAAGACGTCTGAGTCCAGCGGCACCTTTAAGACCAACCAAGTTTAATTCTGGGTAAAAGCTTTTGTGTGCCTGCCCACTTCTTCAGATACACTGAAACAGACGAAAGCTCATATCCAGAATTAAATGTGGCTGGTCTTTAAGGTGCCGCTGGACTCAGATTCTGCTTTAGAAGAAGAAGAAGAGAAGAAGAAGAAGATTGGATTTCTCCCCCGCCCTTCATTCAGAATCTCAGAGCAGCTCACAATCTCCTTCCCTTCCTCTCCACACAACAGACCCCCTCGGTGAGGTAGGCGGGGCGGAGAGAACTGCTCTTCTCTTGCTTCAGACCAACATCACCTGAATCAATCAAGAGGAAAGCCCACTTCTTGTTGAACAGTCAGAATTTGAAACTGTATTGAAACTGTTTTGCTCCCGCACCTTTTTTGTGTTCCACTTTGTGGTTGTTCTCTTTCCGCATCCAGGGCCTGCCCAACTCAGCCAACAGGGAATAAGAAGAAGAGGCTGGATTTATACCCCGCCCTGCACTACCCAAGGGAGTCTCCGAGCGGCTGACAATCTCCTTTCCCTTCCCCTCCCCACAACTGACACCCTGTGAGGGAGGTGGGGCTGAGAGAGCTCTGACAGAAAGTGCTCCTTTTCAAGGACAGCTGTGCCAGAACTATGGCTTGCCCAAGGTAATCCAGCAGGTGCAAGTGGAGGCGTGGGGAATCAAACCCGGTTCTCCCAGATTAGAGTCCGCGCACTTAACCACGACACCAAACAGGATTGCCATTTGCCTGCTCGCAGCAGGCAAACTCCTGCCCTCAGCCTCGGGCCCCCTGCCCTGGACGATCTGAGGAGCAGGAGAAAAAATGGGGAGTGGGGATGGTGTTGAAGGCGACACTCCAGAAGACCACAGAGACTGTCAGGATTCCTAGACTGCGCCTTGGAGTGATGTCACTGGAGGATATGGGATCACTTTCAGGCGATGCTCTTCCTGCCTCAAGAGGAAGGGTTTAACTATCTAGCACAGGGGTCCTCAAACTTTTTAAACAGGGGGTCAGTTCACTGTCCCTCAGACCGTTGGAGGGCTGCCGTGTTCGCCCCTCCCCCTCCACCAGCCTGCTCGCCCCGCCACCACGTTGGCTCCCTCCCCCCACCAGCCTGCTCGCCCCGCCGCCACGATGGCTCCCTCCCCCCACCAGCCTGCTCACCCCGCCGCCACGTTGGCTCCCTCCCCCCACCAGCCTGCTCGCCCCGCCGCCACGTTGGCTCCCTCCCCCCACCAGCCTGCTCGCCCCGCCGCCACGTTGGCTCCCTCCCCCCACCAGCCTGCTCGCCCCGCCGCCACGTTGGCTCCCCCCCCCACCAGCCTGCTTGCCCCGCCGCCACGTTGGCTCCCTCCCCCCACCAGCCTGCTCGCCCCGCCGCCACGTTGGCTCCCTCCCCCCACCAGCCTGCTCGCCCCGCCGCCACGTTGGCTCCCTCCCCCCACCAGCCTGCTCGCCCCGCCGCCACGTTGGCTCCCTCCCCCCACCAGCCTGCTCGCCCCGCCGCCACGTTGGCTCCCTCCCCCCCACCAGCCTGCTCGCCCCGCCGCCACGTTGGCTCCCTCCCCCCACCAGCCTGCTCGCCCCGCCGCCACGTTGGCTCCCTCCCCCCACCAGCCTGCTCGCCCCGCCGCCACGTTGGCTCCCTCCCCCCACCAGCCTGCTCGCCCCGCCGCCACGTTGGCTCCCTCCCCCCACCAGCCTGCTCGCCCCGCCGCCACGTTGGCTCCCTCCCCCCACCAGCCTGCTCGCCCCGCCGCCACGTTGGCTCCCTCCCCCCACCAGCCTGCTCGCCCCGCCGCCACGTTGGCTCCCTCCCCCCACCAGCCTGCTCGCCCCGCCGCCGCGTTGGCTCCCTCCCCCCACCAGCCTGCTCGCCCCGCCGCCGCGTTCGCCCCCCCCCACGACCAGCCTGCTCGCCCCTTCCTCCTCCTCAGCTCCTGGGCGCTCTTGCCGCCCAGGGCTGCTGGAGGAAGAAAGAGGCCACGGGGGCGCTGCTGCTGCGCTCCTCGAGGAGGAGGCGGCTCCAGGCGGGGGGGGGGCGGGCATAAACACTCGGCGGGCCGCATAAATGTCCTCGGCGGGCCGCATGTGGCCCGCGGGCTGTAGTTTGAGGACCCTTGATCTAGCCCTTTGGCTCACAGCAGACATTCTAGCAAGATGTGAGATGTGAGGTGGTAAACCCTCCTCTTATCTTGGCCAGAGCCACGAGCACACGCAAGCATTCAAGTACCCTGCTGCACGTGGCTTCCTCTCGGGCCCTCTCCTTCCGGCCAGCTCTGAGTTTGCCTCTAGGTTCCAGCAGTGGCCAGGACTGAAGCATCGGGGTGAATTCTTGGGTGGGGGGGCCTTTCTCCACAGCTGCTGTGAAGTTGTATAAGGAAATACAAACCAGGAACACGGTGGGTAACACTAGAGTAAACAGCGCAACAACACATAAAAACGTGTTGTATTCTATATTGAAACCATTCTAACAGGTAACACTCACATATAACCATGTGCTGTGCTTTACAAGTAATATTGCAGTCTTAACTGTGCCTATTTAAAGGCATATACATCAATAATGTCAGTATTTTTCTACTAACATGAAAGATTCCCAGACACTTAGCTTAGAATAACTTCAACAGGTTATCACAATTTTTAACAAGCATATTATATTTGAAAAGCTTTCTTTTGGTGTGTGTTTTGTTTCCCCCCAAATATAATATGGTTGTTAAAAACTGTGATACCCTGTTGAAGTTATTCTAAGCTAAGTGTCTGGGAATCTGTCATGTTGGTAGAAAGATACTGGAGGTATTTGTGAATTTCCTGCCTTGTGCAGGGGGTTGGAATAGACGATCCTGGAGGCCCCTTCCAACTCTGATTTCTATTCTTTGATTTTGGACCAGTCACATACTTTCAGCCTAACCTACCTCACAGGGTTGTTGTGTGGATAAAAAGAAGGAAAAGAGAATAATGTAAGCTGCTTTGGTCCCCACTGTGGAGAAAAGTGGGGTATAAATGAAGTAAATAAAGAATAAATACAGCTAAAGATGGGAGGCAGATAATAGGTGGGTAGGTGAATGGATGAGAAGGAGAGAAGGAGGCAGGATTGGATATGGGGATTGCAAAGAGAAGAGAAAGAGGTTAAGGAACTCCTAGAAATTGGGGTGGGGAGTCTGGGGAGAGCAGGGTTTCAGAAGGGGAGGGACCTCAGAGGGGTAGAATGCCATAGGCTCCATGCTCCAAAAGAGTGGCAGACTCTAATCTGGAGAACCGGGTTTGATTCCCCACTCCTCCACATGCAGCCAGCGGGGTGACTTTGGGTCAGTCACAAGTGCCTTCAGAGCTGTTCTCTCAGGGGCAGTTATCTCAGAGCTCTCTCACCCCACCTACTTCACAGTGTATCAGTTGTGGGGAGAAGAAGAGAAGGAGATTGTAAACTGCTCTGAGACTCCAAGTGAAGGGCGGGGTATAAATCCAATCTCCTTTCCTCCTCCTTCTTCTCCAGGGGAACTAGGGTTGCCAACTTCCAGGTGGGGCCTGGAGATCTCCCAGGATTATTTCTGATCTCCAGACAACAGAGATCAGTTCCCCTGGAGAAAATGGCTGCTTTGGAGGGTGGACTCCGTGGCATTATACCCTGCTGAGGTTGCTTCTCTTCCCAAACCTTGTCCTCCCAAGGCTTCACCCCCAAATCTCCAGGGTTTTCCTCAATCTGACAATACTAAGAGAAATTGATGTGTATAGTTGGGAGATCCATTGTGATTCCAGGAGGTCTCCAAGCCCCACCCAGGGCTTGGCAACCCAAGAAGGAGAGAAGCAAGCAGGAAAAGAGGAAAGACTATGAGGACTTTCAGGAAAGGGAAAGGGGAACTAGTGGAAGAGGGGGAAGTGAGATGCCTCCTGCTAGTTCTTGTGGGTTCCCACTTGTATAACTCCAATAGTAACTCTTTAACAATTCATGTAGAAGCTCAGTTTCACAGGATGCCTTTTAACCTGCACAGCCAATCAGAAACCCTGCAGGGCAAAAACCTCTGCTGGCACCACCCACTTTCTGAAAGCCCTCGGCAGGCAACAGGAAAGGTGTTAGCAGGCGCTGCAGCACCCACAGGCACCCACACTGGGGAACCTTGCTTTAGGCCATTTCCTTCTCTTCTGCCCAGGAAGGAGCATGTCGTGTTTTGGATGGGAAGAACTTGCTCAGTTCTCAGACTTCATTCCTTCTCAGCCCAAGAACATTCTGTTAAGTGGAGCAAGCAGGATCCGTCCTTGCCACAATCAGAATCTTTTGCTTGCTGTAGATTTTGCATAACCTGAGAGATCTTGTGAAGAAACAGCTTGCGTTTCGCAAACCATGCTTCCGCACCATACCGAGAGAGCAGCGGCCGTTTTGAGGCTTCACGGTGTTCTGCAACTGAGCAGCTTTCCAACCAGGGAAGCTTTAAAAGGACTCTGTCCACTTAGTAGGGTTGCCAGCCTCCAGGTGAGGCCTGGAGATCTCCCGCTTTTCCAAGTGATCTCCAGGCGACAGAGATCAGCTCCCTTGGAGAAAATGGCTGCTTTAAAGGGTGGACTCTCTGGCACGGGACCAGGGCTCCCTCCAAGCTGTGGAGCCTTGTGAGCAAAAATTCTCCTTTGGGAGCTTCTGGCATTAAAATTGTGAGCGAGCGATTTGGCCACTGCATAAATTAGTTTGCTCTGGAGCCCTCCTTCCTGAGCTAAGATAAAAATATGTGAGCTGGAGGCTAAAAAACGGTGAGCCAGCTCACACTAACTCAGCTCAGAGGGAACACTGCATTGTACCCTGCTGAGGCCCCTCCCCTCTCCAAACCCTCCCCTCTCTTGGATCCACCCCCAAAGTCTCCAGGTATTTCCAACCCAGACCTGGCAACCCTGCCGCTTAGATCTCCAGCTAATGATTCATTCCTCTTTCAACGCTGCCTTCATATAAATGACATAAAGCTTTACCTAAATAAATACACGTTTTTATTGTCTTTCCTTCCAGTTCTTCACCCCAGCTGTACAATATAAAGAATAACGTTATCAACTAGATGGACATGAAGGGTTTATTTAAAAAATAATTTGATAGAAATTATTTACAAAGCTCCTAGAAACAGGAGTGTCTCAAAGAAATTGCCACAAAGAGCAAATGCGTACACAAGACAATCTCTTTCAGGACTCATGTTAGCAATCTTAATTAAACATTATTTTGAGCAGTTTGGCTTTTGAGCAATTACAGCATTCATTCTGTCTCGTCGAGTGTTCAGTTATTGCTTTGGATGGCCCTGAAGTGGCGCTTCCCTGTTCTGATTCTCTGGCCACCTTCAAGGACCTCTGGAGGGAGCAATCCGGAAGACAGTGTTCATTTCTCAGGTTGAGCAGAAGTGAGCAGTTGGCGGTACACGTAACGCGTCCATTAAAGTGCCGCATGTATATAAATCAAGACAGGCCGCCATGTTGGTCTGTCTGCAGCAGCGGGAAAGAGCCGGAGTCCAGGAGCACCTTGAAGAGCAACAACATTTGTGGCCGGGGAGGAGCTCTTGTGGAAGCTCCGTGTTCACAAAAGCTCCTCCCCGGCCACTGGTTGCGTCCGTCTTTCAGGTGCCAGTGGGCCTCTTTTCTACTGCTGCAGACAGACCAATGCGGCTGGGCTGCCCGTCTCGATCTAGCTCCATCGAAGGCACCACATTTATCAGTTCAGAATGGTAATTCATCGGCCTTCTGATATAAGGACGGATGGACTCACATTCCAGCTGTATCTGAAGAAGTGAGCAGGGACTCCCGAAGGCTCCTCCCCTGCCACACATTTTGCTAGTCTTTGAGGTGCTCCTGGATGCCCGCCCTTTTCTACTGTATATCTGTAGCACCCAATGCTCCCTCTAAGCCACGGAGTCTTGTGAGCAACAATTCTCCTTTGGGAGCTACTGGCATTAAAGTTGTGAGCAGGTGATTTGGCTACTGCATAAGTTAGTTTGCTCTGGAGCCATCCTTCCTGAGCTAAGACAAAAATGTGTGAGCCAGAGGCTAAAAAACTGTGAGCTAGCTCATACTAACTCAGCTTAGAGGGAACACTAGCATCTAGTATGAAATGTGGTTGTGAATGTGAAGCTCTGCCCCTCTTTGGGCCCATTTGCCCTTGCAGTGAGGCACACATGGTTATTCTGGAAGAAGAAGCCAGCTAATTGCACTGTACAGCCATGGTACCACTTGGGTACGGTTGCCAGCTATGGGTTGAGAAATACCTGGAGATTTGGGGGGTGGGGATGGAACCTGAGGAGGGTGGGGTTTGGGGAGGGGAGGGACTTCACCATAGTGCCATAGAGTCCGCCTTCCAAAGTGGCCATTTTCTCAAGGTAAACTGACCTCTGTTGCCTGAAGATCAGTTGTAATCCCAAGAGATCTCCAGCCACCACCTGGAGTTTTGGCAATGCTGTATATGCAGAAGAAGTGTACAAACCTGTTAGGCAGCAGGCAGGTGCCCCACGAGGAAGGCAGAGCAATGGATTGGCTCTTGTTTTGCACCCACAGCACGAACACATGAAGCTGCCTTATATTGAATCAGACCATTGGTGCATCACCGTCAGTATCATCTACTCAGACTAGATTTGGCTCTCCAGGATCTCAGGTGGAGGTCTTTCTCATCACCTACTTACTACCCGATCCTTTTCACTTGAGATGCTGGGGATTGAACCTGGAGCCTTCTGCATGCAAAGCAGAGGCTCTGCCCAGGAGTAGAACCCAGGAGTAGAAAAGCCTTCCATTCCCTGAACTCAGTTAGCAGCACACCCATCAATGCCTCTATATGAACTAGCAGTAAAGCCCGTTGAAAAAGCAATACAACAAGCTCTAGAAAGATGTGATGTGTAATTAATGCATTGGCTGGAAGCAGGTTAAGTACATATTAATGGTATCTCTCATATATAATTTAGTGGGGTGGCACTTTCTGAACATTCTCCAATTCAGCCAGTTATTCCTGCACTCCTCCTGTTTGTGCATGCCTACATAGATCTGTCTGTGCTGTGTCTGTATTTTGGCTTTGCAGCATGCCTTGGGTTTTTGGCTTCCTGTTTTCTGTGTGTCTGGTCCCATACTCTATCTCTGTTTATGTGTGTATCCACTGGCTTTTTGTGATAACTTGGGCTGGTCCCCTGCCTCCACCATGCTGACAGCTATTTACTTGGCAGATTTTCCCCATTCTTGAAAGTATTGCCTCAGCAAACTTGGCTTAGAGGCTAAAGACAGTGGGTTTTATCCCCTGAGGGACTCAATCATCATCTGGCGAGGAGAGCAAAGACAGTGGCTGTGTTCACCAGAGCAAAGCAACTGTCTTCTGAGGAAAGTTTTGGCAGGCATCACCTCTGTATGCGGAACTCAGGCAACGCAGCCAGTGGATTGGGACAGCTTCTGAGTGACACATCATGGAGCCAACTGATTTAGAGGCATGTGGAATGTTCAGAAAGTGCCACCCCACTACTCAATTATATATAAGGAGAGATGGGGCAGTCTCAGAATCAACTAACATGGCTGCCTTCAGAGCTAACTTCAGAATGGGTTTTGGGACCTCAGAACATAAGAAGAGCCCTCCTGGATCACACCAGGGGTCCATCCATCATCCTGTCTCACACAGTGGCCAACCAGTTCCTCTAGAAGGCCAACAACAGGGCATAGAGGCTGAGGCCTTCCCCTGATGTTGCCTCCTGGCCCTAGGATTCAGAGGCTGACTGCCTCTGGAGGTTCCCCTCAGTCACCATGGCTACTAGCCACTGATAGACCTATCCTCCATGAATTTGTCCCCATGATCTTTTTTTCTTTAGATTCCCTCCCCCGCAAATCTGAACAGTGCCCTTGTTCAACAGTAAAATCTTCAAACGTATAGTTTGATGCATCTTTTAAGAATTAACTTAGACATGTATATTACACATATCTCCCACGGAATTCACAACAACCTGTTGCCTAGGAAATTTAAGATTTTTTTAAAAAAATTGAGTCTCCTCGGATAAGAATCATCCTAGTGTTCCTTTTTTATCCAAGAAGCCCTTCTGCTTTGCTGATCAATAGAATACTTTTTTAAAAGCTACCTCAGAGAAAACGAAGAGAGAACAGAAAGGTTTGTTTTCCAGTGGTGCTTGAAGAAAAGGAAGGAAAGTGATACAGGAGAGACACTTCCCACTTTTCTCACCGCCTTTGATAAAAGATGAACTAGAGAATGAAACGGGCAGTCGCCTCATGTTACTCCTGTCCGATCCTTCACAAAGCTGCTCTTGCCAACTCGCCTCGTAGATCTTCCCTCGGCTTGACATGTTAGAGGAGGGAAGACGGGCCACTTGTCAAGGATTTCGTTCTAACAGGGTACCTTCAGCCCTCTCCTCAAATTAATGTACCAAGTTAAAACATTTTTATACACTTTCCATCAGTTGGAACAATCCAAAAGAACACACGCTGGTTACAAAAAGTCAGGGAAACTGGCCCATTTACTTGCGACACATAGAAATGACACAGGAAATCCAGACTCGTTAGAGTCAATGATTGTGCCGCTGATTTCAGACCACCATCTACTGCTATGGTCTTGCACAGCAGCGAAGCCACTTCTGCAATTGGGTTCTCTTACTTGATTAGAAACTGTCTGAGCAAATGGGATGCCTGCCTGTGTGGTGCTGGCTATGGTTGCCAACTCTGGGATGGGAAAGATCCGGAGATCTGGAGGTAGTGGCTGTGATTTGGGGAGGGAGGGAGGGAGGGACCTCAGCAGGGTATAATGCCCCACCCAGCCTCCAAAGCAGCTGTTGTCTCCCGGGGAACCGATCTGTGTCATCTGGAGATCAGTTGTACTCTCGGGAGATCTCCAGGCCCCACCTGGAGACTGGCAACCCTAGGTGCTGTGTGTTTTGTCCCGAGGCCTCTGATGCAGCCCCTGTTCATCATCACGGGCTGATGCAACAGCTCATTGTCATTCGCATTCCCCTGGGGAAGGGGAAGTGTCTAGTGTTGCCAACCTCCAGGTGGTAGCTGGAGATCTCCCATTATGACAACTAATCTCTGGGTGACAGAGATCAGTCCACCTGGAGAAAATGGCTGCCATGGAGGAACGGGCTCTATGACATTATACCCCACTGAAGTTCCTCCCCTTCCCAAACCCCGCCCTCCTCAGGCTCCACCCCCAAAATCTCCAGGTATTTCCCAACCTGGAGCTGGCAACCCTAGAAGTGCCTCTCCAATCTACTGTCCTGGGCTGGGTATGTATTGTCATATGCATGTCTACCAGCATGGGGGCTCACATCCAAACTACAGTGACTGCTTGTTGAGAAAAGTGGATAATACTTATCAATTTAGCCAGGCTTCAAACCAACATCTGATGTGTAAAACTATTTCCACGCATTGATTTACAATTATCACCTAAACTTACAAGCCTTTAGATCTTCCCTCTGAGTAAACATGCATGGAATGAGGCCATTAGCCATATTCTATGAGCTTCTTATGAGTAAAGCCAAGTGATCAGCTTTACTGGATCCAACCGACAGCCATCTAATTCTGTGTTCAAGTTCCAAAATTAGCCAGCCACATTCTTCTGGGGAGCTTACAAGGAGGCCATGAGGGCATCAGGCCCCCACTGTTTGCGCATTCCCTCGTATGCACAGATGGACTGCCTTGTGCATATGGAGGTTATATGGACTGGGTTATCATAACTAAGAGCCCCTGAGGGATCTGGTGTCCATGAATCTGCCTGTTCTAAAGTCCATATGAACTCAACATCTCTTGTGGCTGTAAATTTCAGAAGTCAGTTTTAACATAGAGCTGTATAAGGCAACAAATAAGCTAATTTTCTAAGTGTAATAAACATATTCAAAAGACAAGGTGCTAAAGAATAGCAGCGGAGTTGGGCGGGTACAATATCAGCCACAGAGAGCAAAACCTGCTGAATGGAGTGCCAAATGAGACACAATTCCTGGTGCCCATGCATTCTCTTTTCAGAGGAGGAGGAGGAGGAGTTTGGGCTTATACCCCACCCTTCACTACCCTAAGGAGTCTCAGAGTGGCTTACAATCTCCTTTCCCTTCCCCTCCACGCAACAGACACCCTATGAGGTAGGTGGGGCTGAGAGAGCTCTTTCAAGGACTGCTCGTGAGAGAACAGCTCTGAAAGAACTTATAACTGACCCAAGGTCACACCAGCAGCTGCATGTGGAGGAGTGGGGAATCAAACCCAGTTCTCCCAGATTAGAGTCTGAACTCTTAACCACTGCACCAAACTGGCCACTCTGTTGGATCAGAAGTTGCTACAAAGTGGAATAATCTTTTTTTAATGAGCACTTGAACAAAATTTGAGTCCAGGCACTTTTAAGACCAGTGAAGTTGAATTCTGGGTATAAGCTTTCATTGTATGCACACTTCTTGAGTGAGTGGTGCTTGGACATCGGCACATGGATCAGGGCTCAACTCCTTGTCCAGGAGGGGTATTTCAGAGGCCTCTTTTGGCCCGCTCCTGTGGAGCTCTCTTGAATCTCCCCCAGTGCTGCTTTCCTGACCTGAAACAGCTCCAAGGTTCTACTATTTGCCTTGTTGGGGAAACTTACCTGCAGGACACCTCCTGCCCCTCCTTCAGTATACGCAAATTTCTCTAAAGGGGCACAGGGTGGCCCTACAATTGCCAGCCTCCAGGTGGGGCTGGGGATCTCCTGTAATTACCACTGATCCTCAGAAAACATGGGGTGATTTCCCACTAAAGCTGCCTCGGGGTTGCGCCGCCGTTTGCCCCGATACTATTAGTCAATTTCACACCCGAAGCCGCGGGGCTGCATTTTGACCCGCAGCTTCGCCCGATTTCCCCGCAGTTTCAGAATCCTGTTTTTTGAGGATTACGAAACTGCAGGGGAAATCGGGCAAAGCCGCGGGTCAAAATGCAGCCCTGTGGCTTCGGGTGTGAAATTGACTAATAGTATCGGGGCAAATGGCGGCACAACCCCGAGGCAGCTGTAGTGGGAAATCACCCATGAATTACTTATTATTTATTTAAAACATCTATTCCACTTCTCCTGGAGAAAAGGGTACCTTCGGAAGGTTTTTCCAGGTGTTTTCGAACACAGTGTTGGCAACCCCAGAAGGTCACCCAGGGCCTTTTGAGGTTGGGAAAACAGCACAGGGGCAAAGGCTGGCAGTCATGCATATCGGAACCAGTGTTCCCTCTAAGCTGAGTTAGTGTGAGCTAGCTCACAGTTTCTTAGCCTCCAGCTCACACATTTTTGTCTTAGCTCAGGAAGGATGGCTCCAGAGCAAACTCATTTATGCAGTAGCCAAATCACTCACTCACAACTTTAATGCCAGTAGCTCACAAAGTAGAATTTTTGGTCACAAGACCCCACAGCTTAGAGGAAGCATTGATTGGAACACAAATCTTTAATTTTAAATATATGCTGATGGGGTCTGAACTGTCTGAGAGTGAGACGGAAAGAGATCTTGGGGTAGCAGTAGAAAGCTTGACGAAAACGTGGGCTAAGTCTGCAGCAGGGGTGAAAAGGAAGATTCCATGCTGAAGATTATTAGGAAAGGGATTGGGAATAAAATGACAGATATTGTAATGGCCTTGTAGAACCATGGTGCTACCTCATTTGGAGTACTGTGTGGACTGGTGGTGGGGGGAAACTTAAAAATTAAAATTAAAAAAATTAAATTCGCTAGCATTGCTCACACAACGACATCACTTCTGGGGAATACCCAGAAGTGACAGCGGTAGCTCTAGGAATTGCCATGAACTCTATAGTAAAACCATAACATATACAATGATTCCTAGGGCTACCACCATTGCTTCTGGGTATTCCCCAGAAGTGACATCACTGCAGTGGTGACGATGCTCCCATTCCATTTCCTCACCCCGCCCCACCCTCCTGCCAGTTGCCAAGCTTGGCAGGCCTAACAGGGGCACCCAATGAAGTCGCTGGGCAGTAGATTCAGGACAGACAAAAGGAAAGACTTCTTTGCTCGACAAGTGATTAAAATGTGGGATTCACTGCCAGGGGAGGGAGCGATGACCACAAGCAAAGATAGCTTTAAAAGGGGGTTAGCCAGATTCATCAGCAAGATGGCAATCAATGCGCACTAGCCACAAACCTCTGGATATCCGTGCTAGGAGGCAACCTCAGGGGAAGGTCTCAGCCTTTTTGCCCTGTTTGCTTGGCTATCCAGGGCAACCATTTGGCCACTGTGTGAGACAAGATGCTGGACTAGATGGACCACTGGTCTGATCCAGCAGGGCTCTTCTGGTGTTCTAATGAAGGCCTTGGCCTCTATGCCCTGTTGTTGACCTCCAGACGAACTGGTTGGCCACTGTGTGAGACACAGGGTTGCCAGGTCCACTTACCTGGATGGTGGGGGGCTCCCAACGTTCTTCCAGGGGACCAAAATGATGTCAGGCAACTACCAGTAAAACTGGAAGTGCAGGCCCCAACATGATGGTGATGTCATCATGATGATGTCATCATGTTGAGTGATGTCATCATGTTAAGGCCTGCACTTCCAGTTTTACAGGAAGCCACCCAGGAAGGTCAGGTGGCGGTGGGACTTCCCCCCTGCTGGCCAACTGGCTGGCAGCAAACAAGAGCCCTCAAAAGGGGGGTTCCCCTGGCCCCCTGGGGGACTAGGAACTCTAGTAAGGCAGGATGCTGGACTAGATGGACCACTAGTCTGATCCATCAGGGCTCTTCTTATGTTATCAGGGAAGGCCTCTGTGCCCTGTTGTTGGCCATCCAGAGGCACTGGTTAGCCGCTGGTCCAATCCAGCAGGGCTCTTCCTATGTTCTTATCAGGGAAGGCCTCAGCCCTGTTACTGGCCATCTAGAGGAACTGGCTGGTCACTATGTGAGACAGGATGCTGGACTAGATGGACTATTAGTCTGATCCAGCAGAGTTCTTCTCATGTTCTTATGAAAGCCTTGGTCTCCATGCCCTGTTGTTGGTCCTCCAGAGGAAGTGGTTGGCCACTGTGTGAGACAGGATGCTGGAATAGATAAGACCACTGGTCTGATTCAGCAGGGCTCTTCTGATGCCCTTATCAGGGGATGGCCTCGACGTGTCTGTCCTGTTGTTGGCCCCTGTGTGAGACAGGATGCTGAACTAGGTGGGCCACTGGTCTGACCCAGCAGGGCTCTACTTCTGTTCTTCTGTTCTTCAGAGGGTTTATTGTAACAGAAGAAAAGGTGGAGGATTTTAAATGAAGGATCTCTGACACTTAAGAGGGGGTGTTCAAAGCCTTACCTGATTTTAATATGTGGCTTCAGAGATAATTGCAAAATGGAAAGGTTGCTATTTTTAATTCTTCCATTTGCACCAGAGAAGTCTCTCAAGAATGAGAGTGTGTTTTTCTCATTATGAAAGAGGAATTGATCCCAGCTTTATTAACAATATCAAGCGCTCAGTGCCACTTCTTCGCTTCCTGAAGTCTGCATCCACCTCATAAGTTGGCAGTTAAAACATGATTTGGAATTCAATATTCTTTGACTGACAGGAGTAGAAGGGGTGTTGCTCTCCAAGTCTGTGAGGGGGTCAACTGATGCTCCGGTTTGTCTGGTTTTCAAGCTGGATGCAGAGGGGAGTGTGAGATTGGCTTCCACCAGTGAACAGAACAGGATGCCACCATTCTGATGTGGGATTGTGCCGTGACAAGAGGAAAAAGTAAGGACTGAAGTAACTTTAAAAGGCAACTGCAGTATATTTCAACACTCCTCTTTCAAAGTTCTCCACCTCTTTGTAGCATCGTAACCTGCTGAGGCCCCTCCCCTCCCCGTGTCCTGTCCTCCCCAGGCTCCACCCCCCAAATCTCCCGTTATTTCCCCACCCGGGGCTCACAGCCCTACTCTCCAGTTGCGATTTGGGTTCAGAACCAGCAGACGTGGTGGCAGAACTGATGGCAACAACACAGAGATCGGGAATCCACGGCCGTTCTCTGTGTCCCCTACGAGGCAGTGAGCCCGACCCGGAGGCTGTGCTAGTTCAGTGTGGAGGCTGCTGGGGTTAAGAGTAAGGAGCGGAGCTGAGCCCCAGCCTCGGGGGGGGGGAATGCCAGTTCCGCTTTTTAAGGCCAGACCCGGAGTTCAGTCACTCAGCAAATTGCTTTGCGCAGTCATTTTTCATTTAATTAAGAGACTGTCTCTGAAGAACAGAGAGAAGCCGGGCATCATCTATTCTAATCGAAGAAGGGTTTTGTTCCGACCAGGGAGGGAAGGGCTACCCTTCAAAAGCCCTAGCACAGCAAGCCCAACCCTAGACACCCCCCACACACACACCGCAAGGGCACAGATCTGCCACTGTTTTCCCAGCTCCTTTTTATTTTCCCTTCCAATGCACAACTTCCCTGCGGCTTCCATGGCCTGCAGCTGTGGCCATGGGTGCTGTGGGTGAGATGGACCTCGGACTGATCCAACATGCTCATGTTTACCTTTTGCATTTGAACGTGTGGCCTCTTCGCCCCTGATCCAAACTAGCTCCATGGTGTACACAGAACTCCCTACCTTGTCTACGGATCTTCCCTGGGGTTGCCAAACTGATCTCCAGACTACAGTGGTCTGTTTCCCTGGGGCCAGTGGTGCACTCTGTGGTGTCACATCCCTGCCAAGGCCCCTCCCCTCCTCAAACTCCACCCTCCCCAAGCTCCAGCCCCAAATCTCCAGGACTTTCCAGTTCAGCTGGCCACCCTCTGGCCCCTGATCTCCAAGAGGGCGACAAGTTCTTAGTCAGCGAGCAAGTTAGAAAGCCTATTTCACCTCTCCTACGACAGCATGGCTTCCTCCATCAAGAAAAGAATATCCCCTCCTTTCCTAAAAGAACAAGCTAGCATTTCATTTCCACCAGTCTCCACCATTAGCCTTATGCCTTTTCCAGGGACCATACCAGGACCTTTGGAAGTTGCCATCCTCTGGAAGTGAAGTTCATAGGGCATCGCTACACTACTACGGCCCATTCTGCATCTTGCATTCACTCTGTTGTTTCACCAAACCCATGCTGGAACAGAAAAAGGTGTGACTCAAAACCACATTCAAATACCCCGGGGTCAACGCCATACTGACTGCAGAGTCACCCCTGAATGGCCATTAAACAGCCATAAATCTATGCAGACAGTACCATAAAACTGAGGGATCAAAGGAAGTGAAACTAGCATGCAGTGTGGAAGCTACCATAAAATCCAACAATCAAAGAAAGTGAAAGTGGCATGTAATGTAGAGGGGAATTTATGTTCTACCATGGGTTTCGTAAAACAGGGGAGTGAATGCTAGATGCAGAATGGGCCTACAAGCTTAAACCAGGTTGAGAGAAAAATTCAGAAGGGTAAGCATATTAGTCTGTTGCAACCAAAGTTAAACAAGAGTTTTGTTGCATCTTAGAGACAACCAGTTACTTCCAATGGGATAATGAATTCGATGAACAGTTGGATAGGGTTGCCATGGGAAGCCCTCTCACCCCAGTTATGGCAAACTTCTACATGGAACATTTTGAAAAAACAGCTTTAGAATCTGCACCACTCAAACCTACAGTCTGGTTCCGGTACATAGATGAAACCTTTATCATTTGGAGCCATGGAGAGGTAGAATTAATGGAGTTTTTAGACGACCTCAACAACATCCACCCAAACATACAATTGACCATGGACCATTTCTAGATATCATGGTTATCTGCAAAGCTCCAATCACCACCCTTGGCAAAAAAGAGGCATAATCAAAACATTAGTAGACCGTGGAAGACGGATATGTGAACTGCACTTTCTCAACGATGAACTGAATCATCTAAACCACTCATTAAGAAATGTTAAGTTACTGAAGAGTCTGTGTTGGGACACTACAGACTTAAGCTGACAGTCCCAGGCACAGACTTCTGGTTTAGTGGGATTTGTCACCTGGCTGAGAGGCATGATTTCCTCACCCCGCCCTTTCAACCCAAGACCACCAGGATCGTGGAAACAACAGCATTGTACACAAACTGTGGTGACGCTGGTACAGATTTGCAGCCCATCAGAGAACGACAGTTCTCATTAGGAGCTGGGATACTTCACCACTTTTTAATTCAATTAATTTTATTTTAAAAAATATGAACTTGTAAAATCGCTTTGAACTCAGGAAACATCATATATACGTTTTAAAATAAATATAATATAAATGAATGAATGTGTCATGTGGACGTTCCCTAAGAATGCAGTTTTTTCCCCACCAAACTTTATAGCAATTCTCATCCTTCTACCCCCCCTTGTCCAGTCATTTCCCCCACATATCTGAACTTCTGCTTTCTTGACCTCCTTCTCTATATATTGATGGTGGAAAGTGCCCTCAAGTCGCAGCTGACCTATTGTGACCCTGCAGGGCTTCCGAAGCAGGAGACTTTCAGAGGCGGCTGGCCCTTGCCTGCCTCCGCATGGACTCCCTTGGTGGCCTCCCTCCCACCCAAGTACCAGCCAGGGCCGACCCTGCTCAGCTTCCGGGATCTGATGAGATCAAGCCAGCCTGGTATATTTGTATTTATCAGGTATGTATACTAGGTATTATGGTCTTGATTTCCATGTCAGCATTAGAAGTGCAAAGATACCATTATGGCTAATTCTGAACAACAGCAGGAGTGTTGATTAAAAAATCCACCTAATAGGGACATATATAGATAGAGGAGATTTTTCTACATGCCTGGGGTAAGAAGTAGATGTGAAGAAAAACAAGAAGGTTAAAAAACAAAAGACTGTATGGTTAGAACCCCCTAAAATCATAAAAGTGACATCTTCTCCTTTAAGAAAAGTATGCAACTCAATTCTCACAGGACTACACTGGGACATCTTGGTGGCCATTTCAGGGGATCTTGACGACTCCCAGCCAATGTTGTCAAGAGTCCCAAAGCTCAGTTATGGTGACGGGAGCTCTGGCTCTCCAAAGCTCATGCCTGGGAACGCTTGTGGGTCTCTAAGGGGCTGCTAGGCTTGAACCGAAACTTCAAGTAGTGTCGGCGTGGGGTGGGGGAGGGGGAGGTAGACTGGAAAATGTAAAAAGAGGAGGGGAAGTGAAAGCTGGGGGAAACGGAGCAGAGTTTTTATGTAAAAAATGAATATTGTTCACTTAGGCTCATTCCTTTTGTCTGTTAATCCATAGGGTTCATGAAGCTGCTGTATACTGAGTCAGGCCCACAGTCCATCAAGGTCAGTATTGTCTACTTCGGTCTGGCAGAAGCTGTTCTAGGGTCTCCGGCAGGGTTGCCAACCTCCAGGTGGTGGAATTCCAAAAACAACATCTGTGACAAAAATAACAAAGAGTCAATAAAGATAAGTTGCAAAAATGTTTACTGTAGTAATTTCTGTAGAAAATTTTCTTCTATTATCGCTCACATGCTAACGAATACTGCGCAATGAACAATTCATTTCACAATATTTGCTTTATCTGAGTGTGTAGCAATCCCAATTCTTATCAATCTCTACTTATCAACTCCTGAAGGAAACATTCCATGTTGACTTGCTAATAACAGAACCTGAAGGAAACATTCCATATTGACTCGCTAATAACAGAACCTTTTATTAGAGAGTCAAAATGGAATGTTTCCTTCAGGAGCTGATAAGTAGCAACTTATCTTTATTGACTCTTCATTATTTTTGTCATGGATATTGTTTTTGGAATTCTACTTCCTCCTGTGATCTCTCATTTTTAACCTACAGGTGGTGGCTAGAGATGGTGTCCTGGCCTCACTGGTGGACCTACTGATGGAACCTGGTATTTTTGGCCACTGTGTGACGGGATGGGCCATTGGCCTGATCCAACATTGGCTTCTCTTATGTTCTTTTGTCTCCCAGAATTACTTCTGATCTCCAGGTTACAGAGATCAGCTTTCCTGGAGAAAATGACAGCTTTGGAGAGTGGATTCTATGGCCTTATACCATGCCAAGGTCCCTCCCTTCCCCAAACCCTGCCCTCCTAAGTTCCACCCCCAAATCACCAGGAATTTCTCATCCCAGGGCTCGCAACCCTAGGCAGAGCTCTTCCATATTACCTACCACCCATTCCTTTTAAGTGACAATGGCAGGGAACGCAAGACCTCCTGCATGCAAGGCAGATGATCTACCATTCCCTGTACTGAGCAGAGGAGGTGGGGAAAGCATTGCCACTCCATTTCTTGACCCAATCAAGGTGCAAAAGAATGGGATGTGTGAGGTCTAGAAGACATTTAAAAACACACTAGCTAGACTGGCCAATCAGGGACATAATTTATATCCAGTGTCCTTAAATCCATCTTTTCCACTGTTCACAAGGAAGTTGGCAGAAGGGGCCTCAGTTGTTATTCAAGAAGCGAACCACAGGCAGCCGCCAACGAGGCAGCAGAGGGGACAGACGGTAGCCAAGTTAAACATCCATCATGAATCCTTCAAATCGGACAGCTTTCTTCACGTTCTCAAGATCTGACGCTTCGTTCCAATGACCTTTTGCATCATTTCAAGTTTGCAGTATGTTTGTCAGTGGGTTGCCTGTGAAATCATGATTCAGTGTTCAGGTTATGTAACCTCTTTATATAACATGGCGAGGCTTGCTGAGCGAACGGGCTTTTAATTGAAGCAAGTGATGTGAATTAAAAACATCTAAAATTAAAGCTCAGGATCCCTTTCATTGGCCAAGTGGCAAAAAAATATATATAGAGAGAGAGATGTATTCCGGTGCAGTTTTGAATCCTGGCATCTTCCAGGAATCTAAAGTGCCCAGTGCTATTTGGGCAGAGGAACACTATTTTGGTTTTGTAGCCTGTCCCATGCCCTGACCTGGATGGCCCGGACTAGACTGATCTTATCAGTCCTCGGAAGCTAAGCTGGGTCGGGCCTGGTCAGTACTTGGAAGGAATACCAGGGTAGCTACGCAGAGGCAGGCAATGGCAAAACACCTCTGAACTTCTCTTGCCTTGAAAACCCCAGGAGGGGTCATAGAATCCAGAGTGGGAAGGGGCCCTGCAGGCCATCTGGGCCAAACCCCCCCCTCCCCGGCTCAACACCAGATCAGCCTGGAGCATCCATGACAAGAGCTTGTCCAGTCGCCGCTTAAAGACTGCCAGGGAGTCACCGTAAGCAAGCTGAAACTTGACCACACCCCATCTTGAAAATTCAGGGTAGCTAACAAAAGCCACTCCCTCCCTCTGACAAAATACAATCAGATTGTTTGAAGGGAAAGAGGATGCGGTATCTCTTTTCAGCAAACTCTATGGAGGGGTGTTAGAACTGGTATGGTGTAGTGGTTAGAGAGTCAGACCAGGATCTGGGAGACCCACGTTCGAATCCCCACTCTGCCGCTGATGCTCATTGGGTGACCTTGGTTCAATCACATTCTCTTAGCCCAACCTACCTTGCAGGGTTGGTGTGGGGATAAAATGGAGGAGAGGAGAAGGTTCTAAGCTGCTTTGTTTCTCCATTGGGGAGAAAGGCAACATATAAATGAAATAAACTATTCGGGGAGCCAGGTCAAATCTCACACAAACACCTGCATGAAGCTGCCTTCTACTGGATCCATCACAGTCAGTATTGTCTACTCAGGCCAGCAGCAGCTCTCCAGGGTCTCAGGCAGAGCTCTCTCACATCACCTACTGCCTGTTCCTTTTAACAGGAGATGCCGGGGATTGAACCTGCAACCTTCTGCATGCCAACCAGGTGCTCTGCCACTGAGCCACAGCCCCTCCTTCTCTCTGTTCTACTGCTCCCTTTGTTACCTACATTGCTAATCTCTGAGACTTCCTTCCTTCCGTCTTCACCCCCTCCCCCCAGGCTTTGAGAGGGCAACATGAACTCTCTGTCTCTCCTAGTTAGACAGCTAGTTAGAATGTCTGTCTCACCTTTCCGACAGCAGTATAGATTTCTTGACAAAGAATATCCTTTCCTTTCTTAATTAAAGGAATGAGCCTTGTGCGGACTTTGTCTCGAGGCAGCCCCCACCCCTCACCTTGCACACGGCCAACTCAGGCTAACACATATTTCATCAAACTCCTCCACCACTTCCCAGTTCTGAGCTCAGACCACCCCCAAATATCATTTTAACACTTCCAGATGGTACTCAGAAGTCAGCACCTGTAAGTCTGTGGCAGGAGAGAGTTCCATCCTGGGGGGGGGGAGGAGAAAGAAGAAGAAGAGGAGGAGGAGATTGGATTTATACCCCGGCCTTCACTGCCCAAAGGAATCTCAAAGCAGCTTCCAATCTCCTTTCCCTTCCCCCCACAACAGACCCCTGTGAGGTAGGTAGGGTGGAGAGAACTCTTCCAAGAACTGTCCTTGAGAAAACAGCTCTAAGAGAACTTGTGGCTGACCCAAGGTTCCTCCAGCAGGTGCATGTGGAGGAGTGGGGAATCAAACCCAGTTTTCCCAGATTAGAGTCCATGCTCCTAACCACTACACCAAATTGGCTCTCCAAACTGGAGAGGGGGAACGGGCCCTGCTGAGAATAACCTGCTGCCTCGTCCTGACACAAAGATGTCCCAGCAGCAGCCAGGATACTCCACCATCAACCTCAGGTTCCACAAATGTCAGTGCTGAAAGACAGATTCCAGCATGGAACTGTGAAATGTGGAGGGATCTGCAGATTTGACTCTGTTCTGTTTTGACCAAAAGGGGATTAATCTTTCTCATTCTAAGTAGGAAACTCACTGCACAGATAAGATGACGGATTGCCAATGGCCACTGTTACAAATGAACCTTTCTTTTCTGATCTTGCACACAGTGCAGGAGAAGGGTCACAGGCAGATCTGTTGTGTCTCTTGGTCTCATGTTTGCTGCTTATTTTCCTCTGTACCCAGAGGTGCCTAGACCTGACAGTGGACAGTCACACTTCATGCATCTGACAAAGGGTTTCCTGGCCATCTACAGAATGTGACCACTTGGACTGTGGCTCAGTGGCAGAGTCTCAGTGACCACGCCAAATCAGGGCGGGACTGTGGCTCAGTGGCAGAGTCTCTGCTCGGCATGTAGAAGGCCCCAGGTCCAGTCTTGGTCACCTCCCGTTGAAATGGCCCGGGCAGTAGGCAGTGGGAAAGACCTCCACCTGAGACCCTGGACAGGCGCTGCCAGTCAGAGTGGGCAATACTGTCTCTGACTGATCAAGGGTCTGATTCAGTGCCAGGCAGCTTCATGAGTGGCCTGTTCAATGTGCTTTCTGGTGAAGTCAAACTGGGGAAACCCAACTGAATAATGAATTAATTAATGCAATAACTATGTGAAACAAAACGGAATCCATGTTTAAATGGGGAAAAACGAGCGCCTGTTGTAGTCTCCAGAGTATACAGGGTCTGGCAGAGGGTGGGATGGAGGGTGGAATCTATGGCTGGGGGCGGGAGGAGGAGGAGGAGGACCCTTCCCTTGGAGTCTGTCGAATCTGCATTTGCATTTTTAAATCAGTTTTGTCAGGGGTCATTTCGTAGAAAAAGAGGTGCAGGAGCTCATTAGCATAACTTATTTGCATATGCCACACCCCCTGGCATCACCGGAAGTGCGTCAGAAGGCAACACCCACCACTCAGGCTCCACTGGACTCTTTTGGATTGCTAACTATGGGGGGGGGATGGGCAGATTTGCCCTCACAGAGGCGGGAGAGCTCATACCTGAATACACCTTGGTCTTAAAGGTGCCACTGGACTCTTTTGGATGGATGGCAAGCGCAGCATAGTGTGTGGCTGCCTGTGGGTTGAGGAGGGCGGCATGGAGGATGCACATGGCCTCAAGCAGGTAGGGGGCCAGGGCGGTGGGGGGCAGAGGCGCAGGAGGAGGCCGAGGAGGCGCAGGAGGCTGGGGTGGAGCTCCTCACAGGCCTCGCGGGAGTAACCGGGGCCCACCTTGCAGAGGCACCATGCCAGGTCCAGCCTGAGGACGGGCAGAGCCTGGGCAGGCAGGGTGCCATGGCCCAGGCAATGGCAGAGCAGCTGGAGGGCCAGCTCGCGGCAGCACTCCGCTGGGTCGGCTAGTGGACTGGGAAAGGTGAGGGGGCTGCTGGAAGCAGGGGGTGGGGCTTGCTGCATGTGCCTGCCCCCTGGGCTTCTTACTGCCGGAGCTTCGCTCCTGTGCGCTCCTGCAGGAAATAAGCCCTGAGTTTCGTGCTGCTGTGACGCTGTCTTTCTCTATGCTTGATGGAGGTAGTGGCTGTGATTTGGAGAGGGAGGGACCTCAGCAGGGTAGAAGAAGAAATTGGATACCCCGCCCTTCACTACCCAAAGGAGCCTCAGAGTGGGCTTACAATCTCCTTTCCCTTCCCCTCCCCATAAGAGACATCCTGTGAGGTAGCTGGGGCTGAGAGAGCTGTTTTAAGGATTGCTCTTGAGAGAACCATGACTGACCTAAGGTCACAGCAGCAGGTGCATGTGGAGGCAGGGCCAGCTCACTCACTAGGCGAACTAGGCATTCGCCTAGGGCGGGCCGGCCCTTAGGGTGCCAAATTGCACCCAGGCCCCCCCACCAAAAGCCCCCCGCCCCCGCCAAAAGTCCTGACCAGGTGACTGCCAGCCATCTCCGAGGAAGTTCAGTGTCTCACTGAGATGTCCCCCTCGGGAAGCACTCCCCACTCAGACAGAGCCGGCAACAGGGCTGGGAAGAGACGGACCCGGCGTTTCCTGTTGGCCTGGCCCATCTTCACCTGGTGCGGTCGGGTGGCAACGCTCCTTCAGCCTCCTCCCGCCACAAAATCTCCGCTTGCAATGCCGGGCTCGGGGGGGGGGCACCGAAGCATCCATCCTTTAAGGGATGACACTTGGCGGGGGAGGGGGGATTTTGGGTGTGCGCGCGAGACTGTGTGTGCAGGCCGGGAGTCATCTTACTAGAGAGTGTGTGTTGGGGAACAGCTGGTCTCGCCTGTGCTGCACAAAATGCTTTTAACAAACTTGCCTGGATAAATGGTTATGCTCCTGTGCAATGTTCTCTCTACGTTGTGGAGTGTCCTGTGAGCAAAAATACTACTTTCTGAGCTATTGGCATTGGGAGCGGTGGCGCATGGGAGGGCGGTGCATGGGGAGAGGAGGGGCGCATGGGGGGGGTGTCAGAAGGGATCCTCGCCCAGTCCTCCCAGATTAGAGCCTGCCGCTCATAACCACTACACCAAACTGGCTCCCCAGCCTCCCACACTGCCAGTTGCCACAGCAGACCCAAATGCTAAGGGGCAAAGGGACTGGTGGCTGGTGGGGGAGGTGAAAGAGGTTGTTGCTGCCCCTCCCCCTCTGGCATGGTGAGCAGTCACTTAAAGTGGAGCCCAAAGATCACTTGGAATTATGACTCATCTGCAGACTGCAGGGATCAGTTCCCCTGGAGAAAATGGCCGCTTAGCAGGATGGAGTCTGTGGCATTATACTCCACTGAGGTCCCTCCAGCCCCACAGCCCCCAACCTTCCTGGGTTCCACCTGCAGTTCAGCATCCTGTAATTGTGAAATCCAGTTGGTTGGAACTTGAGTCTCTTCTGCAATGTATTCAACTGTTTCTATTTCATTGTTTTTTAATATGTGTTATCTGATTTTATTCCATTGTTCATGATATACACTATACCAGGAGTCCCCAGTGCGATGTCCACCAAGTGTTATAAGAAGGTGGGAGTGGCTAGGGAGGCTGCCTCCCCAGCAAGGCTTCTGATTGGCCACTGGAGATCTAATTGGATGTGCAGATTAAAAACTTAACGCTGTTTCAGCAACAGCTCCTACCAGTGTTGGTTTTATTCTTACACACACACACCTCTTTCCCAGCATATGTTTTAAATTATTCCTCTTCTCTCCAGTACTTGGACTTCCTGTGTGTGTTCTTCCACCTTCTGTGGCAGCCATTTTGTGGTTGCGCCCACCACCGTGTGTCAGAATTTCAAAGTTGTCCACCAGGGTTGCCAACTCCTGATTGGAGAATCCCTGGACACTTTAGGGGGGTAGCTGGGGGAGGGCAAGGACATCAGCAGGGGACAACGCCAGAGTGCACTGCTGTCCAGAGACTAGCCATAATCCCAGGAGATCTCCAGCTGCCACCAGGATATCTCCAAAGGGTCAAAAAAGGCTGGGAAGCCCTGCACTATGTGACATTTATTCCATAACTATAATTTCATAGGGTTGCCAACCTCCAGATGGGGACTGGAGATCTCCTGGTTTTATGACTGAGCTCCAGTCTAGAGAGATCAGTTCCCCTGGATGAAATGGCTGCTTTGGAGGGTGGACTCAAAGGCTTTGTACCATGCTGAGGTCCCTCCCCAAACCCCACCTTCTCCAGGCTCCACCCCCCAAAAAATCTCCAGGTATTTCCCAACTCAGAGCTGGCAACCCTATCAGAGCCTCAAAGGGAAAAATGGAGGAGAAATCTCTCTATATAATATTGCTGTTTTAAAGTGGCAACATTCCATGCACTCCCATTGGCTGTGCAATGCCCTCCCTCAGCCATTGGCTAATCAGCCACCACTCAAGAGTACTCATGTGCCAGTGGCCGGGTGCTGGGTCTGCTCCTCTTCCCCGCCCACTCCCCCTTCAGCCACTCTGTCCTGTCAGAGTTCCTGGCAAATGACTTGTCTCTTGACGCAGACACTTCTACGGCTTGCGTCCTATGTGGGAGTAACTTCTCCCCCAGTGGCTGTTGGTAGGTGTAACGAAATGGCAGTTACCTGTGTTTGTAATATGGCTGCTGTCTGTGGTTATTTGTTTAAAATGTTCCACCATAAGGTTTAATTGAGCTGTAGTTCCAGAGAGGGGCCTGTAGGGGTATCACTTACTGGGTTGAATGGGGCTTCCTCATCTGCTGGACTACAGTTCCCAGCTGCCCCAAGGCAGAAAAGGGCAGGAAAGCAAGGACTATTCCAACACGTGGGGCAGCATCAATATAGACTGCAGCCCATCCAGGTAGGAGGCAGTCTTTGTCCTACAGGTTAGGAAAGGCTCATGCAGCCTGTGCTGACCAGGCTGTCCAGGCCACAAGCCAGAGACATGGGCAAACCCTGGGAGGCAGCAGAAATTCAGCCACTTCACAGTCAGCTGGACTGGGAAATGAATGGAAATTTCCCTGCTCTCTTGGGCCAGAGAGAGAGAGAGGCTAGAGCAGAGAGCCAGAGGCCAGTGTGTAGGGAAAGAGGATGGCATTTAACCCCTGTGGATTTATGCCCTGTTGGTTCATAGTGTGTGCTTACTCCAAAGTGTGTGCACACACCATAACTGTGTTAATAGATAAATTCTTTTATTTGGGCTAATAATCTGTGTTGTGCTCTGACCACATAGTCTCCCCTGCACTGCACAATAACAAATGGAGGGGGTAGCCCAAGGAGGCAAGGAAAGGTCAGACCCTTGGGTTGCCAACTTTCCAGGGATCCCCCAAAGATTGGAGATTCCACCTCCAAATACGGAGATTTGGCCAGAGGGGTCTCACTATCCCTCTAAAAAGCCAGTGATGGTCGTGGCAGCGAATTTAAGGAAATACGCGCATGGGACAAGGGTGGGAGGCAAACAGCTGAGTGGTAAACTGGAGCCCATTTCGCCATGGTAGGCAACCAAGCTTGGTTCAGACAAAGGAAGGAAACCCTTTGCAGGCCTTTGTGAGGAACTCATTGGGGCCAGTCCTGAGTCTAGGGTTGCCAGCTCCAGGTAGGGAGGTTCCTGGAGATTTTCTGGAAGAATCTATGGAAGCCAGGGTTTGGGGAGGGGAGAGGCCTCAGCTGAACAGAATGCCATACAGCCCACCTTCTAAAGCAGTTATTTTCGCAGGGGGGGGGGGAGATCTGTTGTCTGGAGTTCAGTTGTGATACCTGGTGATCTTCAAGCTCCACCTGGAGGTAGGCTGCCCTAGGCACAGCAGTCAGTGCTTCAGAGCAGGTTCTACTAGATCCAGGTTCTTGCTGTAGAAGCAGAGTAGGTGATTTTGGACTGGTCACAGACTTTCAGCCTAACCTACCTGACAGGGTTGTTGTGCAAGACAAAAGGGGGAGAGGAGAATGATGTAAACTGCTTTGGTCCCCATTGCAGAGAAAGACTACTTTTCCTCCTGGGAAAACACTGTTGCCAATCTCCAGATGAGGGCTGGCGATCACTCAGAATTACAACTGCTCTCCAGATGGCAGAGATCAGTTCCCCTGGAGAAAATGGTGGACTCAGTGGCAGTCAGGGCTTCAGATAATGGCAGGTTGATGCTTGGCTGGGAAGGAGATAGGGTTGCCAACTCCAGGTTGGGAAATTCATGGAAATTTGTGGGGTGGAGCCTGGAGAGGGTGAGGTTTGAGGAGGGGTGGGACCTCAGACAGGTATAATGCCATAGACTCCACCCTCCAAACCAGCCATTTCCTCCTTGGGAACAATTTTTGCCAATCTCCAGGTGAGGGCTGGAGATCACTGAAAACTACAACTGCTCTTCAGGTAGCAGAGATCAGTTCCTCTGGAGAAAATGGTGGACTCTTATTTATTTATTTAACTTTTGATTTCATATACCGCCCTAACCCCCTAGGGGGTCTCTGGGCGGTTTACATGAGGGGGTGCTAAGCACATTTCATCCTAACTTGGGCCACATTGTACTTGAGGATGGGGCTGCCTACTGGCACCCAGGTGGAGGCTGGTGTTCCTTCTTTTTTGGCTTGGCTCGGCTTTCTTCCCGGTGGTTCATCAGCTAGCTGTTCCTCCTGGCACTCGGAAGGGCCGGCACACGATACATCCTCCTCTGGCCTCGGCTACGTCCTGTAGGCTCCGCCGTGCCCGCAGATGACGTCAATGCGCATCTCCCCTTCTGCCGACGACAGCCGCCTGATGTTACTACTGGCCACTAGGGATCGCTCCTTCTGGCCCTGCTGCTGCTGCCTGCTGTCGCCGTGTCGCCACGCCATGCCACCTCCACCGCCGGTACTCTGCAGCAGCTGATGTTCACCACCACCATTGCCGTTGCCGCCACCGTCGCCTCCTCCACACACCTCCCTGGAGGAGGGTGCCCCCTACCCTTCTAAGGGTAGGTACCCATTTGTCTACTCGCATTATAAATACATTTTTGCTTTTGAGCGGCTGGGTGGGCGGGAGCTGGGAGGAGGGTTGAGAGCTCACTTCAACCGCGGTGGGCCTCGAACAGCCATAATGGCTGCAAGAGTGATATTGATGCAGGCGTTTTACCGCCTGCGCCACCGCTCCCAGACTGTGCCATTATACCCTGCTGAGATCGCCACAGCAGATTGACACTGAGTGCCCAAGGCCTTGGCACTCTCCCAGAGCCTCTTTCTAGAGCTCGTTGTATTTATTTTCACAACGGGCCTTATTCCTAGTGAATTAAATAAAGAAAATTGATCATCCAAGATTGGTTTAAGGTATTATGTTGCCCCTGCTGCTGGTCCTTCATTTTTGAAAAGTTCACTGCTGTTTCCTGAGGTACAATTTTCTTTTCTTTTAAATTTTTCAAAAGTATATTATCAATGTTAATATATCTCTCTGTACATTGAAGCCACTGGTAGGTTGAAGTCTTACAATAACAGTGATAGTATGTTGGTAGCTGGCCTTTCTGATCTGTTGTGCTTAATACAAGCTCTTCAAATTGAGATAACAGACTTCTTAAACCTGTTCTCTAATACTTCCACTTATGTAATCACATAGTTGAAAATACTGAAACCACTTAGAAATCTGCTTTGTACTGATAATATTGTATAATAATAACTCTCTAAAAACATCTTTAAACTTTGCCAGGGAATGCTTAGCCCATATTGAAGAATACAGTGCAGTTTTAAAATTGTGAGGATAAACAGAAGAGGTGAAAAAAAGAAACGTTATGGAGCCAACCAAGGACACTGCTGTCCCTGTAGTTAGAACTTCTCTCCACTCAGAGAAGTGAGAACATCACAGTTTTTAAGACACTGAAGCTACAGACCAGAAGGGCTGTAGATCAGCAGTTTGAGACCTGAGTGCCACGTGACAGAGTGAGCTCTCGTCTCTGGCACAGCTCCTGCCAACCTAGAAGAGAAGAAGAAGAGATTGGATTTATACCCCGCCCTTCACTGCCCAAAGCCGTCTCAGAGCAGCTTACAAACTCCTTTCCCTTCCCCTCCCCACAACAGACACCCTGTGAGGTAGGTGGGGCTGAGAGAACTCTAACACAAACTGTCCTTGAGAGAACAGCTGTGCCAGAGCTTGTGACTGACCCAAGGTCACATCAGCAGGTGCAAGTGGAGGAGTGGGGAATCAAACCCGGTTCTCCCAGATTAGAGTCCATGCACTTAACCACTACACCAAACTGGCTCTCCTAGCAGTTCGAAAGCAAGAAATTGCAAGTAGATAAATGGGTACCACTTCGGAGGTAAGGTAACAGTGTTCCACGTGCCTCAGCGTTTAGTCATGACCACGGAAACATCTTCGGACAACGCTGGCTTGGAAATGGAGATGAGCACCGCCCCCTAGAGTCGGATTCAACTAGCTTTCGAGTAAGGGAAACCTTTACCTTTACCTTTTTAAAAAATTATTTTATTTAAAGTTTTATTCTTTTTTCTCTTTCTTTTCTTAACATATAAGCCAACCATCTTGTTGGCTTATTCACGTTATCAAAGTAATATTGTTTGGTATATTCTATTTTCTTCGCTAGTTCCTGAGTCAATAAAAGATTTAGCTGGTGCTGAAGGTTTATTATCTTCATTCTTGTTGCTTCTACGCAGGAATTTCGTTTCATTTTGGCTTCCTCTTCTTTGATTTGTTTGCCCAGTTTATCATACTGCATTTTCTTTTGTTTTTTAATCCACACATCTTGATTAATAAAACAGCCCCTTATAAATGCTTTGAATGTATCCCAAACTACATCTATGTTTGTCTCAGGTTGAATATTCCATTTAAAAAAATCTTTAATTTCCATTTTCATTTTATCAATAAAATTATTTATAAATTTATAAATTTTTTATTAAGCCAGTATTCATAGACCATCTGTTCTTTCTTTGGACTCCAAACCAAGGGGTTGTGATCTGCAAAGGTAGAATGTCCACTACTTCATTCTTTGGGTGATAAGTGAAAGAAAGGTGGAAAGAAATTTTAATTTGACTTCCTGGTAATACGACATTAAATTAGGCTCTGCTAAACCCCATTCATTTTTGTGTGCGTTAAGTGCCACCAGGTCACTTCTGACTTATGGCTACCCTATGAATTAATGATCCCCAAAACGTCTGTATAGCCTTTGTAACTCCAGATTTGTTACAGGCTGCCACTTGGTGTAGTGGTTAGGAACATTTAGTGGTTAGGAGCGCAGACTGTAATCTGGGAGAACCGGGTTTGATTCCCCACTTCTCCACATGCAGCTGCTGGTGTGACCTTGGGTCAGTTACGAGTTCTCTCAGAGCTGTTCTCTCAAGGGCAGTCCTCGAAAGAGCTCTCTCAGCCCCACCTACCTCACAGGGTGTCTGTTGTGGGGAGGGGAAGGAAAAGGAGACTGTAAGCCGCTCTGAGACTCCTTCCTAAACACTAAACCAAACTGGCTCTCAAAGCTGCTAAAGCTCCCCCCAAGTTTCTGGTTCTGCCATGTAAAGCCAGAGAATATTTTGCCAGTCCTTTAAGGTTGAGACAGTGTGTGACTGCAATAAAAAAGGCCAACGCTATGCTAGGGATTATTATTATTATTAGAAAACGAATCAGCCAATATCATAATGCCCCTATATAAATCAATGGTGTGACCTCATTTGGAATACTGTGTACAGTTCTGGTCACCACAACTTAAAAAGGATATTATAGCAGAAAGGTGCAGAAAAGGGCAAATAGAATGACAAAAAGTGCAGAAAAGGGCAAATAGAATGATAAAAGGGTTGGAACACTTTCCCTATGAAGAAAGGTTAAAGCACTTGGGGCTCTTTAGCTTGGAGAAACAACGGATGATGGGTGACATGATCGAGGTTTATAAGATTATGCATGGGACAGAGCAGGTAGAGAAAGAGGTACTTTTCTCCCTTTCTCACAATACAAGAACTCGTGGGCACTCAATGAAGTTGCTGAGAGGTCAGGTTAGAACAGATAAAAGGAAGTATTTCTTCACCGAAAGAGTGATTAACACATAGAATTCACTGCCGCAGGAGATGGTGGAGGCTACAAACATGGACGGCTTCAAGAGGGAATTAGATAAGCAAATGGAGCAGAGGTCCATCGGTGGTTATTAGCCACAAGGTATATATAGGGACTCTGGGGCAGGTGATGCACTCTATTATTGGTGCTGGGGGGGGGGGAACAGTGGGTTTCTAGTGTCCTGGCCCCACTGGTGGACCTCCTGATGGCACCTGGTATTTTTGGCCACTGTGTGACACAGAGTGTTGGACTGGATGGGCCATTGGCCTGATCCAACATTGGCTTCTCAAAAAAAAAAAAGTTTGTAAAGATACAGTCACTGGTACTTTTCAAACATAATCAATGATTTTTTGGTCATACCTTCAAACCTGCAATGCTAGCAAACCATTAAATTTCAAAATTACGGTCTCTTGAGAAGACCCAGGGTACCCTCTCAGGCCCATTCAAAAATGCCCCTTTTACAGCCGAGAAGACACAGGCGTGATGACCAGGCAGAGAACTTTTAAACAAATGGTTTATTAAGAGCAATACTGGGGCAAGGCAAATAAGGCAAGGTGCTTTAAAAGGTATAACAGTGTTGAAAGGCAAAAAGAACACAAAGCTAACGCAGCGACCTATTACTCCTTCACTGGTACTACTTAAGGCCTCCAAGCCTTCTTACCAGGCCTCGCTACCTGTACAGTCACTCTGACTAGTGGGGGACCTTCTCCTCTCAGACCAGCCCTTCTCCCTCAGTGACTCCCTGAGAGGGAAAAGTGCAGAGAGACAGCAAGATCCGGTTCCTCCCAAAACACAGAGTTTATCACAGTCCCCTTCAGCTCACTCCTGTGTGAAGAAAGACACCATTTTCCACAGCCAACAGCTTAACTTACTCACTCTCCTAAGTGAGGGAACTTTGTCCCAGACCAGTCTCCTCACAGACCACAGAGATAAAGAAGGTCAGTTAAACTGAAACCAAGTATAAGAACACATCACCCAGAGACTTCTAGTATCCCCATTGGTTGCAGCTGGCTCTAGGCATTGTGGGAATTGTAGGCAGCTTGCTTTCTACTACCACACAGGCCTCTCCTGGGCCCTAGGCCTCAGGCTTTTCTCCCAGTCATGTACAGATCTCCAGAGGCCTACACAGAATCTCTGCACTCCCATTAGCTAAAACCCGTCCCCAAGCATTGTGGGGATTGCAGGCTGTCTGCTTTCTACTGCCAGACAGGCCCCTCCTATAGTTTAGGCCTCTAGGCCTTGTCTCCGTCCTGCACAGATCATGACGCCTTCAAACCTGTAACGCTAGCAAACCATGAAATTTCAAAATGTGTTCTTTTTTTCCTGTATGCCCTTTTAATAGTAGTCCATAATTTAATATATATTTTAATACATATTTAAGGTTAGAAGTTATCCATCTCCTAAGCTATTTAAATGCTTTTATAGACCAAGGTCTTTTGGAAAGATCTTATGCATCTTTTTATTTATTACAAATTACTTTTTGATCCCTCTCTTCCTTAAAGGAACTCAGGCTACCATACAGAATTCTCCGTTCCTCTATTTTATCCTCAAAACAACCCTGTGAGGTAGGTTAGGCTGAAAGTGTGTGCCTGGCCCAAGGTCACCCAGCAAGCTTCCATGACAGAGTGGGGATCTGGGCCTGGTTCTCCTAAGTCCTAATTCAACCACTGCACCACACCAGCTCTTCACAAGGAAACTTCTACATAAAGTTCCTTTTTTAAAAAGTTCACATTATTTAAAACATTGGTTTGAATGCTTAGGATTGTTTAAAGGTATCATCAGCTTGTAAAATCAGTTTACAGGCTGACAATATTCACTATCTGTTGAATCCCCTTAATTTCTTGACTAGCTCCTATCAAAGCTGCCGTTAGTTCTCTACTCAAGGCGAATAAAAGGGCCGGCAGAGATCATCCTTGGCCTGCACTTCTGGCCAAGGAAAATCTCAGGTATGCACCAAACCTTTTGATGCAGAAGAGCTAGAATCTTTGTCATTTGTTTTTATCAACTCAAGAAAAATGAGAGCTAGCATGGAGTAATGGTTAGAGAGGCAGACTAGGATCTGGGAGACTCAGATTCAAATCCGCCATGCTGCTATGAAACTCACTGGGGGACTTTAAGTCAGCTACTCTCTCTCAGCCTTACTTACCTCACAGGGTTGTTTTGAGGATAAAATGGAGGGGGAGTCACAGAACCAAGGGCAGGACAATAATGAGATAAACAGGCAAGTCTGCCCCAAGATTTTTTGACATCCTAGGTGAACCATGATTCTAGAGCCAGTTTGGTGTAGTGGTCAAGTGCGCGGATTCTAATTTGAGAGAACCTGGTTTGATTCCCCACGCCTCCACTTGCAGCTGCTGGACAACCTTGGGCAAGCCATAGTTCTGTCAGAGCTGTTCATGAAAGAGCAGTTTCTGTCAGAGCTCTCTCAGCCCCACCTATTTCACAGGGTGTCTATTGTGGGGAGGGGAAGGGAAAGGAGTTTGTAAGCCACTCTGAGACTCTTGAGTGGAGGGTGGGGTATAAATCCAATCTCTTCTTCTTCTTGCCTCTATTCAACGGAGAGAAAAGTGCAAAGTCTAGAATGAATGTTTTACTTACTGGGCATTCAATAGGAGCAATCTAAAAATAAAGAGAGACAAGCTCTTCAAAGTCACTCCATGTTCCATCATGGCAGCTATAGGTGCCCAAAGCCAAAATGGGAGATTCTCGAAGCCAATTCATGCCAAGCTTCCCTTACATCCAAAAGAGGAGGCTACACTTGCCTTTTTGGCACTCCTCGAAATCTGGTCTCCTAGGTCAGGGGTCCCCAACCTTTTTGAGCCTGTGGGAACTTTTGGAATTCTGACACAGGGTGGTGGGTGCAGCCACAAAATGGCTGCCACAAAATGGCTGTCTCAGGAGGTAGAAAACAGCCACAAAATGGCTGCCATCACTTTCTTTCATTCACACAGTGAATATTCTTGTGCTATTGGGGCAGCTTTGCCTAGTTTGCTTGTGCTTAGGCCAACCCTGTAAATAGGTGATCAGTTGTAAACCATTTTAAGGGTATAAATAAAAATTGCTATTATATGCAGTCAAAAGCCTTTACTGTATCACTAAACATTAGAATTCCATTTCCCTTTCTTAGTTCTTAGAGCCAGCTTGGTGTAGTGGTTAAGTGAGCAGACTCTAATCTGGGAGAACCAGGTTTGATTCCCCACTCCTCTACTTGCAGCTGCTGGATGACCTTAGGCAAGCCATAGTTCTGTCAGAGCAGTTTTTGAAAGAGCAGTTCTTGAAAGAGCTCTCTCAGCTCCACCTACCTCACAGAGTGTCTGTTCTGGGGAGAGGAAGGGAAAGGAGATTGTAAGCTGCTCTGAGACTCCTTTGGGTAGTGAAGGACGGAGTATAAATTCAATCTCTTCTTCTTCTTCTTCTTCATCATCTTGTGCTCTGTTTACAAGAAAAAGAAAATGCTTCTGTAATGCTATCTGTTAATTTTTAACCAGTAATATATCCTGTTTGGTCATGATGGATATATTTCAACACTCTCTTATTTAGTCTGTTTTTATCGCCATGAAGATCTTGCAATACACATTTCATAAAGAGACTGATTTCCAGTAGCTTGTGTTTGTTAAATTTTTGGATTAGCATAGTTTTGTTTTATTCCATGAACCTGGAATGTGCCAGTTCTGAAGACATTCATTCACATTAGTAAGTAATGTCTGAGTTAGCAATAAAGATTCTATAGAATCCTGCAGGGAATCCATCTGGACTTGGGAGTTTGCTTTCATAGTACTTGTATTCAGAATGCACAAATCCAATATATTTTATCCTTATCAAATCTTCTAGGTAGATTTACACTGTCTAAAAATGACAGAATTTAATTTATCAGACTGATATAGGAGTTTTCAGGGTTTTTTTCCCAGGGGGAATGAGCTGGAACACTTTGCCAAAATTCTTTTTAAAATGTTTAAAAGTTCATGAGTTTTCAGTTTACAGACTGAAAACTTAATTTCCCTCTTGAGAGTTCTGGCACCTCTTTTTTTTAAAAAAAGCCCTGGATATTTTTCCAAGTAATAATCTATAAATGCTGTAGGTACAGGGCTGGCTTGCTCACTAGGCAAACTAGGCATTCGCCTAGAGTGCGCCAGCCCTTAGGCGCCCCACCAAAAAACCCTGCCTCTTCCCTGGCTTGCCGGCACGCCCCATGACTGCGAGGTACCCGGCAAGCCGGCGCTCAGATGGAAGGGAAGGGGGTTTAAACCTCCTTCCCTTCCTTGGCCCTTGCCAAGAAAAGAGCACGGGGGGGGGGGGGCACCAGAAGGTATCCTTATCTAGTGTGCAAAAATACCTGGGGCCGGCCCTATGTAGGTGTTTCTTCAGTTTGAGAAGATATTTGAAAGACTTTATCCTTCTGATCTGCATCTCCTTTTTATCATCTAGATGAATTCTAGTCTCTTTTTAAAAATTAATTCTGTATAAGTACAAACATTGGTGGGGGAGTTGAACAAACAAAAGTTCAACAAATAGTTTTTAATAGAACATCTGAGATACTAGGGTTTTTTCTTTGTATGTTTAAAGCATTCATCGCATTTTAAAAATTGTTGCCATACTAATATGTTCTATTTCCATATGAAAGGTGATTTTAAAATCTTAGCTATTTCCCATTCTCCATTACCTGCACAGTCCAATTGAATTTTGGGTACTATATTAACTGAAGCAGTCTGACTCAAAATGCTAAACTCAAGATTTCAACATGAACAAATGTCTTAAAGAAATACAGATTCAGGTAGGTCGTCATGTTGGTCAGAAGCAACAGAGGAAAGTTTGAGTCCAGGGGCACCCTGAAGACCAACCAAGCCTCCTTATGGGTATAAGATTTTGTGTGCCACCAAAAATTCACAATTAGAATCTATATAAAATCAATTACTTTCCCTTTATTTTTATTTTTTTGCTATCAATTCACAGTTAACTTATGGTGACCCCTGGTGGGGTTTTCAAGGCAAGAGACTTTCCGAGGCAATTTGCTGCTGCCTGCCTCCATGCCATGACCCTCGCATTCTTTGGAGGTCCCCCGCCCAAACACTAGCCAGGCCGACCCTGCTTAGCTTCCGAGATCTGATGAGATCGGGCTAGCCTGGGCTATCCAAGTCAGGGCTACATAAAAATACAGAATTTAAAAATACAAAATTTAAAATCATAATTTAGGACTGCTTCAGTCAAATGCGTTCCTTTCATCACATGCATCTTCAGCTGCCTCCTAAAGATTGAAAGTGAGGGGGGCCAGGCACAGCTCCCTGGGGAAGTCGTTTGTCAGAGACCCTAACTCAGTCAGCCAAACACCAGGTCTTGTTCATTGAAGCAAGAATAGCATTTTATTATGAAGCTGCAATATTAGGTTACTGGAGCAGATACATTGTTCAGAATGACGTGATTACAAAAAGCAAGCAGTTATACCAGAAAGGGGGTGAATGGGGACCCCCCCTTCCACCAATGAATGCCTAGTATGCGAATGAGAACCGAAAGTTACTATACTAATGAAGTTCTCACAGCCCCCATTGTTCCCAGCCAAGCTGCAGCTTTGAAAGCGATAGAAAGCATACAGCCTGTCTCCATCAAGGTCAGGGTGTTAAGTCTACCAGAGATAGAGCCTGCAGAGCTCGCCCTCCGCATTCCATTCGGACACTCCAGGTGCATAAATCAACACCCCCCGGATCCCAACCTCCCGCCCTACACACCACAATACAACACAAGGCCCATCCTCCCTCCCTACTCCATCCATCATGGCAGGACTACCTGACATGCAGCCCTCTCGAAAATAAATCTACCCCTTTGGTTTGTGGGGGTACAGCTTATGAAAAGCTCTGAGTAACTTGGGGGCCAGAACATTTTCCGCCCACACCCATTCCCGCTGTTCAGGCCCGAAATCCACCCATTCAACTAGATAAAACAAGCGATTGCGAGAAATTTTAGAGTCCAGTATCTGTGCAACTTCATAGTGAGGTTCCCCCCCCACCATCAGCGGAGGCGGGCCGGGCCGTCGCGGTCTCCATTTGTTCTCCTCAGGCGCCCGGCGTAGAAGCCTTACATGAAAGACAGGATGAACAGACTTTAGAGACTTAGGCAAGGCAAGTTCCACAGTTACATTGTTAATCACTCGCACAATCTCAAAAGGTCCAACAAATTTCCATCCGAGTTTGCGGCTCGGCTGAATACCACGTAAATTCTGCGTGGACAAATAGGCAAACTCCCCACACTTAGGAACCCAGGATAGGTTACGTTTTTTGTCAGCCTGGATCCTATAGGCCTCCTTTGCATCCTCCAAGGTCTTGGCTAAAGTCAACCACGCCGCTTGCAGTTGTTTGCACCAGTCACCAGCATCTCCCGCCGGGAGGTCGGGAGAATCTAAAAACGGCAAAGGCGGGGCGTCATATCCATGGACCGCCTTAAAGGGAGACATACCAGTAGAAGAGTGCTGAGTGTTATTATAACAAAACTCAGCCAAAGGCAAAAGGGAGTGCCAATTGTCCTGCTGAAAGTTTATAAAACACCTTAAGTATTGCTCAAGGGTTTGGTTCACTCGTTCAGTCTGCCCGTCAGTTTCTGGGTGGTACGCACTGCTAACCGCCCGCTCCACCCCCAGCAGTGACATCAGTTCACTCCAGAAATGGGAAACAAATTGCACCCCCCTATCCGAGATTACTTTAGCAGGTAAAGTGTGGAGTCTCACAACGTGTTGCAGAAACGCCGAGGCAAGTTTCTTGGCTGAGGGGATTGATGCAAACGGAACGAAATGGGCTTGCTTTGTAAACAGATCCACAATTACCCATATGACAGTATTTCCCCCACTGGGGGGCAAGTCAGTAATAAAGTCCATCGATATCACTTCCCATGGACGAGCCGGCGTGGGGAGGGGTTGTAGAGCTCCCGGGGGCTTACCGGGTCTGGGCTTGCTCATCAAGCACGTTTGGCAAGCCGAAGTGAATAACGAAATGTCCTTTCTCAGCCCGGGCCACCAGAATTGTCTCTGCAAGAGCTGGAGGGATTTTACAAACCCCGTGTGCCCCGCCAGTTTCGAGCCATGTGCCCAGCCCATCACCTCCCCCCGAAGGGAGCTGGGAACAAACAATTTACCATTCTTCTTCCAGCAGCCATGCACATCTTGAGTGATCCCTTCCTCCCCCCTTACCTCCTCCCTGTCAGCGTCAGACATGGCTGTAGAGAATTTCGCTACCCAGTCATTAGAGGGAGGGGTCGGAGACGGAGGGGGACGTTTGGCTTGTTTTCGAGTGGTCACTGCTCCTCCCAACTGGGAAGGCGTAAAGACAGAGTCGCGAATCTCCTCCCTCTTACTGTCATGCTGTGGGAGGCGTGACAGTGCGTCAGCCAGCGAGTTGGATTTCCCCGGGAAGTGGTGTAGTGTGAAATTGAACTTAGAGAAGAAATCAGCCCAACGCAGCTGTTTGGCGTTCAAGGAACGAGGGGAGCGGAGAAGCTCGAGGTTTTTATGATCAGTCCACACCTCGAAGGGAACCCGCGCCCCTCAAGCCAATGGCGCCAGGTCGCCAACGCTAAGCGGATCGATCCCGCTTCTTTCTCCCACACCGACCAATTCCGTTCCGTGTCATTAAACTTTTTGGAGACATAGGCAAGGGGGTGCAGTTTAACATCATCCCCCTCTTGGAGGATCGCCCCCCCATGGCAACGTCAGAAGCGTCTACTTGCACAATGAATTTCTTAAGTTCATTTGGATGAGCCAATACAGGCTCCGACGTAAAGAGGGTTTTCAACTGGTCAAATGCACGTTGGCATTCCGGAGACCAATTTAACTTGGCTCCGGGTCGAGTGCATTCCGGGGGCTTCCCTTTCATCTTAAGCAGATCCCGTTAAGGGGAGGGCCACTTGCACAAAGTTCGAGAGAAATGATCTGTAAAAGTTCGCGAATCCGAGAAACCCTTGGAGTTGTCTCCGGGTCTTGGGTGGCTCCCACCCCACCACATCCTTTACTTTGTCAGGGTCCATCTCAATCCCTCTTTGCGATATACGGTAGCCCAGGAAAGGGATCTCTGTCTTGTGAAACTCACATTTAGACAGCTTGGCAAAGAGTTTATGCTTGTGTAACGTTTGCAACACTTCTCGCACCAGTTTCACATGGGATTTTAGGTCAGGGGAATACAGAAGTATGTCATCAAGGTAAACAAGGACCCCCTTGAACAAGTACTTATGGAGCACCTCATTGATTAAGTTCATGAAGACCCCCGGCGCTCCCTGAAGACCGAACGGCATGACTAAATATTCAAATTGACCCAGGGGGGTATTAAATGCCGTTTTGAATTCGTCCCCCTCCCTTATTCGCACCCTGAAGTAAGCATCTCTGAGATCCAGCTTCGAGAATACTTTCCCCCCAGCCACCGCAGCCAACAAGTCTTTGATCAGGGGCATGGGGTAAGCGTTCGTGTTTGAGACCGCATTCAAGCCTCGATAGTCAGTGCACAACCGTAACCCCCCGTCCTTCTTCTTCCGGAAGAGGACTGGGGCTGCGAACGGGGAGGATGCAGGTCTTATAAACCCCCTGCTTAAGTTTTTGTCGATAAACTTTCTTAATTCTACCTTTTCCGAAGGGCTCATAGAGTATAACTTCCCTTTAGGCAACTTTTGATTTGGCAATATTTCAATAGCACAGTCAGAGTTTCTATGGGGGGGTAGTTCATCGGCTTCCTCTTCCCCAAAGACGGAAGCCAAGTCGCGGTACGCGGATGGGATCATCTCTAATTCTGCCTCCGCGACCCCCGCTGTCAGCAGGGATTCCCCCCCCATTGTTCCCCACTCTGGTTTCCAAAGGTGGGTTTGGCATTTCTTGGCAATGAAATTCACTTTCCCCTCCCCCCATAGTACATGGGGGTCATGATCGAAGAACCACGCGCTGCCGAGCACTAGGGGGAACCGGGCCGAAGGGGTAACGACGAAGGGCCTCTCTTCCCAGTGGGGCCCAATCCCCACGCGCAAGGGAACAGTCTCATATTTGCACGGCTCTTTCATTGTAGAGCCATCCATTTGCGTGAAAATCAGGGGATCGGTCAATTTAACTACCTTCGCCCCCAGTCCCGTTACTAGTGTGGGGTTAATGAGGTCTCTCCCACACCCAGAGTCAATGAGGGCTCGTACCCTCACATGGGTCAGTAGACCCGGGTCCATCAAAGTCACCGTGAGGAAGAAAAGAGAGGGAGGTCTGCTCACCGGGTTCTGCGCTTGGGAGTCCGGGACCTGCTGTTCAGCGCTATTTACAGCAGGTCCGTCTCGTTTCCCGGCTGCACGGTCTCGCCATCCGACGAATCCGACGTCTCGCTGAGCGGCTTGGCTTGTAAGGCCTTCGCCCCTCTCGGCTTCGCCACAGGTTTTGGGGTGGAAGTGTCAAACTTCTTCTTGCCTCCTTTGGCGGCCCCAGTCGGTGCGGGGGAGCCTGGGCAGCTCGCCGCGAAGTGGCCCCCTTCCCCGCATTTCAAGCAGAGACCTTGCTTCATTCGAAGCTCTCTCGTGCCGTCCTTGGGTCTCGGGTTCGGTGGTGGATTCGGGTTCTTCCCTCGTGTAGCTGGCGTGGGGCCCAACTGGCCCCCTTTATTCATCGCTGCTGCATCATCCAGTTTGATGGTTTTCAGGTGGTTTTCCATGGTGATGGCCGCTTGTATCCAGCCTGTTAAGGTGTCTGGATCTTGGGTCTTGGTGACTGAACGGCGAATCTTTGCGTTGAGTCCCAACTTGTAGTAGTCTGCCAGAGTCCCGTCGCTCAAGCCTCGAGTTTTGGCCGCACACCTGCGGAATTCAGCCGTGTAATCTCTCACCGACTTGCCGCCTTGCTTGAGGGCACGGATAGCCGCTTTGGCCGTCTTGTTGGCGTTCACGTCTTCGAATTGTTCCTTCATGGCCCACATGAAGGTATCGATTTCTCTCAGCTCCCGCCCATCAGCCTGGTGGAGTCCCACGTACCAGTCAGCCGCTGCGTCTTTCAGGTGCGAGGCTATGACATCCACCATTCGGTCTTCGCATTGGAACAGGTGGCCCCACGTTTCGATGAATCTTTCGGCCCTCACCAGGAAGAAAGGAAACTTCTCTGGGTCTCCATCGAAATCCGCATCAAGGAGTTCGGCCGGTTTCGGTGGCAGGAACCCCCATGGGCGAGGGGGTGGCTGCCCCGGCGGTCCTTGCGGATCTGGCCCCGCTGGTTGTGCGGGGGGGTTGCGCCGGCACATTCTGTTGGTCTGGAACCGGTACCGGTCGCTGGTCTTGAGGGGGTGGGGCGGGTGGTTCCTCCCGCCGTTGCCGCTCCCGCTCCTCTCGGATGCCCTCCACGATCATCTGGGGAATGCGGGCGAGGGATTCATCCAGGAGGCGCACCAGGCGATCTTGGCTCGGTTCACCACTCCACCTCCGTCTCACCACGGCGCTTTCTAGGCCCTCGGAGTCTCGGTAGGTGTCTTCCAGCCCTTCGGCCGTGGTCAGTCTGCGGACCGACCTCTCGGTGTGGCTCACTCGTACCGAAGCTCTCGGGGTCGCGAACCACGTCTCATGGGTTTCTGCCAGGGGCTTCACCCAGTCTCGTCGCTGCTTGATTCGGGTGGTTACCCCACTGTAAGCTGCACCATACGGATCTCCGTAGGGCCCTCCAAAGTCGTACTCCTGGCCCCGTGTTACCGGTACATACGTGCCAGGGGCTTCCACGGGTACGGTTGTCACAGGAGGTTTCTTGTCCTCCTTCTTTTCGTCTTCGATTGGGAGAGTGTCTTCTTCACCGTCGCTCATGTTGGAGCCGCGGGTTTCCGACCAGTCCCAAACAATGAAGGATTCTGAACAAACTGTCAGAGACCCTAACTCAGTCAGCCAAACACCAGGTCTTGTTCATTGAAGCAAGAATAGCATTTTATTATGAAGCTGCAATATTAGGTTACTGGAGCAGATACATTGTTCAGAATGACGTGATTACAAAAAGCAAGCAGTTATACCAGAAAGGGGGTGAATGGGGACCCCCCCTTCCACCAATGACTGCCTAGTATGCGAATGAGAACCGAAAGTTACTATACTAATGAAGTTCTCACCGCCCCCATTGTTCCCAGCCAAGCTGCAGCTTTGAAAGCGATAGAAAGCATACAGCCTGTCTCCACCAAGGTCAGGGTGTTAAGTCTACCAGAGATAGAGCCTGCAGAGCTCGCCCTCCGCATTCCATTCGGACATTCCAGGTGCATAAATCAACACCCCCCGGATCCCAACCTCCCGCCCTACACACCACAATACAACACAAGGCCCATCCTCCCTCCCTACTCCATCCATCATGGCAGGACTACCTGACATCGTTCCATAATGGTGGGGCTCCCACTGAAAAGGCCCTCTCACTCGTGTGCCCCTCAAATGAGCTTCTTTGACTGATGGGTGAGCCCCACAGGTGCCTCCTATGCTTCCCCCATTTGGCTGTCACAAGCACCACCGCTCCCTGCCGAAGCTCTAGAGTAGGTTTGCCAACTCCAGGTTGAGAAATTCTTGGAGATTTGGGAGTGGAGTCTGAGGGGGGGAGGGTTTGGGGGAAAGGGGGACCCCAGTGGCATATAATGCCATAGAGTCCACCCTCCAGTCGTTTCCTTCAGGGGGACTGCTCTCTGTCGTCTGGGGATCAGTAGTCATTCCAGCAGATCTTCAGGCCCCACCTGGCAGTTGGTGACCCTGCAAGTCTAGAGAGATGCTGCTAATCAGAGCAGAGAATACTCATACTGATGATCTGCTCGAGTATCAGGCAGCGTTATGTCATTGTGTGCTGTGAGAAGACTTCTGAGATAGGCAGCTAGTATATACTGGTAAAGAGACACCTGTTCTGGCTATGGGCACAGCTCTGTGCATGAATGACCACTTGACCCAGCTCAGATCTGAATACCATCCCATGTCCATCTCACCCTTGCTGAGTACAGAAAGGGGAAACTTGTAGCCCCCAGACTTCCACCTTCTCTTTACTTCGGTGTAATGGAGTTCATATCCCACCTTTTGAAGGAGAGATGAAACAGGTCACCCCTTTTTAGACTTTTCCAGTGTGTTGGGACGACAGGTATCAACCTTTAGCTATTCTGGGAGTGCCTTAATGATAATGATGAAGAATCCATGACTACATTCAGGGAGGCACGTCCTTAAAACAGAGCGATGTGGTGGGAAGAAAAAACAGTGCTGGACTCTCTCATAGGGTTGCTCTCCAGGTGGGTCAGGCAAGGCGAAAAAAGCAACTGTGAAAAATTAACTATGAAAAAATACATCAAACATTCAATAACCTTCAATATCTAATTCATATAAGCAAAAATTCATACAGACAGCAGTTTATATAAGTAACTTACCAATTTGGGGTGGTTTCGGAATGCTTTTTGAAATGTTGGACATTACATGGAAATGAATTGGATGGATATATGTTTATTTATATGAATTGCTGACTATATGAATTTTTGCTTATATGAATTAGGTATTGAAGGTTATTGAATGTTTGATTTATTTTTTCATAGTTAATTTTTCACGGTCACTTTTTTCGTCTTGCCTGCTCGTCTTTCCGTGATTCTCTTTTGGCTGCAGCCTCCAGGTGGGGACTGGAGATCCTGGGATTCCATCTTATCGCCAGACTTCCGAGATCCGGTCCCCTGGAGAGCGGCTGCTTTGGAAGGTGGACTCTGCGACATTATCCCCCACTGGGGTTCCTCCCCCCAAACCCCGCCCTCCCCAGGCTCCACCCCCCAAATCTCCAGAAATTCCCCACCCTGAAGTTGTCGCCCCCCCCCGTGTCTGCACAGCTGTTTGCAGGCTGACTTTCTTGTCTGAATGGGACAGGTGCTTCAGCATTTACTCATGCCTCTCAAAGCAATAAATCTTGCATTTAACCCCCCCCCCAAAAAAAATCCCTAAAGAAAAGAGGTTCGATCTTGTTTTTAGTGTTGCCGCACTGTAAAACACTTACACCTTACCGAGAAGGCGACTGCCTGAATGCGTCATTCCTGTTGTCGGTGCTTGATAAATTATAAACACGTACACACGCCATCAAGGACAAGACAGTTTCCACCAAAGTCAAAGGAAGGCGGCACAGAGGCTATTTTGTCAGGGAGTTGTCAGTAACCTTCACAGGGCACCATCCAGATAAACTTGCCGTTTTGGTAGGGGACAAACTTGCTTGTTAAGCACTTCATGGAAGTAGATTAGTGTCCCGATGCGGTGGGCGGTCTGCAGAGCTCTTTTTAAAAAGCTAATGGCTGTCAATCAACTCTGGCACAGAGAAGAGGAACAAGAGGAGGGGGTTGGGTTGCCAACCTCCAGGCTGGGCTTGGAGATCTCCTGGAATGACAACTGTTCTCCAGGTGACAGAGATCAGTTCCCCTGGAGAAAATGGCAGCTCTGGAGGGTGGGATCTATTGCTACGGTTGCCATCTCTGGAATGGGAAATACCTGGAGATTTGGAGGGGTGGAGCTTGAAGAGGGCGGGGTTTGGGGAGGGGAAGGACTTCAGTGGAGTATAATCCTAGAGTATACCTTCCAAAGTGTCCATCGCCTCACAGAGTCATAGACTGACTGAGTGGGAAGGGGCCAGACAGGCCATCTAGTCCAACACCCTGCCCAATGCAGGATCAACCTAGAGCATCCCTGACAAGCGTTTGTCCAGCCGCTGCTTAAAGACTGCCAGGGAGGGGGAACTCACCACCTCCCTGGGCAGCTGATTCCATTGTTGAACAACTCTTACTGTCAAAAAGTTTTCCCTAAGAGCCAGCTTGGACCTTCCCGCCCTTAATTGGAACTCATTATTGCGAGTCCTCTCCTCTGTTGCCAACCGGAACAGTTCCCTGCCCTCCTCTAAGTGACAGCCCTTCAAATACTTCAAGAGACCAATCATGACCCCCCCACCCCCCCTCGGCCTCCTCTTCTCCAGACTGAACATTCCCAGATCCCTCAGCCTTTCCTCCGAGGGCTTCTTGGTCTCCAGGTCCCTGATCATCCTTGTTGCTCTCCTCTGCACACGCTCCATTCCGTCCACATCCTTTTCGAAGTGAGGCCTCCAGAGCTGCACACGATGCTTCAGGTACACCAATGCAGTGTACAACAGGATTAGGACATCTTGCGATTTGGATCTTTTGCCTCTGTTGATACATCACAAGATTGCATAAGCCTTTTTTGTTGCTGCATCACACTGGCTGCTCATATTTAACTTACAGTCCACCCGTACCCCAAGATCTTGTTCACATACACAGCTACCCAGAAGTGTGTCCCCCATCCAGTATGCATGTTCCTCATTTTTGTTACCAGACGTAGAACTTGGCACTTATCCTTGTTAAATTGCATCCTGTTCACATCCATCCATTTTTCCAGTGTGTTCAGATCTCATTGAATTTTATCTCTATCTTCTTGTGTGTTCACTGTTCCTCCCAATTTGGTGTCATCTGCAGATTTAATGAGTAGCCCTCATCCACACCCTCATCCAGATCACTTACAAAAATACTGAAAAGTACCGGGCCCAGAACCAAGCCCTGGGGCACCCCACTGGACACCTCCGTTCAGATGAAATGCCATTGACAACAACTCTCTGACTGTGGGTCTCCAACCAGTTCCCCGCCCACCTAAGTACCCTAGATTCCAGTCCACCGTCCTCTAGTTTACCCATCAGAACAACATGGGACACCTTGTCAAAAGCTTTACTGAAATCCAGATGCACAGCATCAACAGCATCCCCTCACTCCAGTAAGCTCGTCACTCGATCAAAGAAGGAAATTAGGTTGGTCTGGCAGGACCTGTTGGGGATAAATCTGTGCTGATTGCCCTGGATCACCAAGTTGTCCTTTAGATGCTCGCAGACTGATCCTTTTAAAATCTGCTTCAATATCTTCCCTGGGACAGAGGTCAGATGGACTGGCCTATAGTTTCCTGGGCCATCCCTCCTCCCTTTTTTGAAAATTGGGATAACATCTGCCCTTCTCCAGTCTTGAGGCACGTCTCCTGTCCTCCATGTCAGAATCCTGGTTAAATCAGTTCTCAACACCACTCACTTCGAAGAATGTTTAGTTTGAGACGTTGATGGATACCATACTGAGCACGAGCTTTGTTAGGACTGAAGGTAAAAGCATGAAGATTGCAGATATCACCCCACAGCATTTGCCGACCAGAAATAACAGTCAATTACACACACACACCACTAAGCACGTACCCCTCTACAAAAATAAAGCAAAACAACAGGGCTGATTTCCCACTACAGCTGCCTCAGTGTTGCACCGCCGTTTGCCCTGATACTATTAGTCAATTTCACACCCAAAGCCGCGGGGCTGCATTTGACCCGCGGCTTCGCTCAATTCCCCCGCAGTTTCGTGATCCTTAAAAAACAGGATCACAAAACTGTGGGGGAAATCGGGCGAAGCCGCGAGTCAAAATGCAGCCCCCCGGCTTCGGGTGTGAAATTGACCAATAGTGTCGGGGCAAATGGCGGCGCAACACCGAGGCAGCTGTATTGGGAAATCAGCCCAGGTCTCTGTGACACAGTGTCTGGTACATCAAAGCATTTAGGAAAATGAAAGTGTTTGGTTTTCACACCCCTCCTCCTCCTCCTCCTTCCTCTATGGCAGGTGAACCATAAAATGCATACTGAGACTGACATACTGCCCCCCTTAGACCTCTCACCCCTTCAGCTCATGAGGGTATTTGTTATGGAATGCACGGGTTAGAGAGGAGGCTCTAACATGTTCACATTTCACCCACTCATTATGGAATTCATCAAAGTCCTTCCATTTAATCTAGTAGTACAGTCAGTTCCATTTCAACTTAGAACTGAGGATCTCTTTCACTTCCCAGTGGGGTTCACCATCCACCATTAGAGGAGGTGGACCAGCTGGATGGGGTCTCCACTCGTTCGGGCCTGGATCCCTTTTCTGTAAAGTGAAATGAAATGCAGGGTGAATATGCCTCAGAGTCCAAGGTACATCAAGTTTCACAGCCACTTTGTTCAAGACCCTCAACACCTTGAAAGGGCCAATATACTTCCACCCCAATGTCCTCCCTGGCTGCAGCCCCTTCAGATTTTTTGTGGAGAGGTACACTGAGTCCCCAGGCTGCAACTCCCATTCAGGAGCTCTCCTCTTATCGGTTTGCTTTTTGTAGTCCTCTTTCGCCTTTCTCAGAGTCTCTTGGATTGTGGACCATCAGTCCTTCAGGTCTCCCCACCACGACTGCAAATCTCCCTGTTTGGGCTCCTGTGTAGTCACCGTGGGGAGGGGAGGGCCCTTTGTACCCATGCACAGCCTTAAAGGGGGAGAGGCCAGTGGCACTGTGCACTGAGTATTCCACATAAGGGAGGAGGTTGACCCAGTTGTCCTGCTGGTAATTGGTGAAAAAAGTTTAGTTTATTGAGATGTTGATGGATACCATACTGGACACGAGCTTTGTTAGGACTGAAGGTGAAAGCACAAAGATTGCAGATATATTGTGTTCAAGTAAAGGAACTAAAGATCAGGACCCAATCACCCCATGGCATTTGCTCGCCAGAAATAACAGTCAACTATCCCCCCACTAAGCACGTCCTCCTCTACAAAAATAAAGCAAAACAACAGGTCTCTGCAACACAGTGTCTGGTACATCAAAGCATTTAGGAAAATGAAAGTGTTTGGTTTTCACATCCCCCTCTCCCTCCTCCTTCCCCTATGGCAGGCAAACTATAAAATGCTTACTGAGCCTGACATTCCAAGAGGTCTGGAAGATGATGGACAAAGGCTCTGCAAGCTCTCTAGAAAGCTCTTTGAGCACCCTCTGGCCCGGGGGATTTGTACTCATTCAATGCAGCCAGGTGCTTCTCAACTACCCCCCCTGTCCATGTCAACCAGCAGCCCGGACACCATGCCCTGCCTATTACCATCTCTAGATGAGCCTGTTCTCTTCTTCAGGGAAAAAACTGGGGCAAAACAGGCATTAAGCCCTTCTGCTTTCTCTCTGTCCTCTGTCAGAGTTTCCCCATTTTCACCCAACAGTGGGCCCATCACCTCTTTTATCTTGCATTTGCTCCTCAAATATCTGAAGATTTTCTTGTTGCAGTGAGCCTCCCTGGCCAGCTTGAGCTTTGGCCTCTCTGATGGCTGACCTACAGTGCCTAGCAACCCACAGATACTCTTCCTTAGAAGTGTGTCCTCCCCTCCTTTTTCTTCCTTAGCACATCATGGAGTTCTCTGTTCATCCACATTGGGTTCTTGGATTCCCTACCATGTTTCCTTCTTGTTCTCCTGATGAACTGATCTCTATCACCTGGAAATCAATTATAACCCCAGGCGATCTCCAGCCACCACCTGGAGGTTGGAAGCCCTACTCTATGGCATTATACCCGACCCATCCTCAAATCCTGCCCTCCCCAGGTGCCACCCCTAAGGGACCTGTGGCAAACTGTCAGTGTGGATATACCAGTGATGGGGGAGGAGGAGGGGGTTTGCAGTCAAGCCACAACTGATTTATGGAGAACCCTCATGGAGTTTTCAAAGCAAGAGACTTTCAGAGGTGGCTTGCCATTTCCTGCCCCCGCACCATGGCCCTGATACTCCTTGGAGGTCTCCCATCCAATACTAGTAAGGGCTGAACCTGCTTAGTTTCCAAAATCTGACAAGACTGAGCTAGCCTGGGCCATCCAGGTCAGGGCAAAAGACAAACCGAGGTGGTTTTCCATTGCCTTCCTCTGCATAGCAACCCTGGACTTCCTTGTGGTCTCCCATCCAAATACTAACCAGGGCTGCTGTTGCTGAGCTTCTGAGGTCTGACAAGATTAGGCTATAAAGACAAATCACCTCAAACAACCCACTCTGTATTTTAGCAAGGAGGATGTGTTGTTCTTAGACATAGCTCTGGCTATATACAACAGAGCTTGCTGGGAGACATCCTACTGTAGGGCAGGAAAAAGGAAATAAATGGGCGGAGTTATGATCTGGGCCTAGGTTGCCCTACTGAATGATACACCAATCATTGTGCTTGATTAAGATTTATAATTAACCTTGTTTGGGAGTCTAAGTTGTACCCAGTTGCGTGACACAATGCAAGAGGCCAGGCTAAGGTTGCCAGCTCTAGGTTGGGAAATTCCTGGAGATCTGGAAGTCGAGCTTGAGGCAAGTGGGCTTTGGGGAGGGGGACCTCAGAAGGGTATAATGCAGCAGGGGCCACCCTCCAAAGCAGCTATTTTACCCAGGGTAACTGATCTTTATTGACTGGAGATCAGTGGTAAATACAGGATATCTTCAGGCCCCGCCTGGAGGTTGGCGACCCTAGCCCAAAACTTTGACCCCAAACGTGTCTAGCAACTGACTAAAAATGACTGCCTTTGAGAAGCACCGTGCCAGGGAAGGGAACATGTCTGAGCTGGTTCCATTGGCCTAAGCGTCTGGAGGGTTTTGCACCCATGTGAAGTCTACACGGGAGGCTCAGCTGGGCGTACAAGGACCGATGGCGCCACAGTCTGACCAGCTGACCTGGGACTTTTCTCACATGTGATGCCAATGTTGTTGCCCTGCAAGGCTTTTGAGCCTCTTTATGGACTGTAATAAAATAATAAACTGTGCCAGTGTATGCATAAGGGATTGAACCACATGGTAACCCCACCAAGATGCCAGCAGAGACTGCACCCAGGCAAGAGACGTTCTCCTGACCTTTCCAGCAGCTCCAGTGCCCAGCATAGGTTACCAGCCTGTTCCTCATGAAGGAAAATGGAACAGACCCAGTATACACTAAACACAGCACCATGCCTTAATAAAATACAAGGACTAGGAACTCCAAAACCGCCATTAAGAGTTCCTTCCAAATCAGGCAGGCAGCCTCTTTCCCTCCCCCCTCACCTGCAAGACCTCACGTAGCCCTGGCAGAGTCTATTCATCGTTGCCGGGTAACTAATTGATGGCCATCAGCAGCCTGGCTAATGCCATCAAGAAGACAATGGAATCGGCCTTGTGACTCATCCTAGCTGCTACCAGGTGTCAGACATGAGCAAGTTTCTAGCTCTCAGTATTGACCATCCCTCAGGCACACCTCCACACACCTCCCCTACACCTTCCAACCAATAGGGTATTTTTAGGGACGGACTTACCAGGAGGTGGAATTAGAGGCTGGAACCAGCCCCCACCCTCCTGCTTATAAGGAGATGCCTGACCACCGGCTCTCTCTCTGCTCTTCGACCCCTATCGAACCTTTGACCCTCTTATGTCCAGCTTGCTATCCCCAACCCTTGCCTCCATCTTTAAACTCTAGGTCTGCAGCCTGAGTTCCCATGTGCTACCTGCTGGCCAGGCCACATGGTTCCCCATTTTTCTTAGTTTCCTTCCACTCCATTTTTCCTGAGGAACACTCTGCACAACGGGACCAGTAAGTATTGCCCACCAACAATTTACCTGCTAATGCAAATGTGCTTATTTCTCTCTGTATCTTCCTAGACCTGAGTAATCGTGTGTGAGACTGTGTATTGTTTGCTTGTGCAGAACTTCAGTAAAAGACTTTATTTTTCAACTACAAAAAGTCTCCTGGTCTGTTACCAACACCTCCCCGCGGGGCTGACCTCTGTATACACAGGTGTTCGCTCTCACAGCCGATTGCCTATTAATAATCAATCATATTCCCCTCGTTATTATTCATAATAACGCGCAATCCGGCTAACACAGCATCCAAAGGCAACTCATTCTGTGAATGGATCTGGGAATGGATCCAAGCAGGAGCTAGAAAATATTCTGAAGGTTGAGAGAATACTGATATTCTGAAGGCCAGTAAAATTCTTTGGGTCCAAAGACACATGATGCTGAGAGCTCTGCAAACAGAACAGCTAGATTTGGTTTTTTTAAAAAATGCCTGTGGAGCCCCATTGTAGTACTGCCGACTTCCAGGTGGGTCCTGGAGATCCCCTGAAATTATAATTGATCTCCAGGTGACAGAGATCAGTTCCCCTGAAGAAAATGGCTGCTTTGGAGGGTGGACTATGTGGCCCTGGACCCTGCTGTGTTCCCTCCCTTCCTCAAACATCACCGTCCCCAGTTTCTTCCCCCCAAATTTCCAGGAATTCCTCAACCTGGAGCTGGCAACCATAGCCCATTGGGATGTGAGCAGAGATGGGCCTAAAGTAGCCCGAGAACCATGAAACCAAAGCAAACCCACATCACTTGCTGAGGGTTGTTGGGTTGCCAGCCTCCAGGTGGGAGCTGGAGATGTCCTGGAATTACAAATCATCTCCGGACTGTGTAGATCATTTATTTGTTTGTCTGTTTGTCTGTTTGCTTAAAATGTTGATTCCGCTCCTCCTCCTCCTGGAGGAAATGGCTGCTTTGGAAGGTGGACTTCATGGGCGTTATACCCTACTGAGGTCCCGCCCCTCCCTCCACCCCGCCGTTCGAGGCTCCGCCCTCAGACCTCCCCCCCAGTTGATTCTTAGAGAGTTGTGCCTCTTGGATGTATCACAGTCACGAGCCAGGCAGCGCATGTCCATTGGTCTCAGCCAAGAACACAGATCCAGGGCTGGATGGCACCAATGGCTCCCTCTAAGCTATGGAGTCCAGTGAGCAAAAATCCTACTTCGTGAGCTCCTGGCATTCAAGTTGTGAGCAGGTGATTTGGCTACTGCATAAATGAGTTAGCTCTGGAACCATCCTTCCTGAGCTAAGACAAAAATCTGTGAGCAGAGGTGAAAAAACTGGGAGCTAGCTCACACTAACTCACCTTAGAGGGGAGGGAACATTGGAAGGCATCAAAAATGTGAGCAACCAAAAGCTCTAATGCTGGCTGTGTGCATTTCATCCACTGAGTCCTGGCCAGGATTGCACCTTTTCAAAAAGGGAGCTGACCAGAAACTAAGAGGGGGAAATGTTCTGTTTCTCATGGAGCAGCGATCCTAGTCGGGCATTGAATGTTGGCTGGCAGTTTGCATGGCAGTACTTGCTGTAATTAGCAACATGCAGAGGAACACTTCAGAATAATTAAGATACAAATCCAACATGCCGTTGATAACCTGCATGGAAACCTGAGGGTTGAAGACTAACGTTGCAACGCGCCAAATCTGTGAGGTTTCCGTTTGCCTGACAAACCGCCTCCAGCATGACAGCACCTGAAAGCGCTGCTGGGGGTGGATCGGTCACAGGAAGAGGAGTGTCCAAAGGCTCCCAGAACGGCCGAGGTCAGGCCTGCAGGGGGTAACGATTTACATGGATGCAACCCACTAATTCATCAGGTTCCCTCTCTGTCAAACTATGCTGCGTGGAGCAGTTACCCTGGAAAGTCTTTTCCAGCGACGAACTGAAGCCTCCCTGCAGAGAGTCCTCCAGCCTTCCTCCAGCTAGGACGGTTTCATGAACGATTCCCCTTCTGCCCCATCCATCTCAGAGCAGCACCCTATAACCCCCATATGCCCAAAGAGTGACTCGGAATGTTGGGGGGGGAGGTCCGGTGAGGAGGGGAAATCAGGCAAAATTACTTGCTGTTCCACTGGCAGAGGGAGCATGGTGAGAGTGCCCTTTCCTTGGGCACAACAGGACGGGGTGGGTGTTTTTGCCTGAACTTATCCTCCTCTGTACAGCCCCAGAAATGCTCTTGGGGAAGCCACAGAGGGTATCTGACAGCAGGGGAAGGTAATGAAGAGAGCCCTCTGCCAACTCCTCCTGCTCAGGAACCCACGGGAGTTAATCCACCGCGTACAAATTCTCATCACATGATGCAAGTCACCAGCACATAGGCTGCCTCGTCATCCATGCAGGCCCTCCACATTGTCATGGCAAGGAGATGCTCCTTCCAGGCTGATACTCTGGTAAAAATACAAACCATGATCATGATACTTAGCATTTATACAACACCTGAAGAATTTTCAGAGCACCTCGTGGGCTCTTCCACATTCTTCTTTCCCTCGCTTGTGTGTCCCTATTTGCTCTGGGTTGTTGTTGTTTTTTCCTTTTCTGCATGTGTTTTGCTCCCTCTAATGGTCAGTTCAATATTGTAGCCCAGAGGTGCTGCCTTACTCTAGGGTAGCCCCAACAGCAGGGGCACCCCACTTTTCTAACCTGAGCCAGGGTCCCACAAACTCAGGCCAAGGAAGGCACTCCTGGTCTGGAACACAGAGCTAGCCACCCCTCTGGGAAAGGATCTCAATTTCCAGGTAGCAATAAGGCAGCCCTCAGAGCAAATCTCCAGTCTTCTCCCCCCGCCCCACCCAGCAAAGATATGCATAAGGTGAGTTCCACAAAGTATCTGCATTTCTAAGGCTATTCAGTTGCCACCTGGCACATAGCCCTTCTTCTCCAGCTTTGCACATAGTCCCTTTTCTGATTCCAACACCTATGTGAAGAATCCTTTGTCTTTACAACTGTCTTTCCTGCTCCTTCCCTCAGGATACCAAGATAAACCAATCATACATTCAAATGTTTGGTGATTCTTCCTGCCACTAATCAGGGGCCCATCTCCCACCTTTTGTGTAAACCTGGGAACCTTTTCAAGCTGCCTTGATTGGACCATTAGTGGACAGAAAACCCATTCAGCTAGCCACCCAACACCTGGCTAATCCCATCATCGCTATAGTTAATCCAGACTCTGCCCCTCTGGAACCTCATTGGTCACACCTAGGTATGGTCCCTCCTGGTGCTGCACCTCCTGGGACCCATGATTGGCCCAGATAATCTTTTGTCTACACCTGAGACAAGCCCCTCAAGACCTCCTATTGGTCAGCATTGTTTTCCAATGTCTATATCTGTCAAGGCACATGGCCTCAGATGGTGTACCTCTGACCTGATGCCAACTGGCAGTCCACCTCCAAACTTTTGTTTGGGTCACAATCCCATCTCCATGGACATTTGGACATGTTGTACCACCCCATAACTGACCCCTCTGTTCAGTCACCTCTGCCTTCTCAGTTCTGTATTGCTCACACTTTTTGAATGCTTAGTGTGCTTGCAATTAGGGAAATTCTTTAATAAAATCTATTTACTTTACTTTTCAAATCTAGAGTCTTCCTACTGTACCGGACCTTGGTATACATTTGGTGTGCAGTCCCCGTACCCCTCTGGTCTCCCTTGCCACATAGCTAATTTCCCCAAACAACAAGGCAGGCCGTTGGCGGTAACAATATTACATCACTTTTTTCCATAACAAAAACCTGCAGTTTAAATCAGCAGATACATATGCCAGACATACAGTAATGAAACATCAAAATGACCACTAGAGGGAGCAAAACACATGCAGAAAAGAACACACACACCCCTCCTGAAGCAATCAGGACACACAAGCAAGGACAATGAAAATGTGGAAGAGTCCCATGACAGGATGATCTGCAGTCCTTGCAACAACTTTGTAAGGAAGATCAGCCTGACCTGGACTAGCATGGCCCAGACTAGCATGACCTTGTCAGATTTGGGAAGCTAAGCAGGGTCAGCACTTGGGTGGGGGACCACCAAAGAAGTCTGGGGCTGCTATGCAGAGGCAGGCAATGGCAAACCACCTCTGTCCATCTCTTGTCTTGAAGAACCCATGAAGTGATATCATGAATTGGCTGCAACTTGATGGCACTTTCCACCAGCACCAAGGAAGATCAACAGCTGCTCATACCCAGTTGTTCTCTAATGTGACTCAAGCCACGTGGAATTACCTCCCTGAGAAATTCAGGGAGGCATTCTAACTCCCTTCATTCCATGGTACACCTAAAACAAAAGTCTTCTTCATGGGGGCCATCTTCCTAAAGTAATTAGGCTGTAGCTAAACCCTGTGAAATTTAAGACTATCCATTATGCTGTGTTTATTACATCGTTCTCTAATTCTGCAAACCAGCTTTATTACATCGTCGGTTGTATGTAATATAACATTTCACTGCCTTGTTCTCTGATCTTTACTTTCGACTTTATACTTTATTTTAAAAGCAATGTTCTCTAGTTTGCCTTATTCTCTGATCTTTACTATCGACATTATACTTTATTTTAAAAGCAATGTTCTCTAGTTTGGAGAACTGTTTGTATCATATTGTTTTTGTAATTTTTTAAAAAAAACCTTCTAATCTGCCTTGAGGAAATAAATGAACAAACAGAATCAATAACCCCAAACTGAAAATGACAAGAGGCTCCAAAAACAAACAATCTTATACAGAGTTAGTTACTCCAGTCTCTATTCCCTGGCTTCTGGAGAAACTCTGCATAGGGTTACACTGGAAGAGAACAAGAGGCTCCCCGTTCCATCTCTAAACCAGTAAAATAACATTTTTTTTCTCAAGAGCTTGTTCCAGAGTCTGATTGAAGCCCGTGAAAGGAGTTGAATTGGCTGCACGACACATTCTCCTCCGCACGAGCCTCAGCGGTGGCAGTGGGCAGTGCTCCCCGTAAGCTGTGGGGTCCTGTGAGCAAAAAATTCTACTTTGTGAGCCACTGGCATTAAAGTTGTGACCAAGTGATGTGGCGACTGCATAAATTAGTTTGCTCTGGAGCCGTCCCTTCCTGAGCTAAGGCAAAAACGTGTGAGCAGGAAGCTAAAAGACTGTCAGCCAGCTCACGCTAACTCAGCTCAGAGGGGATGCGCTGATTTGCTCAGAAGGCAGGGTTCTTGGCCGTAACTAATTTAGCTGAGAGATGGTCTTGATGTTTGATGCGTGCCAGCAAACGGATGTCAAGAAGTCTTGAAGTGTGAATTGGAAGGCAAGTTTTACGATTCTCAATGTAAAATATTCCATTTCTTATTTAAAACCTCTCATCTGGTATCTGAGTGGCAAAACTGGAATTTTTTTAAAAAAAAAACTGATTTCAAGTATTTGTGAATATTTCAGCTCAGCTCTCTCTGTTATTACGTGGCTGCATTTTTCAACAGGCATATGCTTCTGATTTGACATTTCCTAAGCCAAATGTGATAAGCACAAATAAACTAATTATTTTTCTTCTAAACAAGAAAGGATTTTGTAAGATTTCCCCTTGGATACCTCAAGGAGACCCTGCACATGGTCTCTCATCTTTGGCTGTACATGGGAAATTGTTACTCTTCAGCAGTGCCGTTCTGTGCCATTAAATAAGTGGCAACCCCTGTCCTTGTAAATGCCGTCCTGGGTTCTGTTCCAGGAGACCATAAAGGTAATTACATGTCTTGATGCAAAGACGTGCAAGGTTAATCAAAGGCAAGATTTCTTAGGTTACAGAAGTTTGTCCGTGGTGGAAACTTTGTCAAAGAGCCTGGGGTTTCTGAAGCTCAAATCACATTGGGTTTTTCAATCAAGATCTGTTTGCACCTTTTACTTATTTATTGTCCTTTGACCTGTGTTGTTTGATCAGAAGGTATGCTCTTATTATATTACTGTGCCACAGCAGGGGACTGCCTACAGAGCAGATAATGGCCCAGTCTGCATCTAGCATTTGCTCTGCTGTCTTACCAAACCAATGCTGGAACAGAAATTCCCCTCCACATTGCATGCCACTTTCACTTTGAATGATTGTCGGATTTTATGGCAGTGTCCAGACTGCAGGCTGCTTTCACTTTGTTTGAACTCTCAATTTTATGGTAGCCATCTGCATAGATTTATGGCTGTTTTGTGGCCATTCATGGGTGACTCTGCAGTCAGTGCAACATCAGCCCGGGGTTTTTGAATGTCGTTTTGAGCTGCATCTTCTTCTGTTCCAGTGTGTTGTAAAACTCTCTTAAAAAAGAGAGAATTTTATTCTTTTTATAAGAAAAGGGAAGGGTAGACAGATGGAGAAAGAAAAAGGTGGAGTGAAATTTTTTTCTGTTAGTGAGAGTTAGTTTAGGTTAATAACCAATACCAAGTTTTGGCATCCATCATGGTTAGAAGATCTTCTTTTTAACCAAAGCAAAGTCCAAAATCACTCTGTTAATGTAGTTAGTAAAGTCCATTGGGGTTAGTAATTAAACAGCTCCTTCCAGATGTAACACGAACAGTCCTCAAAGTATCTTCTTCTTAATTTTCTTCCAATTATGGATTAAGTCCATTTTAACTTTGAAGTCTTCCGTTCCATCACCTTCCCCTGGGCTGCTGTCTTCTGCACTTATTCCAATTTTGAATGCTGCATCCTTCTTCCTGCTGGCGTGTCTCTTCAGGAGTTTCTGTGTTTTGAAGATGGAATCCTTCTTCTTTCTTTTCTTTTTTTTCTTAAACTTCTGGCCTTCAAGCTTCCAGGGCTCCACAAACTCAGCAGATGAAATTAGATCTCCCGTTTGTCGCCTGCTATGCTCGACATCCCCTTCTACTGGCAGAGTATTTCTTTTTATAAAGGTGGAATAGGCTTTGGGAGCCTTATCCACCTCTTCTTTTAACTTTATCGCTTCACTGCCAGTTAGGGGTGTCAAGACATTTGTCAAGGTAAATCCGAGATCTTCTTTCTCCTCTTCTTTAGCGCCCTGGAAACCTGGAATCAAATTCGATTTCTGTTCAATCTCCTTCATCTTTCTAGTTGTTTCCAATATCTGTTTCTGTCGACTGATGAGAACACTTTCCATTTTAAACAAAGTTTGGTTGATCTTCTGCAATTGTTCCAGCAGGGGGCACAGCATCTCCTTTTTCTGTTGATTGACAGCAAGCTCTTGGGGGGGCTATCTGGACCGGAAGTCCCTCCTCTCTTCTCTTCCGGAATCTGCAGGGCTTTTTCCATTATCGACATTTTGTTTTTTTGTTTACTTTTTAAAAGTTCGTGCCGCATCCCCCAGGAAGCTAAGATGAACACATTCTTCCATGCAGCCCCAACGGTACTTTCACCAACACTTTGTTTTCTTTCTGCCCCCCTTCGCGCTCCCTTTGAATAGCTTGCTTCTTGAGGGGGGTGGAGACTCCTCCCTCCTCCCAACGCTTATACGCATGCAGGGGGGCTCCGATTTACGCTTCAAAATAGATCTTCAACTCACGATTCGATGCCACTACTTCTTTTTATGTTGAACCATAGCGCTGTTTTCACTCCTGGAATTCGGTGGCGCCGCTAAGTCCCATTACGGGCACGCCGCAGCGGGGCCGATTGGGGCGGGGAGAAAGCCTCAATTTCCCGGCTGTCTGCCGGCAAAGAGGCTACTCCCCAAGCGCCCCGGTTCGGAGCCTTTACCTAAGGCTCACTAGGGTCTTTCGCATATGCGAAGACCCCCCTAACTGCGTGTGGGCTAACCGCCTCCGGGAGCGTCCCGAGAAGCGGCCGCCATTCGCGACGCCGGAAACCGAAAACCTTCTTCTGTTCCAGTGTGGGTTTGGTAAAACAGTGGAGCAAATGCTAGGTGCAGAATGGGCCAATGTTAAGTATATAGAATGATTAACAACGGAGGTTTCCTCCCCCACAATTTAAAACCATGAAGACATTTGGGAAGAAAGACACACAAGCATATACTTTGCTCCATAACTGCGTGCTGAGAGCTTGCTTTGCTTACCAGGGACCAAAGATGACTGGCTGAGAAGTCTGAATGGGACTGGCCCTCCTCCCGTTACCCCATTTGCCATAGCCATATCTCAGCTATATACCCAGACATGGACGGCCCAGGCTAGCCCAGTCTCATCAGGTCTTGGAAGCTAAGCAGGGTTGGCTCTGGTTAGGACTTGGGCGGGAAACCTGTAGCTACCGGGGGGGGGCTATTGGGGCCCAGCACCCTCCCTTAAAGCCCCACAAGATTCCTCTCCTCCCGAGCCAACGGAGTCTGCTCCATGCTTGCTATCAGGGACAAGAATCCATGGCCAGCAATGGAGGCCACACAGCCACACCCACTCTCTTCCCCCGCCAGCCAACTGAGCAGAGAGAGGGCGGAAACTTTAAACCCCCTCTCTGCTCAGCTGGCTGGCGAGGGGAGAGGGGGAGGGAGGGGGCAGCCGCATGGCCTCCTTGTCCACCACCTTGTCTTCTTCCTGCTAGCAAGGAACTCCACTGGCAAGAGGCTGTGCCTCCACTCTCTTCCCCCCGCCAGCCAGCTGAGCAGAGAGGGAGTGTAAACTTTAGACCCCCTCTCTGGAGTCGTGCCACAGCAGTATCCAATGGAGAAATTGTGCCACAGTGGCGGTGCAACTCCAGAGAGGGGGTTCAAAGTTTAACCCCCCCCCTCTCTGCTTTGCTGGGTGGCAGAGGAAGAGAGGGGAGGTGCACTTAAACCCTTGTGGGGTTTAAATTTTTATTTTAAATTAAGACACACACCGCCAGCACCAGCAGCCCCGCCCAGAACCCTGGAGCCCCCATGAGAAGAAGAGGAGGAGGAGGAGGAGATTGGACTTATACCCTGCCCTTCACTCGGAGTCTCAGAGCAGCTTACAAACTCCTTTCCCTTCCCCTCCCCACAACAGACACTCTGTGAGGTAGGCGGGGCTGAGAGAGCACTTTCCAGAACTGTCCTTGAGGGAACAGCCCTGACAGAACTACAGCTTGCCCAAGGTCATCCAGAAACTGCAAGTGGAGGAGTGGGGAATCAAACCTGGTTCTCCCAGATTAGAGTCCACACACTTAACCACGACACCAGACTGACTATGGGCCTGGGAGACCCCTGAGAAAGTCCAGGGTTGCTATGCAGAGGCAGGCAATGGCAAGCCTCCTCTGCTCCTCCTCTACCCTTGGAAACCCTGTGAGGGCTCAACAGAAGCCAGGCGTGACGAGGGCCCTTTCCTCCCCCACTGCCCCCAGCACCTGTTTCGGAGATAACAAAATTTCATGAGCCAAAGTTCTGAAGAAAATCTCTGAGGTCTCACAAGGCCGAGCCTGTCATATTCTGATTCCCAGGATCTGGAAGGTGACCCTTAATTGGCATCATATTCTTAACTCCACTGAATGAGGGAACTCACTGTGAATTTGTGAGTGGAGAGTCCAGAACTTGGTTTAATCTTGTCCTAAACATTTGGTAAAATTGTTTTATGCAGAAGCAATAATCAAAGAGTGATTAGCAGCGGAATCCTGATCAAAGCGCAATTGAAGCATAAAGTCACTCATCAAATACAAAGCATCACTCATTCTAACCACTTCAAGATTATCAATTATCACTCTTTCTGGGCACTTTCAAATTCACACTGCTCAGCTCTTCAGCTCATTCAGGTGTGAATCTTGACATCTTCCCCCCCCCATGACCACGCCTTCTGGTCCACTTTCTCTGAAATACGAGGGCTGACATTTATGCACTGCTTTCCAGTAAAGACATTGGTGGGTATACTGGAGCATCACAGGACACCACAGCAAGGATCACTGGATGAGCTGTCACCGGAGAAATCCATGGGTTAAATTGGTGTGTTCCGTGGTGCTAAGGAACATCCCAGGGCAGTACAGCATGAAGGCCCCAGATGAAGCCTGCTTGGGGCTAACAGTCAGCCCTGGAAGGAGTCAGAGGCACAACTGAGAGTTTGCGCCATCAGGGGTCATTTCACAGAAAAAGAGGTGCAGAAGCTCATTAGCATAACTTATTAGAATAACTTATTTGCATATGCCACACCCTTATTTGCATATGCAAAGTTTAAACCCCTTCTCTCTGGAGTCGTGACACAGCAGTGGCACAATCTCCCATTGTATCCCATGGCCCCATAGAATACAATGGAAAGATTGTGCCGCAGCCATAGGATACAATGGGGCCATAGGATACAATGGGGCCATAGGATACAATGGGGCCATAGGATACAATGGGAGATCGTGCTGCTGCAGCAGCGTGACTCTAGAGAGAAGAGGTTTAAATGCCTTTCTCTCTTCGCTTCCCTTGCCAGCCTGCTGGGAGATGGGGGCAGGGCTTGCCGCTGCCACCATTTTCTCTGCTCCTGTGCTGCCGGAGCATTGCTCCGGCTCGCTTCAGCCCTGGTCATACCAAATCTCTGAGGATGTGCCATGCATGCTGGTTGGCTATCCCGGACTCCCATTATTTTGCTTAGTGCCTTCCCATGTGGCTATCCCTCTTCTAAAATCAAGAGGTAAAATACCTTTTGTCTGTTGCTGTCCACGCCACCAGAGATAATAGCCCAAAGTGCGTGTGTGTGTAGAGCTCAGCTGTAATTGGAACCACCAATATATTTAGAAATGTATTTGGGGGGAAACTTACAAGCATACCTCATGTGCTGATCAAAGTAGGATTTGCTACAAAATAGTAACACAATCATTTTTTGTTTTATTTTTTTTGTTTTATTGTTAACCAACTTCCAGGTGGGGCCTGGAGATCTCCCAGAATTCCAACTGGGCTTTGGACTATGGAGATCAGTTCCCCTCAAGAAAATCACAGCTTTGGACAGTGGGCTTCACTGGATCTCATCCATGCTGAGTTGCCCCCTCCTCAAACGCCAGCCTCCCTAGGCTGTGCCCCGCCCCAAATCTGCAGAAATCTCACAACCTAGAGTTGGCAACCCAATGCTTTACCCAAGACAACATGACCCATATTTTGCTTACATTGACTCTTCTTAGTGTAGCAACTGAAACTAATCTCCAGCATTGCTAATATAATTATTATAATATGGTACTTTTTTTTTTTGCTTTCCCCCCTGTAAGACACACAAGTGTTCAGTCTGGAGTTTTCCTGCCTTTGACATTTGTAATGAGATGGCATCCATTTTGGCTTCTTCATCCCAGGTGCTTCCAATTCCCAGAATGCAGCCACCCTGATACTACCCCCCCTGCATACTTTGAAGCCTGGCAGAGCTGATACTCCTGGAACGATGGGGCAATAAGATCAACATGGCCTCACGGTTCCCTTCTCCCTCTTCCTTTCAAAAGGCGTGTGTGTTTAACATTTAGCCTGATGACAAGTTCTGGAGAATTCAAAAGCTCTTCCACTCTGCTACACTATCTTGCTTGGTTTCAATAAGAACTATTAGATGCCTTTTGGTTTGGGGCTTTACTCTGAACCAACACAGCTGCCAGGATCTTTCTAACCCTTCTGAGGCGATCTAAAGAAGGAGGGGGCTATGAATCCGTGCCAGTGCTGTGACCCCAGGAATAAAATTTCCATGGGCTTGGGAATGGCTGCTGGGGGGAGGAAGGGGGAAGTGGGTAAGGCCCACAACTATCAGTGTTTTCTGCTGATGGGCACTATATCCCAAAGGCTGGGGGAAAACAACTCCTCTCTCATGGGATATCCCTGGTCATTAAGGGGTTGGTTTGTTTTTTTGTCATTCGCTGCCTGCTCATTGGTTTGCTGCTCATCTCACGCACAGCACATGATGTTCGAGTGAGAGACACCGTGTGCCCGGGCATTGGGGAGGGGGTGCTACATCACCTTAAGTGTGCTCAGGTGTTACCAGCTTGAATGGGATGCCTCTCTTTGTCTTAATCTGAGAGTTGCCCTCTGACCCCTCCTCTCCCTTTGTTGTCTCCCTCTTTTACATGGCCTTCCATGGAGACACATGCCTCTGCCGGTCTCTCCTGTACAGACGATGCCCTCACCCTCCCACACACGTGATGCCGGACAAGCTGGCCATCGGTGAGAGGGAAACGTGCTCTTGAGATGAGGCTTCCCTCTCTCTCCTTTTGACTGCAACCTGAACATGAACTGGATCTACTTGAATAAATATTTCTTGGGAGATTTATTTACTGCACTCAGCAACCACATCTATGACTGGGCAAACCTCTGCTACATTAACCAGATCTCCCAATAGGTGCACTTTGCCTCTAATCTACCTCAGCCAAGAAGCAGGCAGTGGTGTACCGCCTGAACAAGAGGCAGGCCTGATTCGGCATAACTGCGAAGCTTAGGGGTCTTCCCTGTGTCAACACAGCAGTGGCCCCAATTCTTACGTCATGTGAAGCTTGCTGCACCCTTACCACAGCTTAAACTTGTAATCCTGGACAGATCACTTGCATTCTCATGGATCATCTGATATGCAATAAGGCTGTAGCTCAAGTGTAAACAGGCTGCATCTGCACATGGCTAGACATAGAGAGCCAGTTTGGTGTAGTGGTTAAGTGCGCGGACTCTATTCTGGGAGAACCAGGTTTGATTCCCCACTCCTCCACTTGCAGCTGCTGGATGACATTGGGCAACCCATAGTTCTGTCAGAGCTGTTCTTGAAAGAGCAGTTCTGGAAAGAGCTCTCTCAGTCCCACCTACCTTACAGGGTATCTGTTGTGGGAAGGCAAAGGGAAAGGAGGTTGTAAGCCACTCTGAGATTCCGAGTGAAGGGCGGGGTATAAATCCTATCTCTTCTTCTTCTTCTTTTTCTTTTACATTGGACCTTTCTGTGTACACAAGACAATTCAGGAAGCAAATGACTACTGTAGAACAACAATTGCAGTGTGTAACTGCAATAAAGAAGGCCAATGCTATGCTGGGGATTATTAGGAAGGGAACTGAAAACAAATCAGCCAGTATCATTGTACAGGTTTCTTGTACCTTCTCACCTTCAGTCCAGGAGATAAGGATGGTCCAAGTCCTGTTACTATGCCAGCATGTGCAGAATCTCACTACTCTCCCATGCCCCTCAAGGAGAGATGCCAAAGACCCACATGCTTCAAGAAAACTTAAATCAGTATTCTGCCACCAGGACCTATTTAAGGATGTTCCCAACTCAGACAGGAGCATAGGTCCCACCTCCTGCCAGGTTTCTGGGAATTAACAACTTATCAGCTCTGGGCTAGAGCAATTAATCAACACACAGTAGTAGCTTTCTAGGCGAGCAGCATAGGCTCAATACATGAACTCAAACTCAGGTGAGATTAATCTATATTAAATCTTTATTAAGCAAAGCAGCGATGTGACAAGAGACTTGCAAAGATTAGAAAGCAAAGAACAAGGCCTATAGCTTGACACAGCTCTTACTACACATAGAGATACGGTATAGTTACCAGTCTTTTATTTGAGCTTTGTGGAGCCAGGGAATCTTCAAGATGAAAACCATTATTTGCTGTGAGCAATTAAGTCCAGCTACACTGCCCACTAGTCAAATTCCATGTTGCAGGTTTGTAATCCAAACAGAGACTAACTCTTAGAAAGAAGCTAACTTTTCAGGAAAACTCTGTCTCAGTTTCCATAGGGTGATCACAACTCCCTCCCTCTTCCATCACAATTGAATATGGCCATTTATCCAATCACAAGGGAATTAAGAGGTGTGGCCAGCAGACATCGCCTATGCTACTGAAGGCACGTATGCTGAGCTTTGAAATGTAAATCTCTTGGATCCAGCTCTTTCCATGTGTGGGAAGGAGCCTGAATGTCTCCTAAAGGTGACAATATTGGTATGAAGCTTGGCCATCTGTGCAGGCCATCTGCTCAGGTGTCAAAAGTCACAGGGACATGTTATCAGCTAGGCTATTTGGGCCTAGTATGACTGAATCAGGAAAGTCTTTTCCTATACAATCATAATGCCCCTGTATAAATCATTGGTGTGACCTCATTTGGAATACGGTGTACAGTTCTGGTCGCCACACCTCAAAAAAGATATTATAGCATTGGAAAGAGTGCAGAGAAGGGCAACTAGAATGATAAAAAGGTTGGAACACTTTCCCTATGAAGAAAGGTTAAAACTATTGGGTGTGTGTAAATAAATCAGAAGCAGGAAGTGCACAGAGAGTTTATATAGGTGATGAGATAAATACAACATTTACAACTTATATACAGAGAGTTACCTTACTGATGGACAGCATGGCACACCTTACTTCAGAGAGCTAAACCTCTCAACTAGCTCACTGAGCATACAATTCTTATGCTACCATCTAGCTAATTACAGTCAAGATGATGTAATGCTTGGCTTCCAGTCGGAGTTAAAATGGAGAATTGACGCACTTTGCGATCCGTGCAAGGTGGACAGTAACCCCTTCTGACAGTTTGGGCTTCTATCTGGCCCAACGCAGCACTCCCCAGGCGGGGGAGTGACTAGTAAGCAGCATAATCCAAGAGAGAGTTGAGATTGATGTGGGCAAGCCTTGGAGGAGGCTTGTTTACATTTTGATCCCCTCTCCCGAAGCGGGTGACTGCGTGACAACTCTTCAGGGGCTAACCGGGCTGAGTATTCAGCATAAATTCGACATTTGCCGACCTCTTGAACATCAAGACCAACATCTAATTAAGAAGAAGCATTGCGAAACCCTGAGATTATCGTTTAAGGTAACAAAGAACTTTTGCTTACCGTTTGGAAGATATGACGGAATTTTGAAATAAGCGGATAAGCGCGCATAAGCTTTTGTGAAGTAATCTGTTCTGTTTGGAAGTGAAGGAAGCTTTTAAAAGCGAGAAAATAGTGAAAAAAGAACTTTTGTTTTGCATTCCTGTGGTCAGCTAAATATAAACTGTGAGCATTGAAAACAAAACTGTTGTGACTCTGTGCTATTGAAAATAAGTTCCGGTTGACAGAGACGAGTTCAGCTAGAGAGGTCTTTGAAAAAAACTGACTAACCGGAAGGAGAAGGGAGCGTTGGAGTGTGACACAGGAAGTCAGTTTTTGGGACGGACATTAAACAGGAAGCTTCAAAATAGCCTACTCTTGCCAAAAAATCATAGAAAAATTGCACCCGCCATTTTGAGGAGGACTAAATTTTAAAACTTAATTTTAAACATAAAAACGAAAAGAAGAAAGATATAAAGGCGGCGGATTAACCGACTAATTTACAAAATAGAGATCTGAGTTATACTGATTAAACTTCAAAACGGATTTAAGGTCAAGACAAAGGGCCGCCTCTGCATCAAGTCCAAGAATGACAGCAAAGGAAAAGAAAGAGTGGCAGGCAGCAATAGAGGCTATGGAGAAAAGGATGACTGACGTAGTGCAGAATCTTGGAAAACAAATGGAACTTCAGATTAAGCAAATGGAACAACAGATGCAACAGCAAATGGAAAAACAACTGGAGCAGATAGAACAAGTACAAGTACAGATGCAAGAGAAAAATATGGTAGCTATGAAAGAATTGGTACTAGCAGAAGTGGCAGAATTTTAAAAAGACACAGAAGTAGTTAAAAAAGAAGTCCAAAGTCTGGCAGTAAAGTCGACAGAGTTGGAACAAAGAGTTAATAAGACTCTTCAAGAGAATGTGAGGTTGGAGTCAATGATGGAATATAGAGCTACACAGAACCATTTGAGACTGAGAGGAATAGAAGAGGCGGAAGATCAAGACATACGTATGTTGGTAATATCAACACTGACGGCATACATAGGAGAGGATCAAGGTGACTTGGACTCAGACTTTGATTTAATTTACAGAGTGAACTCAACATATGCGCAGAGAAAGAAATTACCAAGAGATGTCATTGTGCAATTTGTAACAAGAAAAATGAAGGAGGATGTCTTCAAGAAGCAATTCACGCAACCGTTGGAAATTGATGGCAAAAAGATAATAATTTTGAGAGAAATCCCAAGAGGGATCTTGCAAGACAGAAAAAAATTTAAAAAATTGGTTGACAACCTAAAGGCATTGGGAATTAGATTCAGATGGGAAATACCGCAGGGATTGTCATTCACATACCGTTCGGTGAGATTTACGATTAAAACAGAAGGGGATCTGTGCAGATTCAAAGAAAATAATTTTGAGGACTTTAAAGACATTTAAATTGAAACATCATGGATTACAAATTGCTATCTTGGAATGTAAACGGACTTAATTCGCCTAATAAAAGAAAATTAGTGAATCATTGGCTGGAAAAACAAAAGAATAATATAATTTGTTTACAAGAAACACACATAAGAAAACAAGACTATATAATAAACAAAAAATTGGGAGAAGAATTCTACTCGTTAGCGACAATAAAAAAGAAAGGAACAGTGATCTATGTTAAAAAAGAATTGGAACCTAAGCAAATTTTTGCAGACAAAGAAGGAAGGTATATTGGAGTAGAAATTATGATGCACAGGATAGAAAGACTTTGATTGTGAATCTGTATGCACCTAATGGAGCTAAAGAAAATTTTTTCAAAGACTTAACAGAGGAGATGGATCATTTAAATTATGAGCAGGTAATTTTTGCGGGAGACTATAATGGCACGGTGGATAATTCTTTGGATAGACAATCAAAAAAAGCCGGAGAAGTGGCAGGGAAGTTACCAAAGAATTTTTTTAAATTGATGAAACAAGAGAAATTGGAAGATGTCTGGAGAAAATGGAACCCCAAAGTTAAGGATTATACTTTTTACTCTAACAGGCACAACTCCTTTTCCAGAATTGATATGATTTGGATGTCGGAGGAATTGGCGTTTAAAACCCAAAAGATTGAAATTCTGACTAAAAATAATTCGGATCACAATCCCATGCTTTGGATATCAAGAGAAAAACCTAAACAACTACATTGGAATATCAATGAAGATTTATTGGACAAAAAAACAGTAAATGAGACACTGCGTAAAGAAACACAGGACTTTCTTTGAAATGAACTTGAATAAAGGTACAGATATACAGATTGTTTGGGATGCATATAAAGCGGTGATGAGAGGACTGCTTATATCATTAAATACCAAAGAGAGAAAGCAAAGACAGCAACAACAAAATGATTTGCAAGAAAAGATTCGACAAAAGGAAAAAGAGTTAAAGAAGAAACCAGGGAAGAAAAAGATTATTAAAGAGATTCATATGCTGCAGGACCAGTTAAATGTGCTATCGAATAGAGAATTATATTGGAACTTGAAGAAGCTGCAACAGAAATCATTTGAAGGAGCTAACAAACCAGGAAAATTCTTAGCATGGCAATTGAAAAATAGACGTGAAAGAAATTATATAAATAAGATAATAGAGGATGGAAAAGATATTGTGGATTTGAATGGATTAAAGAGAGTCTTTTTTAACTTTTATGCAAAGTTGTTTAAAAAAAAACCTACGGATTCACAGAAGATTAAGAAATATTTGGAGAAAATAGATGTACCTGTGCTAGATCAACAAATGAAAGAGTTACTTAATGGTCCAATTAAAAATGAAGAAATTGTAAGTGCGATAAAGGACGCAAAATTGGGGAAAGCTCCTGGTCCAGATGGCTTTACAGCAAAATTTTATAAAAAATTTAAGGAAGAGCTAACCCCAATTCTTGTAACCTTGTCAAATGATATCAGAGTGACGAAACGGATACCAGAGTCATGGAAAGAAGCAAATATTTCACTAATACCTAAAGAAGGATTGGACCTAACAAGTGTAAAGAATTATAGACCAATATCCCTTCTGAATAATGATTACAAATTGTTTGCTAAAATAATTTCTGAAAGGCTGAAAAAATATTTGAAAGATGTCATTGCAGAAGAACAAGCAGGCTTTTTACCAAATAGACAAATCAGAGACAATTTGAGAGTGGTGATTGATGCGATTGAATATTGTGATAAGCACCCAGAAAAGGAAGTTGGATTCCTGTTCTTAGATGCAGAAAAAGCTTTTGATAATTTAAACTGGGACTTTATGCTACAGGTGATGGAAAAAATGAATATAGGTCAATCTTTTTTAAACATGATTATGGCAATATACACAGAACAAAAAGCTGCTTTGAATATAAATAAAGAGAGAACGGAATATTTCAAAGTCCAGAAAGGGACACGTCAAGGTTGCCCATTATCTCCACTGCTGTTCATTTGGATCTTGGAAGTGTTATTGGGTGAAATAAGAGTTGATGAAAACATTAAAGGACTTATGGTAAAAGGTTTTACATACAAATATAGGGCTTTTGCAGATGATGTAATGTTTATGATTCAAGACCCAGTAGAAAATATACCTCGGCTGATGCAAAAAATTAAAGACTTTGGAGACTTAGCTGGATTTTATGTTAACAAAAATAAAACAAAGGTGATGTGTAAAAATATGACGAAACAAAAACAAATGGAACTTCAGGAAAGAATTCAATGTGAAGTAGTCACAAAGACTAAATATTTGGGAATTGAATTGACTATGAAAAATATTGATCTATTTAAGAATAATTATGAAAAAACTTGGTACAAGATTCAACAGGATATGAAAAAGTGGGATACCTTGAATTTATCTCTAATGGGAAGAATTGCAACTGTCAAAATGAATATACTGCCTCGATTAATGTTTTTGTTTCAAACCATTCCGATACTAAGGCAAAGTAAGATCTTAGATGTATGGCAGAAAGAAATATCAAAGTTTGTTTGGGCAGGAAGGAAACCAAGGATTAAAATGAAAATTTTATGTGATGCCAAGGAAAGAGGAGGGCTCCAACTACCAAATCTTAGACTTTACTATGATGCCGTCTGTTTAACGTGGCTTGGACAATGGATAAACCTCGAAAATTTGAAGTTACTAGCGTTAGAAGGTCATGACAATAAGTTTGGATGGCATGCATATTTGTGGTATGAAAAGTCAAAAATGGACAAATTCTTTAAACATCACTTCATAAGGCGATCACTGTTCGAGATTTGGATAAGATACAAAAAGTTTTTTGCTGAAGAACGGCCACTTTGGATAGTACCAGCAGAAGTAATTAAACCATTTTCAAGACACCAGGGGTTAGATTGGTTAACATATAGAAGTCTGTTAAATACAGAAGGGAAAAATTTTGTGATGAAAGAAAGGAATGATCTCGAGTTTGATTATGATTGGTTAAATTATAGACAAATATATGATTTATTTAAGACCGATAAAAGAAAGTATGGTTTCAGGGGGGAAAATAATGAAATTGAAAACATTTGGGTTGAAAAAGGGAAAAAAATGATATCAAAAGTGTATAAGGTTTTATTGAAATGGTATACAGAAGAAGAGACAGTTAAAGAACAAATGATAAAATGGGCTGTAAATGTAAATAGTGAGATAACAATGTCATCATGGGAGTATCTGTGGAAAAAATCATTGAAAATTTCAACTTGTGTTAATGTAAAGGAGAATTGTTATAAAATGATGTATAGATGGTATATGACTCCAAAAAAAATTGCTATTATAAATGAGGGTTTGTCAAACAAATGTTGGAAATGTAAAAAAAAAAAGAAGGCTCTTTTTATCATATGTGGTGGACTTGTGAGAAGGCCGTGAGTTATTGGTCGGAGATACATAGTGAGATACAGAAAATTCTGAAATGTACTCTTAAGAAAGATCCACAAATGTTTTTACTAGGTCTTAAGTTGGAAGAAGTAAATGCAACCAAGAGAACATTGCTATGGTACTTGATTACTACAGCTAGAATGACTTTTGCTCAGTTTTGGAAACAAGATAAAATACCGGAAATATGGGAATGGATTAAAAAGATGCTGTTCATGGTTGAAATGGACAAAATGACAAGAAAGCTTAACAATGAAGAGGATGAAAATTTCTTTGCAGAATGGAAAGACTTTCAAGAATACCTTGAGAATAACTGGGATGTTAAACGTAGTTTAATATGCTTTGATAGCTATTAAGGAGAAGTTGGAAATGTTTTGATTGTTAAAATGTTACCGTTATTTGATCAAGAAATATAAATGGATTGGTAACTAGAGAATACAAATTATAAAGGGGTAAGAGCATTGCGGGAAGCCTTGTACTGGGGAGGGAGGGGAGAAAAGAAAAGGATATGTAGTGTTTATATGATATAATGTTGAACATGCTGATATATCCAATAATAAATAGTGTTTAAAAAAAAAAGATGATGCAATGCTTGACCTACATACACAACACCTGTAGGAAGCACCTGCAACTAGTTACTTAGCTGTTGGTCTGACAGCTCAGTTTGACAGCTTAGATCAGAACCATCTAGTGTAACTGCTTGCTACCTCACTCCTACAAAACTATAACTCAATAAAAACGCTTGGGGCTCTTTAGCTCGGAGAAACGACGGCTGAGGGGTGACATGATCGAGGTTTATAAGATTATGCATGGGATTGAGCAGGTTGAGAAAGAAGTACTTTCTCCCTTTCTCACAATACAAGAACTCGTGGACACTCCATGAAATTGCTGAGCAGTTGGGTTAGAACAGATAAAAGGAAGTACTTTTTCACCCAAAGAATGATTAACACATGGAATTCACTGCCACAGGAGGTGGTGGCAGCTACAAGCATGGACAGTTTCAAGAGGGAATTAGATAAACATATGGAGCAGAAGTCCATCAGTGGCTATTTGCCACAGGGTATAGATAGGGAACTCTCAGTCTGGGGCAGGTGATGCACTCTATTCTTGTTGCAGGGGGGCAGCAGTGGGAGGGCTGCTAGTGTCCTGGCCCCACTGCTGGACCTCCTGATGGCACCTGGTATTTTTGGCCACTGTGTGACAGAGTGTTGGACTAGATGGGCCATTGGCCTGATTCAACAATGGCTTCTCTTATGTTCTTATTTTCTTAACAATAGTGCCTTATGGGTGAACTATAAGCATTTTCACTTCCAAGTGTCAAGAGGTGATTTCCTGCTGGTACGAGGAGAAGGAGGAGGAGGAGTTTGGATTTATCCCCTGCTCTTCACTTGGAATCTCAGAACAGCTTATCATTTCCTTTCCCTTGCCCTCCCCACAACAGACCCCCTGAGAGGTAGGTGGGGCTGAGAGAGACTCTTTCGAGGAACTGCTTGTAAGAGAACAGCTCTGACAGAACTTGTGACTGATCTGGTAACTGCATGTGGAGAAGTGGGGAATCAAACCCAGTTCTCTAGTTTAGAGTCTGCACTCCTAACCCCTACACCAAACTGGCTCCTAACCACTACACAAAACCCTTTAGGGAAGGAAGGTGGCACGATATAGCCCAGATCTCAGAAGCTATGTTGGGTCGGTACTTGAATGGGTAACCACCATGGAAGACTCTGCAAGGCAGGCAATGGCAAACCACCTCTGTTAGTTTCTTGCCTTGAAAACCCTGCAGGGTCACCATAAGTCAGTTGCAGCTTGATGGCATTTATGTACATAGATCTGTTCAAAATTGGGCCTGCTGGAGTATCTACTTTTTGCCTGGCAGTGACATGAGCAGAGGTGAAATTGGTTCAGGTCCCAAGTATCAGTAGGCTGTGGGGCTGATGGATGAACAGTGGCCTTTCTCTCCTCCTCCCCATTGGTCAACTGTCCTTTGTTGCAATGGAAGCATTTTGTGCCATGAACTGTGAGACCTGCCAATGCAGTCCTAAGGAGAGTTTTCCCTTCTAAGCCCCTGGACTTCCACACCCTGCAAGGGCTTTTCGACAGCCATGCTGTTCCCAGGCACTTCAGTGGCAGCTTGAGCATCGGGGAGTCTGCCGGGAGCATTCTGCAATCATTTTGATAGCTTTGGCTGAAACCCTTTTCTTGGACGGGTGGATTCACTTGCAGGATACAGCAGGGTTTCCTCTCTCCCCCTTGGAGAAGCAAAGGACAATAACAGGATCACACCTCCTCTTGGGTTTTTTAAATCCTGTCCTGCTGTTAGAAGCATTTGCCCTGCTGGGAATTCGAACTCTGCTTGTGCCCTTTTCAGAGAGCTGACAAAGAAAGCCAGCGTGTCAAATTGTTTGTGTCTGAGCGTTCTTTTGACACATGGAGAGCAATATCTCGATTACTGATCCAAGAAGAAAATGTCTACAATAAAGCCGGAATCGATATTTGTCTTAAGGGGAAATTACCTTTCATATTGACCAAGGAGAAGAGTTAATAAAAGTACTATAATTGATGTATTTTTCTTCACAGGCACAATGACAAGAAGGGAAGGGTCTCCTGCCTGCGCCAAAAAAGTGAGTGGAGAGCGTCCTCCCCTGCCCCTGAATTTTATCACATGGGTTCATGGAAGAAGACTTTTTTTAACAAATCACCCCGTGAAAAAATCCATGGTCTTGGCCCAGCTGCCACCACAAATGTAGCGCTGGTGATGTGGATGGTGATGTGTTATCATGTTGCATCAGGCCTAGTTCAAGGCTGAGGGTGGGTGGGCACAGTTCCCACGACTCCCCTCCCCTCCCCTGTGTGCCACCAGGCGTTCACGCCCTCCTTCCCACCTGCCAGCGTCTCCTTCCCTTGTCTGCTCACAAGCCTGTGCTCTCAGCTACCTGCAGATCTTTCCCCCGTGTTACTGGGCAGTGAGTGCATCTGGGAGCATAGGTGATGCTCACAAGCGTGTGGGGGACTCTAGATCAGTGGGGCTTGGATGAGTGCCCCACACAGCTGCACAGCTGCTTCGGAAATGCGGGTCTTCCTTCGTGGATTGAGAGCAAATGCTCTGTGCACTTAAGGAACAAACTACTGGAGGGCTTGTTGGGTCTTGTCAGTTTCTGGAAATGTCTGAAAAATTCCAGAACTCTTCCAGAATGAAGCTGTAAGAAAGCTGGCAGAACGAAGGAACATTAAATGTTACTATCAGCAGTGAGTCGTATCTGCTTATGTTATAATACCTAAACAGATGGTCCGATGGTCCAGAAAGAAGGTGGCAATGGAAAGTTTACTGTTCTAGGTTTGCCTGCTCATGGTTATACGGCCAAAATCATGTAACCGACAAAACAGGTGTTGGATCGGAACTCCCAGAATGCAGCTGAGACCCCCTTCTATAGCTCCTCCAGGAAGGTGCTACATTTTAAGTTCTTAAGTCAGTCTCTTCTGAGGTTTAGAATGGAACATGTAGCAACTTGATTTGGGAGGCCAGGGCATCATCAGCTCCCTGAGGCATTTCCTTTCCTTCCAAAGGAAGGAAGTACAGCTACTCACGACCTGCCCGGGAATGTACACCTCGACCTACCTACTGCTCCCCGTTCAAAGTAATAGCAGGGTCTCAGATAACTGATTTCTTTATAGTCCCAATACTTGACAGGGTGTGCTGGACATTTGACGGTGAAAAGTACACCCATCAATCTCCCAGGCTGATATTTTTATTATTTATACTATGTTTTCCTTCCGGAATCCAATCACACCAAATGGCCACAGTATAACTCAATGCGTTCTTCTTTTAGAATGATAAACTCCATCAAAGAGATGTTGTCCCCCAGTGCCTCCCTCCCTGAGTCAAGCCTTACCCAACTACGCATTATCCACCCAATTAACCAATAAGGTTTACTCCAGTCCTGTCTCATTTGAAGATCTCCTAAGTGCTCCCCTATCTACATACTGCTTCAGCTAGGCCTCTAGCTGCCATGGAGTGAGGGGGTGCCTCTGGAATCTTGGGTTTCTTTTCTCTGGGCCTTCAGTGCTTTTTTATCTCTGTAACATGAGCGTTTGGCCTTGGTGCCTAGCATCAGCTTTCCCTTCGGAAAATAGACCCGTTAATTTTGGTGGGCTTTTACCTACTCTTTGATTGGCTCCCGGCCATCAGGGGACCTTCTTGAATTATGTATATCTGCTTGCTCCGCGCGCTTATTGCCAGCTCTAACATGAGATGTGTAAAGATAATCTGCATACTTCAACATCTCAATAAGCTTTACTTCTTTGCATAAAAGTTGTTGGGAACTGATTGCGGCAGGAGTCTGACACACTGTTTGGGGATGAAGATAATGAGCAGCACTTGGGAATGTGACTTGGTGGGACAGTAAGCAAGGTCCTGGCAGCAATCTCCAACTACTGCCCCGGGAGATCATGAGCAGTGGCTTCCCATTCCACTCCTCACATCTTCTATCTCCTTTATCGAAACATCCTGGGCTTTGCTTGCCAGACCGGCTTGTATGTTTACTTCCTCCCCTCTCCCCATCACTCCATCCTAGGAAAACTGCCTAGAGTAAAATCTAGCAGAAGTTAGGATTTATAGATTAGTTGTTCTGTCTTGTGCATTCTTTGTACCTTGTATTCCTCTCACTAACCCCCTATACTAGTAGTTTTCTAAATAAAAGTTTCAACATCCCACTTATGCCTGTTTATTTCTGGGGACCTCCCTGTTCTGATGAGAAGTGGTTCCCAGACCCAGGACCCTAATATACACCAGGCAGAAGGTCCCAGATAGGAGTTGCCCGAGAAACACATGTGCAGGTGTACTTGCAATGCAAGAAGGGGATGTTCCTACAAGTCGAGGGACCCACACATGTAGTCTATTTGGATAACAATCATAGCAATGAGAGAATCCCTAAACAGAAATTTTATTTGTCAGAGGTTCAATGATAGCACTGGCATATTACTTCAACTCTCTAGATCAAACATTTGCCACACTGTGAAACATTTAGAAGTCCTCCCTTCATGGGGAGGGGCTGTGGTTCCGTGGAAGAGCATCTACTTGGTGTGCAGAAAGTTCCAGGTTCCATCCCCAGAATCTCCAGTTAAAAGGATCAGGTAGGAGGATATGGGAAAGGTATTTCCAGCCAGAGCAAACAATACTGACCATGATGGACCGGTGGCTGGATTCAATACAAGGCAGCTTCCTGTGTTCACAACCCAAACCATGAGGAGTGTCAAGCAGAGTGCTGCTTCCCAGATACCCAGGAGACATTCCAAGGGGTACCATTTATTTCACACTTTCCCAGCCCCATGGAAACCCAGACAAAATATCACTTTGCTTTCCACAAAATTCACATATCCACTGATTCCTTTATTGGACTCTATGCACCAGGGAAAATATTTGCAAACCAATTCACCAATTCTATACAGTGCAAAAGACGCTCCTCCCAGCTCCAAAATGGCTTTCTCACTCCAAATTGGAATCTATTGCTTTTGCCAGTCTTGTGCCGTTCAGAGAGCAGTACTTTGGGTTGCCAACTCCTGGTTGGGAAATCCCTGGAGAACCATCTGGGAAAGATGGAATTTGGAAAAGGGGAAGGAGCAAGGGTCCGATGCCATAGAGCTTACCCACCCAAGTTCCTCCTCCAGGGGAATTGATCTCTGGAAATCGGTTGTAACTGTGGGAGAACCACTTGGTAGCCCTACCAGTACTAGTGCAAGGTCTTTTTTCCACCCTGAGCAAGATGCCCCCATGATCTTCTGGCCAGCAGCCAGCACTTGGCATCCAGAGCTCAATTACTCCTGTACGTGGACATTTCATGGAGCTATGGAGATGTGGCTAGTAGATCAGTTGTGGGCATCATCCTCCTGACTTCATCTAAAGTCATAGGAAGAAGGGAGCTGGGTTTGTTCTCTGGCTGAACCACCAAAGTGACTGCCTGGGTGGAACAAACATGCTGAGAGCTTGCGTTTGGACCATGGAAGAGGCCACTGCTGCAAGCCCTACTTGTGAATGTATCAGAGACGCCTGGTCTGATGCAGAATGGCAGCTTTTTTGTTCCCTTCTTTTGCTGTCTGGGACTTTGAGGGTGTCAGAGCCCCTGTAGAAATCAGTTCCCAATAACAGTCATTCAGAAGAAGTAAAGTTTATTGAGACATTGATAGGATCCAGACTCATAATGTTCTCTGTTAGAACTGAGGTCAAGCAATTATATCATAATCAAATAGACATTAGTGGCTCTTGGCCAATCGCCTCTAAGCTAAAAGCCTGCCAAATTAACACTCTAAGATTCCCAGGGGAAAGACGATATTAAAGACAGTGAGGGTCTCAAGTTTACATGGCTACACCAGACAGACAGTGGCCAGAAATGAAAGTATACATTCCAGTTCACACACACCCACACTTCTGTGGCAACCAAGCTCCAGACAGGTGCTTTGGTTGACAGAGGAGTGTAGTTGTGAACCTCAGCAGTTTTATTAATGGGGCTGCAACAATATAAGAAGATTGTGCAAGGTAAGTTCTCTAGTCCGTCCCTGAACATATGAAGCTGCCTTCTCCCTTACTGTCTATTTGAACTGTCAGCAGCTTTCCAGGATCTCAGGAAAAGAAAGGTCTTTCACATCACCTACTGCCTGATCCTTCAACTGGAGATGCCAGGGACTGAACCTGGGACCTTCTGCACGCCGAGTAGATGCTCTGCCACTGAGCCCTGACTCTTCCCATCTGGTCTAGCATCATGTTTCCAGCAATAGCCCTTCAGATGCTTCCAGGAAGGTACCATTCCCACCCACACACCCCTGTTCATCTCTCAGCAACTGGTATTCGCTGAACATCGAGATGCTATTCATGATTATGACTAACCGCCATTGACACAGCTGCTCGTCATGATTTTGTCTATTCCCCCTTTAAGGCCATGCAGATGAGTTTCCATCACAATACCCTGTAGCAGCAAATTCCTGGGAAAAAACCCTAGGGGTCTGATCAAATCCCTATTTCACACCCTGCTTTAAAGAGGTGCAAACTCAAGTGCGTAAAATACCCAGCAGTGCGTCTAAATGCCACAGTGTATTGGATGGCACTAACAAAGGTAATCTGGATTTTATGGATGAGCCTTTTTGGAATTAAATTAGCTGGAAATATGGTCTTGCTAACTCAAGATTTTATTTTATTTTTTAAATCAGCGCTTACCTGCCCATATGCTATTACGGTATTTGCAATTCACAGAGACGTGAGGCCGTACAGTTGGCTAATGGGATAGAACATTTTATGCTGAACATACCGGATGTCTCTAAATTGGTTTCATATGCTTGAGTAATCTCATTATTCTTGAAATGGGGAAGAGAAATTGATCTACAAACACATACTCGACAAAACACCAATCTCTGGCTGTGCAATTCCATGAAAGAAAAGGGTGGGGCCGAGGGCGGGGGGAGACGGTGGGAGCCAGGCTGATGAGCCCCAGTTGATCAAGGCTGACTCAGAGCCGACTGCTTGCTGGCAGAATTAGCATCCTTCCAGGGTCAGCAGCCTTCCCCTTTTATATCCACAGCCGTTTAGTACGCCCGCTTCCATTTTCCCCCAGGCATCTTATTTATTTAAAATATTTATATCCTGCCGTTAAAAATCTATGCAAAGCAGCTCACATCAATAAAATGAGACCATAAAATCTATGAATTAACTAGGAAAACATCCCATAAAAAAGAAATGAAAAATAAAACAGTGGTAGAGAAATCCAAAGGCTTCAGTCCAGATCAATGCTTCCTCTAAGCTGAGGAGTCCTGTGAGCAAAAATTCTACTTTATGAGCTACTGGCATTAAAGTTGTGAGCCAGCGATTTGGCTACTGCATAAATTAGTTTGCTCTGGAGCCCTCCTTCCAGAGCTAATTAATTATCTGCCTTTCTTCCTTGTGGAGCTCAAGGTGGCTTACAATATAAATAAAATACATGAAGTACATAAAAATAGACAAAACCAACACTTTTTAAAATCATAATGTTTAAAATCACAATATAGGACCACTTTAATCAAATGCAGTCCTAAATCAAACCAACTTCACCTGCCTCCCGAAAATCAGAAGCAGGCAGCACAGGCAGACCTCCCGCGGGGGCGGGGGGGGGGGGTTCTGTAATCGTGGGGCTGCCACTGAAAAGGCCCTCTCCCGTGGCTGTTGAAATTCTAATCTTAGGAATGTGGCCTCCCATGCAGGAAATAGGCTCCAAACAGGTATCTCGCACAAAGGTAAAACTCCCATTGACTGAGATAGATTCATTTCCATGTCGCAGTCAAAAGGAGAGAAGAAGCCTAATCTAAAGATTACAGTTCCCCATCACAGGAGGCCAGCTGATCCGGCCCCAGGTGTGTGCAGGGGAGAGGGCAGGGCGTCTATAGGAGAGACTGGTAGATGCATCCTGCACAGGAAGAGAAGGAGGAGTCAGAGAGAAGCTCCCCGGTTCCCACGAAGAGGCATCTCGTGCCTTAGGAAGGCAACATACATAGGGTTGCCAACCCCCAGGTGTTGGCTGGAGGTCCCCCGGAATTCCAACTAATCTCTGGGCAACAGGGATCAGTTCCCCTGGAGGAAGTGGCCATTTCAGAGGGTGGGCTCTGTGGAATCCTAACCCTGCAGAGCTCCCTCCCCAGATTCCACCCCCCCCAGGCCCTGCCTTCAAATCTCCAGGAATTTCCCAAGCCAGAGCTGGCAAGTCTGAGCAGTGTAGTCCCCCCTTCCCCCTGTCCAGGCACGCTGAGTCACCTTCTTCCAACAGGAAGGCCCAAACTTGTGTGTGTGAGAGGGAGAGGGAGAGGGAGAGGGAGACGGAGAGGGAGAGGGAGAGGGAGAGGGAGAGGGAGAGGGAGAGGGAGAGGGAGAGGGAGAGGGAGAGAGCGCAAAGGTTTGAAACCAGGCAGCCTCGTATCTTTCTTCATTCAGTGCCGGGCTGCTACTCTCTGTGCTTCCACACTGTCGTTTTTGTCACTCGTTTGTCCCTATTGCTTTGGGTCCTTCTGTCCCCCCCTTTCCACCTGTGTCTTGCTCCCTCTGGGACTACTAGAGAAAACAAGACACATTGGGGGAAGGAAACCTGAAGCAAGAGGGACAAACGAGTGGCAAAAATGATCATAGGGAAGAGGTGGAACTGATTGTGGAAGTCCCCTTACGACTCCCAGACCTGGCTCAGCAGCTCAGCAAACTAGGCCTGAAGGCAGCCCCGTAGCCAGAAAAATGGGGGGGGGCACTGGTGGGGCACAACCTCACTTCCAAGGTCACAAAAAATAAAATAAAAACAGGAATAAATAAATAAATAGGAACAAAGGGAACAAACCAACAGTGAGTGGAACGGTGGAAAGCCAAGCCAGGGGGTCTCCTCCTTTCTGAACCGCCTCCTTCGAGCTTTCCCTTCAGGCGCAGCCGCTCTTTGCCTTCTCCTGAGGCAGGGAGGGGCGCCTCCCTCTTCTCCACCTGCACTTGACCCTGCGCCCTCCGCTTCCTTCTCCCCCCGCTTGCACCCCCTGGGCAGCGCTTGTCCACTGCCCGCCACGGAGGGAAGAGAGGTTGCCGGGGGTGCTGGAGACGGTGAGCCAGGCCGGGGCCGGGCGGGGCACGGCAGGGGCTCTGGAGAGGGTTCTTGCCACGCGCCCCAGCAGCTGTGCCTGGCCGAGGACTTCTGGCCCAACCTGGTTCTGCAGCCTTCGGGGGCCAAGAATGTGGGGGCCAAGCAGGCTTTGGCCAGGGAGTCCTCAAGCACTGGCGGGCTGACAGGCTCACTGCAGCAAGAGCCAAGGAGGATGACCCACCCCGGTGCCTCACGGCAAGGGCAGGCAGGGAGGAGCCCACTGCTGGCACTGAGAGGAGCTGGGATGGGCCACCCTCCTCAGCTATTGCCATGGCATGTGCACCCGGCTCCCCCAGGTGGGGATCAAGGTGAGGGTGGTCTTGGGGTGGAGGGGCGGGGCTCCCATGTGGGACCTCTGCCCCTGGGAGCCTCAGCATGGCTACGGTCTGCCTAAAAGCAACCCCATCCATAGAGTTGCCAACCCCCAGGTGGTGGCTGGAGACCTCCTGCTATAATAACTATCTCCAGACAATGGAAATCAGTTCCTCTGAAGCCAAAAGCTGCTTTGGAAGGTGGACTCTCTGGCATCATACCCCACTGAGGTCCCTCCCCTCCCCTCCCCAAGCCCCACCCTACTGAAGCTCCACCCCCCAAATCTCCAGGTATTTCCAAACCCAGAGCTGGCAGCCCTACCCGTCCATGTAACTGAGGCTCAGTTCAGAGATCACACAAAACATGGTTTCATGCAACTAGGGTTAGATCAGTTGGCTGAATGTGGGCAACTCCACTAACCAGGGTTGACTCAGGGCCTTTAAACCAGGATTGTGGACCACGGCCTCAGGTTGTTTTGTTCTTTGTTCACCACACAATGGTTTCACTTCAAGGACAAATGTGGGCCTCCTGGCTTGTTCCAGCATCACCCTTGTGTACTTCCGGCTACACACAGACCTCCAAAGGTGTTGAAACCAGACTGTGTTGAGGCAAACCAGGACTCACGTGCTCGTCTCCAAACTGAAGCCTGCCCTCACAAACTTTCTTTGGGACCAGCTATTCCCCAAAATCCCCACCCAAAAGTTCTTCTTTGGGGCACAAGGAGGAAGAAACACAAACCAATATTTCATTTATTTGAGAAATATCTAAAGCACTTACAAGGTCCCTCAAGCTGGTGAACAAAGAATACAGAAATAGTTTCACACACAATCATCTAAAGATATTCTCTGCCTGTCTTCCCTTTGCACAATGCCTCCCCTAACACTTTCCCACCCTCCCCGGTGACTGGAAACAATTTCCATTGCCAATGCTCATTAAAAAGCCTCATGCTTGAAAAATTATGCTGGAGAAAAATCCCGCCACTGGTTGGTGGAACGGTTATTGCCTTATTACCAGCCGACATCAAGATGCTTCTGGGGTAAAATGAGCTACAAGGTGTCATTCACTTCCGAGTCTTTCAGCCACTCAGGAGATAATTATCACTGATGGCACCATTAAAGACTGGTGGGATCTCAATTCTTTGTGAAACCTTTGAAACAAACTCGTTTTAAAATGCTCAAATTCCATTATGCTTTATGGATCAAAACGCTGTGGGTGAATTTATTAATTAAAAATTGGCTTCTGGTATTTCAGCAGATACCCTTTGCTTCTGCATACATCAGTGAATCAGATTTAATTTCCATCTGTTGTGCCCTGGTCCCCAGACCCCTCTGTTGGGGACTCTGTCCTTCAACCAGGTCAGGGTGGAGGTGTCACTGTTTCCAAAGCCATCTGGCTTGCAGTGCGAGGTGGACCTCAGCAAAGCTTGGCATCCAGACAGTCAAACTCTGTTGGGCAGTGAAGAGGTCCAATGGTCACATTCTTTCCCTGCACACAACAGTGAGTGACACCATTCTTATTCCTTTCAGAGCCTACCTCAAGCAGACACAAGAGGACAAGAACACAAAGAGCCCCTTGCCCCATAAAAACACCACCCCTAACAAAAGTGCTCAATAAAGCTCCAAAAATGATGAACTTCAGGAAAGACTTCTCCGAGGTTGCCTGCCAGTAGGGGAGCAGCATCAGCAGAAAGTTTTTATGCTCCTGGTATGGGTGTCCCATGGCATCTGGATGGCTGTTGTGAGTCAAAAAGGGTGCTGGACCTGATGGGCCATTGATCTGCTCCAGGAAAACACTTCTTGTGTTCTAAGAATGGTGGAAGAGGACTTACAGGCCATACTTATCCCCCTGCTTGGTGAAAGTCAAAGCAAGAACATAGGTGGCAGTCCAGCCTCTGCTTGAAGAGCTCCACCCACCCACATCAGGTAAACAGTCCCATTGCTGAAATGCTCTTATTGTCAAGGAAGTTTCTCAACTGAAATACACTTTCCTAAATCCTAAGTCCAGTAGATCTAAGCAGCAAAGAACCAGTCTTTGCCTTCTTCTGTCTGACAGCCCTTCAAGTGTGGGGAGAGTGCCAACGTGTCACTCTCTTGCATCTTTTCTTCTGCAGGAGGTAACCATTCCTCATAAGACTTTGCTTTCCTGACTGCTGACCAGGTTTCCTGCCCTCCACTGCAGTTCTCTGGGGTCTCAGGTAGAGGTCTTTCACATCACCTGATCCTTTTAACTGGAGATGCCGGGTATTGAACCTGGGACCGTCTGCATGCCAAGCAGAAGCTCTGCCACTGGGCCATGGCCCCACTGACCCTGTCAATGGCCAAGGGGGTGGGGGGAGATTCTCCTTGAGGAACCTGAACAGCCTGTGGCCATATGACCCAAAGGAGCATCCAACCCCCCAAAGTGGCCCTGGAGATCTTTAGAAGAGGTCCTGGTCCAGATTTCCCTGGTGCCTACGGGTCAGGTGTGTGGGGCTGAAGAGATTTCTCTGAGGTGTTCCCCTCCCTGAGACATGTGCTGTGCAGCTCTCAGGGTAGAAAATCTGCCCACGCCACTACACCACAAAGTTTTTGGAAGGACTTTGGCTCCTGTATGGCCCACAGAAGTCAGAAGAGAAGTGGATTCCAGAACGGCTTTCTAAAGGAGGGTGAAGGTGACATGGGGTCACAGTGGCATCGTATCTGTTTTAGAACAGTTTAACAGTCTCTGTTCTGTCACACCATCAAGAATCCTCCACCGCTACAGAGGGAGCTGTGGATCAACACAAATGTTGGGCATCGTGAGGAGATTTGGAGAAGAGAAACCCCACAAGAAAATAAGCCCTGAGATGGATGACGTCTTGTATATTTCATACTGCCATAAAAGCCCTTCTTAAGAAACCACTCAAAGGGCTGACACGCGTTCTCCTTATACAGGAAAGTGGTTGGAGGCTGGTTCATGACAAACGGAATTCACATCCACAAAAACTCAACGGTAGGCGAAGTTCATGAATTTGTGAAATGCAGATACGTCTCTCGTTTGGTTTTTTTTAAAAAAATAAATTGTGAGTCACATCAGCAGAGTGCTCTGAGAACCCTGCACATAAATATTAAAAATATTCATGTACAGTAATTTGCAGCTGGAATTATGATCAGCCTGCCAATTCCTCTAAAGCGACCAGGCCAGATTCCGCATAAGGCAAACAGAAAGTCAGGTATCAGGAGGTGGATTTCGTGCCCAATTTAGGGGCAGCAGGCTGCTCCCCAGCAGCAGAGACTTTGGCTCTCTCTCTCTGCCTATTTCTTTGATATCCCACCTTTCCTTCAAGACGGTCAGAGTGGTGGGCATGGTCCTTGTAAAGTACTGGGTTTCATGCCTCATGACTCGGACGACGACATAAGAGAAGACGCATTTATTCGTACTTCACACAAAGACAGGACAAACAGTAACGGCCGGAGGCCAACTATATACAATAAGGGGGGGACGCCCCACATTCCTATTGGCGGGTTTGAATCACCCGCCAATGCTGCCATTGGTTCCCTTTTGGCGAGCTCAGGAGCCTAGTCCCTATTGTTCTCCGAGAACGGAGCTCGGCTGCATTTCGCCAGCTCAGGCTCCTGCTCCTAGGACATAACAGTCCTCCCTCCACATTTCGCCAAAGTGCCGGGGAAATACCTCTCATGGTATTCCGATCAAGTATTTTGTTGAAGTTTTGCTTTTTAAAAAGAGCATTTGCTCTCTAGGGTAACACCACCTTGTCTAGCTTGGCAGTGCCTACCAGAGGGTTTGATCACATGGCATGGCTCTGCTAGCACCAGAGGAAAAGATCCAGAGGATCCCATGTAGGATTGCCAACCTCCAGAGTCCAGTTCACCTGGCTGGAGAACGGGGGACTCTGTGGCATTAGACCCCCTTAAGGTCCTGCCCCACCCCCAAAGCCCACCCCCCTCAGGCTGCACCCCCAAATATCCAGGTACTTCCCACCCTGAAACTGTCAGCCCTCGACCCAATGAGAAAAACACGAAGAAGTCTGTGTGGACTAGACTCGCCTAGGGTCCCGTGGAGGCCACAGGAAGACGTTAATGCCTGTGTGTTATTTTTCTGGGGAGACATTATTGCTGAGCATCATGCTGAGTATTTGGGAATAAGCCAGCATTAGAAATTGGAAGGAAGATGGATATCTGTTTATCAAGAGATCTGAAAGCGCTTCTTTTGGGACTCACTGATAACACAAGTGCCATCCATGCACAGAGGAATGGCTTTAGGTGATCCCACCGCAGCTCAGATGGACTCAGGTGGGGCAGCCGTGTTGGGCGGAGTCCAGGGGGGCACCTTGGAGACTGACAAAGTCTGGCCCTGGGGGTGAGCCTCCCGCGGGCCTGTGTGCCGGAAGGGGCGTGCCTGCGCCCGGAAGCCTGTCCCCAGAACAACACCGGGCCTTAAAGGTGCTGCTGGACTCCAACTTTGTTCTGCTGCTAAAATGCTGATTGCAAAAAGCTGGAAGTGGACTAGATATTAAGTCTGAAATCCTGGGAGCAAATGCGTAATGGTGAAATAATCTGAACTAACTGAGCTTGTCTGGTTAAGAGAAGAAGAGGAAGAAGAAATAAAGAAGCTGACATTTCTTAAAATCAGAAACCGTTTTTATGACTTCTGGTCCCGAGAGTTAAATTGTGAATATTGACTGGTAGAACTGGGTAATATTTTTGCAAGTTCTACAGTCCTTTAAATTGTTATACTGAGCAATATAAAGAGTTAAGAACTGTCATGATACCATCGTAAAGATATATGATGATTTTTGTAGTTACTATAGCTGTTCATTATAAAATATATTTAAAAGATACTTAAAACAGATTTTTAGAATGGGGCCCTTCAGGTGCAGGTGAGGAGAATCTCACATTTGAATTCCGCTTCCCAGAAAAGAACATCCTTTTGATGGAATTCAAACATGCCCAAGCGCAGGGCCCTAGAGGGACACTGCTCTGCGACAGACTAGACTTCCATGGCCACGGGGCTCTTGTACACCAGGGAGCAATTCAAAGGCCAGTTGCCACCCCCTCGCCCCCCCCGGTATTCTGGGTGCTGCTGGGCTGCTTATTTTTAAGGAGGAAAAGAAGATGTGGATAATATGTTTCCCATTGAACAAAGTGAATCGAATCTTGAATTTCACACTTCTATTCTATGACTCTGGAGGAATTACACTACTTTAAGGCTGACAACAAAGAAATGGAAATTGTTCAAGATTTTCCATGCCTTGGTTCCATCATCAACCAAAAGGGAGACAGCAAACGAGGAATTAGAAAGCGACAGAGACTGGGAAGGACAGCCAGGAAGGAGCTGGAGAAAATCCTTGAGGGTGAGAGTGTGTTGCAGCCGACCAAGGTCAAGGCCAGATTCCCCGTGACCCTGGATGGGCGTGGAAGGTGGACAATGGAGAAAGTTGGCAGGAAAAAGGGGATGGCTTTGAAACGCGGTGCTGGAGGAGAGTCTGATGGACACCGTGGACTGCCGGAAAAGTCATATTGGTGGGCTCTAGATCAAATCAAGCCTTAACTCTCCCTAGAAGCTAAAATGACTAAACTGAGGCTATTGTATTTTGGTCACATGAGAAGACAAGAGTCACTGGGAAAAGGCAGTAATGCTGGGACAAGTTGAAGGCGGCAGGAAAAGAGACCCAACATGAGATGGATGGAGATGGATGGACTCCATCAAGGAAGCCACAAAGGGCCTCTGTTATGTACTGGGACTGAGACATTGCAGGACGGTGCTTCCACAGACAGGGTGAGCTTGGAGCCAAATAACAACAGACCAACAGGATTCTGGCAGTAACCAACTAAGATGTAAAGTTTTGTAAGTAGCTTATTGTTGGGAGTGGGGTGTGTTGGGGTGTGGCCATTGCATGAAATATAACCAAGCTGAGGCTCTGATCTACAGTCTTGTTCTTGCTGAAATCACTGAATAAAGTAGAGCTGATCACTAGACTGGGAGTCTGTTCAGCCAGGGAACCCCCACTATCTAACACTCTCCGTTTGCAAGACCCAAACAAGGCTGTTCATGATAGGATGTTATGGAGGTCATTAACTCATACTGTGGCCATAAGTCAGAAGTGACACGATAGCACATAGAATCAGGTCATCTAGTCCAACCCTCTGCACTCTGCAGGAGCGTAGCTGAAAGACAGCCCTACATACCTACAAGATACCCAAAAGATGGTCATCCAGCCTCCTCTTGAAAACGTCCAGCGAAGGAGCATCCACCACCTCCCGAGGCAGACTGTTCCACTGCTCAACCGACAAACAGAACCAAGGCTGGGTAGCTCTGTGCCAGGAGCTTTCTGGAAGCAGCAGGGGCTGGGAATGGCCAGGCCCAGCAGTGTTTTCCATGAAAGGGAAATGTAGTTGGCTTGAATGTCCTCTGCTGGCTGCACAAAGAAATATGTGGCCAGGCAAGGCATATTTATCAGGTTTGATCTCAGAAGTTAGATACCTCTCCTTGTTTCCTTTTATACAGAAAAAGAACAGACTTTAATCCAGTATGCTTGGACTTCCAGCTTTGGTGACCCGCATGGCAAACGCATCCCCTTGGAGCTCCAGGGGATGCAATCCATGACCCGGCAGACGGGAAGGGGTGCGATTGTCTGCACCACCCCCGGGGCCCTTGCAGGGGCCCTCAGCCATGGGGCGTGAGAGGCACTGCTCCCGAGGCACACTGCCAAGGGATTGAGGCACCTCTGAGCTCCAATAGTCTCACCACCGTGGAACCAGCAATGGCGTTAGGGGTGCACACCAGGACAAGCAAGCAGTGATTGAGTGAAATTCTTACACCAGCATATGATCCACAATGAAGTGTGAGTTTTTCTTGTTAAAGCAAAACTTCTGGACAAGCGGATAAGTGAAGATACCCCCCCCCCCAAAAAAAAAGAAAAGAAAAGCAGTGTGGAGGCCCATAGAGAAACAAAAACTGTTTCCAGAGCATTTTAAGGGGGGACAGAAATATAAGCAAATAACAACTGATATAAAGAACACTGGAGAGAAAACATTATAATCTCTCAAGCAATAAAAACTTTTAAAAAATTTCTGACAAGTAAACAACTAAAAGATGGCAGGGAGGAAAGTTGTGCTGAAATCGAAACCTCCTTCAGGAAATGGCAGTCCAGCCACCCCTGTCATGAGACTGGAAGTGGCTACAGACTTCCCTGGGATGATTGCAGCAGCATTGCGACCTCTGCTGGACCAAATGATAACTCTTAACCAGAATTTTGCAATGCTACAAAGTCAGCTGAATGATACTAAGCAAACAGCAGAGCAAACAGCAATAGCAGTTAAAGACGTCGATGCCAAAACCATAAAGCTTCAAAACGTGTAGAGAAAGGGGGGGGGAAGAGAACCTCCAATGAACTTCAATTGTTACAGCTTCAAATGGAAAAGTCAAACTATGTTTTGAGATTTCAAGGAGTTCCAGAGACAAATGGAGAAGACCTTAAAAAGACTTTAAGTGACGCCTTGGGACCAGTTGCAGACTTGAAAACAGATTTTCTTCAAAGTGCGATGGATATGGCTTACAGGACATATTCAGAATACATCAAGAAAAATAATCTACCCAGTGAAATCTATGTGAAATTCTCCAAAAGGCATATCAGAGACCAGATACTTAAAGCGACTAATGGAACTACCTTGAAAATCAACTACAGAGAAATTAAAGTATTAAAAGACATTCCCTTTGAAATAAGAAAGAAGAGGAGGAAATATAAAGACTTAGTCTTATTTCTACAAAAAAAATCTACCCCATACAAATGGATTATTCCAGAAGGCATTTTCTTCAAATACAACAATAAGAAAGAAAGGATTGACTCTGTGTCAAAGGCTAAAGACTTTCTGGAACAGTTGCAAAAGCCAGAAAAGCCAACAAAGTCTTGGGAGGACAACAATGAATAGGATAGCAACCAGAGAAGCCATGGAGAAATTTCATCATCATCTACTGAAGAAGAATCTGACTTGGAATTAGGGGCAGCAGCCCCTAAAACTCCTAAAGCCAACTGAGACTATAATCTCAGAAAAAAGAAAGATAAACATTAACTTTTATCTCTAGAGCTTGAATTTAACCTATTTTTAGCAGATTCTCAGATGTTCTTTATATAGTTAATGGTTCCAGATGTATTTACTAACTCTTTTCATTTATACTGCACTTTATATGATCACCGCTTCTTGGGTTTTTAGTGGTTATCTTTACTTTCCCCCATAGTTTGTAGTTGACCCTTCCCTTGATTTCTGTGTAGTTTTTAGAAAAGCAATAAAAAGTGTTAAAAAAAAGGATTCAGTATCCTCGATAGAAGATTGGAGATGCAGTTTTAATTGATGGTAAATGTAGGCTTCCATCTAGTGGTTTCAGCTAAATTCGGGTTCCATTTTAAACTAGGTCATTTCCAAGAAGCTGCTCCTTTAAAATGTTTGCTAAAAAACTAAGCAGATGATTGTTTAAGTAATGGTTTAGTTATTGGTGGTTAATATTTTCAAGTGCTTCTTTCCTCCTTTAATGCCACTGCATGGTCTTCTGAGTTCTTCTGAATACCTTTTTGTTCAAGATGCTAATTGTGGGATTTCTGGTAGATCATAGATAAGGACCCAAGATGATTAGCTAAGAGACTGCACATTGCATCTGTTCCTCCCTTCACTCCCTATCTCAGCACAAGCATTTTCTTTTAGTTAATTATGTCTCTGAATCAGAGAGTGGAGGAGGAGAGATAAGAAGGGTGCTGTTTCCTCCTCCCTTGCTTTTTTGAAAAGGATCCAGGTTTAAATATTAGAATTTTGGATGGTCCCTTAGGAGTGCAGATTGTACAAAACATAAATTTTGAGAATCCAGACATTAAGATAGGCTCCCTCAGGTGGCTACAGCTTGTGTGGCTGATTGGTCACCTGATCATTAACCAATTGCTGGGTTACATCCTAAGGAGAGCTAGATTTGAGTCCCACAGCACCTTAGAGACCAGCAAGATTTTGTGGGGTATGAGTTTTTGAGAGCCACAGCGCCCTTCATCAGATACAAGTGGGAATGGAGATCCCTGAGCCCTTATATCCCAGTCTGAGGAAGGGAGGGTTGATGTTAATTTCCCGCCCCTAAGCATTTCCCCCCTGCCTTAATCAAGTGGATTACATTATGTATTGTACCTCTGCATCCTGTCTCCTTTCTTTGCAACACCCCTCCCACCCTCAGACTGGGATATAAGGACTCAGGGATCTCCATTCCTACTCATGTCTGATGAAGGGAGCTTAGATTCTCAGAAGCTCCTGCCGACCCAAAAAATCATGCTGGTCTCACAAGTGCTACTGGACTCGAATCCAGCTCTTCTATCGGATGCCCACATGGCTGCCCTCTGAAGCTGTCCTTGAGACAATTATTACTGCTGGAAGGGTAGGCAATTTCTGCTGCTTCCCCTGTAGACCTCCGACTTGCTGGTCCCGGGTTTGGGGGGGGGGGTCCCCTGTTTGAGACTTCTGCTTCAGGAGGAAGAGGACAAAGTCTGACTCTGCAGAGGGAAAGGAGCTCCATCACCAGAGATCTTCTGCTGGATCCAGGCCAATGACTCTACTACATTATGACCCAAGCTCAGTCTCTCAAGTGTGCAGAGATACTGAAAGGAGTGTAAGAATGGAATCTTAAATAAAACTAAGTCTTTGGTCACTAACAGCAGGGAGAAAACATCCTTTAACGCTGCTTTCATCAATGTTGGGCCCTCTCTGTTAGTCAACTATAGTTTTAACAGATCAATTCAACTTAAATTTGCAGCTGTAATTGAAATGTCACATTCGATACACAAAAGCCAGGTTATACCTTTTCTGAAGGCCCACCATAATGACACAGCACAGGCAGGGCTGGCCCACCCACTAGGCGAACCAGACTTTTGCCAAGGGCGGGCCCTGGATGATGGTGCCGAACTGTGCTGCCCTTCCCCCGCCAAAAGTCCCCCCGCCCCCACCAAAAGCCCTTCATTGCGTGCCCTGGCCATTGCTGCCCCCAGCTGCTGCTGCTGCCTCTCTCTGTCTCCCGGCTGCCCTGTCTTCATCCTGCCATGACCGCCTCCTGCCGCAGCCTGCTGGACACGCCCCTGACCGACCGCCCTCCCTCCTTCCGCCAGGCCGCAATCCCACCCCAGGATGGAGCAGCCCCTTCTCTTCTCCAAGGGGCGCAGTGAGGCCACTGCCACCCCCTACCCCCCACCCCCCAGCATGGCTTTCTGGCTGGATGCCACCACCCTCCTCCTCCTCCTCCTCCTCCTCCTCCTTGGGCCGGCTTTGCAGAGCCACCTGACCCGTGCTCACTTCCACTCCGGCGCCCCCAACCTCTCACCACCCTGCATGGCGCTGCCCACCGAGGGGGAGCCCGAGCTGCATGGCAGATGCTGGAGAGGAGCACTGAGGGAGGAAGGGGTGAGGAGCCGTCTTTCTTTGCTGCTGCAGCCCCCCCCCCCCCGCTGGCACCACCCTTCATTTAACCACACCAGGCAGGACATGCAAATGTGACCGGAGTGCCCCTGGGCATTGCCCCCCCCTGACTGTGGCCACTCTCAAGTGCGGGGGGGATTCGAAGTCCCTGGCCCACCTCCAGCTCGTAAAAGTGCGGCGCTCACTCTGCCCGCCATTCATCCCTCCCTGGCCTCACCCCCCTCGAGCTGCCTGCCTGGTCAGAAGGGGCATGAGGCCATCGCTGGGGGTGTTTCCAGGGGGCCTTCTTTGGCACAACAAGGGGTCCCATCCTATGGGGGGGAGTGCAGCCATCGTGAACCCCTGGCTGGGACTGGGAGGGGAGTCTAACTTGGAGCAGCACAAGGAACAAGACGCTGCCGGAAGGATTTGTTCTCCATCTATCTGCCACTCGGGCTGCTTTCTGTGGCCTCCGCCCCGCTGCTGCCCCCATTTCTGCCCATGGGGGGGGGATGCAGGCTGGGCTCCACCAAAGTGCCAGAGGATCCTCTGGCGGTTGTCTCTTCCCCACGCCCCTTGGGGTTGACGCCCGTTCCTACTGACTGATGGGGCAAAAGGGAAGGTCAAGCGCTGAGCACCACTTGTGGGAAATCAGCCTGAGTGCAACACGCTCTCCCATTGGACTGACGGAGGGACCCCAAAAGAAGCCCAGAGAGAAAGAGCGGGAGAGAAGGGGGAAGAAGAAACAAGTACCTCCGGGTGGCCTTCCCCTCACAGGCAGTGCCCTCCTTGCCCGAACTTGGCTTGTCAGAGGGTCCCCAGCAGGACCTGGGGGGATTTTTCCCATTTCACCGCTCCGAGGAATTCTTTCTTTCACCCTCCACTGTGGAGAGGAGGCGGGCTGAGGCAGAAGGGAGGAGGAGGGGGCCCCCACGCCAGGTCTCCCGGAGTGGCGAAGGCTGCGTTCCTGCCGGTGGAGGAGGCAGGCAGGCACTGCAAACAGGGCTGGCACCGGGGGGGGGTGCACCACAAAGTAGCCTCACCTGGGTGGGGGCGCCACAAGGTAGTCTTGCCTAGTGTTTAAAAAAACCTGGGGCCGGCCCTGAGTACAGGGTACAAGCTTCAGGGACCCCAGGATTCTTCATCCTGCCAACTGTTGAAAAGCTCCAACTGGCTTGACAGATGCCCCTCTCCTCCCCCAAAATAAAACAGCCAACATTTCTGGTGAACTTGAGTGCTTGTGCATTGGATTTTGTTGTTTTGGTTTGTCTTAATCAAATGTATTATGTGGTTCTTGGTTCTGGATGTTACTATGGGCCAATCTGGTAAGTATACCAGGTTTCTGGCTATAGTGGGACATGTCTAGGTCATCTCCTCGAATGCCCACTGGTGCCTCAAGGGATGGCAGGGAAACAATGAGGGGGGAATCGAGTGGGCATGCCAGTGTTGTGCTGGTGTGTGATGTCTCTTCCTGCAAAAACAGGACGTGGTGTCATAATATTGGGGGCAACACACTATGATTGGCAAAAACTCTCGAGTTTATCCATAGAATTTTGGTGAATCATAGAGTGCCACACCCAAAGTCATAATGTCACTTCCAGTTTTTTTGCCTGAAGTGATATTGTGTGCCAGCTGAATGCTGATATGCCTGTCCCCACCTGCCAAATCCTCGCAGAGAGCCAGGAAGCAACCTGATATCCCTGCAATGTGGCTCCCTGCTTTTTATTACCCTATACAGATCTTGTGTCCTGACTGAGATGTCCCAGGCTAGCCTGATCCCATCAGTTCTTGGTAACTGAGCAGAGTCGGACCTAGGCAGCATCTGGAAGGGAGGCCTCCAAGAAATGTCAGAGATGTGACACGGAGACAATGGCAACGGCAAACCACCTCTGAACATCTCTTGCCTTGAAAACCCGGGGGGGGGTCACCATAAGTCAGCTGTGACTTGATGGTGAAACAAACAAGCAGATTCCTACAGAACCAATTCCACAAGCAGCCACTTGGGGAGGAAAGGTGAGGGGAGCAAGCTGAGCCCCAGGATGTATGGTCAACCAAATGCTGCATGAGTAGGGTTGCCAACCTCCATGTGGGGCCTGGAGATCTCCCAGAATTAAAACTGACCTCCAGGCAACAGAGATCAATTCCCTGAGAGAAAACGGCTGCTTTGGAGAGTGAACTCTCTGGCATTGTACCCTGCTGAGGTCCCTCTGCTTCCCAAACCCTGCCTTCCCTGGGCTCCACCTCTCAAATCTCCAAGTTAGAGGTGTGCAAAAAAAAATCTGTTTTTTTCTGATTTGGGTCTACTGGACTAAAAAAAATCAGTATTCCTGAATACCAGTATCAGTATTTTACTGGTATTTGGATAAATATTTAGGAAACCTGAATTTATTTGGCTCCATAGGATATAATGGAGAATTTTGCTTGTGGAATCATGCCGTCATGGTGTCACAACTCCACAAGTGAACTGAAGTAATTGAAACTTTAAATGCCGTCACTTCACTCCCAGAGTCGGGCCGTGGTGTGACTCCATGAGTGAAGTGATTTAAATTTGAAATGCCTTCTGAACTTGCTGAGTTGTGCTGCAGCGGTGGCACAACTCAGCAAGTAGCTGCACCCAAATAAAAGCCGAATAATATTGGCTTTTATTCGGGTGTAGCTACTTTGGTATTTTTGGGGTATTTATTCGGCTCGGTATATATGTTTTAAGTTGTTATCTTAATTGTTGTTTTAATCATACACTGAGATTGTTGTAAACCGCCCTGAGCCTGTCTGTGGGGAGGGTGGTATATAAATCAAATAAATAAATAAATAAATCATTTCCTAAGCCAGAGCTGGCAACCCTATGCATGGGCCACCACCAGCAACCTCACAGGTGCATTGAGTTGCCCATTCTCTCCCTCCCTGGGCACAAGCACAGCAACTTCTTGGAGCATGAGGCTGGCAAGTGCTGGTCAGAGTGGAGCCCCTGCTCTGACTTTGCTTCTCCACTGCCAGCCTCACCTGGGCTCAGGCAGTAAAGAAGAGAAGAGCTCCTCTGTGGAAGTAGGCCGGGCCCTGCCAGTGAGGCCAGGAAGGGAATCAGGGCACAAGCTGTGCCCCCAAAGCAAAGCAACCATTCCATTCTGGTCAACTCAGATGCCTGAGTTCTTCTTGGGAAAGAGACCGGGATCACATGGGCTGTGACTGGACCATGACTTACTGGACTCCTGCATTGGGGGGGGGTATGAATGCAGGTAAAGGAAAGAGCTGGCATTCTCTGAGAGGGACGCGCTTGTCCAGTCCTTCCTGGACAACGTTATCAGCCTAGCACTCAAAGTAGGCACTTTCACACATACTGAATAACACTTTCAATCCACTTTCAGTGTACTTTGCAACTGGTTTTTACTGTGTGAAATGGCAAAATCCACTTGCAAATGATCACAAAAATGCATTGAAAGTGCATTATCCAGCATGTATGAAAGCGCCCATAAGTCACAATGGACTCAGCATGCACTTTGGATTGGATTTAGACGTTTGCTTTAGGAAAGCTGCCTCCAAAGCTTTGGCTTCACAGGATGATTCTTCAAGCCCCAATTGGAAAGCCAAACTTTCATGGTTGGTTACAATATAGACAGATTTATGATTTGTTTAAAAAAGATTAAAAAAAGCTTTTGGGTTTAGGTAAAAATACAATGAGATTGAAATGGTATGGTTCGAGGGAGGTAAAAAATTGATTTCTAAAATGTATAAAATATTGTTAAAATGGTATACTGAAGATGAGATAGTTAAAGAGCAAATGATAAAATGGGCTATTGATATGAACAAAGAAATATCCATGTCTTCTTGGGAATTTTTATGGAAAAATGCAATGAAAATATCAATATGTAATAATTTAAAAGAAAATTGCTATAAGATGATGTATAGATGGTATATGACACTGAAAAAGATTGCAGATATGAATAGTAATATGTCAAACAAATGTTGGAAGTGTAAAAAAGTGGACGGCTCGTTTTATCATATGTGGTGGACATTTGACAAAGCAAAAATGTTTTGAGCTGAGATACATGCAGAAATGGAAAAAATTGTGAAATGTAGTTTTAAGAAAGAACCGGAAATACTACTTTTGGGGCTTAAACTGGAAGAAGTAAATATGGCAAAAAGAACATTGATGTGGTATATGATCACAACTGCCAGAATGATATATGCTCAATATTGAAAACAAGACAAGGTCTCTGATATTGCGGAATGGATAAACAAACTACTTTTTATGGTTGAAATGGACAAAATGACAAGGAAACTTAAAAATTTGGAGGCAGAAGAATTTTTTGCAGATTGGAAAGATTTTAAAGACTATTTAGAGAAATACTGGGTTGTAAAGGACAATTTGCTTTGCTTTGATAACTACTGAAAATTAAGAAAAGTAGAAAAGGAGGATAAATGTATAAGAATAACGGTTGGAAGATACGTTACCTGTAGAAATGATCAATGAGAAAAGGAGGGAGGAAGAAGATACAAGTTTTGGGCTGGAGGTTGGAGCACTGTGGGAAGCCATAAAGGGGGGGTGAAAAGAGGAAAGGAGGTATAATAACTTAGGTTTTGATGTATGTTTGAACTTTTATTATATCCTAATAAATTGTTTTTCAAAAAAAAAAAGAAAGGCAAACTTTCTAAATCAACAGCATTATCTCTATTGATTTACTTTACTTATAGCCAATGATAACGAATTACTTTGGTTAAAAAAATCATTTCATTTATAGACCCTGCCTTCCTCCCTGGTGGGGGCCAAAGCAGCTGGCATCGTTCTCCTCTCCTCCATTTTGACCTCACAACAACCCTGTGAGGTAGGTTGCAGGACTGGGCCAAGGTCACCCAGTGAGTTTCCAGGGCACAAGTGGGGATTCGAACCTGGGTCTCCCAGCTCCTGGTCTGACACTCTCTTCACCACCACGGCTCCTAGTCTGGCATTCTTAACCACAACATGAGGATGTATTTATTGTTATTTTACTAATTTCCTATTCAATTTGTAACGTTTAAGATTTTTCAAAGTGGTAGACAATGCTTATAAAATGACCATATGAGATGACATTATAAAACATTTAAACATTAACTACCATCGAATCAGAAACAGAGCAGCAGAAAGGACTCAACGTGAGGATGCAGCAGTAGTCTGGGGCTTTCACTTAAAGATAATCTTTTAAAAAGTCGGAATGGGGATATCTGTGTAACATCATGACTCCATACCGAGAGCTCGCACTACGACGTTATCCGCTATAAGAATTCAAGTGGCTCCGTTAATCCTGAGAGCTAAGACACTGCATGCCCAGTGTCCCGCAGAGGCCATTCCATTTATACCCCGGATTTCTGAAAGAGTGAAATATATCAACACAACATATACCTCCGTCAGAAAGTATATCGATTTTCATCACATGGCATGGGCTCAGTCAGACAAATTTATCTTTCTGTGTCTGCAACACACACACACACCCCACACTGCCGTAAGTCTGGGTGATTGAAAGATGCTGAAACAGAAATAAGCATTTTTACAGCCCAGCCCCCGCCTAATCTCTCTGCTCTGGCAGCTGCCTCAAGATAACATTGTCCAAATACAAATGCATTTTGAGCCAGGGGGACAGATCTGGCACCGTCAGGTGGCCGTTCTTTGTGCATTTGGGGGCTTTGATTTTGATGTATTGAACTCCATGCTGATCTTTTTATTGCTTAAAGCAGTTGTAGTTATTATTTCCATTGTGTTCTCTTTTAACATGTGGAGGTGCTTTCTATATTTTGTCAGCAGCACTACAAGTGCTGTGGTGCCCCATGGCTGGCCTGAAGTGCAAAGCGTGCACAGCTGCAGTCCAAGAGCCCCGTGTCATTTGAGCTTCTCCCTTCCCCAGCTGGCCAGAGGCCTCGGGGTGGCCTTTAAGAGGGTCGGTGGCCCTTTGGGCCCTTTGGGCCAAGCATCCTGGAGGTGGTGCCAGTTGGGTGAGAACTCCTTGCCAGCTTCCCTAGGCTATTGATTCTCTTTCAACTCAGAGACACAAAACTAGCTCTTTGAATTGGGCATGGAAACATGCAGGTATTTCATGCAGATATTATATGTTACCAGCAGCTAACCCCAGATACCAGCCTAGCTGATGCATTATGTACTAACGGGAGCTTCTAGTTCATCACCTAGGGCAGCCCCCCTATAGAACATATTATAGTAGTAGTCCAGCCTAGCATTGCTAGTCAGCAGAGTCAGGAGGGGGAAAGAATCAGTATACAAAATGCATTTGGGGAAAAAGTGCTCTTAGAAGCTGCACCCACCTGCTTCTCTCTCAAGAATGCTCCTAACCTCTTCACCTGACCTGTTAATGGAAGTTGGACCACACTCAATATTTTTTATTTATTTACTTCATTTATATCCTGCCTTTGGTGTAGTGGTTAAGTATGTGGACTCTTATCTGGGAGAACCGGGTTTGATTCCCCACTCCTCCACTTGCACCTGCTGGATGACCTTGGGCAAGCCATAGTTATGGCACAGCTGTTCTTGAAAAAGAGCAGTTTCTGTCAGAAGTCTCTCAGGGGAAGGGGAAGGAGTTTGTAAGCCACTCTGAGACCCCTTTGGGTAATGAAGGGCAGGGTATAAATCCAATCTCTTCCTCTTCCTCTTCCTCTTCCCCTTCCTCCCTCCCCCAAACAGGGACCCAAAGCAGCTTACATAATTCTCCTCACCTGCATTTTATCCTCACAACTACCCAGTGAGGTAATTTATGCTGAGAATCTATGACTGCCCGAAGGTCACCCTGTGAGCTTTAGGGTTCCCAAGTACTTACCGTCTGCGGGCGGGGGACGAATGCTTCCCGGCCGGACCAGTCTTCCTGGTAACGCACCATGCCGTCGCCAGGAAGGGACGGTAGGCGACGCTCTGGCAATGGGGCTGAAAACTCGATGGTACCATCGAGTTTTCAGCCCCATTGCCAGAGCGTCGCCTACCGTCCCTTCCTGGCAATGGCATGGTGCTCCGCGCCTCTCCTTCCCCTGGGGATGGTCCTGCGAGGACGTATCCATCCCCCGCCGGCATGCGGTAAGTTCTTGGGAAGCCTAGTGAGCTTCTATGGCAGAGTGAGGATTTGAACCTGAGTCTCAACACTCCAAGCACTATGCCACGCCAGCTTTCTGGTAGATCAATGTCCACCAGATCCACCTTCCCAGCAATATCACCTTGTCCATTTAGCCACTGTGACTAATAGCTGTTTCACTGACCAATCCTTCATCAACTTGTCTAAGCGGGTTTTTTTAAAAAAAAATCTAAGCTGGTAGCCACAGATTCCCCGTGGGTGAATTCTGTGCTTTATGTGTGTCATTGCTTAAAAACCACATAAGGGGGAAATCTCTTCCTCCCTGTCTACATTGTTCATGATTTTATAAATTTTCATGATACCTCCCTTCAGTAACCCTTCATCTAAGCTTCAGACTTTGTCATCCCTTCCATGGAGGAAAGGTGCTCCAAACTTCGGATCACTTCTGTTGCCAGGGATTAGCACCTGCCATTATTCAAACGCATTAATACCCTGCGCCTGTACTCTCAAACTGCGCTGAATGAATTAAGCATGTTATTTCACTTTAATAACCTGAATTCTTATCCTTTTTAATCAATGCATATAATTACAGACCAATTACGGGAGAGAGTGCAGCAGTAGCAAATCCGTCAGACGCTCAGCAGGAAGAGAGACTGCAAATAAGATTGATTTTATTCACTTTTTGTTATTTCACTCGCATGAAGCCTGCTCATGAAATCACTTGGCAGCTCCATAGCATTTCTCCATTGGCAAGGATCCTAATTTCATGGTTAATTAATTTATAATAGAGACCGAAAAGCCATCAATTTTCTATAGATATGGTTGAAGTTCATACTTTTTTTTGTTTTCATTTTCTCCCCTGTAACTAAAAACTGAATGCCAGTTAAATGATATTACTGCCGAAGGGATCGTTTTGCGATATCAAAAAGATGACTCTGGATGACTTCTCTGAGACAGCGAAAAAGCAGGGAAAGGGGACAGAGAAAAGGGAGAGGGCATCCCGGCTCCGGTGCCTTCATGTACTCAGGAAAATGAACACCGACCAGGGAGCTAACTGACCTCTCTTCTTCTGAAATCAAAAGCAGCCGTGTGCGCAACCTTCCATTCACAGAGATGCTGAACTTAATAGGATTGTACCACCTACAGTGAAGACATGTATCTTCTATGTGTACACACTTAATTTCTTTATATGTGCATCAAGTAATTCAATGCATATACAGCTTTTAAAACAAGTTCACTTAATTTATACCTTGCCTTTCTGCCCAATGAGGACCCAGAGTGGTCCGTGTCATTCTCCTCTCCTGTTTCATCCTCACAACAACCCTATGTGAGGTTCCACAAACCCCGTGTTTATCCAGGTCCTGGGTTCAATCAGGAGGTGAGTGTGCACCTGCTTTTTGCAAACAGATGCATGCATGTACATGTGGGATTTATGTGCACTGAACATGTGAAGAGGGTTCTGAATCCCAGTTGGTACAGCAATACATGTCACACCCAGCCTCTGGACACCACTCAAGCCCAAGTCCGGGGTCACCTCCCCTCTAGGCAGCCTCATGGGCAGCTGCTCTGAGGCACAATCGTTCATGGAATCCAGAAATGTCGACTCTCCCCCCATGACCCAAACATGCATTTGCCCAGCCTGTGGGAGGATGCGCATTCAGCTGGGGCTGCCTCAAATGCACTGGCTACCAACTGAGTACCAGGTCTGTTTTAAGTGACGGTGTTAACCTTTAAAGCCCTGTGCAGCCTGCAACCGACATATCGAAGGGACCGTCTTTCTCCCCCCACAGGTCCCCTGGAGAGCCCTGCACTCAGCTGATCAACATTTGCTGGTTCTCCCTGGCCCCAAAGGGTGGCCCCACCCGGTGGAACATGCGCCCTCCTGAGGTCAGGCCTGTTCCGCCAAGCCTTCGGACACCCGGCCCCTGGCCTCCCTGGCTGAAGCAGCCCCATGCCACCTGCTCACCCAAGCGGGCTGGGATTGCTGCTTCATCTGGCACTCTTGCTGTCATCTGTTCAGCACTGCCGGAACCTTAAAGACTAATATATAACCTGCCATCTTTTCACAATGGATTCAAGTGAATTACTGTTATAAGGGTTTTAATGATTTGTAAACTATTCGTTTATTTTTTCAATTTCTATCCAGCCCTCCCTGCAAACAAGCTGAGTGTGGGTTACAAAGTCACATAAACATCGTGACTAAAATAACAAGGAATTGAAATTTAACAATAAAATCAACCATGCAGTGAGCCAGAGCGAGCCTGCCTTGATAACAAAGCTTGGATGGAGGCGTGTCAGGGTGGCACAGCTAGATTAAATCCACGAGATTAGGAACATCAGTGCTGTCAGGAGGGGAGGCCAAGATAGACTTGGATGTCTGATGCCTCAACCAAAAGCCCAGAGGAACGGCTCCATTTGACAGGCCCTGCAGAATTGTAACTGATCCCGCAGGGCCCTGGTCTCACATGGGACCTTGTTCCACCAGGCAGGGGCCAGGGCCAAAAAAGCCCAGGCCCTGGTTGAGGCCAGACGGACGTCCTTTCTTATTACCCACCCTGAGCCTGCTTGCCAGAAGGGTGGGATATAAATTGAACAAACAAATAATTATTAGTTTTCACACCCCTGATTGTACAACCTTCTCCACCAGCCACTTTCTTTCTTCCTTCCTCCATTTCCAGATGGTCGTCAGAGTTTTGGTCCGGCAGAAAACAGTGTGCCACCAATAGGACACCACATCTGTAACCAGTCTTTTGGGGTGAATCTGACAGAGGGGCTCTTTTGAGAAGTGTTGATCTCAGAAAAACCTCATGGTTGGATTACTGCAACGAGCTGTAAACGGGTCTGCCCTCAAAGACAACCCAGATCTATAACTGGCCCAGAATGTGGCAGCCCAAGTATCGTCAGAGTCTTAACTATCGGGGAACACATGATGCCCATTTTGAAACAGTTACACTGGCGGCCAGTCTGTTTTCAAGTTCAATTCAAGGTGTTCTGCAAAATGTCAAGACCCAGATATCTGAAGGACTGCCTCCTTTCCTGTGTCCCCGTGTGCCAACTCCGGACATCAGGCGGCCATCTGCTGGCGCTCCCGCCACTTGGGGTGTCGCGTCTGGCATCAACCAGAACCAAGGCCTTTTCTCCATCAGGGCTCCTGCTCTGTGGGAGGGGTGGGGGGTCCCCCTCCTTGGAGATGTTCAGGCAGTGCTGCAAGGACCCTGTTTGCCAGGGCTTTGGAGGGGGTCTGAATGGTAGGCACTGGGGAGAGATTTAGGGCTTGCTCTTTTATTTTTGTTTTAAACTGAAAATGGTTTTAACTATTATTGTAAGCTGCCTTGAACCATGAGGAAAGATGGGACAGAAAAGCTTTAATAAAATAAACAAGAAGAGCCCTGCTAGAACAGACCAGCGAGGGTCCATCTAGTCCAGCATCCTGTCTCGAACAGTGGCCAGCCAGTGCCTTCTCCTGAAATTGCCTCCTGGCTCTGGGATTCAGAGGATTGACGTCTCTGATTGTGGAGGCTCCCCTCGATCTCCATGGCATAAGAGCACAAGAAGAACCTTGCTGGGTCAGACCAGTGGTCTGATAAAGCCACCCACCAGAATCTTGTTGGTCTCTGGACTCAAATTCAGCATTTAGGACCAGACCCTCCCTTCTGGGGCTGTGCCACTTCAGGAAACAGGCAGAGATGAAGTGACGAACTCAAGCCCGGCTGCATGTGCACGGACTGAGCAATGGCCTCTCCTCTCAGGACCTGCAGCCAGTCCCCGGGCCCCCCTAGGACCGAAGGCTCTGGGGTTCCTTACCCTCGGGGTCCACGGCTCAGGTCACTTCCCTTGACTGGCAGCTGAGATCATTTTGATTGAGGCGTTATTACTTCTGTAATTGAATTTTGGCCGTAAACTCAGGGTAATAAATCTTTCAAGTATACAAATGTGTACAGCACTTGTTTTCAACTATGCAGAGGTGGGTCCTCCTATACAATCACTAAACTCCATACTCAACTGTACTCACATTCTTGGCCTGCTGAGAAAATTCCTGCCTGGGAATAAAGATCGCAAGGTGAGGCCTTCCCAACTGTCCAATCAATCAAAGAAGCTGGTTTGTTTGGGTGCACCAGAGTGTCAAACCTCGCACCCAGCTCTGTTTGCCATAACAAAACGGGGAAGGGGAATTCCTACGGGGAGGGGAGTGATAGATGTTTGTGTGAACCGTTTGCTCTTAGCGGTGCAATTTCCCCAAGGATGATGCCTCCCCTTCCCTAGACTGTTTGGAGCCTAATTTCCTTATAGACAGTGGGATACTGTATTCCCATGGGGTGGGTAGATAAACAGGTTGCTTACCTGTAACTAATGATCTTTGAGTGGTCATCTGTGCAGTACCACACATGGGTCTGGGCATCTGCGCACAACCTCATCAGAGAATATTCAAGAGCTTGTCAAAGAGCCTTCTGGTGGGCCCTCTTCACACTCTGGGGAGCAGACACGCACTGTGCATGCCTGGAGCGGGGGAGCCGCCTCCCACTCAGTTCCTTCAACCGCTACCGGTAAGTCCCATCAACTCAAGGTAAGTGACTAGGAGATGCCAGCAGCAGGGAAGGCCGGGTGGGATTGTGGTACTGCACAGATGACCACTCGAAGATCATCAGTTACAGGTAAGCAACCTGTTTATCTTCTTCGTGGTCTCTGTGCAGTCCCACACATGGGTGATTAACAAGCTGAACCAGATGGAAGAAGGAGCTGGCAGCTGAAAGAAACCAATAAACAGGTTAGGTTAGAACATGTCAATATTATTTTAAGATACAGGTCATACCTGAGGAAGTAGAAGACTCATGTGAAGAGCAATTGAAGCACCGTCTGGCCGAAAGCAGCATCCCATTTCACCTCGAATGTCCGGTGTATAGTGGGACACAAAGGTTGAAGTCGAAGACCATGTGGCAGTAGCACAGACATCCTCCAGTGGGATGCCAGCCAGGAAGGCTGTCGATGTCAATACTGCATGTGTAGAGTGGGCAGTAATGCAGGTAGTTATGGGTTGTTTCACCAGCTCATAACAAAGGGCTATGGTTGATGTCACCCATTTAGACAATCTCTGGGACGAAATTTGCTTACCCATATGTGGAGGTCCATAAGCAACTAATAGTCTTTGAGATTTTGTGAACGGCTGCGTGCAGCAAAGATAGAAAGAGAAGGCTTGGAGAACATCTAGAGGGCACAGAGCTCGCTGAGCGGTATCAGAAGGGTTCAGAAAAAAGGTAGGTAGGGCAGAGGACTTCGACAGGTGAAAGGCAGACACTACCTTGGGAAGAAAGTTTGGGTATGGACTGAGAAGAACTTTGTCTTTATGGAAAATAGTGTAAGGAAGATCAGCATGAAAAGCAATCAAAAACGCCATCTTCCAGGAAAGCAAATGAAGATCTGAGGAAGCCATTGGCTCAAATGGCTTAACCATCAATTGAGAAAGGACCAAAGAAAGACTCCAGGACGGCACTACAGGCTTTCGAGGTGGACAGAGGCGTAAGAGCCCTTTCAAAAAGGACTTGGTGAGATGGTGAGAGAATACCGGGGCACCTTCTATCAAGGAGTGATGCGCAAAAATAGCTGCAAGTTGAACTTTCATGGAGGAATAAGCCAGACCAGAATCCTTTAGGGAGACAATCTAAGTGAAAATGTCAGTTAGAGAAGCTTGATAAGGATTGCAGGAGTTTTGGAAGGCGTAGGCTGCAAACCTAGACCACTTCCTTCAATATGCATGGCAAGTGGATGGTTTCCACACTTTCAGGAGCACTTCTGAAACTGCAGGAGGGAAATTCAGTGAAGAATCCTCCACCGCCGGATCACGATGAAGGATCTTGCCTCGATCTTGAGAGAGAACATCGGGTTCTGGAGGAAGGTGGAGAAACTCTCCCTTGGACAGGTGCAAAAGATGAGGGAACCATGACTAATGAGGCCACCACGGAGTGATTAGGATGCAGGAGGTGACATCTGCCACAATGTTGTGCAGAACCCTTGAGATAAGAGGGAATGGAGGGAAGAAATAAAACAAGGAACTGCTCCATCTTTATAGGAAGGCATCTCCCAGAGATCGGCTCGATGGACGATCTCAAGCAAAGAAGAGAGGACATTGGGCCTTCCCTGCTGCCGCAAAGTCATCTATCTTTGGCCATCCAAACTTGTGAAAGACAAAGGCCAGATATCTGGGGTGCAAAGACCACTTAGTTTCCTGAGGAGTGGTGTGACTGAGGAAGTCCGAATCTACATTCAAGGCCCTGGGAATGTGGATGGCCGATATCGAGATCGCATGGAGAAGACACCAATGTCAGAGTGCTGCGGCAGCGTGGCATGGGTGAGTGGAGATTGTCCTGCCCTGCTAGTTGATGTAAAAGACCATGGCTACATTGTCCGAAGCAACTTGGACCACCTTGCTGGTAAGTATGGGCAGAAAAGATTTCAGGGCTCAGTGAACAGCCAGGAGTTTGAGAGCATTGATATGATGAATCACCTCTCGAGCAGTCCGTGTTCATCTTGCTGACAGGGTCCCACACTGGGCTCCCTAGCCCCAGAGAGAGGCATCTGTGGACAAGCAAATCTCCAGAAGTGGATGATGAAAGAGCATGTAGGAGAGAAGGTGCTGAGGGAGAGACCACCAATGAAATGTGAAAAGTACCTTCAGAGGAATTCAAAGCATTGTGTCCAAGTGCTGCCGCTGAAGATCGCAGCTTTGAAGGAACCAGAGTTAGAGAGAGCGCATCCAATGTCTGCCATGTTGGACAACAAAATCTGTCAACACAAAGTGTCCCAAAAGTCTCATGACTGAGCGAGCAGCCTGTTCTGGATGCAGAAGAAATGTTCAGAATAGAGATACGATGCTGCAGGCTCTGGAGTCCAGAAGAAAGGCCATCTTGAGGGTGGTGTCGATAAAAGCCCCTAGAAATTGCAAAGTCTGAGCAGGCTGGAGAGCGGACTTTGAAAGATTGACGCAAAGCCCTAGGGTGCAAAGCAGATCTAGGATATACTGAACATCTTTGAGGAGCTGAGTTCGAGATGGGGCCACGAGAAGCCAGACGCTAATATAGGGATACAGAATGATCCCTAATCGGTGAAGTTCTGCAGCTACGACTGCCATCATCTTGGTGAACACTCAAGGAGCCGTACATAGGCCGAAGGGAAGAACCCTGGTAATGGTAATGATTGGCGCCAATCACGAAGTGAAGAAATCAACGATGTCATGAGCGGATGGTAATGTGAAAATAAGCGTCTTGTCTGGTCTGCTTGGATTTGGAGAAAGAATGTATAATCATCAAGTTTGGTGAGGGATGATTAAATAAGAATTTTGCAGACGACTCCTGTATTTTATAAATGGCATCGTAACGTTTGGACAGAAGAGGTACTGAGGCAGGCCGATCCCATGACTCCTTAAGGGCCGATAAATGAACCGGAAGGAGTGGAAGAATTGTGGATGGAGGCAGGTCAGCTTGGACCAGCTTATGGATGACGTCGGTAATCGTCAGAGTATCAGTGGTACCTTGAACTCAGAGAGCCGTCGCCATTCTGGTAATAAGCTCTAAGTAAGCTTTGGGACCTTCTGTAGGTGAAAGGGAGCCTGAACAAAGGCGATTGTCCTTGATCAAAATCAAATCAGGATCAGCATCACCTGAGATGGAATGGTCAGATACCAATTCCGGAGATGGTGAACAAGTATGGTGTAATGCATCTAACGGTGCCTTACACATCAGGGGCAAATTGCTACCAGGGTTCAGACAGAGAACGCTTTGGTGGGTTTGCCAGTGCCGAGGTATCGGGGGCTGTGGCTCAGGCCCGAGAGAATGCACTGAAGTGTCAGACACAGAGGGCCTCCTGTGAGACATAGAGGTGTGATGCTTAGTAGGCTTGTAGTCATGTCTGTCAGAATATCAGTCATAACGTTGTGTCGGAGACCTGGAGTAAGAGTCAAAATGATATGATCTGCAATGTCTGAGATCTGGAGACCAAGATCTGTCATAGGATCTAGACGGATATCGATGACAGTCATACTCCCTACGATCATAGCGTGATCGAGATGAGCAACGTCGACTCCGCACGAATTGTTCCCTGTCATCCAAAAGGTGGAGAGGCGGTTAGGCATCATGAGAAGTAGACCATCGTCTGTCAGTATGTGGAGACTGATGACGAGACACCGAAGATCTCGGCAGCAGAGATTTCATATGTTGAGCTGGAGAAGACACATCGGTGTCAAAATCGGAGGATGATCCTTAGATTTATGGACTGTGGTAGCAGCCAAAGTGACCGTGGGTGTCGACATCAATAGGCCTGATATCACAACTGTACCTAGCTTCGGATTCGAAATCGTAGCCGATGGTTTGGGTGTCGAAGTGGTCGAGTCTGTAGCTTCTGGTTCTTTCGATTTATGTTGGGTTTTTTGTGGGCTTCCCGGGATCTCCCTGAGCCGAGGCCTTCTGAGGGGCAGAGGAGGAATGGAAAGCTGCGGAAGGCATAGCAGGACGGAGCACAGCCTCTAGAAGTGCAGTCCAGAGGCGAGCAGCTCTATTGCGACGGGCTTGTCTGGTAAACTTCGCACAACGAGGGCCCATGTCGACCTGGTGAAATTCCCCCAGGTAAACTAGACAAAGGCTGTAACCATCATTAGAAGGGAGTTTAGTGGGGCAACAGCAATAATATGGTTTTACTGAGGATTTCATTTGCTTAATTTTACTAGTAGTCCTAAATTACTCTTCTAAATTTTGGGTTTCATGTTTTTTAATGTTTTATTTATGTTGTAAGCTGCTTTGAGATCCGCAAGGAAGAAAAGCAGCTAATACGTGTTTTAAATAAAAAATAAATAAATAGTTCTGATTAACAAACATCCACATTCTGCCCCTCCATGACATCTACTACTCTTTGGTTTTCTGACACCAACCTCACAGAGGGGTCTTCAGATCTCCTGGGAACGAGGCAAAACATCCCCTCCGCTGGTTTCTGTTTCGTGCCTTTCGCAGAGGGCCAGGCGTGAGGCTCTGGGACAGGGCAGTCAACTCTGGGCGGACCCCTGGAGACTTGGGGGCAGATTCTGGGGAAGAGGGGGCCTGGAGAGGGGAGGGACCCCAGCAGGACGCAATGCGCCACACCGCCCATCCTCCAGAGCGACCATTCTCCCCAGGGGAAGTGATTTTGGCCATCTGGAGATCACTTGCAATACTAGGAGGTCTCCAGGCACCACCTGGAGGATGGCAGCCCTACTCTGGGACAAAAGCAGTAGCATCTTGGAGGACATTTAAAGTACAGTGGAAGCAGAAGCTCTCGTTTTGCAGATGCAGTCATAAAATTGGAAGACTGAGGAGGTGACTCTCTTTAGCTCTCAGATGTGAACACTAAAACGTGGCAAAATGAGGCCATTTGTCCTAATTTCTCTGTCGTTAGCATTGTCAAAAGAGTTCGGGTAAGCAGCACTAGAGGCGGAGGAGTGTACTCAGTCGGCAGTGGTGAGGCCGGAGGCATAGAAATGCTTCCTCAACAGGATGTTCATAAACGTAGATTAAAATGAATGTCATGATGAGCCTGTGCAACAGACCCTCGTTCAGATATGGGCAGGATCTGCCCTCTTCCAAGAACTATTCCCCTAATCCTCTTCAGTCCCTACCCTTCATTCACTAAGTAGTAATTCTTTACACCACCCTGGGACAAATACCGATTCTGCTACTGCCACCTACACGTGGAAAAGGAAAACTGGCTGCATCTTATTCACAAAGCAAAGCTAAAATGTATAAATGCTCCCAGTTAAAATGAGCCCAATTAGAGGCCACTCCATGGACTTCAAAGCAGCATAGCTGGCACTCCCTGAGGCATGTCATCCTTGCAACAATTCAGTGGCTAAGGGGAGAGAAAGCAGTTGGCCCGGTGTCACCCATGGGGAGGGGCCGTGGCTCAATGGAAGAGCCTCTGCTCTGCATGCAGAAGGTCCCAGGCAGCAGGTGATGAGAAAGGCCTTTCTGCCTGAAACTCTGGAGAGCTGCTGCCAGTCAGAGTGGACAATACTGACCTTGAGGGACTGAGGCTTTCATTCAGTATAAGGCAGTTTCATGCCTGTTCATTTTGGGGAGGGGCTGTGGCTCAGTGGTAGAGCATATGCTTGGCATGCAGAAGGTCCCAGATTCAAGCCCCGTCATCTCCAGCTAAAGGATCAGGTGATGTGAAAGGCCTCTGCCTGATACCCTGGAGAGCCGCTGCCAATCAGAGTAGAGGATACTGTTCTTGATGGACCAGTGGTCTGATTCAGGGTAAGGCAGCTTCATGGATATTTGTGTTCATGGCCAAGTGGAGATGAACAAGCCTTTTAAGGTGGGTTCTGCAAGTCCTTGCATCAAAGCCTTCCTACACTACCACAGGGTTCGCCATTGTTGTAGAGACAGACCTGCATGACTTGGGTGATTGTACGGATATCAGAGCACAATAAAATCACTTGTCTACAAAACACTGGACTCTTCTTGCTTTGATCAAAGAAATGTAAAACCCAGCATACCCATTAGAGTCCTGAAGTCCAATCCTCTGCATGTCTACTCTGAAGTAAGACCCCCTCAATTTAATTATTTCCTTTCTAGTACAGAAACCCTTCCTAGAGGAATGTTTCTGTCAGGGTCTTCAGAAAGTCAGTCAAACACCAGGCTTCATAAAGAAGATAGCGTTTATTGAAAGCAGTTCTAAAGGCACGTTAACATCTCATTGTCAGTGATGGCTAACTCTAAAGAGCCACCCACAGTTATACCAGCTTGAAATGCCCCCCCCCTATCTACCAATAGTCACTAAGCCCACGCGCGGGAAAAAGGAGCGAAAGTAATAAAGCAGTAAATAACCAAAAGGCCCCAAAGCTGTCCCAGCAGAGGAAACCAGAACTGTGAGACCAAGGACATTTGATGAGATAACAGAGTGCCCGGGCAGTGGAATTCTGAATCTCCTAGGCAACCTGCACACCTCCCCCCATTCCAGAGCGTGAAAAGTTACGGACCATCTCTCGCTCCTACCCTTCCATCCATCTGATGTCAAGATTACCTGACATTCTGCCCCTCCGATAATAGACCCCCCCCCTCCAGGTTTCTGGGGGTACAATTTGTGGAATCGGCGGATCAAACGCTGGGCGTGAACATGTTCCTCCCTCACCCACTCCCTCGGTTCAGGCCCAAAATCCATCCACTCAATGAGATAGTACAGTCGGTTCCGAGAAATTTTGGAATCCAGGATTTCAGCAACCTCGTAGTGTGGTTCCCCCCCAACCATCAAGGGAGGCGGCGTCGGTTGTTGTGGCCTCCATTGGTTCTTCCCAGGTGAACGTCTTAATAATCTGAGGTGAAACACAGGATGAATTGCTTTCAACAATTTGGGCAAAATCAGTTCAACAGTCACAGCATTAAGCACTCGCTTAATTTCAAAAGGCACAACATATTTCCAACCCAGTTTTCGACTGGGCTGAAGTCCCTTGATGTTTTGGGTGGACACATAGACAAAGTCCCCTGGTTTGGGATCCCACCCTTTGTCTCTCTTTTTTTCTGCTTGAGCTTTGTACACCAATTTGGCATCCTCCAAAGTCTGTGCTAAAATCGGCCACGCAGCCTGGAGGTGTTTGCACCAGTCCCCCGCCTCCCCAGCTGGCAGCGTTTGCTGTGACAGGAACGGGAGAGGAGGGGCCTCATAATCATGTACCGCCATGAAAGGGGAGACCCCTGTGGACGTATGGCAGGTGTTGTTGTAACAGAATTCCGCTAAAGGCAAAAGCGCTTCCCAATCATCTTGCTGAAAATTGGTAAAACACTGGAGATATTGTTCCAGAGTTTAACTCGCTCGGTCTGCCCATCTGTTTCTGGGTATTATGCACTGCTAACCCCCCTCTCAACTCCTAACAGAGCCATCAGCTCCCCCCAGAAATGCGAAACAAATTGATACTCCCTATCGGAGACCACCTTAGTGGGTAGAGTATGGAGTCTCACAATGTGTTGTAAGAAAGCTCTCGCACGCTTCTTTGCCGACAGGACCAATTTAAAGGGAACAAAATGAGCTTGTTTGGAAAACAGATCCACTACAACCCAAATGACAGTCTTCCCCCCACTGGGGGGCAAATCAGTTATAAAATCCATAGAAATAACCCCCAGGGTCGTGTGGGGGTTGGCAGTGGCTGTAGCAAGCCCAGTGGCTTCCTGGGGTGAGGTTTGCTCATTAAGCACGTTTTGGCATGCTTGTATAAACAAAGACATTGCTGCTGTTCCCATTGATGTCTTTTTTCTTGTGTTAACATCTGCAGAGTAGTGCTTGATGAAGGTATTGGTAGAAGACCAGGTCACAGCCTTACAGATGTCAGCCAATGGGACACTTCACCTGAAGGCAGCGGAAGCAGTTTGCACCCACATGGAATGCACCTTAATCTGGAGAGGACATAGTATACCTACTTGTTCGTAGGACTTTCTGATTGTTGAGACAATCCATCTGGATATGGTCTGTGATGACATTGCTCTCCTCTTAGAGGGACTAGCAAAGTAAACAAAGTTGTGGAACCATTCTGAACTTTTTCTTTTCTGATAAAACTATTGGACATATGTGTGTGTTGCAAGGTTTAATTCAGTCATTATAAGGTGAATCTGTCTACTATGTGTGCTATTGTTTAGACTGACCTGGAAGGGAAACCTGGCTCAAAGCCAATGGGAAGAGAGCCCAGGAAACTGAAGCCTATTTACTAACAATCATTGGTTAATGCATTCAGGCATTTGGGGGAGGAGGCCGGGGGGGCAGCTAACCCAGACTGGAAAGGGGAAGAAGGTGGGAGATCGTCATGCCTGTTCCTGCCGGCTAAAAGGTTCTTCACCTTGTCGCTGGGTCTGCCCCACGGCCTGGAGGAGCTGCTGCTTCTGCTCTGCTTATTGAGCGCTCTTGTCCTGGTATCACACCGCTGGCATGGAGGAGGTGGAGGAGGAGAGCACTTGATCACTGTGATGGTGGCAGGCAGAGAGGCAGGAAGCGAAGCAGAGCACTAGGCTGCCTGTGCAGCAGGTTTGGCACACGGCTGACAAAAGACTACGGTGAGCAGCTTTTTGCAGATCGCCCCCCAGATTGTTCACGTGTTGACTTCCCCCCGGCCCCAGCTCGAGGATTTGCTTTTATTTTTAAGGTTCCTGTTGAAATATAACTAAGCAGCTACAGTTCTTTGAAGAACATGGTGCAGCATAAACACTCAAAATCCCCCCCCCTGGAAAGAAAACATAATAAGAAAGCGACGATGCTGGTGCGGCTGGGCTCCATTGTCAGGGTGGGAGGGGGTGTGGCGCAGCCCAGACTTGCGGCGCTCCCAAGGGGACGCCCGGAACTGCCAGGAGAGCTCTGCACCCGGAACCCAAATGCCTCCCTGGGAGGGAGGTGGGGCCCAGAAGAAATGCTAGGGGGCTGGGCCCCATGGGCCCTGCAATAGCTAGGGGCCTGCATTCAGGCGATTTCCTTCTAGGGGTCAAGAAGACGAAGAATGTCCATTATAGTTGTTGTTGTGAGACCGTGTGGTTCGTCTGACTGTAAGCTGTAGAGCTGTAGCTTTAGGTCTTTTATTTCGTAGCTTTTCCTGTGTACCCTTCCCTTAAAAATAAAGATTTTTTTTTCACAGAAAGAAATGCCTCCTCTCCAGTGAAGATCCATTGCAAACTCCGAATCTCTCCTTATAATAATTATCTTTTGGTTTCGCAAGATTCCATGCACTCCCATTGGCTGTAAAATGCCCTCCCTCAGTCATTGGCCCATCAGCCGCCACTTAAGAGTACTCGCGTTCCATTGGCCGGGTGCTGGGTCTGGTCCTCTTCTCCACCCACTCCCCCGGCAGATCAGCTCTCTCTCCTGAGGAAGACAGTTCTCTTGACTTCTGTGAGGGACTGTCCCCTCAGTGGCTGTTGGTAGGCAGCCAAGCTTGGTTCTGTGAGTAAAAAAACAAAGGACTTTCAGCATAACCCTCTCCCCTGCCCATAACCCCCTCCCCAACGGCCACTTTCCTGTCAGAATAAATGGGAAAAGGCTCTCTCTCCTGCTTAGCTTCAGCATGGCTGGCTGGCTGGCTGGCTAACGAGGTGAGCCAGTGACTATCAAACCATTCTCTTCAACTCCCCACTGTGCAGCTGACTTTCCCCTAGGGTTGCCAATCTCCAGGTAGGACCTGGAGATCTCCCACTGTTACAATTGACCTCCAGATGACAGAGATCAGTTCCCCAGGAGAAAATGGTTGCTTTGGAGGGTAGACCCTATAGCATTATACCCTGCTGAGTCCTTCCACACACACCCCAAATGCTGCCCTCCACAGGATCCACCCCCCCCCAAATCTCCAGGTATTTCCCTAATCAGAGTTGGCACCTGTACTTTTTCCTCTGTCCACACCTATGTTGGCCTTTGGGAGAAAACTCATTGGGCCCAGTCCTGATCAAGTTGCCAACTCCAGGTGGGCAATTCCTGGAGATTTGAGGGATGGAGCCTGGAGAGGGTGAGGTCTGAAGAGGGGTGGCACCTGAGACAGGTACGATGCCATAGACTCCACCCTCCAATCCAGCCATTCCCTGATGGGGAACCATTATTGCCAATCTCCAGGTGGGGGCTGGATATCACTCAAAATTACAACTGCTCTCTAGGAGGGGGGGAGGAGATGGAAAACTAAAGGTAGGTTGATGGTTGGCTGGGAGGGAGATAGGGTTGTCAACTCCAGGTTGGGAAATTCCTGGAGATTTGAGGGGTCGAACCTGGAGAGGGTGAGTGTTGAGGAGGGGTGGGACCTCAGACAGGTACAATGCCATAGACTCCACCCTCCAAACCAGCCACTCCCTCCTGGGGAACCACTGTTACCAATCTTGAGGGTGGGCTGGAGATCACTCAAAATTACTGCTGCTCTTCAGGTTCCTCTAGAGAAAATGGTGGACTCTGTCATTATACCCTGCTGAGATTGCCACAGCAAATTGTCCCTGAGTGCCCAAAGCCAGGGCACTCTCCCAGAGCCTCTTTCTAGAGCCCATTGTATTTATTTCCACAACGGGCCTTATTCCTAGTATATATATATTTCTGCCATTTTTTCCAACAAAAACAAGAGAGTACATTTTACATCTAACACGTGTAGTTATCTTTCAGCTGTGGAGGATGGTGTGGGTAAGAATATGGGGAGCAAAATGCCCTGACTCAAGTGAAATTGAGAAACTATTTTGGGCAGAAAACATACACTGGGCCTCAAAACTACTTTCTGGCCATGAAGTTTGATGAACAGAGGATCAGCTCTTAAGTGTTGTTATTTCCTCCACCCATCTGGCTGACATGATTGCCACCAGAAAGGAAACCTTGAAGGAGACATTGTTCAAGGAGCATGTGGCTCAGGGGTGTAGCTAGAAAATTTTGGTTGGTGGAGCATTGGGAAATTCGGAAGTGGGGGAGCACGGGGAGTGAGCGAGAGATATCCCATTGGCAGCCAGCCTGTGGATTCCTCTTCCCCCTTCCGTGCTAGGTGACCCCCCCACACTGGCTTGCTGTCCTCTGCCTGTGCCCTTGCTGCGGAGGGAGGACCCCCCCCCAAAAGGTCAAGTCATGCAGCGAAGACTTCCTTCGCAGCATCACTGGAGCTGCATGGGGAGAAAGGCTGTCTGTTTGGGCGGGGAGAGTCGGCCTGCTGGTGCCTGCACAAGGGGAGGAGTCATGTGACCCAATCACGTGATCCAGCCACCATGACTCCTTCACTGGCACAGGTGCACTGCAGAGGCCTGATTGCCTGATCTGCCCGCTCCTCACCTGCACATCTCACTCGCCCACTCCTCGCTTGCTGCCCTGGCAGAAGAAGGGCTGGCCGGAATGCGCTGTCTGCTGCAGAGGGGGACACCACTGTTGTGTCCTGGGATCAGAGGGCTGAGCTGGCGAAATACAGCCAAGCTTCGCTCTCTGAGAACAATAGGGACTAGGTTCCTGAGCTCGCCAGAAGTGAACCAATGGCAGCATTGGCGGGCGATTCAAACCCGCCAATAGGAATATAGGGCCGTCCCCCCTAACTGTATATAGTTGGCCTCCGGCCGTTACTGTGTGTTCTTGTCTTATGTGAAGTACGAATAAACGCGTCTTCTCTTATGTCGTCGTCCGAGTCATGAGGCCCGAAACCCAGTACTTTACAGTGGCGACGAAGGTGGGATTCTAACGCCTTCCGTGACTCCATGAACGACGAAACGGATACCGCCGAGCAACGCATCGCTGACCCCGAGAGCAGCACCGCACCGCTCGCCGAGCATCGCATCGCTGACCCCGAGAGCAGCACCGCACCGCTCGCCCCGGCGCACGCCGTTCCCGACAGAACCATGGCCGCTTCCCACGTAACCCTGGAGCACTTCGACCAGTCGCAGCCAGAAACCTGGGACGCATGGGTCGACCAGCTCATCAGCTACTTGGAGCTCCAACGAAATCCGCCACCCCGACCAGAAACGAGCGATCCTCCTGAACGCCTGCGGCACCCAAACCGTCCGCCTCGCCAAGAGCCTCTTGGTGCCCCGCACGGCCTTGGAGAGCTCGTTCGGGGAAATCCTGGACGTCCTCAATGGCTACTTCAGCCCCCGGCCGACCTTCCTGGCCAAGAGGATGGATTTCCAGAGGCGAGTCCAGACCCGAGGGGAATCCATCGCCAACTTCCTAGCCGCGCTAAGGGCGCTAGCCGTGGACTGCGGGTTCCCGAAGGTGGAGGACAACCTGCTGACACAGTTCGTGTGGGGCCTGGCGGACTCCAAGCTGCGGCGCAAGTTGGTGGGACACCGGAAGCTCACCTTGGACGAGGCCCTCGACGCCGCCACTGCCCACGAGGCCGCAGAAGGGGATCGGCCGGTCGCGGCCGCGCAGGTGGTTGGAAGGAGCCCAAGCCCCGGAAACGAAGAGACGGACGAGGTCTTCGCCCTCAAACCCCAACAACGCCGGCCGGCGCCGTTCCAGCAGGCCAACAGGGAGCAAGCCAAGTATTCCGGCCACCGAGACATCTGTGCCAGCTGCGGGGAGGGCCACGGCCGGAAATCCTGCAAGTTCCGGGATGCTGTCTGTCACGGGTGCGGAAAGCAGGGACACCTCGCACGGGTCTGCCGGTCCAAGGGCCCCCGGAATTCGAGATCGTCGGTCCCCCAGTACCGCGCATCGTCCACCGCACACGAGACATCGGAAGAGGTCGCCGAGTTGTACCACCTCACCGACCAACCACTGCAGGTACTTCGCCTCCCCAACCCCAACCTCTCCTCTACCCCGAAGATCCAAGTAACCGTGCGGATCGAGGGGTCCCCCTGTTGCATGGAAGTGGACTCGGGATCGGCGGCGTCCATCATTTCCCTGGACACTTTAAAAAGACTTTGCCCACTAGGGGACCCCCTCTACGTCCATCGCCACTAAGCTTGGTGGACTTTCAAAAGAACCCTGTCCCCATCCGGGGAGTCGGCACTTTCCGAGTGCAGTACCGAGACTTTGAGGGGAACTTGGACTTGGTGGTGGTAGAGGGAAATCTCGCGAGTCTCCTGGGGCGGGCATGGTTCGAGGCCCTAGGCATATCGATTGGGGGAGTAAATAAATGTGGGGTGCGGGACTGGGGGGCGGTGTGCAAGGAGTTTCCGGAGGTCTTTGACGGGAAACTGGGATGTTACAAAGGGCCCCCGGTGTCGCTCCACTTAGACCCCACCGTGACGCCCATCCGTCGGCGCTTCCGCACCGTGCCCCTGGCCCTACGCCCTAAAATAGAGACCGAACTAGACCGGCTGGTGGCCCAGGGGATGCCTCCGGGACTGCTGATCCCCAATCACCACTCTCTGTCCCCGTCCTTGGAGGAAAGAGGCAAACCATTGAATGGCAGGCCCCTGAATCCCCACGTTGGTGAGGAGGCGAGTCAGCAGCTGATGGTCAACCGTATCAAATGTGGCCAAAAGATCTAACAACAGCAATGCTGCCACACCGCCTCGATCCAGATGCCTACAGAGATCGTCAGTCAGGGTGACCAGCACCGTCTCCGTCCCATGACCCGGGCGAAAGCTGGACTGGAAGGAATCTAGGACTGAAGCGTCCTACAGAAAGCCCTGCAACTGTAATGCCACCACCCTCTCTATCACTTTGCCTCTCTATCGCCTCCTTGAGTGCTCTGGGGAATTGCCCCTCAATGAAGGACTTGTTGATAATCTCCCGCAGAGCACCTCGAAATCCCTCGCGGCCCGCCTTGATGAGCCAGGAGGGGCATGGATCAAGGGCGCATGTGGTTGGGCGCACAGAAACCAGAAGTCTGTCAACTTCGTCCAAGCTGAGTGGGCTGAAGCACTCTAAACCCGGAACCAAAGACATGCAAGGGGCCTCGAGTTCACTCACTGTCTCAATTGTGGTGGGGAGGTCACATCGGAGCATCAAGACTTTATCTGTGAAGTAGCTCGCAAAAGCCTCGCAGCTGATATCCAATTCCCTATCATTTCGCCTGCCCTGTGGCAGGTCCGTCAAAGTCCGAATTGTGCTAAATAATTGGGCCGGGCGTGAGCTCGCAGATGCAATCTCGGCCACAAAGAACTCCTTCTTAGCCACCTTGACAGCCATCTCATAGGCTTTCATAAACGTCCTATAAGATGCTCTTGATGTTTCATTGCGGGCACGATGCCACCGTTTCTCTAGTCGTCTCAGTTCTCATTTCATCCGCCGCAGCTCCTGGGTATACCAAGGAGCTCGCCTCAGATGAGCCCGGAGAGGACGCCTGGGAGTGATCCGGGCATGCCAATCCTCCACTAGCTCATCCAACGAGCCGCCAGGGCACCTTGGGTCCTGCAAGGCCCTCTGAAGCCGCATAGGGTCCATCCGGTCCACCTCCACCCCCGCCGCGAAGATCAAATCGAGCATGTGACCAGCCTGATGCGTGGGGGCCGATACGTACTGTGAGAGTCCCAGCGTCACCATGGACAACACTAGGTCTGTAGCCCGGCTGGTGGCTGTGTCCTTGGCATGAACGTTGAAATCACCCAGGAGAATCAGTCTAGGGTGATCCAACACCCAGCCTGATACGGCCTCCAGCAGGGATGGCAAGCTACTGGCCAGTGCATTAGGCGGATGGTACACCAGCCAGATCGCCAAACTCTCAACAGCCTCCAGCATCATGCCGACACATTCTATGCCCGCGATCTCCATAGACGGGAGCACCCTGAAGGAGTAAGCCTCCCAAATGAAAATAGCCACTCCTCCTCCCCACCCCCTAGTCCATGATTGGTGGAGGACCGAGTAACCCAGTGGGGCCAGCTGGGTGAGAGCCACTGTCTCCCCCTCCCTCACCCAGGTCTCGGTCATGCACGCCAGGTCCACTTGTCAATCCAGGACAAAGTCCTGGAGGGTAGAGGTTTTATTATTAATGGACTTGGCGTTACACAACATGAATGACGGTGGGGGGGTCAATCCTGGCCCCACTGCCGGCCACCCTCGGGATGGGCCGAAGGCTGGAAGGGCGCTGAGCCCCCCTTCGTCTCTGCGTCCTTCCCCGATTGCTTCAAAGGAGGCACATGCCTTCCCCCTGTCACCCCCATCCAGTGATTTACAAACATCCAGGCATCCTGAGGAGATGGAGTTATTAGCCCGCCAAACTATCTTGGTGGCGGAATCCCTCCAGAAAATTTTTAGTCAATAGGGGAGGAATTTATTCTTGCTACAGGAGAGAGATACAGGTCTTGTAACAAACCATATCATGCTCTTTTGGGCCAAATAAAATAGAAGAAACCACTAATGAAGAGATTACAGCTTCACTGATGAAATCTGCTGGTTCATTAATCAAACTGGAGGGCACAAGGAAGGATTTCTAGTATATGATCCCAACAGTGCTGTTTTAAATGTTTTTCCATTGAGGAGATTCATTGATTGGAATACAAAAGGGAAGGCAAGAGGCCATCTGGCTGCCATTCTTAAGACTGTTCCAGAGTCTATTGATCTTATCAAGATGGAAAGACTGGCTGGCCCAATCTGATCCAAACACTTCCTTTATACTTCCATACAAAGAGAATTCCTTCATACTTGTTTGCGCATACATCCAGGCTATCTGCAATGGGAATTAGGTTACAAAGACATTTTAGAAACTCTACAATTCAGAGGTTAGTCCCGAAGGCAGACTTAACTGGTCCTGAGAAGGTTATTAAAAATCATCCTCCAGCAGCGACAGCAGATTCCATAAATCCCCCAGTAATCTTAGACCAACTAACACCTTCCAAATTACTTTCCCCAATGAAGTCATTGGGCTCAAAGCCATTTAATCCTTCCAACAGACTAATAAATACAATTTTGTTAAACACCAAAAGCAGGTGCGCCATGGAAAATCTGGATACCAACTGGCCGGAAGAGGAGGTCGAAGCTAACCTTCTATCTGCCTTTGCAACGTTACCACCAAGCAACCAAGATTCCTTGTTAGGCTGCCTCAAGCTTCTGATAACCACCTTGAAGGGCTTAAGACAGATTTCTGATGATGGGGAGAGAGTGATGGGTACCAGTGACAGTTCTACCCAATCTCCGAAGAGGTTCATGAGTGAGGGGGCTTCCGTTTTCTCAGAGGAAAGCTGACACCCTTTGGAGCCCACCATAATAATCAACAAAACAAGCTCATAGTCCAACTTGATTGTTCCACCAGATGATCCCAAATTATGTATGATAGTGAAGAAACCACAAGTAATGTGGAGAGAATTACCTCACATCATCCCAATATCAAAGCACTTAAAGCGTGACACTTTCTAAACCAGCACAAAACTGGGAAAGTAAATTCCTTGGAAATTACATCTTAGAACATAGCAGCCTAGTCCTGATTTAGAAGCCTAGACCATTCATTCTTTCATCGGAGTTATATTATTTTGTTCCAAGAGACACAGACAGCAAATGATCTTCTAATTGATGGATACCATTCATTTAATATTGGGGCAATTCCTGGTGCTGGTCCCCGAAGGCTAAAAGGGGGGGTTGGAATATCAATATCTCCTGCACTATGAATAATGTGTACACCATTGAAATCCTTGAATGAACAGGCAATGGCAGTCCTCCTTCATACTGGCTCTGAGGCACTTATAGTTTAAGTTTATAGCTCCCCCCTCAACACAGAAAAATGAATACCATGAAGCTTTGGGAGGATTTAGAACTCTACATTGAAGACCTTATTGTTGATAATCTCATAGATAAGATCTTATTGGGAGGTGATTTTAATGCCAGGCTGATCCTAAATGACAATCCATTCATCGCCAAGTATGAAGCATCTACAGTTGAAATCTAGGACGAACAGACCTATACTCATTCCTTGGAAAGCAAGCCAGAGCCCAATGAAAATGATAACCCTGATCAGATGCCACAAGGACCTTCTGGCAGTATGTCCGCTTCTGCACAAGTAGACGATACTGAAGTAAGGTCTACACCTCAGACAAAGGAGCAAGCAGAGATCCCAACCTCAAGGATGCATGCACATGTGTCCAATAAGAAGGCAGAGAGGACCTGCTGTAAGATACAGAGTGATCTGGACATGGTCGCTAACATTACCAGTTTGGAGAGTGCACACGACTTACACAGACATTTCACAACCCAATCCGTAAAGTGGAAGGCACGCGAGACATATCATTAGCATCATAGATCTGCTGAACACAGAAAAGGCATTGGATAGAATCATAGAATGTTAGAGTTGGAAGGGACCTTGCAGGCCATCTAGTCCAGCCCCCTGCACTCTGCAGGAACACAGCCGAAACCCCTACATACTTACAACATACCCAAAAGATGGTTGTCCAGTCTCCTCTTGAAAACGTCCAGCGAAGGAGCATCCACCACCTCCCGAGGTAGTCTGTTCCACTGCTCAACCACTCTTACAGTCAGGAAGTTTCTCCTGATATTAAGCCGGTAACGACTCCCATGTAATTTCCACCCATTAGATCTAGTCTTACAATCCGGAGCAAGAGAGAATAGATCCACTCCATCTTCTACATGACAGCCCTTCAAATACTTGAAGACTGCAATCATGTCCCCTCTAAACCTTCTCTTTCCCAGGCTAAACATACCCAACTCTTTCAGCCTTTCCTCATAAGACTTGGACTCCAACCCTCTCACCATCCTGGTCGCCCTCCTCTGGACCCGCTCGAGTTTGTCAACATCCTTCCGAAAATGTGGTGCCCAAAACTGGACACAGGACTCCAGGTGGGGCCTGACCATAGCAGAATACAGCGGAACTACCACCTCCCGTGATCTGGACACAATGCTTCTGCTAATGCATCCTAAGATTGCATTAGCTCTCTTCACAGCCGCATCACACTGCAAGCTCATGTTTAGCTTGTGATCAACCATAACACCTAGATCCCTTTCACATGTGCTGCTGTCAAGCCAAGTCCCTCCCATTCTATATCTGTGCCTTTGATTTTTTGTACCTAAGTGTAGGACTTTGCACTTATCTCTATTGAAATTCATTTTATTTGTCTCAGCCCACTGTTCCAGCCTATCAAGATCCTTCTGAATCCTGACTCTGTCTTTTTCAGAATTAGCGATCCCACCCAGCTTCGTGTCATCTGCAAATTTGATAAGCATCCCCTCTATGTCTTCCTCCAGGTCATTTATAAAAACATTGAATAACACCGGGCCTAGGACCGAGCCCTGTGGTACTCCACTCGAGACTTCCCTCCACGTAGACGCAGAGCCATTTACGAGCACTCGTTGGGTACGATTTTTCAACCAACCATGAATCCAACCCAACGGTTGCGCCATCCAGCCCACACTTAACCAGCTTATCCTCAAGGATATCATGAGAAACTTTGTCGAATGCTTTACTGAAATCTAGATACACTATATCCACGGCATTGCCAGAGTCAACCATTTTAGTAACTCTCAACCATTTTAGTAACTCAAATGAAGAAGCACCTTCAGGAGGTGGAAAGGGCATGGGAAAAAGTTGTTGGGGACACTCACCAGGGCTTGGAGTGGTGCGTTGAGGAAGAGGAATCGAGTCTCCTTGACTCAGACAAAAGTGAGTGCGCAGCTAGAACTGCTCCCAGCCAAGCTCTACCTCCCCCAAATGATGTTTCAACATGAGGCACATCTACAAGGATCTCCCACAGCCCCTTTGCCCTGTAGGGAGTTGTCCCACCACTGCAGCCCTTCTTCCATAGTTTCTTCAAGCAAGCACAGCCACTCCTCCCACAGAGGTCCATTCCACCACCCCAGCACCCCTTCCAATGGCATTCGCCCTTCTCACAGCCAGTCTGGACTTGGGGAAAAACAACAACCTGAGATCACAGTTTATATTACAGGAAATAATAAACAAACACTGTGATATGCTGGCTAACACATTTAGTAAAACTTTTTACAATACTTGTATAAATCTTTTGTCATATTATGCTTGCTCCCAATATAAACACTGAATTGTAACAAGAGGCTGATAACTTTGAAGAAAAACAGTTAACTGTAACTGGTGATCTTTGAGTGGTCATCTGTGCAGTCACAAACATGAGTACTGAGTCTGCACATGAACCCGACCTTGGAGAACTACAATAGCTAGCCTCTGGCATTTGGCACACTCTTCTCCCATGCTCTGGGGATGTTGTATGTTAATCTCCAGTAGATAGATCATTAGGATCTAAGTTGACAGCATGCCTGGGGAGTGGGGAGACAGCGCCCTCCCACTCAGTTCCTTCTAGCTGTTGCTGACACGTCCCAACAAATACAGGTAAACAAAGGAGAGAGGCCAGCAGTGGGGCAGGCTGGGTAGGCGTGTGTGGCTGCACGGATGACCACTCAAAGATCATCAGTTACAGGTAAGCAACCTGTGCATCTTTGTTGAGGTCTCTGTGCAGTCCCACACATGGGTGATTAATGAGCTCCACCACATGGACAGAGGGTGCTGGCGTCCAACATCGCATCACAAGCAGATATGAATGTGTAATGATGTTACCTGCAGCAGCCTATCTGATGGATCAAAGGAATACAGGCATCGGTGGAAGACACATTGCAGCATCAACTACCCCAAAACATGCATCTCGCCAAGCTCTGACATGGAGAGCATAATGTGTCACAAAGCTAGACTGTGAGGACCAGGTGGCAGCAGTGTAAATGTCCTCCAGGGGAACACCTTTGAGAAGGGCTGATGACATGGAGACAGCCCTGGTGGAATAAGCCTTCAGCAAAATAGATAAAGGCTGCTCTGTGAGTTCATAGCAGGGTGTAATCATGGAAGTTACCCACTTTATTTATTTCGATTTATATCCCGCCTTACCTGCAAGCCATTGAAGGGAGAGCTTTGTTGTAGGCCATGAACAAATAAGAATCTTTTTGAAATGAACAAGTTCTGGAAAGGTGAAAGGATAGCGCCCTACAGACATCTCAGGTGTGGAGTGCCCTCTGACCATCATCACCAGGGTTAGCAAAAAATGTGGGCAGAACAGTTGGTTGAGAAAGGTGGAAAGGGGATCTTGAGCACTTGAAGGAGCTCTGTCTCCAGGGCTTTGGTTTTGGGGTTACGTTAATGTATTTTTTGCATGCCTCTGCTCCACACATTGGCTACTCCATCTCTGCACTCCAGCTACATGAACGGCAGTGAGGGAGACGTCATGAGCTATGGCCCAGTCCCAAACCTGACACGCTGTCTTGCACAGTGCAAGAGACCCCGCCCCTCCTCGTTTGTTTATACAGAATTCTGCAGAGATGCTGTCGGTGTGCGCAAGAACCCAACGGCCTTGAACAACATCTGAAAAAGAGACAAGAACATTTTGCAGCCCTAAGCACCAATGCATTGATGTGCAGCAGAGCTTCTGTAGGGGACTAAGGACCACTAGCAGTCAAAGAGCTGCAGTGGGCTCCCCAACCCAAAAGGGATGCATCAGTAGACACATGTAGGTCACAGGACACTGTACCCATAGGAACATGTTTCAGAAGATTCCCTGGGTTAGACCACCAATAAAGAGATCTCAGAAGGCATCTTGGGATAGATAATTTAACCCAAAGGGAGTCAACACCTGGTGAAAATTGTCATAAGAACCAATTCTGAAGGGGCCTCATAAAGACGGGTGCAAAGGGAGTCACCGCTGTAATGGAGGCCATGTAGCCTAATAAGCTTTGAATACCCTTTGCAGACTGGGATCGGCAAGAGAGAAACCCCGGGCTAATTTTGAAAGTGCAGAAGCTCTGTGTAAAGGAAGGTACGCCATCCCAGTGATTACATCAAGCCTGGCCCCTATAAACTCAAGGTCCTGGGAAGGGGTCAGGCAGGACTTCTCACTGCTAATGATTCATCCCAAATCATGTAGGACTTTCAAAGCCAGTTGTATGCTTTGTGACAAAGCATCTAGGGAATTAGCCACAAACAGCCAGTCATCCAGACAGGGATAAAGAAGCCTCAAATAAGAGACTACTACGGAAATATATTTAGTGAACGCCTTAGGGGCAGTAGAGAGGCCAAAGGGGAGAATGTTATATTCATACATGGATGAGCCATATGTAAACTGTAAGAACTTCCTATCAATATCCTGGATAGAAATGTGAAAGGACGCATCCTTCAAAGCTGTTATGGGAAACCAAGAACCTGGGTTCAAAAGGGGTAAAACTTCATTAAGTCACATCTGGAATTTGAATGCCTTTAAAAACGTATTCAAATTCTGTAGATCCAAAATAGGTCGTATTCCACTGCCTTTTTTCTTGGTGGAAAAAAAAATGAGAATAGAACCCAGACTGTACGTCATCATGGGAAACCTGAGAAATAGCTCCTTTATCCAACAGTAGAGCATCTTGCTCATCCAGAAAAGAAGTGACTACAGTGGTTATCACAGCAGGAGTATTACCTGTGGGAAGTGATACAAACTCCAAGCAGCAACTGTACTTTATTATGTTCAGCACCCAACTATATGAAGTAATCAACAACCAAAAATCTAAGAACATTGAAAACTGCTTAGTAAAGACAACCATATTGGCTAGTCATTGTGCCCCTTGGGACTTCGAATTCTGTTCCCGAGTAGAACCAGAAGCACCATTATATCCACTCCACCCCATAGGTTGCCTCCCTCATTGGTGAGGGCTAAAATAGTCTCTGAGATGGTTGATTCAAAGAAGGGTACCTATTAATATTATAACAAAAAGATCCGTAATAGTAGTACCTATTGGACCCTTTATCGTAATACCTGGGTTTGTATGGTGCAGGAGCGCCTGGGGTTATCCCCAAGGATTTAGCTGTAATTCTATATTTGCATATATTGTGCATAGTATCATCTATCTGGGTGCTAAAGACATTCTTGCCTTCAAAAGGGAAGTCTTCCACAAGGGATCTAGTGTCAGCCAGTAAGGCCAAAGATCGTTAACCAGGAATGGCACCTCAAGACAACACCAGTAGCCAGAGCTTGACTATGGCAATCAGTGGTATATCTAGCAGAATTAAGATGTTGCTTTGCCATCTTGGTGCCCTCCTGTACAAAGGAATTCACCAAGGGCTGCTTGTCAGATGGTAAAGAGTTGAGAACTGGTGCCAATTTGCCCAACAGCACCACTTGATACCTAGTCATGACTGCTGCAACCGTGGATACTCTAAGGTCCATGGACCCTGAGGCATACACTTTTTGACCCTTGAAATCTCTCCCCTCCTTATCCATAGGGGCGGAGCAGGAGTCAGAATGCCCCCTGGCCCGGAGGACCGGTGCAACCATAGAATTTGCTTTAGGATGTTCAAACAGATCAGGGCAGGTATCTTCTTTTAGTTTGTATAGATTCTCAAGCTTCATTGAGGAAGCAGCCACCGAGGTTGGCTTTATTCTGGACCCCGAAGGCTACATCTTGTATTCCTTTTATAAAAGGTAAACAAATACACCTTGAGGTATCCTTGAGGATAAGCTGGTTAAGTGTGGGCTGGATGGAGCAACCGTTGGATGGATTCATGGTTGGTTGAAAAATCATACCCAACGAGTGCTTGTCAATGGCTCTGCGTCTACGTGGAGGGAAGTATCGAGTGGAGTACCACAGGGCTCAGTTCTGGGCCTGGTGTTGTTCAATGGTTTCATAAATGACCTGGAGGGAGACATAGAGGGGATGCTTATCAAATTTGCAGATGACACAAAGCTGGGTGGGATTGCTAACTCTGAAGAAGACAGAGTCAGGATTCAAAATGATCTAGATAGGCTGGAACAGTGAGCCGAGGCAAATAAAATGAAATTCAATAGAGATAAGTGCAAAGTCCTACACCTAGGCACAAAAAATCAAAGGCACAGATATAGAATGGGAGGGACTTGGCTTGACAGCAGCACATGTGAAAGGGATCTAAGTGTTCTGGTTGACCACAAGCTCAACATGAGCCTGCAGTGCAATGTGGCCGTGAAGAAAGCTAATGCAATCTTAGGATGCATTAACAGAAGCATTGTGTCCAGATCACGGGAGGTGGTAGTTCCGCTCTTTTCTGCTATGGTCAGGCCTCACCTGGAGTCCTGTGTCCAGTTTTGGGCACCACACTTTAGGAAGGATGTTGACAAGCTTGAGCATGTCCAAAAGAGGGCAACCAGGATACTGAGAGGGTTTGAATCCAAGTCTTATGAGGAAAGGCTGAAAGAGTTGGGTATGTTTAGCCTGGGAAAGAGAAGACTTAGATGGGACATGATTGCAGTCTTCAAGTATTTGAAGGGCTGTCATGTAAAAGATGGGGCAGATCTATTCTCTCTTGCTCCAGATTGCAAGACTAGATCTAACGGGTGGAAATTACAAGGGAGTCGTTACCAGCTAGATATCAGGAGAAACTTGCTAACTATAGGAGTGGTTGAGCAGTGGAACAGTCTGCCTCGGGAGGTGGTGGATGCTCCTTCCCTCAATGTTTTCAAGCGGAGGCTGGATATCTTTTGGTTATGTTGTAGGTATGTAGGGCTATCTTTTGGCTATGCTCCTGCAGAGTGCAGGGGGTTGGACTAGATGACCTGCAAGGTCCCTTCCAACTCTAACATTCTATGATTCTATACATCAGAATCAGGGTTACACAAAATATCTATAACAGGGTCATCAGATTTGGCATCAACTGACATATAGTCAATGTTCAAAGCTTTGGCCATCCATATAATCTGCTCTGAACAGAGCTTGATATCATCCACAGAAACAGGCACTGAAGAGTAGGTAAAGGCGCCATCTGGTGGCGGTAGCATCAGAGTGTCGGAGTCCATCACAGAATCAAGATCAGAGCCCTCATTGGCTTCCGGTCGGAGAAAATGGCGAATTGACACACTTTGCGAGTTGTGCAGAGTGTACTGCGGCATCTGACGACAGTCTGGGCTCTATCTGGCCCAGCGCAGCACTCTCCAGGCGGGGGAGTGGCAAGCAAGCAGCGAAGCCTGAGGGGGGGTTGAGATCGGTGTGGATAAGCTTCGGAGGAAGCTTGTTTACACTTTGATCTCCCTCCGTGAAGAGGGCAGTTGCAAATCAACTCTACAGATGCCAGCCGGGCTGAGAATTCAGCATAAATTCGCCATCTACCGATCTCTTTATCATCTGATTAACATCGTTTACAGAAGAAGCACCGCGAAACCCCGAGACTACAAGCAAGGTAACAAACAAACGATTAAGCGCTTACCGGTTTAAAGGAGACTGTGATATTGAAACGTATGGATAAGCGTTGAAACCTTTAAGGAACTATTTCGCTTGAATTAAAAGTAAAAAGAAAGCTTTCCGTTAGAGAAAAAGGCTGAAAAGAGACTTTGTTTTGCATTCCTGTGGTCAGCCAAGTCTAAACGCTACGTAGTAGAAACGAAACTAACTGTGACTCTGTGATACAGGAAGTGGGCTAGAGTGGAGGCTTTTAGAGGCTGCTGTGTTTGAAGCGGAGGGACATTTTATTGTGTGACACCACCTTTACTGGAAGTTGGATTACAGAGACGGACAGGTGAGCAGGAAGTTTGAAAGGAGCCTACTCTAGCCAAAAAAACCATAGAGAAATTGCGCCCGACATTTTGGGGAGGACTAAAATTTAAAATGTTATTTTCAAGCCGAAAAAGCGCTTAAACAAGTTCTAAAGGTGGCGATCTGGCTTGAAGATTGTTAATATACAGTCTGATTAACATTGAAGTGGCCTCCAAGACGGATTTGAGAACAAGACCTAGAGCTGCTTCATCACCCAGTCCAAGAATGACTGCAAAGGAAAAAAAAGAGTGGCAAGCAGCTATAGAAGCGATGGAGAAACGGATGACGGAGAATCTTGGAAAACAAATAGAATCACAGTTGCAACAACAATTGGAGCAAATAGAGCAAGTGCAAATCCAAGTACAGAAAAAAAATATGGAAGAATTGAAAGAACTGGTACTTGCAGAAGTGTCAGGGATTAAAAAAGATACAGAAGAACTTAAAAAGGAAGTCAAAAGTCTGGTGACAAAATCTGAAGATATGGAACAAAAGGTTAAAAAAACCTTGTCAGAGAATGCAAGGTTGGAGACCATGATGGATTACAGGGCTACTCAGAATCACTTGAGATTGAGAGGGATAGAAGAGGAGGAAGATCAAGATCTACGGGCCCTAGTAATTAAGACATTGACAACTTACATAGGGGAAGATGAAGGAGATTTGGATGCAGACTTTGACTTGATTTACAGAGTAAATTCGGCTTATGCCAAAAGAAAGCAATTACCCAGAGATGTAATTGTTCAATTTGTGACAACAAAGATGAAGGAAGACGTTTTCAAGAAACAATTTTCACAACCGTTGGAAATTAATGGAAAGAAAATAATAATCTTGAGAGAAATTCCGAGATCAATTCTACAAGATAGAAAGAAATTCAAGAAATTGACAGACAGGCTAAAAGAAATGAATATTAGGTTCAGATGGGAGATTCCATATGGACTTACATTCATCTACAACTCGGTGAGATCAACTCTTAAAACTGAAGGAGATTTATATAGATTCAAAGCGAACAATCTGGACGATTTTAAAGATATTTAATTTAACACCATTATGGATTACAAATTTTTATCTTGGAACGTAAATGGATTAAATTCACCAGGTAAAAGAAGACTGGTGAATCATTGGCTGGAAAAACAAAAATGTAATATAATTTGTTTACAAGAAACACACATAAGAAAACAAGACGACAAATATCTGACTAATAAAAAATTAGGAGAAGAATTTCATTCTTCAGCAGTTAACAAGAAAAAAGGAACAGTGATTTATATTTCAAAAGATTTGGATCCTAAGCAAATTTTTTCCGACAAAGAAGGAAGGTATGTTGGCGTGGAAATCTGTATGGATAGAAAAAAGACATTGCTTGTTAATATATATGCACCCAATGGTGCAAAAGAGACCTTTTTCAATGATTTGACTAAAGAGTTGGAATGTTTAAATTATGACCAAATTGTTCTTGCGGGAGACTTTAATGGCACAGTGAACAACACATTGGATAGAAAGTCCAAAGCAAGTGGAGAGACAGTTGGAAAGTTACCAAAAAATTTCTTTCAATTGATGAAGCAAGAAAAATTAGAAGATGTTTGGAGGAAGTGGAATCCTAAGACTAAGGATTACACGTTTTATTCGAATAGACATAATTCTTTTTCTCGAATTGACATGATTTGGATGTCAGAGGAGATGGCGCAAAAAACTTATAAAATACAAATTCTACCGAAAACTAACTCTGATCATAATCCCCTACTTTGGATATCTAAAGCAAAACCTAAACAGCTATTCTGGAGAATTAATGAAGATTTACTGGATCAAAAACAAATTAATGAAATCTTAAAAAAGGAAACGAAAAGTTTTTTTGAACTGAATTTGAATAAAGGCACGGACATACAAGTTGTATGGGATACATACAAAGCAGTAATCAGAGGCATGCTTATCTCTCTGAACTCCAAAGATAAAAAGCAAAAGATTCAGCAACAGAAAGATCTTCATGAAAAAATTCGACAAAAAGAAAAGGAACTAAAAAAAAGACCAGGGAAGAAGAAAATTGTTAAAGAGATCCACTTCCTGCAAGATCAGCTGAATGTTCTTTTAAACAGAGAATTATATTGGAACTTAAAAAAATTACAGCAAAAAGCATTTGAGGGTGCAAATAAACCAGGAAAGTTTTTGGCATGGCAATTGAAAAATAGAAAAGATAGGAACTTTATATCCAAGATTGTTGAAGATGGAAAGGAGGTGATGAGCCTGAATGGTATAAAAAGAGCTTTTTTTAAATACTACGCCAAACTATTTCAAAAGAAAGGAATTGACCAACAGAGAATCAAGAAATACTTGGAGACGATTGAAGTTCCAGAGCTGGGAAAACAAATTAAAGAACTATTAAATGGTTTAGTAACGAAAGAAGAAGTGACAATGGCGATAGAAGATGCAAAGTTGGGCAAAGCTCCAGGACCAGATGGCTTTACAGCAAAATTTTATAAGAAATTTAAAGAGGAGCTAACCCCTATTTTAGTACTTCTGTCAAATGAGATAAGACAGACCAAGTGGATCCCAGATTCATGGAAGGAAGCAAATATTTCATTGATACCTAAAGAAGGTTTGGATTTGACTCAAGTAAAGAACTATAGACCAATATCGCTATTAAATAATGACTACAAATTATTTGCAAAAATAATTTCAGAGAGACTGAAAAAATATTTGAAAGATACGATAGCGGAAGAACAAGCGGGATTTTTACCAAATAGACAAATTAGAGATAATCTAAGAGTGGTGATAGACGCAATTGAATATTATGACAAGCATCCTGAAAAAGAAGTTGGATTCCTCTTCTTAGATGCGGAAAAAGCTTTTGATAATTTAAATTGGGAGTTTATGCTGCAAGTTATTGAAAAAATGAATATTGGACAGTCCTTTTTAAACATGATTGTGGCAATATATTCAGAACAAAAAGCGGCTTTGAATATAAACAAAGAAAAGACGGACTTCTTCCGAGTCCAAAAGGGAACACGTCAAGGCTGCCCGTTATCCCCGTTGTTGTTTATTTGGATATTGGAAATATTACTGACAGCGATAAGAAAAGATGACAGTATTGAAGGACTTACAGTGAAAGGTTTCGCCTATAAGTATAGGGCATTTGCAGATGATGTAATGTTTATGATTCAAGACCCAATTGAGAAAATACCACAATTGATGGAAAAAATTGAAGAATTTGGTTCAGTTGCGGGATTTTATGTTAATAAAAATAAAACTAAAGTGATGTGCAAAAATATGACGAAACAAAGACAGACAGAACTTCAAGAGAAAATACAATGTGAAGTAGTCACAAAGACTAAATATCTTGGAATTGATTTAACTATGAAAAATATTGACTTGTTTAAAAACAATTATGAAAAGGTGTGGCATAAGATTCAGCAAGATATGAAGAAATGGGATACGTTGAATTTATCATTGATGGGAAGAATCGCGACTGTAAAAATGAATATCTTGCCGCGTTTGATGTTTTTGTTTCAGACTATTCCAATACTAAAACAAAGGAAAATACTGGATTCGTGGCAGAAAGAATTATCCAAATTTGTATGGGCAGGAAGAAAGCCAAGGATTAAAATGAAAATTTTATGTGATGCAAGAGAGAGAGGAGGCTTACAACTACCAAATTTAAGACTGTATTATGATGCCGTCTGTTTAACATGGTTGCAACAGTGGATTAATTTGGAGAATAAGAAGTTATTGGCTCTTGAAGGACATGATAATAAATTCGGATGGCATGCATATTTATGGTATGGAAAAGTAAAAATGGATAAATTTTTTAAACACCACTTTGTAAGACAATCACTGTTCGAGACATGGACGAGATATAGAAAATTCTTCTCAGAAGAAAGACCACTTTGGATTGTACCAGCTGAAGTGATTAATCCATATTCAAGAAACCAAGGACTAGACTGGCTACCTTATAAAAATCTTTTAAAATCTGAAGGGAAAAATTTTGTGTTAAAAGACAGATTTGATGTTGAATTTGAATATGATTGGTTGAAGTATAGACAGATTTATGATTTATTTAAGACCGATAAAAGAGAACATGGTTTTAGAGAAAAGAATATTGAAATTGAAACTATATGGCTTGAGAAAGATAAAAAAATGATTTCTAAACTGTACAAGGTGTTATTGAAATGGTATACTGAGGATGAAGTTGTAAAGGAGCAAATGATAAAATGGGCAGTAAATGTTACAATCCATATGGACAGAGGGTGCTGGCGTCCAACATCGCATCACAAAACAATCCATAAAGGCCTCTCATCAGGAACTGTATTCTTGTATCTGGTCCATGCATCAAACAATGTTCTCCTTACATAATGATGCTTAAACATTGAGTCTACTTTATTTTTCCCATACCAAAGATAGGCATGCCAGCCAAATCTGCAATCGTGACCCTCAAGGGCCAAAAGTTTTCTATTTTCCAAATTAACCCAGTCAGTTAACCAAGACATACATACAGCTTCATGATACAAACGCAAATTCGGGACTTGGAAGCCACATCTGTCTTTAATATCATACATTATTTTCATTTTAATTCTTGGCTTCTTTCCTGCCCAGATAAATTTAAAAATTTCTCTTTGCCATTTCACCAACACTTTCACATCTTTCACAATTGGTATTGTCTGAAACAAAAACATTAACCTGGGCAGTACATTCATTTTTACAACGGCAATTCTTCCAAGAAGAGATAATCTAAGTTTTTCCCACTTTTCTAAATCACGCCTTATCGAAACCCACAATTTTTCATAATTATTCTTAAACAAATCGATATTTTTCATTGTAATGTCAACTCCCAAATATTTAACCTTTTTAACCACTTCACATTCTGTCAAATTTTGTCAAATTTGTTGCTTTGTAACATTCATGTTTTTACACAATATTTTCGATTTATTTTTATTTACATAGAACCCTGCGAGATCACCAAACTCTTTTACTTTTTCAAATACCAAAGGCATGTAGGATCTTCAACAATAAACATAATATCATCAGCAAATGCTCTTAATTTGTATGAAAAACCTCTAATACTCAAACCTTTTATATTATTATCATCTCTAATCTTTTGCAGCAATATCTCCAAAATCCAGATGAATAACAATGGCGATAAGGGACAGCCTTGTCTGGTTCCTTTTCTGACCTGGAACGCTTCTGTTGATTCTGCATTTACAATCACCGTGGCCTTTTGTTCTTTATATATTGATTTAATCATTTTTGTAAATTCTACGCCCATCTGCAATTTTTCAATCACTTTGAAAATAAATTCCCAATTCAAGTTATCAAATGCCTTCTCCGCATCTAGAAATAAAAAGCCAACCTCTTTTCCGGGTGCTTATCATAATATTCTATTGCGTCTAAAACAACCCTCATGTTGTCTTTTATTTGCCTACCTGGCAAAAACCCAGCCTGATCTTCGGCAATAGTGTCTTTCAAATACCCTTTGTGGCGTTCTGCTAGGATTTTTGCATAGATTTTATAATCATTGTTCAAAAGTGAAATTGGTCGATAATTTTTAACATTAGTTAAATCTTGGGTCTCTTTCGGTATCAACGTGATTGCTGCTTCGTTCCAGGAATCTGGAACCTTCCCACTTTCTCTAATTTCATTTAAAAGAATCTCTAGAACCGGTACCAGGTCTTCTTGAAGTTTCTTATAAAATCTGGCTGAAAAACCGTCTGGTCCTGGAACTTTGGAGATTTTTGCTTCTCCTATTGCTTTGCTGATTTCTTCGTTATCACAGCGTTTAACTTTCCTTTTGTTTTTAAGCTTAATTGTGTCAAATTCACCTTTGATAAATAGTCTTGAATTTTTTGTTGATCCACCTGTTTTGCTTGAAAAAGAGTAGCATAGTATTTGTAAAATTCTCTCCGGATCCCTCCTGGGTCTATAATTTCTCTATTCCCATCTTTCAATTTAATTATTGTTTTGTTCTCTCTTCTTTTCTTCAATTGCCATGCCAAATATTTCCCGGGTTTATTCGCTCCTTCAAAGGACTTCTGTTGCAATTTTTTCAAGTTCCAATATACTTCTTTATTTAACCTCGCAACATATTGTTCCCTTAGGATCCTCAGCTCTCTCAAAATTTTCTTTTTGACAGGTCTCTTCTTGAGTTCTGCTTCTTTCTTTTGGATATTTTCCAAAATTTCTTTATCTGTTTTAAATTGCTGTTTTCTTTCATTGTTGTTAATTGCAATTTGTTGTCCTCTCATCACAACCTTATATGCCTCCCATACTGTTTGCATCTGTACATCTTTATTTAAGTTTAGTTGAAAATACGTTTTGGTTTCCGTCCTTATTTTGTCCACAATGTTTTGTTTGTCCAGTAAATCCTCATTGAGTCTCCATTGAAACTTCTTTCTTTTAGCATATGTTGACCACTTTATTGGGCTGTGGTCAGAAAGAATTCTAGGTAATATTTCAATTTCACGTGTTTGCAAAATCAAGTTCTCGGTCATCCACATCATATCTATTCTTGAGAAAGACTCATGTCTTGATGAGTAAAAAGAGTAATCTTTGTCTTTAGGGTTTTTAGCTCTCCTTGCATCTTCCAGGTGTTCATGTTTTGCCATTTGAAACAATACTTTCAGAAGCTTACCTATACCTTCATTTCCTTTTTTGGATTTTCTGTCAATAGCATTATTAACAGTACCATTAAAGTCACCCATCAATATCATTAGTTCATAGGTTAACTGTTGTAGTTGTTCCCACAAATCTTGAAAGAATTTTTCCTTGGCTCCATTCGGGGCATAGAGATTTAAAATTAAAGTCTTTTTATCCTGTAACATAACTTCCACTGCCAAGAATCTTCCTTCTTTGTCTTTAAAAATTTCCTTTGGTTCCAACTCTTTTTTTACATATGTAACGACTCCTTTTTTCTTTTGTGAGGAGAGGGAATAGAATTCCTCTCCTAATCTACTTTGAATCAGAAATTTAACATCAGTCTTTTTAATATGTGTTTCTTGTAAGCAAACAATGTCACATTTTTGTTTTTCCAACCATAGCCTAACATTTTTCCTTTTTTGGGGTGAATTAAGTCCATTAACATTCCATGAAATAATTTGACTCTCCATGTTGGCTTTGTATTTATTTATCAGAGTCTTTAAAATTGTCTTTAATGAACTTGGTCATTTGCTCTACTGACTTGATGGTGACTCTCTTCTGTTTAAATGTAAAACTGACACCTTTTGGAATTTCCCATCTGTATCTAATGCCCTCTGTTTTCAGTTTGTCGATCAGGTCTTTAAAAAGTCGTCTATCCTGAAGAACTGTTCTGGGTAATTCCTTTAGTATCATAATTTTCTTGTTGTCAATTATGAAATCTTCCTGGAATTGTTGCTTAAACAAGTCTTCTTTCAATCTTTTGGATATAAACTGGACAATCACATCTCTGGGTAGTTTTTTCTTTTGTGCAATCACAGAGTTGACTCTGTATACCAAATTAATGTGTGCCGCCACCTTCTCCTCTTCTAGTTTTAAGAAATCTGCAACAGCATCCACCATGACTGAGTGGATATTCTCATTTTTATCTTCAGGGATTCCCCTAAATCTCAGATGGTTAAGCATTCCATTGTACTCCACCATTACATTAGCTTTTGATGCTTCTTTAGCAACCTCAATTACGCCAGTTTCCACTCCTTTCACTCTCTCCTCCACCTCATCTGTTCTTTTGTTCAGCGTCTGTATTTCCTTTGTAATCCCAGCCAAGTCTTTTTTCAAATCAGCTACTTCTTCAGCCACTTTACCTAGAGTTTTTTCCATTTTTTGTATAGCATCCATCATCTGTTTTTCCATGGCTTCCATCATGCCCTGTAGTTTCTTCTCCTCTTTAGCAGCCATTTTTGGGGAGGACCAAGAGTTCGCCCTCTGTCTTTGCCGGAGATCGTAAGCTGTTGTTTACAGTTATCACAAAACTTACATCAAATTAAAGCTCTTCTTGTGCCCAGCTGAACCGCTCTATTTTCGCTTTTTTCTGTTGAGTCTTTTAGCCAAAATCCGAATAAATCGTTTCGACCTTCTCAAAATGGTGGGCGCAATTTCTCTATGGTAAATAGCTCTTCCTGTTGTTTACTTCCTGTCAGGCAGTCTTAATCATCCTCCTTGACTTCTGGTTTCCTCCCTTCTTCCGGCCTCCTTGGTCGTCTCTAGGAAGCGCTACTTGTCTGGTCTGAGCTCACTTCCTGTTCTGGTGATTTCTGTCGCAGCTTGAGTAGTTTTCCACAGTTTCTCGTGGGACTTGGTGTTAGTTTCTATTTTAAAGTCAATATCCCGACCGCAGGAATGATCAACAAACCGGCTTTTTGGCCTTTTTTTGCTATTCAACCGCGTTTTCCGGAGTTGGTGTTAGTACACAGTATGCCACACGATCATGCGCTTCATTGGGTGTTGTTTATTCTCGGGATCAGCGCGTTTCCGGTGAGCAATTTTAAAAAGTTACCTTCAAAGTCCGTATTTTGTTATAGCAGTGTTTCCTTGGTATCAGTTTCTGTAGAATGTCTTGGAGGTCTGGGTCATGCATTCTTATGTTGAGAATCCAACTTGGTGGGGTCTTTTAGAGAGATTCCAAAGTGCCCTCTTGGGGGGAGGGGATCAAGGCTGGTCGCGGCGCTCTTTAAAGCCCCGCTATCAGCTGATCTCAACTTCCACTCGGGCCAATGCTCGTTACTAGTCACCCCCCTGCCTGGGGAGATCTGCGGCAGGCTGTATAGCCCGCCCTGTCATAAAGACCCTCCGTATGCTCTGGGAGCAGAGCCAGAACACGTCAGGACGCCATGTATCCCAGACCAGAAGCCTATGGACCCAGTACTTTTCAATATTTTTATAAATTATCTGGTTGAGGGTGTGGAGGGGCTACTCATTAAATTTGCAGATGACACCAAATTGGGAGGAGCAGCGAGCACAACAGAAAATACAGACTTCAACAAGATCCGAATGTGCTGGGAAAGTGGGTGAATATGAACAAGATACAATTTAACAAGGATACATGCCGAGTTCTACATCTGGTTAACAAAAATGAGGAACATGCATACTGGATGGGGGATACACTTCTGAGTAGCAGTGTGTATGAACAAGATCTTGGAGAAAAGGTGCACTGCAAGTTAAATATGAGCAGCCAGAGTGATGCAATGACAAAAAAGGCTAATGCGATCTTGGGGTGTATCGACAGCGGCATAACATCCAAATCGCAAGATGTGATAGTCCCGCTGTACAAGGCATTGGTCAGGCCACACCTGTGTGCAGATCTGGAGGCCTCACTTCAAAAAGGATGTGGACAGAATGGAGCAGGTGCAGAGGAGAGTGACGAGAATGATTGGGGGCCTGGAGACCAAGCCCTCTGAGGAAAGGCTGAGGGACCTGGGAATGTTTAGTCTGAAGAAAAGATGGTTGTGGGGGGACATGATGGCTCTCTTTAAGTATTTGAAGGGCTGTCACTTAGAGGAGGGCAGGGAGCTGTTCCTGTAGGCTGCAGAGGATAGGACTTACAATAATGGGTTTAAATTAAGGGTGGGAAGGTAACCAGCTGGATTGGGGGGGGGCTTTTTTACAGAAAGAGCAGTGCAGCAGTGGAATCAGCTGTCTCAGGAGGTGGTGAGCTCCCCCTCACTGGCAGTCTTTAAGCAGCTGCTGGACAACCACTGGTCAGGGATGCTAGTCTAGGTTGATCCTCCATCAAGCAGGGGGTTGGACTAGGTGGCCTGTATGGTCACTTCCAACTCTGTGATTCTATGATATATATAAAATATTTATATGATTATTGTAAAAAGTTTTACTAAATGTGTTAGCCAGCTCTGGACATGGAGATGGTTAAGGCTAAAGCTGAGGCTGCCACAGCAGTCAAGAAGGCAGAGTTTGTCAAAACGGAAGAGAACCTGAGGAGAGAGACTGCCAAGCTACAGGTGGAGGCCACCTAGGTACAGGCAGAAACGGATGAATGGGAGGCAATGTTAGGTACGCTTCAAAAAGAAGTTGAGGCAGTGGACATGACTGCTCGGGCCAAGGTCCTAGAGGATGGGCTCCAGACTCAGACTCTGGACTAGCAGAGCTGGAGAAACAAGATGTGACCCAATAAGTATTGTCCTACATTGAAGAGCAGAGGGTCCATCCACAACCTTGACAGAAATGAGATCACCGAGGAGCTGCAGCCCCTTCAGATAATCAACTCTGCCAGAACAGAGTTCAAACAAGAGATGCCATCTTCAAACCTAATGGCATGTCATGGGTCCAAGGTCACTGCCAGGAGAGTCAGAGCAAGAGCCAAATCATGAGTCCGAAAGAAGGGTCATCTGAAGTAGGGGTCAGGAAGCCAGGAATCAGGGCCAGAATGGGGGTCCGAGGACAGAAGCTGAAGGTAGATGCGAGGCATGCACAGAGGCAACTCATTGCTTCCACAAGAGCTCAACCCTGAGTGGGAGTAATATACCCCATCATGGCACTGTCACCATTCCTGCTAGTACTCAGGACTAGCGCTCATCTTCCCTGCTAGCATGTATCTCGGTGGTGGCTGGCTAAGTCTCTGCGGAGCTGCTCCCTCAGCCAAATCACCCACGGAGGTGAGTCCGGCGGGCTCTCCAGTTACACCTGTACCTCATTGGCTGCTGCAGGGCCAGGTGTGGGGTTTTCAGGCTCAGGCACTGGTGGCAGCAAGCTGTTTACTCCTGAGGAATCAAAGGGGCTGGCTTCTGGTTCTGGAAATGCTGGTGCCTCTGGCTGCAGTACCAACTCAGGCAGGGACTCAGTGCCATTGTTGTTGTCCCCCCGCTCCCCCATCAGGAGGGCTGGGCTTATCTGGGTACAAGGCATGGAACCGTTGCACCAGGTCTGGGGCATGGATGTTTTCAGCAGGCTCCCAGGACTGGTCCTCGGGCCCGTAGCCCACCTAGTCGACAAGGTATTGTAGGCCACCCCAATAGTGCTGGGAGTCCAGGATCTGGTATACCTTGTGTTCTTCCTCATCATCGACAAGCACTGGCAGTGGTGGCAAGGCGGTGGCAGTCGAGTTGGGTCAGGGGCTGCAGCTGGCACCAGGAGCAATCAGTGGAACACTGGATGGATCCGGAGGGTAGGAGGCAACTGGAGCAGGAAAACAATGGGGGTTGATTTGTTCCATTATCAGGAACAGTCCGATGAAATGGGCATCCTGCTTGTGCAAATGGCCAGTGTGCCGGAGGTGCTGAGTCAAAAGCCAGACATGGTCCCCAGATCTGAGTGGTGTGCCCTCCTGCTGCTTGCGGTTGGCCATGATTTTATATGCCTCCTTAGCCACTGTAGTTGTTCCCAGATCAGGTCCTGGAGGGTGCAGAGTTCTTGCAGATAGGCATCTGCTACCAGGATGTTGGTGGGTGAAAGGACTGATGGGAAGAACCAAGGTTGGTACTCATAGTTTGCAGCGAATGGTGTTTGCTGCGTGGACGAGTGCACAGAGTTGTTAAAGGCAAACTTGGCCAGAGGCAACAGAGTGGCCCAGTCATCCTGCAGGTAGCTGCTGTAGCACTGGAGGTACTGTTCTAACATTGCATTAATGCACTCTGGCCATCCGACTGCAGATGGTAAGAAGAGGATAGGTGGACCCAGGTACCCAGACAGGAGTGGAGGGCCTGCCAGAAAAGGGAGGTGAACTGGGTACCCCAGTCAGAAATCAGATGGGCTGGAATTCCATGCAGACGTAAAATGTGCTGCAGAAAGAGCTGAGCAGTTTCCTGAGTTATGGGTAGTTTTTGGCATGGGACGAAGTGGGCCATTTTGGTGAAAAGGTCCACAATCACCATGATGCAAATGTGACCCTCAGACTGGGGAAGCTCTGTGATGAAGTCCAGAGAGATAGTGTTCCAGGGTCCAGAAGGTGTGGGCAGGGGATGCAGGAGACCTGAGGGTCTGCCCGGGGGTTCTTTAGCCCGTCGACAGACCTCGCAGGAGCCGACGTACCAGGCATCATCGGTGTGGACTCAGGGCCACCAGAACTCCCATGTCAATAGACGGCTGGTTTTGTGCTGACCGAAGTGTCCTGCCAGTCTAGCATCATGCGACAAATGCAACACTTAAGTTAGGAGGGATCTGGGCAGCACACAGAGTCATTCGTGGTGCAGTAGGAGGCCATCTCAGGTTGTGAACTTTCCTGCTGGGTCGTCTTGCAGCTTCCAGAGGTGCTCTTGTGCCCAGGGGTTGTGAGCCTGACTGGCACGGATCTCTTCTGTCAGGTTCAGGCAAGATGTCACTCATCAGCCTCTGGAAGATGGTGGGGGCATTGGTCAACCCAAATGGCATCACCAAGTATTCATATTGGCCATACCAGGTGCCAAATGTAGTCCTCCACTTGTCCACTGGCTGTATATGAACCAAGTTGTAGGCACCCCGAAGATCAAGTTTAGTATAGATCTGGGCCCCCTTCAGGCGGTCCAGGACTTCAGGAATCAATGGTAGGGGGTATCAGCCATGGACTGTAATCTTGGTGAGAGCCCGATGCTCATTGCAGAGACGAAGCTCTCTGCTTTTCTTCTTTACGGAGAGGACCTGAGCAGATAGTGGGGATGTAGAGAGCCAAATGAATCCTCGTCTCAAGTACCTTGCGAGGAAGTCTTTTAGGGCTTCCAACTCTGGTTTAGAGATGGGGTACAGGTGTCCTACTCATAAGGGTGCTCCCAGTATGAGGTCAATGGCGCAATCATATGGCCAGTGCAGGGGAAACTGGTCAGCCCCCTTCTCCTCAAATACATCCGCAAAATCTGCATACTTTTGAGGAAGGGGAAGGCGCTGGCCAGGACAGCTGTCGCAAACATTACAAGTGGTGTATGGTGTGGGCAAGGGTCTCAGAAGCAAAGTTCCTGCTGAGCCCAGTCAAGGATGGGGTTGTGGGTCATCAGCCAGGAGAGTTCCCAAGATGAGTGGAAACCGGGGCATGCTTACGACATCAAATTGCAAATGTTCCAGTTTTTTAAAAAGGTTTTATTTTCTTATAAATACAAACATCACAATGACCAAACAGACAAATATATAATGCACAAATACATAAATGTGGGGGGTTCAGTTACATCATCAGTTTACATGCTTGAATACGTCATACCATATTTGTTTTCCATGTTCCACCTTATGTTCTTAGAAAGTTATTTTGCATACAGTTAGGTATCAGTTTTAGTAATCTATGAAAGGTTGTATGTCTGTATACTTTATCTATTATATCCTTCAGTTTAGAGATGCACGCATGTGTTGAAAAAGCCAGCTGCAAGCCTGGACCTCTCCGAGGAACTAATATCTTTATAGCTCAAAAGAATGTAAATAGTTTTATCTTTGGGGAAAAAAAGGACAGAGTCAGTTGAGGATAAAAAGAAGGAGTAGAAGAATCAGTGCTCAAGCTTCAAGAGTGGTAAGATAGCAATTATTTATTATTTTCCTAAAGAGGAAATGCCCAGGAACGATGAACAACCCTCATTATACTCATTAAGAGCTGGTGGAAAAATGGCAAAAACTATTTGAGAGCTATCAGAGCAGCTGTCTGCCTTTGAGAATAAGGTAATAGCTTCTCAGGAAAAAATGAGAGAAGAGATTAAAGCAGTGAAGGATAAGATCATGGAGATGGCAGAGGAAATTAGAACAATAAAACAGACTGCAACTTTTGCTAATGAGCAGGCTCAAAAAAATAAACAGAAGATAGACCAATTAACCAGCCAACTCACTGAACTCTCAGACTGGAATAGAAGAGCAAATTTAATTCTGGTAGGGAATAAGGAAGAAGTAGGTTTCAAGTCTTTGGAAGAGACTTTGAGGGTGTGGATGGAAGAAAATGGAGCAACAATTAAACAGGAAGAAACAGAAAGGGTGCATAGATTACAGAGAAGAGGGGGAAGAGGAACTCCCAGGGATGTTACTGTGAAATTTAGCAGAGAAAAATTACAACAGGAAGTATTTAAAACATTAAAAAAGAAGAAAGACCTAACCTTTAGAGGGGAAAAGGTTTGGGTGAGGGAAGACTTCTGCCAAGAGACTATAAAGAAGAAAAATCAAATGAGACACTTCGGTCAAAGACAATGTGAAATTCAATACTAGTGTTTAAAGAAGGAAAGAGGCTTATAGCACAAAACCCCACGGAGGCAATGGGACTCCTCAAGCAACTAGGAATAGATACAGAGAATCTGAGAGACCAGGAAATGGAGGAAGATTTAGGAGCAACAGAAGACCCTGGAGAAGGAGGCTCAGGGAGACCTGAGAAAAGGCTAAGAACAGACTCACATGAGAAAACTACATAAAAGGGAAGTATACAAATGCTGAATGAGCTAAGTTATTAAGTTTAAAAGTTAAGGAGGGGGAAGGGGTATGTGCACTCTAGAAGGTGGAGAGACGAGAAGAAGTTTTCACCTCAAAATTTGTCTCAACCACAGGGAGGGGGAGGGAAGAAAGGGGATTTTCTAATGAATAATATTAAGTACCCCCTGCCAGGGTGGCCCAAGGTTCAAATCAATATGGAAAATGGATAGGACAATAAGATTACTTTCACTGAATGTAAATGGCTTAACGTCAAATCTTAAGAGGTACAGGATATCCAAAATGGCCAGAGAACAAAAGATAGATTTGATGTGCCTGCAGGAGACAAAGAAGGACAGAAAACCATTACTAAATGACCCAAGGTGGTAGGTATTAACAGAAGCTAGGAGTCATTCTAAGGTTAGAGGGGTAGCAGTTCTGACCCACAAGAAGTTTCAAGTTGAAGCAGTTGAGATGTCAATAGATAATGAAGGTAGATACCTAATAGTTAAATTTAAACTGGAAGGGAAATGGTATACAATAGTGAACATCTATTCATGCGAAATGCTGGCCTGGATGAATCACAAGCCGGAATTAAGATTGCTGGGGAAAAGATCAATAACCTCAGATATGCAGACGATACCACTCTGATGGCAGAAAGTGAAGAGGACCTCAAGAGCCTCTTGCTCAGGGTGAAAGAGGAGAGCACAAAAGTGGGCTTGAAGCTCAACATCAAAAAAACTAAGATCATGGCATCTGGGCCCATCACTCCTTGGCAAATAGAAGGGGAAGTCGTAGAAGTAGTGAAAGACTTCACGTTCCTAGGATCCCAGATCACTGCAGATGGTGACTGCAGCCATGAAATTAAAAGACGCCTGCTCCTTGGGAGGAAAGCGATGGCAAACCTAAACAGCATGATAAAAAGCAGAGACATCACCTTGCCAACAAAAGTCCGCATGGTCAAAGCAATGGTATTCCCCGTAGTAATGTATGGCTGCGAGAGTTGGACTATAAGGAAGGCCGAGCGCCGAATAATAGATTCTTTTGAACTATGGTGCTGGAGAAGACTCTTGAGAGTCCCTTGGACTGCCAGGAGATCAAATCAGTCAATCCTAAAAGAAATCAACCCTGATTGCTCCCTGGAAGGCCAGATCCTGAAGCTGAAGCTCAAATACTTTGGCCACCAAATGAGAAGGGAGCATTCACTGGAGAAGACCCTGATGCTGGGAAAGATTGAAGGTCAAAGAAGAAGGGGACGGCAAAAGATGAGATGGTTAGACAGTGTCATCGATGCGACGAACATGAAATTGAGCAAACTTCAGCGGACAGCGGAAGACAGGAGGGCCTGGCGTAAACTGGTGCATGGGGTCGCGAAGAGTCGGACTTGACTGTGCGACTGAACAACAACAAAGTGAACATCTATGCACCAAATAAAAAGCAAAAGAAATTTTTAACTAAGATTTTTAAATATTGATATTAAAAAAGATAAAAATATCAAGTTAGGGGAATGGGATTTGAAAGAAGAGCATGAGTTTATAGGTATACAACCAAGACCTACACACATATCAAGAAGACACAAAACGCTATCATACATAGACTATATAATTCTAGAAAAAAAATAATATGGTCATAAAAATATTAAAACTCACCCAATTTGGATATCGGACCACGCACCTATAAGTATCAAATTTGAAATAAAAACAATTTAATACAAAAAGACCTTGGAGATACAATAATTTAGTAGTGATTAAAGAAGAGGATAGGAAATATATGGAGAAACAGATAAGTTTATACTTTAAAGAAAACAGAGGGAAGGTACCTACTAATATATTAGGGGATGCTGCCAAGGCGGCAATAAGAGGATACTGTATAAAGGAAGAAAGGAATATAAAAAGAGAATGGTATAAAAAAAGACAACCCAAACTTCAGGAATTAGAGAAGCTACAAAGAAAACAAATGGAAAAATATAACCCTAGGGTACAGAATAAAATTAAGGAGATTCAGAAACAGTTGGAAGAAGTAGACATAGCGGCATTATGGAAAAAGGAAAACAAGGTTAAGAATGATTTTCAGGCCCTTTAAGACTGCATCGGACCGGGTGGCAGCGGAGCTTCAAGGCTCTTTGTTTTATCTATCTTGTTGCCTCCCTTAGAGTTTTTTTTTTTTTTTTTTTTAACAATCATAGCTACTGACCGACCGGTTCTTTTATCTCGTGTTATTGAGGGAGAAAACTTTTGGGAAGCTTTTGATATTATAATGGGAGCAAAAAAACGAAGACGCCGGCCTTCTTCAGAAATCCCTATCAACAAGGCCGGTAAACAGATGAGAATGGAAGATTTTTTAGAAGAAAAGGAGGAAGAGCCCATATTAGACAAAGATGACGAAAATATTTTAGACAAGAACTCAAACCAGCTGTTGTTAACTGAAAGACCTGCCTCTATGAGACAATCATCAAACCAAGATAGCACGCCGGAGCAGCAGAATCAATCAGCGTTGGAGGAACAGCTGAGTAATAACGAGCTCTTGGAAAAGACAAGTAAGGAAAACATCTTTTTCAAACAAACCTCCCTTATTGCTGAAACATTGCTTAATTTATATATCAAAATTGACGAGATAAATCTTAAGGTTAATAGACTTAAGGAGGTTGTTGAACTCTCATTTTTACAGCCTCAAAAGAAACAGGATGAGCAGTCGTGCCTTCAGTTTAATCTGGGGAATTTAACTCTGGCAAACTCTGCAAATAACACGGAAATAGTCTATGGTAAATCAGGGAACTCCAAACTCCTTCCCCAGGGTAAATCAGAGAACCTTAAACCCCTCTTTCCTCAGGGTAAGAGCTGCCATGTTTTACAAAGTAACCAGTTGGCCTTTAATATCGGACATTCAAGAATAAATTTTGGCCGTTGGGGAAACAGAAGAGCTGTGGAAAGGTCGCTCACTCAATTATTGCCAGGGGACTCTGCAAGGGTGAAGTTGAAACAGTGCTTTTGGCTCCCCAGTAAGCAGTTTTACAGGAGAGTGATTGTCACAATGAATCAAAGAGAACCCTATTTTCAGCTTCTGAGTAGACGTAATTTCCTACAGAGGTATCAAATTTATATTACAAGGGTGTTTAAAGACCATACAATGCGATCTCTGTGTAGGAAAAGAAAGAACTCACAACTACCTAACAGTAAAGAGCCAGCAAACCTGGGAGAGTCTAGGCCAGCCTGCTGTGAGCTCTTAACTAGAAGTTCTCAACCTCTAACATCTACACAAAATAATACTATGCAGCCAATACTGCAGACAACGGAAAGCAATGTGTGTGAAAACCCCTTTTGCTATTTAAGTGCATATGAACAACCTAAGAGCAGACAGGAGCAGCCGAGTGAGCTGCAGAAAACAACTCTCCCTAAGGATCTTTTTGAGGTAATGGAAACAGAAGACCCCCAAGAGTGCTTAGTGGCTCCTACAACCGGGACAACTAATTCCAACACTAGATGCGTGTCCTGTGTGTCTTCTCCCGGCAAATTTGGAGAACAGTGTCAAGATAAAACCAGGCCAGCCAATACTCCAGCATTGCAGCAGGAGGACTATGAAATAGACTCTTCACTTTTGTTTTCTGTTTACTCAAGCAAAGACCTGATGACAACAGCGGATTCAAAAACACTAGCAGAAGAATTCGAGGAAGCAGCAAGACAATCAGAAGCGGAACAACCTGAAACAGCTGAACAAGGGAGGATTAAAATTCCCATTGAGGTGACGGTCCATAAGAAGAAAAATGGGTGTGTTGTGGAAGAGCAACTGGTGGAAGAAATTGAGATAGACCCCTCAAGTTTAGAAGAGGCTACATCGGGGTATCCTGTCACAAAAGGATCTCAGGATTCTGGACAGAACTGACTAACTAATCCTACTCCACTCAGGTTTAAAGAAGAAGCTATGGAACGATATTCACTCGCGTCTTATGACAAAATGATACCTAGTGTTAAATTAATTTCGTTAAATTGCAAGGGTTTAAATAACAGAATTAAGAATAAAAGAATGTTAACAGAGCTGGTTAAACTACGGCCAGATGTTCTAATGCTCCAAGAAACCCACTTGAAAAACAATGATCTACCTGTTTTTAAATCTAAATGGTTTTCTCAACAGTTTCAGGCAGTAGGATCCTCAAAGTCACGTGGGGTTGCAATTTTGTTTTCTAATAAGGTGAGATTTGAATGTACAGCTCAATGTAGAGACCAATCGGAGAGGTTTTTATTTTTAAAGGGTTCGTTAAATGGTTCTCCTTATACTTTGGCTACAGTGTATGCTCCAAATGAGGGGCAAAATGCTTTTCTTAAATCAGTTTTCCATTTACTAGATCAGTTTAAAGATGGCCCCATAATACTGGGGGGAGATTTGAATTGTGTGGCAGATCCCATAATGGATAGATCTCGACATGCTGTAGATAAAGTCTCAAACATTTCAAGAAGGGGGGGAGTTTCAGTAATACAAGAGGTATGTCTACAATATAACTTAAGTGATGTATGGCGTTTTTATAACCAGGGTATGAGAGACTACACTTTTTTTTCCTCCAGGCATAATTCTTTCTCAAGAATTGATTATATCCTTATATCCAACTCTATTATGAATCAAGTATCTAACCCTGATATAGGTTTAAGAACGCTATCAGACCATGCGTGGGTGGAATGTAGTCTATTAGGAACATCTCCAGAAATTGGACAACCACGATGGTCAATGAATAGATTTATTTTATTAAATCAGGGAGCATGTAAGGAAATAGAAGAGGAAATAAAGAATTTCTTTTTGGAAAACTCAGAATGTGGGGTCTCAAGGGAAGATACTTGGGATGCCATGAAGGCTGCCCTGAGAGGAAAAGTGATTTCAGTTACTACAGCCTATAAGAAAGAGAAACAACAGCTACAACAGGATTTTTTACACAGAATACAAAATTTAGAAGAGAGACATAAAAGATCTGGCTCCAAAAAAATTTATAAACAACTTTTAAAGGAAAGGAAGAAACTGGAGGCCTTAAATACAACACAGGTTCAAAATAAACTGTTATATATAAAACAACGTTACTGGTATAAAAGTCCCAGGTCCTTAAAACTACTGTCGTGGAAATTTAAGAAAAAGCAAGCAAGTAGACAAATCAATTTAATAAAGGATAGCACAGGGAACCATCTTTCATCTTCAAAGGACATTCTGGAGGCCTTTACCCAATTTTATAAAGATTTGTATCGGTCAGATAATCCAAATATTGAAGCCATAGAACATTATATAAATTCATATAAGTTAGTTAAAACGTTATCCCAAGAACATAGAGATTTTTTAGACTCCCCAGTAATGACAGAGGAAATTCTAGCAACGATCAAATTAATAAAATCAAATAAGGCTCCTGGTAGAGACGGGATACCTGGGGAATTTTACAAGACTTTTGCAAATACTCTGGCCCCTCATTTAGCTGAGCTTTGTAATCAAATACTGACAACAGGTGAAATGCTGCCGTCCTGGGCCCAAGCGAATATTATTGTCATCCCCAAGACGGACAAAGATCCTACCAATACTAAATCATATAGACCAATTTCCCTCTTAAACAACGATTATAAAATCTTCTCCACTCTTTTGTCTCAACGTTTAAACCGAATCATAGGAGACTATGTTCATCAGGATCAAACGGGTTTTATTTCTAATAGAACCATAACAGATAATATCCGAAAAACGTTAAACTTGATATTTTTTAGTAACAACTATTTAAAGAATAACTGTATATTGGCATTGGACATAGAAAAAGCCTTTGATAGAGTGGAACCCCTTTTTTGAAAACAGTTCTTAAGACTATGGGATTTGGTAATAAGTTTCAGACTTTAATTCAGTCGCTATATAAGGCGCCACAAGCTCAACTAAACATCAATGGAAGGTACTCTCAAGATTTTCTTCTGACAAGAGGAACAAGGCAAGGGTGTCCACTGTCGCCTCTATTGTTCGCATTAACAATAGAACCATTGGCAAATAGAATCAGACAAGGCGAAAATATTAAAGGTATAACAATTAACCAGACAGAATGTAAGATTGGTCTTTTTGCGGACGATATGGTCCTATATCTTTCAGATCCCCTGAGATCAATTGCAGAATTGGAATTAATACTAAAGGAGTTTGCGACTTATTCTGGTCTGACCACAAATAATACAAAATCTTTACTGTATCCTCTAAACATGGACCCGGACGTAAGAGTGGCTCTTAAAACTAATTTTACGTACCAATGGGTCATGTCATATTGGTCTTATTTGGGGATTAAAATTCCACTTAATATAAAGGACCTTTTTCGTTGTAATTATATAGATGGAGTCAAATCCATAGAGAACCTTTTGAAAAAATGGAATGTGGAAAGGTTGTCCTGGTTAGAAAGACAACAGGTGGTGAAATCTTTTATTTTCCCAAAGTTTTTATATTTATTCAGAGCTTTACCTATATATATCTCACGTCAAGACCTGAAGAAATGGCAGAATATCTTAAATAAATTTAATTGGGCATATAAAAGGCACAGAACTTCATTTGATACAATTAGGAAACCTAAACAAGAAGGGGGACTAGCTTTTCCGGATTTGTCACTTTATTATGAAGCAGCAGTCCTTTCCAACCTTCCAAGAATTCAGGCTAGGTTTTCTAAAATAGATTGGAAAGACATTGAATCTGAGTACTTTTTGCCATTGAATTATGTGGAACTGATATGGTTAAGCAAAAAGAACGTCCTAAGCAAAGCTATGAAAATCCCTTTGTGAAGGCCCTACTTTTTATTTGGGATATTAAAAAATCAAAATTGGCCCCAAAAACCTCTCCAGTGTCTTCCTTTTTAGGCCAACCTTGGTTTAAACCAGCGGAAGCACCTTCTACCTATAAAATATGGAGAAAGGCCTGCATTTATAGACTATGCGATGTAACTAAAAAAGTGGATATTCTGACTAAAGCCCAATTAGAAAAGAAAACATCACATCTTATCCCCTGGTTTGAGTATTTACAAGTGCAGAACTTAGTAGGTACACCAGAAATAAAACAAGGTTTATCGAGACCACTTACAGATTTTGAAAGATTGTTGCGAACGCCCAATTTACAGCTTAAAGGAACAATTTCTAAAGTATATTCAATTTTATTGAATCTAGACTCAGTTAAGGTTCCAACTTATGTCAAAGCATGGCACCGCGATTTAGCCACTAACCTGACAGAGTCACAATGGCAAGAGATCTGGTCCTCAGCAGCATATGCTACGAACTCTATAAACATTATTCAGCAAAATTACAAACTTTTGTCAAGGTGGTATATAACTCCAGTTCAACTCCACCACCTGAATACAGCCAGTTCTCCTCTATGTTGGAAATGTGGAGAACTAGGTACTTTCAAACATAATTGGTGGGACTGCAAGGTAATCCAGTCCTTTTGGAAGAAAATTATTGCACATATAAAAGACTTGACTGGCCAGCTGCTTCCCTTTAATCTAGAATGTACTCTATTAAACTGGTGGCCTAAGGACAATACTACTAAGGCTAAAGAGGATTTGTTAACTATTTTATTAACTGCTGCTAGGACATCGATAGCACAGTTTTGGAAAAACCCTCTTCCCCCTTCTATAAACCTATGGTATTCCAAGGTTTGGGATTATTATGTTATGGATAAGATTTCTACAACTATTAATGTCAAAAATACATATAAGGCATACCAGATTTTTCATAGTAAATGGAACACAGTGTTGGAAAAATTGGATAATAATCCTATTAGCAAGTCTTCATTTGAGAATCATAAATACTTTGAGTTGATGAAACTGCCTTGATTATGATACTAAAATTGCTGTGAAGTAAATGGTTGAAGTAGCAGTATGGTTTAAGAGTTTTAGATTTTATACATGTAATGTTTTATAATTCGTCAGTTTAGTTTTATGGAGTGTAGCTTTGATTGATTGCATTATTTTATGTTAGAACGTAATTTTAATGTTTATTAAAAATAATAATAATAAAAATTTTTTTGAAAAAACTGGCTCTTTAACACTTTGATGAGCACAATCATGTCCCTGCTTGTCAAATGAACTGTTGCAGTGTATGCCTTTTTGCCTAACACTGGTAATAGCTGGGCAAGGGGAACTTTTATTGAGGAAACAGTGTAGAGGAAAGAATTCTGCCCCTCCCTGCCCCTACAACCACTGCTCCAATATGATCTTGGGCTGCCTCTTGACTACTTTTTAGTGTTAAAGATCTGATAATAAATCTAGCATATAACCAGTATTTAGAACTCTGCAGTTTAGTCCAAGAGTGTTACATTATCATTTACTGTACTTAGGATTTTTCCTGTATTTACTGTATTTAGGGAGCTTAACGGTTTCTTAGCAGTTTTAACAACTATCTGGCTTTTTCACCCCCTCTCCCCCCATGCTGATAGAAATTGGGGAGGTCAGAAATGTATTATGGCGCCATACAGATTTTAGATTTTGTGGATTTTGATTTTAGACCCTATAATGTATTTACATGTATTGTATATGAATTTGCTGTGTGCTGCCCTGAGCTGTAATAATAATAAATAAATAAAGCTGGAAAAAAAAAAAAGAATGATTTTCAGAGGAACAGTATCAATACAGCAAAAAGATTGAGAAACTATCTGAAGATTAAAAGAGCAAAACAATGTGTTAACTGCATAAAAGTTAATAAGAAATTAACACAAACCCTAAAGAAATTACAGAGGCTTTTGAGAACTTCTATAAAAATTTCTATAAAAAAAGAACACAGTAGACTTTAACGAGGAAATTAGCCAAACAATGAAGGAAGGAGAGAGAGGAAATCTAAAGGACGAAATTACAGATCAAGAAATAAGGGAAGTAATAAAAGAATTAAAAAAGGGCAAATCACCAGGATTAGATGGTTTCACGGGCAAATTTTATAAAGAAATGATGGATATTTTAGCACCGGAACTTAAGATATTGTTTAATGAAGTTTTAGAAGGTAAGAGTGCTCTGGATTCATGGAGGAAGAAAGAAATAATATTGATCCTTAAACCTCAGAAAGACCCTAAAGAAGTAGGATCATATAGACCCATAAGTCTCTTAAACCAAGATTATAAGATTTTTGCAAAAATAATGGCAAATAGACTAAAGAGGGTAATCCCACATATAATAAAAGGAGATCAATATAGGTTTGTCAAAGGTTGAAGCATAGCACATCCCATAAGAAATATTCTAAATGTTTTATATCACACCCAACAGAAGAAAGTAGGTCTACTAAAACTAGATGTTTATAAAGCTTTTGATACCCTCTCTCATGAATATTTATGGCAAATAATGAGAAAAGTAGGAATAGGAAAGAAATATTTAGAGGCAATCCAGGAAATTTATAAAGAAGGAAAGGCAACAGTAAGAGTAAATAATGAGCATTCACAAGCATTTCCTGTACAAAGAGGGGTATGACAGGGCTGCCCCCTATCACTGTTATTTTTCATAATGGCAATAGAACAGCTAGCAGAATAGAAGGCTATAGGATAGGTAATGTGGAAATGAAAATTAACTTATTTGCAGGCGACATTATAATTATCATGACAAACCCAAAAGAGGGAGTAAAAGAAGTAAAGATTATTTTAGATTACTTTGAATAATGTTCAGGGTTAAGCATTAATATGGCAAAATCAGAAATAATATATTTAAATGTAAATAGGGAAGAAAGCAATAAACAGAGACACATAAATAGGGTTAGGAGTAAGAAAATTTAAATGTTTAGGTATAGTAGTACAAAAAATATGGATAAAATGATAAAGGATAACTATGATAAAGCATGGAGAAAAACAGAGAATGATATGAGAAGATGAGAAAATAAAACACTAGGGATAACCTTTAAAATTAGAAGTGTTAAAATGTTTTTGGTGCCCAAAATATTGTATCTATTTCAAACGTTACCAATGGAAGCAAAGGAAAATAAAATAGTACAATGGAACAGACAACTAAACTTTGGCAATAAAAAATGTAGGTTTCACAAAAGGATAGTGTATAGCCATAAGACAGAACTGGGATGGGGAGTCCCAGAGCTAAACAATTACTATGAAACCTTCCAACTCAAATCACTACTAGAGATAGGAGAGGAAAGAGAACAGAAATGGGTAAGATTTGAGTATGAGATTAATAACAATATAGGAAGACTAGGTATTTTTTACAAAGCTAAGGCTAAAGACCTAAAATTAACAATAGGCCCCAGAAGAGCAACACTGGAAGTGTGGAGGAAATGGCAACCAAACTGGCTAGGAAGACCCTCTAGATGGGCACCACTAGAAACTATCAATGAAGAGGAGCAAGAAATTAAATGGTGGGAAACCTTAAGGTCCAAAGGATACCACAGAGTGGGGGATATGAAGAAATGATTAAGAGGAAACAAGGTGTAGTAGGGAAAATATATAGAAAGATGATATCAAATAAAGATCAAATAACAGAATATTTACAAAAAATGTGGAGTAGAGAAGGTCAGATAACAGAGAGGATGGTAGGAAAAATTATGAAAGGAATAGACGGAATTAAGGTAATTAAATTTAAAGAACTTGAATATAAATTTCTCACAAAATGGTACAAGACACCAGCCCAATTGGCTAACATGTTTCCGGGATTAAGTTCCCTTTGCTGGCACTGTAGACAATCTAAAGGATGCTCTGCGCATATGTGGTGGGAGTGTAGAGAAGCAAGGGCATTTTGGGCAGAAATTATTAAAGCTATAAGAAAAGTATGTAAAATAACTTTGAACATAGATTTCAACTTAATGCTGATAAGCACAACGGGAAGCCCAATATTGGATAAAAAGGATCAAACCCTAGTAAAGGCGATGATATCAGTGGGTAAAGCAGTTATAGCTTTGGGTTGGAAAGACAAAAGTAGATGGACAGTTGAAATCTGGCACAACTATTTGTTTGATTTTATACAGTCAGACATTACTGCAACTCTATGCAAGGAGACATCATGGGAAAGAAAATCAGCGGAAATATGGAACAGATGGAAGACTTACTTAGACTGGATATCCAAGGAAGGAAGAAAAGACATTCAGTGGAAGATTCAGACTTTGTGCCCATAGCTGGGGCTAAAAGACTAAGGACAATCTGAAGACAGGGAGGGGAGGAAGGAGTGGAAGGGAAGGGAAATTGTAAGAAGTTGAATAACATGTGTTGTAAAAGGGGAAAAAGGGAAAAACTAATAAAAATATACTTTAAAAAATATTCTTCAGTTCATTTCAAAATATAAAACCACGTAATTTCATACATACACATGGGTATCTACATAATAGGGGATTTCATTACCTCATCAGATCACCTATTTAAACACCTCAAAATTTGTTTTTCAAATTTCACCTTATATTCTTACAATAATCCTTCAAATATATTTCAAAAAATAAAATTTTTATACACTTTTAGTATACCTTCTAATGTTTCAACTCATTTGTGAACAGCTTTGACCTCCAGGGTCTGAACAGCTATATGATATTTATATTATTCAGACTTTTATAAAATCTTGAGGGACTGTGTTTTCTCCCTTATCCTTTTTTTTTTTTTTGATGCTTATGTATTCTCTTATCCACAAAATTTTGGAGCTTTTCCATGAGTTTCTATCCTCTTCTTTATTCTCTGATTTCTCCTCTTAAGCCTTAAAGTCTTAATTTTGTGCCTTTTAAAAGTAATTTGAGGTTCCATATATTGTTTCTCTGAGTAGATGTTTCATTTGTTGGTTCAATAATTCCCTCTCTTGTCATTCTTTCATGGGGTCTCATATCCAGTTTTTCAGTCAGCTTGTCTGATTTTGAATATGCATTGTAAGTCATATCAGTTGGATTGTATGTATCAATGTATTCCACAATAATAAATGTCATGTCAGTTTGCTCTTCCTTCTGATTGGTGCTCTGCTGTGAGAGTAAATCAAGCTTAGATTGCAGATTTTTCATATTTTTTCTAGTGCTGTTCTTACTGCTGTTATAATTGCTTCCTGTAATAATCATTTAAAGTCTGTAGTCAACAATGTATCTTTGTCTACACCAGCCATTTCCAAAATATCATGTTGAAAACAGGAAATCCCTCCAACTCCAACTCTATGTCAGTACAACCTATAGTATCTTCACACAGCTGCCTCTGTTTAAAGTTTGATATGGTCACATTAAAGCAAAACAGGAGTATTCCCAAATTAGAATACAGAGAATTTTTCAGATTGCCTTTCAATACAAAACCTTACAATCACACCACTTCTATATATGTAAAACAATAGCCATTAGTTATGTTAAAGACTGAGACAGTTTCAACCAAGGCCAGCATTCTTATCATTAACAATACATAGAAAACACAATGTACTTTTATAATTTCAACAAACCAAGGTAAAGTATGTTATGAGAATATAACATATAAAGAGTTCAAATTAAGTTCCTAATAGTTCTTGTTGATTCTTCTTCTTTTTAATTGTAGTACTTATTAAAATATAGTTATTTATAGTCCTTTAAAGGGTCTTCATATAGTTTGTGTAATTCCAGATAATTTATTTGTAATTCCAAACAGAGGAGCTCTTATTTCCCTGGAGGTCAAAGCCAAATAAAATGAATTATTTCCAAAATTTTGTAATCCACTACAGAATATTGATAGATCCAGGGGTCTTTTTGTAGAAAAACAGCTGCAGGAGCTCATTAGCATATAGTATGGAAGTGATGTCAGAAGGAGAAGCAAAAGGGGGGGAGGCATCTTCAAAAGCCTCCCCTCCCCTTCCCCAGCTGGTCTGGGTGGGGGAGCTAAGAGAGAAGGGGTTTAAAGTTTAAACTCCTTCTCATGAGAGTTGGGCCACAGAAGGAGGAAAGAGGAAAGGAAAGAGAGAGAGTAGGAGAGGAAGAAGGAAAGAAAGGAAGGAAAGAGGGAAAGAAAGAGAAGGAAGAAGGAGGGAAACAGGGAAAGGAGGAAAAAAGAGAAGAGAAGAAGGTGGGAAAGAAAGAAAGAGAGAAGAGAAGAAGGAGGGAAAGAGGAAAAAAGAGAAGGAAAGGAGGGAATGAAAGAAATTTGGCGGTAATTCGGCCCCATTATATCCTATGGGCCATTGAAGTAATGGTGAAAACATGGTGGGAAACAAAGTTATTTTTTCCCCACCATAGAGAACAATGGAGGGAATAGGGGCAACTTGTTTGGGGGCCCATAGAATTGGACCCCCTGATCCAATGTTCTTGAAACTTGGTGGGTATCTTGGGGAGCGGCTCCATCAGCTACCCTGTGAGTTTGGAGCCTCTCCCTCAAACCCCCTCCCCTCCAGCCCCCAGAGTATACCCTATGTTTTCACCATTGACTTCAATGGCCCATAGGATACAATGGAGCTGAAATTGACATTCGGCTGCCTGAAAGACTCCCCCGGACGCCGGCTGGGGGCGGGGCTTGGCTCCTGAGCTCCCGGAGTGGTGCGCTCCCCCCCAAAAAAAGACCCCTGGATAGATCGATATTTTTGTTGACAGTTTTGTTCTCAGATCACAACCTTCTCTTCTTTTGCCCAAGCTGTTTTAAACAATGCTTCCAGATCTTTTCTTAACCGCTGAAAGAAAGGGGGGGGAGAGAAATTCTTCACACCTCTAATCCTTTGTGCTTTCAAAGAGTTAAAGGGGGCTTAATCAGCGGGGAGTCTCTGATGTTGCTTGTACTTTTACTCACGGTGATGGTGTTTTTAAGTGGTTCAGTTGAAGTTTCCTGCTTCTCCCCCTCGCTTGCGCGGTCACGGCTCCATGCCCATACCTGGCATGGGCGCTCTCAATCGGTTCTTGCTTTGGGACAATCAAAGAACCCCCACCCACTTGCTGCCGCTTGTGGGGAGTCCCAAGCAAGCCCCCTGTGCTCCTCTTCATCAATCCAGCAGACACATGGGAGAGCTGCTGTGTTGACTGTTCTCGCTGTGCCAGCACCCACTCTCCCTGCAAATGTTCCAGAAGTTGATGGATCTGAAGGGCAACTGTGCAGGTTTCCTGGGTCATGGGGCCAGAGCGGAGGAGACATCCATCAATGGCTTCCACAAGGACTGGAATCTCTTTGGGTTGTAGCGGGATCTGGTGCTGCTTCACGAAGGCAGCATCAATGAAACAACAGAGTCCTCCAGAATCAATCACAGCGCAGACAAGCCGCCAGTGCTCGTCCGGCAAGCGGAGTTTGACAAGGACCAGGAAGGGGCCTTGGTTAATGGTATACAGTTCAGGAGACCCAGCTAGGTGCCCCAAGCTGATGAGTCTGTTCAGGCTTAGGGCAGGTCTTTTGGCGAAGTATACCATCCACAAAAGTCTGGTCAGATCAGAGTGGTCTTCAACTCCAGTGCCCGGTTCCAAAGTTTTTCACTGAACAAGGTCCTTCTCAAGGGGACGGACCTGACCAATCGCCTGCTTGGCGTGCTTATCTGCTTCAAGAAGGAAACCGTAGCTGTAATTGGCAGACATCCAGCAGATATTTTACTCCTTCCTCATCAGAGACGATCACCGCAACCACTTACGGTTCTTATGGTTCAGCAATGAGCAACATGGCCAGCAAATCACTGAATATCATATTTTATTTTATTATTATATTAATTCAATTTATACCCTGCCCTCCCCGCGAGCAGAGAACACATCTTTGGAAATGGACCATCCCCTGTGATCGCCAACTATGGGTTACACCAAAGTACACAAACAGGAGAAAGGAAGTATGGCCTGGACACAAAGCAGTTTGTAGAATGGAACTTCTACATAAATGATGGGCTGAAGTCCATATCCACCCCAGCAGAAGCCATAGACTTGTTAAAGAGGATGCAGCAGATACTGCCTGTAGCTACTTCAAGCTGCACAAAACAGCATCCAACAGAACATAGGTGTTGGAGACATTAGATCGGGAAGATCATGCCAAAGGCCTGAAGGATCTAGACCTGGGTGGCGACATTCCCCTCCTCCTTTTTGGATATAAACTTTTATTTGGTTTTAACACATTATAGGACAGGAAGGGTACTAGGGTACAAGGGATGGGATAAGACATAAAGGGAAGTTCTATCAAGTTTATATAAATGCTGTTACAAATTTTCCATCTTAATTCTTTGTTTCCAGGTCTCTTTCTTTTAAATGTTTACTAAAGCTAGTAACGCTTAATCAGATCACTAAAATCTTCTATAATGGTTCCTGGAAAAAGGTTCTAGACCATTCAAGTTAGAATTTCTCCAAGTTGATGATAGTTATATTTCTAGTTTGTGGTCTTCAAAGTTTCTTTCCACCCAGTCATAAAATGGTATCCAATTGTCTCTCACTTTTTGTTTACTTTGACCTTTTAACGTGTCTAACAATACATCCATATTGGCTGGTTCAATTTTTTTTGTCAAAAGTTCATTTCTATTGGTATTTCTGATTTCTTCCAGTACTTAGCACAAAGAATTCTTGCTGCCATAACCACATGTATAATTAAGTGTTTAACTTTCTTATTTCAGGTTTAAATGGTAGCAGTATTAAACGTATTTTTGGTAACATTCCAATTTTGTTATTTTAACACTTGTTTTCCATATTTGCATCAAATGATCAAGATCAACATTACAGCCATTTTATCATACATTCTTTAATCACTTCAACCTTCATCTTTATCTGTAACACACATAAAATTTCTTAATTTATCATTTGTTCTATATAAAAGTGTATCAATTGCCGATTCTGCATCGAATCCCTGAGGTTTATCTTTTTTTTTTTTTGGCCCTCCGAAGTGGATTTTTTATTGCTTTTTATATTGAACAACTAAAACTACAACGAAAAAAAAGGGAGGGGACTACATCTAGGGAGAAAGGAAAGAATACCCACACTAGACTAAAAACCCAAGGGAGGGAGATCATTACCCCAGCTAATATCTATGTTAATAATATATTGTTAGCAAACAATGCATGCTGTGATTTACTATCTCTGCTATATAACTAGTTGGTTACTTGTTATGGGGGAATTCCAGAGCATCCCCCAAACTCGCTTCATAAAGGCAATTTTCAGAGTCCTTCTGCCTTTACTTAGGCTTTCTATCTCTAAAAGCATAAGTTGGTCTGCGGGCTGCAGCGCCTTCTTCCGTGGCCAAGTCTTCGTCCGTCTCTGAGGGTGTGGAGCCACTCGAACCAGTTTCTCCATCTTCTTTGGTTGCTAGATGGCGTTTCAGGAATTCTTTAGCCTTGTGCACGGAGTCAATCTTCTCTCTTACCGTGTAGCTTAAAGATGACCCCTTCTGGAACTGCCCATTTATATGCGATTTGATTAGTTTGGAGAAAAAGGATTAAGTCCTTGTAACTCTTCTGTTTTTGACGAATTTCAAATGGAATATCTTTTAAAGTCTTAATAGTAGTATTCCCAAGTTTCAACAGAGTTGCTGACGTAACTTTTAAAATCGCACCCCTAGTTTGTCTTCTTGAAAATCTGACTGAGATTTCTCCAGGTAGGCTATTCTTTTTGGTGTAATTTGAATACACCCTATATGCTGCTTCTATATCATGCATTATTTCTTCCGCTTTTAAGCCTACAGCTGGTGCGATGAGATCACTAAGGAGCCTCTTTAAATCTTCTTTCGGTGATTCAGGAACTCCCTGGAACCTAAGGACCATGTTTGCTTTCTCCATTTGTAGAAACAAGAGTCTGTTTTCCTGATGATTCTGCTTATTTGTTATTTATTCCACCCTTTTCTTCAAAGTCTTGCTTTCGGTGTGCATCTCTTTCACTACCTCTATTGTTTGCTCTGTCTGTTTAACATTTTCCGCCAGCTGGAGCTGTTGCGCTGCGAGAGTCTGGTTTAGGATGGTTAACTGCTGGTTAATACCAGCAAGCTGCTCCATAACCGGCTTGAGCGTCTCCGCTAGAAGTCTTGCAACATCCACTCCCTCTTCTTCCGGTCTTGGACTCTGCCCACCCGGAGGTTTTGGTTACGCTCCTTTCCTCCCTACGCCCGACATTTTAGTCGATTGTTTACAAAAGCCAACCGCTATTTCATCTCCTCTGAAAATCGCTTATGCTTTAATTCCGCTCTGGTAAGTCTCACCAAACAAGCCAAATGTTCAGTTTTTCCCATCCCCCTCTCTTTTTCTGCAACTTCTTTTGCTCACGAACGGGGGGGGGTGCCCCTCCATTCTCCGTTTACCGATGTGGGGGGGTCATCAAGGGATTGTTCGGTTATCTCAAAGTTCACTGTATCCAACTCACATTCATTGTTGGTCACTCCGACCACGTTTACATTCCGCCAGTCGCTCGATCTCCAGCGCTTGTTCCAGCCAGCCCAGCTTGTGCCATGTGGCCACACAGCGGTAGGACCGTCAGGGCAGAGGAGCGCCTCAATTCTCCAGCATCACGCCATCGAAGAGGCCACCCCTCAAAAGCCCTATGGCTTGGAACCCTACCCCAGGGTTCCGTGGGAGAGCCATGTCAGTAACTCCCCTCCAAACCACTGGTGTGTAAATCACTCCCCCGAGCCTTGGGGAGAGCAACTGCCTTCGCTACGCCATTAACCGGAAGTCTCCCTGAGGATTATCTTTAGGATATCTAGATTCCAACTGTATTCTTGTCCATCAATCCAAATATGTATCTTGTTCTTGGTCAGGTCCCACCTGGAGTACTGTGTCCAGTTTTGGGCACCACATTTTCGGAAGGATGTTGACAAACTCGAGCAGGTCCAGAGGAGGGCGGACCAGGATGATGAGAAGGTTGGAGTCCAAGTCTTATGAGGAAAGGCTGAAGGAGTTGGGTATGTTTAGCCTGGGAAAGAGAAGGTTTAGAGGGGATGTGATTGCAGTCTTCAAGTATTTGAAGGGCTGTCATGTAGAAGATGGAGTGGATCTATTCTCTCTTGCTCCGGATTGCAAGACTAGATCTAATGGGTGGAAATTACAAGGGAGTCGTTACCGGCTTAATATCAGGAGAAACTTCCTGACTGTAAGAGTGGTTGAGCAGTGGAACAGACTGCCTCGGGAGGTAGTGGATGCTCCTTCACTGGACGTTTTCAAGAGGAGACTGGACAATCATCTTTTGGGCATGTTGTAGGTATGTAGGGGTTTCAGCTGTGTTCCTGCAGAGTGCAGGGGGCTGGACTAGATGGCCTGCAAGGTCCCTTCCAACTCTAACATTCTATGATTCTATGATTCTATGGATAATAAATTTAAGATCAAATGTCATCTCCACCATATTCCTTTCCTAATAAATCTTTATATCTAGCTACTTTTTTTCTTCTCCAATAGCATAGGTTGAGTAAATGCTTCCACCGGAGAGACCCATTTCAGGATCTTCACATATATTTTATGTCTGATTCTTTCCCGTACTAACAGCAGTGCTTTCCTCATCAAATGGTTTTTAAAGCTAGGCATGTCATCCTAGCTTTAAATCATGTCCCTCCAATTTTAGCAGTCTAGTATTTTCAATTCTTATCCATTCTTTAATCCATGTCAATGCACAAGCTTTGTATTATGTTTCCCAATCTGGAAGACCAAAGCCTGCATTCTGTTTAAAGTCCCGTAATGCCTTCAATTTTATCCTAGGTTTCTTTTGTTGCCATATAAATTTCATTGTTATTTTGTTCAGTTCCTGGAAGTATGGTTGCTTATGTAAAACTAGAATAGTTTGAAAAAGAAAAATAAGTCTAGGAAGGATATTCATTTTAATTGTGGCTATTCTTCCCATAAATGATAACTGCAAGTTACTCCATTTGTCTAAATCTTTTTGGATTTCTTTTAATAGTTTCATATAATTGTCTTCCATCAAAGAACTACATTTATTTGTCAAGGTAATGCCTAAGAATGTCACTCTTTGCTCTAATTGAAATCCTGTCCTCTCAACCAGCTTTTATTATAGATGATGTTATATTTTTCATAATAATCTTTGTCTTCTGTCTGTTCACTTTCATTCCCGCCATCTCACCGAATTCCATTAAGTTCTTCATCAAACTGTCCATAGAAATGCTAGTATCTTCTAAAATAAAAGCTAAATCATCTGCAAAGGCTTGTGCTTTATATTCTTTACAACGTATTGCTGTTCCTCTAATACTTTTATCTTCTCTGATCATGTTGTTTAATACTTCCAGAGTGAGGATAAATAATAATGGGGATAATGGACATCCTTGTCTTGTTCCCTTCTCAATTGCTATCTTTTTCATTAAGTCTCCATTCTCACTTTGGCGCTCTGTTGAGTATAAATCGCTTGAGTCATATTAATAAAATCTTCTCCGGCATCAATCTCATGTAATTGCTCCATAATAAAATTCCAACTAACATTATCAAAAGCTTTCTCTGCGTCTAAAAAAATTAATATCATTTGTTTTTCCGGGTGTGCTTCATAGTATTCCAAAATATTTATGATTATTCTTACATTGTTTCTCAATTGTCTCTTTGGCAGAAAGCCTGCTTGATCTTGATGTATTATATCTAGCAATACATTCTTCAGATGCAATGCTAAAATAGCAAAGATTTTATAATCCACATTCAGAAGCGAGATTGGTCTGTAATTTTTCACTTTAAAATCTATTTTCTTTATGCATCAAAGAGATAGTTGCCTCTTTCCATGACTGAGGTAAATTCCCTTCTTCCAATATATTTTCCTACACCTTTTTATATTGTATTAATAGGCAATCTTCAAAAGTGCTGTAATATTCTATTGGGAGTCCATCTGATCTAGGCGCCTTCCCTTTATTTTGTTTCTTGATTGTATCTACAATTTCTTGTACTGTTATAGGTCCATTTAATTTTATTTTCTGTTCTTTGCTTAGCTTAATATTATTATATTTCTTAAGATACTCTCTCTGTTTATCCATACAAGTATTCTTTGCTTGATATTATTTTTGGTAGAAATTTTCTATCAATGTGAGTTCTTCTTATCCATATTTTTCTGTACCATTCTCATCTCTCAACATGCATATTAAGCATTTTCCGTCTCTCTCCTAAGTCTGTATGCCAGCCATCTTCCTGATTTATTAGCATTTTCAAAATAATTTTGCTTTGCAAATTTGATTTTTCTTAGCAATTTTTTCAGACAATATCACATTAATTTGATATAGTGTTGATTGATTTTTATTTTCAATTCATTAACCATTGGATTTTTTCCAGCTTTTCTTCCTGCTTTATTAATTGCTCTTTCAATTTCTGGAATTTCTTCGACCTTTCTTCTGCTTTGCTGAAAATTTGATTGCCATTCCTCAGAAGAAGGCCTTGCTCACATCCCAAACTGTATTTATGGAGATGTCCGGTTGAATATTTTGTTTGGAGAAATGTTCTAGTTCCTTTTTTGTCCCCGTCACAAACTTCTCATTTTTCAAGTGCTGTATATTCAGCTTCCAACTAAATTTCTTAGAAATGCCTGTCATTTTCAAGAATGCAGGATTATGATCTGCAAAAATCTTTGGTAAGGTATCTGCTTCTCCTACAATCTTCATCAAACTCACTGAGATCCAGCACATATGGATTCCAGACCAAGATTTGTGTCTTCGAGAATAAAAAGTAAAGTCCTTTGTTACTGGATTTCTTGTTCTCCATGAATCAACTAAATTATATTCTTCTGCTGACTGTAGGCACATCTTTGGCAGGGGTGTTCCAGGTTTTTAAAATTTGCTTAGCTGTTTTTCTATCTTGTACTTTATCAAAAACTGGATTATAATCTCCAATCAGGCAATGTTCTTCATATTCGTAAATTGCTAATTTCTGTTCCAGATCCTTATAAAAATTTTCTTGATGGTCATTGGGTGCATAGATATTAGTCACTAAAATTTTCTTTCCCTCTCTTTGAACTTTCACCATCAAAATTCTACTGTCTTCAGAGGCAAAAATAAGTTTAGGATTGAATTTTTCTTTAATATATGTTACTACGCCTCTTTTTTCCTTCTTTGGATTTGAAGCTATAAATTTTTTCACCAATCTGTTGCACTCTAATAAATGTTGCAGCTGTAAAAATGTCCTTTTTTGACATTCCCTTCCTCCAACACAGCCTCAGACTAAGTTGGGACCTGAAGAGGGACACCTTCGCCTTCCATGCACCAGCTCAAGAAAAGCAGTTTACCAGACAAGATATTTTGTCAATGGTGAATAGCTGCGTTTGGTCTCTTGGGGTTCACATCACCAGTGACCATCCAAGGGAAGCACCTATTACATACACTCTCCCTGCAACCAAGGACTGGGATGAACCTCTTCCAGAGGCAAGATTGGGAAGCGTGGAGAAACTCCCTTTGCCGTCTGCAAGGTATACACATATCACAATCTCACCTACCAGTGCCTCCCACTGCATATCTTCTACAATGCAACAAGAGAGCTGCATATCTTCTACAATGCAGCAACCAAGGTGATAGTGGCAGTCGCATACCTTAGGATCACTGGTGGGGAGAGTCACATCTACACGGGCTTCATTCTGGGAAATGCCAAACTAGCACCACAACACGGACACATCATCCAAAGGCTGGAACTGTGTGCTGTGCTAACCATAGAACTGGCAGAAGTGATAGAGAGAGAAATGGATCTTGAGTTGGTTGACCACAACCTTCTATACGGATAGCAAAGTGGTACCAGGTTACATACACAATCAGAGCTGGAGATTCTACGTGTATGTGAGCAACAGAGTGGAGTGCATCAGATGATTCTCGCACCCTGAACAGTGATGATACATTCCCACTGATCAGAATTCAGCAGACCGTGCAACACGATCCATCCATGCATTCCAGCTAGCAGAGTCAACCTGGCTAAATGGCCCTGAATTCTTCCTACACTCATATAACTCTTCACAACATGAGAAGAAACACTATGAGTTCTTAGCCCCAGATCAAGACACCAACATTCAGCCTCATGTAGTCTGCATAAAAACATTCACCAAAGTACGTCTCAATGTGTTTGGACTCTGGAGCATGCTAACATGCAAAACTAGGGGAGGGCAGGCCAACAGCAAGTGTTGGTCAGTAATCTTCATGTGTTTGACCATCTGGGCCATCCACAATGAGGTAATCAAGTATGTAGACACAGCTTCATAAACACCCTCAGAAGACTCCTTGCCATACGTGGACCCATCGAACTATTCAGGTCTGGCCGTGGCACAAACTTCATAGGAGCCTGTAAAGAGTTGGGAATAAACGGAAGCACCAACCACAACTCAGCACTTGGCAACTACCTGAGTGCTCAGAATGGTACGTGGATGGACTTCCAGTTTATGGTGACTCGCTAGCAGATGTGCCTTCCCAGTCAATCCCAGTCAATCCAGGGCCCCGATCTCCGCGCTAGGTCACAGTTACATTATTACCAATTGTTTGCCCAGTGTTATCCCTATGGACTAGGTTGTATCAATCCTGTAATTAGGGGAAAAGAAAGAATAGTGTGGCAGGGGAAAAGGAGATGCCCCTCATGTTTATTATTAGTCTTATTTCTCTAAAGAATAAATTGTTTTGGATTTCATTAAATCAGCCTTTAGCTCCACAGTAACGGCTGAAGGAGAAGGGTGGGGTGAAAGCTACTTTCATAACTTCAAAGACTAGTTCAGCACCTATTAGGTTATAGTACAGATGAATTGTTAGTTTATTTGTAGCTTTTCATTTGAAGCCCCAGGTGACAGCATTGTGGGATGAGGGCCAACAAAACAGTACATTTGGTTCTTCACGCAGATGGGATCTGAAAGACCTATAACCCTTACCAGCGATGGTAGCATAAAGGAATGAAAGTGTAAAGAAGAAAGGAGAAGCATCACATTTGGTAAGGCTAGGGTGGTCTAAATGCACATTACATACTCTGGAAATAACCACAAGGCTCAAATAATTTCTAACCTAGGCCATGGCAGAAATTCCTTAACATAACACACGCCCTTTAACAGCGCCACATGCATGAAAGCCAACGCTCAGATGGTTTACAAAAGTTAAGAAGCAGTTCTTGTTCCAGATGACAGATTTTAAACTGATTAGCTTCCCCAAAATGTGGAATTATGTTGAGATGGGTTTCACATCAGAGACGTCAATAACTTATTTATTAAATTACTTAGACAACTCACATGCTGGCTCGCTAGTGAATGTGCTTGAAGCGGCTTACAAAATAAAACACGATAAAATCATTAGACAGTACCAAATCATTAGAAATTAACAGATTATTAAAAATTCAACTAGAGCATAAGAACACCATAAAACATTTGGTAGCCTAAAACGATTCTCATAAAACAGTTCTCATGGTATCATAGAATGTTAGAGTTGGAAGGGACCTTGCAGATCATCTTGTCCAACCCCCTGGCAGAGGCAGAGTATAAAAACAATTTTAAAAGATCTACCCTGCAATTAAAAGGCAATTAATGTTTTGGCTTGGTGCTGAAAAGAAGGTAGGTTAGGTGTCAGGGAAGCCTGAAGGGGAAGGTGCCATCCCTGAAAAACCCCTCACTGGTTGCTTGCTGTCCTTCAGCTGTCCTTGCCCCAAACTGTCTAGGCATGGCCTTATGGATAATAACCAAAACTTTGAATTATGCCCAGAAACAGATGGGCAGCCACTGCAAATGCTTCAACACAGGAGTGATATGATCGCTTGATGGTGGCCTGGTTGCAACAATTCAGACCAGCTGGAGATCCAAATAGTTTTCAAGAGCAGCCCCCAAGTACACCACACATTACAGTAATCCAATTTAGATGCAACTACGGAATGCAGCATGTCTTTATTTACATTTATTAAATGCACCAATTTCAAAATAGCCTTGCCTGGGCTCTTTCGAGATGAGATTATGGATAATATGGGATTATGGACAATTTCAATTGTCTGTAAAACAACACAGAGATTACTAGTGCAAATTCAGGCCCTGATTCAGATCTCATCAGTGCCTCCTTAAGAGGAACCTGAAATTTTCCAACAGCTTGCTCTTGCAAATGCACTATTTAATGCAACACTTTTGACTAGTTGTAAATGGGGCTTCCAGGTTCAGAAGCCTCGGACTGTCAGACAGTGGGAGTGGTCAGCTGTCTGCTGTTGAAATCAGGAAGCTGGACTACATGGACCACTTGACAAATCAAACATGGCTACTCTTGTGCTCTTTGGATGAAGGGGGAATCAGAAAATACCCATCATGGCAAGAGCAGCCATGACAATGAGAATACGACACTCTCACTTCCTATTTGACTTTTATACAACATTTTACAAAAAAGTTTGATATGAATAATGAGCCCCAAATAAACTTGACAATTGAAGTTCATTTTTACCCTTTCAGGAAAATCTGTGACAAGTACTTAGGGTATATTGCCTGCCCTTCAAGCCCAATTCCCAATTCCAATGGTCATTAAGCAAAATCTGTGTTTCTGGCAGCTGACATGTTTCACTCACAATACTAACACTTTGGATCCAAGACATTAGAAAACCAAAATAAACTGTAAAGAGAAACATTTATTATTAAACACTACTGGTTATTTTGAATTATTTTTCTACTCCAAGAGAGTATCTGTCTGCGCTGAGGTAAACATTCTTAGATCAGTTTTCCTCTGCAAAAACCCATGAGCCATTTGCCCATTGGCTGGGACAAAAACCACCTTAGTTATTAACAAACGTTGAGGGGCTGTTTTAGGCTTTTCTGATTACACAAAGAAAGCTGGATGTGGTGGGTGGCTGTACCTTGTGGGCAACATTTACTAATGTGCACAAAATATTATTCTAAGTCAGAGGTCCTCAACATGGGGCCCACCAAAACATTTCCTGGTATCCATCAAATGTTTTCAGAAAAGTGGGCATAGCCTGGTGGGGTTGCTGCCCCACAAAACTCCTGATTGGCCACTGGAGATCTGAATGGCTGTGCATATTTTCTATAAAACATTCCACCAGCAGCTGACACCCAAGTGTTGGTTTTATTCTCTCTCACTTCACCTTGCCAGGGTATTTTTTAAAACTACCCTTCTTCTCCTCTACACTTGGACTTCCTCCACTTGTGTGCGCATGCATGCACCTCCCAGGGTCGCCATTTTGTGGTTGAGCTCACCACCCAATGTCAGAGTCCCAAAGGTGCCCATGGGCTCAAAAAGGCTGTTCCAAACCGCTGAGCCTCTTCTCTATGCAGTCTGCCCAAGACTGGGGTGGAATTTTCCTGCGCAGTACACTTTTAACAGATCCACCAAACAACAGTAATTCAGTGTAATAAAGTACTGCATAAATAAGGAATACCTTGACAAGCAACTGGTCACCTTTCCAACAAATGCAGTCTATAGCCAGCTAGAAGCCTTCCGCTTAAGAGAGAGACACCTCTTGAAAAAAACCCACAACACTGTTGGACTTCAGAACAAGGCATTTTTTTATCAAGCATTACATCAATTTTCAAACCAATATTGATTCCAAACAGTAAACCCTCAGACACTGACCCCCAAATGATTATGATCACAATACAGCAGTAGTTTAATCCTGCATCCTGAAGAGCAAAATCAAAATTTTAATAAAGTGTATATATGCAATGTTTCTCAAATTTCTAGACAGATTTCTTCAGTAACAGTCTCAAACATAATTTTATACATCCTTATAGAATATTTTCTTTAACCAATGGATGTATTATCAACAAGGGAAAAAAGTCCAAAAAACTACCATACAGTGGCAGTTTGCACCAATTCTCCCCTTTGAAATGAAATGGAGACCAGTGTCTCTTAAAGTGAATTACCAGCGCACAACTCATCCTTACTGTACATAGAATTTTTTACATCCATTCTGATAAATTCAGCATTTACAATCATCCTGCTTAGCAAAGCCAGCCCATACATTGCCTATTAACTGTGTCTGCCACTACAAAGTTACCCACCCTGTGGTGGTTGGCATTCATCCATGTCAGTAAGATATGGATGTCGCCATCTACAAATAGAAAGAAACCCTCAAATCTGCAGGTAGTGCCCATTCATTATTAGGACATTAAGTGCCCTGTGCATTTTCAATCCATGGCTCATCACCAGGGCCAAAAATCATACAGTTTCTTCATGGACAACACCAAATGGTCTTGTGTTTTAGGACCGAAAGTCAGGCTTGTGGGCCCCTTCATCCTCCGCTTGAGGTCTCCAAACTAAGTTACTACCTTTCAATGCAAACTGTATTACCCGTGAACTGGCAAACTATACCACCAGACCAGGATTGCATAGCAAGTTTGACACTGGTTTGTGAACCTGATTTAGAGGACAAATGCTCCCTGTACTTTATCAGTTCAGATAGACTGACCAGTGATGGTTTGAATGAAACAGGAATTAACTCACTGAATAGGAGGTATGAGGAAAAGAACAAAAGGGAGGGGAGAAAGGAAAGCATGGACTTGAGGCTTGGCCACATAATGACAAATAATGCTTTAGCAGAGTGATGAGCCAATGCATTGTAAATTCTAGCTAAAAAATGCTTTTTTTGAAGAAACTGTTGAGTGAAGGACATTTAATTCTCTGCCACTCCCCTCCCCTTGCAGCATGAATTCCAAGGACAGGCCTTGTGTTCCTTCCGTGTATCCATGGGGAGAGGCCAAATCCCGTGAATACACAAGTGACTGGGGATGCCAACGGGCAAGGATATGCTAGTCTTCAACATCCAGGAGACCCAGCACACCCACGTTGGTGTATTCAGGGAGCCACCCACAGGAGGGTGATTTTGTGTCAGAAGCCGCACTGCAAAAGTGACGGACGGACAAAGTGGCAAACAACTGGAGTAAAGCACCCTTTTTTTTTTTTTAACTAAGGACAATCAATTCTGGTGTTTTAGCATCTGAATACTAGAACATTTTTAGCAGCAACGGTATTTTCATTTCAGCAGTTCTCCAGCACAGGATTAACCCAAGTTTGCACTAATAGGAAAGACACTTTAGCAGCTCTGTGCAATCATTAGGTGCTATCTACATCAAAAGGCTAACAACAGGACTTTGAAAGAGACAGAAAAAAATGGTCATACTTGATTGAATTTATAAAACATAGTCAGTCTGTACTCGGGATTATCAAACATCCAGAAGAGTGAATTAGAAGTACAAAGAGAATCAGAGAGCATGTTTTTAAAAAGCCACCAGCGGAAGACGAAGGCTGTGTGCTCTGCCATATAAAGGCGCCTAACTGTACTACTCGGAGCATCATGCCATCTATGCTGTAGTTGTGGCGCGGACTGGCAGAGGTGACAGGGTCTTTGCTCCAGTCCTTAGGAGACAGCCTTTGGCATTCCATTTCAGGAAGAGGCTCGACAAGTTAAACAGTATTCCCACTGTCACCTTGGGACTGTGTGAGCTGTGGAGTACTTGGCTCTCTAGGTGATGAATGTGCCTTGGCACTTCCTGTCATCAGGCTGCTGTTCTATTGGTATTGCTGGTGTTTCTTTTCCAGTCTAGAGTCAGACGCACTGGAATTACAGTAACTTCTACAGGAAAATGTTTTAAGGCATTAGAAGGTGCATACAGAGGCAACAGAAGATTTCCTCGGTTTCAGCGTGTGAATGTCCCACAACAAGTGCCTATGCAAACCTACCTGCTTCCTATATATATAGAACAAGGTTCAGTGATCTTCTACAGATTTTTAAAGTGCCAGAGTACAAACTTGCTTATTTGTTTTCAAGAGCCTTGGCGAACTCCACTATAACTAACAAATCACAACCCCCCCCTGGGTTTGATTCATGCATTATTAGGACGATGAACTCCATTTCTTCAGTGATGCTAACTGGAATCCAGTGGGTGAATGAGTCCTTCTTTATAAACATGAAGAATAGCTTCACAGATAAATTTGTATTGACTCTGTAACAATATAAAGATTTGGAAAAGTTTAAATGATTTAGCTTAATGTATAGAGCATGGTACACTATTCAGCTACGATGCCTTCATCTATAACTTCAGCACTGAATACATAAACAGATTCAATATTGTTTATTAATCAAGTGGGAGGTCAAATGGGCCCTAAAGTCAGTCATAAAACTAAACACATCTTGGGAGTTTTCTTAAACATGGCACTAGGTGTAAAGGGAAAAAAAACTAGTTAAAAATGCCATGAAGAAGATACAATCCTCAGTTTCCCCCTACATACCAGAGGTACCCAACATGGCCCCTGTGGACACCATAACAGCCGCCAACACCTCTTGTGGGACCCGCCAAGCGTTGTGGTTTTTTTTTGCAGAATGGTTGGGGCCAGGTGGCATTTTTCCCCAGCAGGGCTTCTGATTAGCCTCTGGAGATTTGATTGGTTGTGCAGATTTTCAAAAGCATTGTTTTAGGAGCATCTACCACCACAGCACAAGGATATTCACTTGCATGACCAAAGGTAAGATATATGTATGCAAGAAAATATTTTAAACAATATGTTCACTTTAAAAGGCATCCTGTTAAACAAGGATTTTGTCTGAAATCTGGACTATTCTGTGATATTTAAACTTACTCCCTGACATTTTGTGATTGAAGAAGAAGAAAAGATTGGATTTCTACCCCACCCTTCACTACCCAAAGGAGTCTCAGAGCAGCTTACAATCCCTTCCCTTTCCCCTCCCCACAACAGATACCCTGTGAGGTAGGTGGGGCTGAGAGAGCTCTCTCTCAAGAACTGCCCTGAGAGAACAGCTCTGAAAGAACTTATGACTAACTTAAGGTCACACCAGCAGCTGCATGTGGAGGAGGAGTGGGGAATCAAACCTGACCCTCCCAGATTAGAGTCTGTGCTCTTAACCACTACACCAAACTGGCTCTGTCTCCTGCAACAGCCATTTTGTGGGTGTGTTCACTTCCCTGTGCCAAAATTCCAAAGGTGCCCACAGGATCAAAAAGGTTGGAGACCCCTGTTATATACCAATTTCAGTTTCCCTTCCAATAGCACTGACAGTAGAAATGACTTCAACACCCTGTTTATACAGAGGAAATGATTTAAAAAAATTACAGTGGTGGATCATGGACTACAATAGGGCAACTGACCTCAAAACAGGTTGCTTACCTGTAACTGATGATCTTCGAGTGGTCATCTGTGCAGTCACACCTATGGGATCTAGTGCCCCTACGCTGATCTGATTGGTGTTGTACAAAGCTCACAACGGAATTTTCGTGCCTCCGCCCTGAGCCTGTGCAGGAACCCCAACTGTGAATGCCCAAGGGGGTGGAGCACAGACATCCCGCCAGTTCCTTCTGACTGCCATCAACCAAAGCTATATAAATGGACAACTGAGGATGACAGCAGTGGGGAAGGACGGGCAGGCAGTGTGACTGCACAGATGACCACTCGAAGATCATCAGTTACACGTAAGCAACCTGTTTATCTTCTTCAAGGTGTCTGTGCATCACCCCTATGGGAGATTGAAAAGCAGTGGCTCAGCTGGAGGTGGGCACTGTCAGGCTCAGTGCACCACAGAGGACAGGACCAAATGACTCTGATCAATCGTATGCTGCGCACGGACATCTAGTACGCAATGTTTAATGAACATGGTAGGTGTGGACTACGTGGCAGCTCGACAGATAGAGGACAGCTATGTACCCTTCAGGAAAGCTGTGGAGGTTGCCATCGATCTCGTAGAATGCGCCAAGCGTACAACTTTGCTAACAGGTAGCACAACTTTACTGTCCCAACAATCCATTTGGATAGATGTTGAGCTGAAATCCTGGACCCCAGTAAGATGGTGGAGTACGAGAGGAAGAGAGTATTGTCCCTTATAGTAGACCGAGTCCGGTTTATATAGAAGAGGAGCGCCCTATTGACATCAAGGGTGTGAAGAACACATTGTTCTTCCCCTTCAGGGCGTAGGAAGAAATCAAGCAGGAAGATTTCATTTAAACGAAACTCCGAGACTATTTTCGGCAAAAAGTAGACGCCCAGCACCAGATGCACCCCATTCGGCAAAAAGACAAGGTATGGAGGATCATGGTGTAGTGCCATCAGTTCGCTGACCCTCCTGGCCGATGTAATTGCCACTAATAAAGCAGTTTTCCAAGCCGCGTATTTTAAGTCGCAGGTTGCCATAGGTTCAAACAAGTGTTTAGATGAATTCAGAAGCTGCTTCGCCAGAGCCATGCCTTCCTTCTGCAGGGTTCAGGCTGCCTGACTTTTCTCATCTGGAAGAAAGGGCAAAATGTCAGCAAATTGTTGCCATAATGCATACTGCTATCTACTCATACATGCAAGATAATTGGATGTTTTGATTCCCAGGGTGCCCCCTGAGTAAAAGTGCCTTCCAAAGGCATCAAGCTTTTTGCTTTCTTTGTCAAAGGGAGTTGTATGAGAATGTCTGTTCCTAGAAGAAGAAGAAGAAGAGACAACTATGGAGTTAGGTTTTGGATGGACATGTAAGAAGTCTGCTCCTTCCTCTTGCACTTGATACATGTGATCCAGTCTCCTGGTCGACACTGGTGCAGAAGAGGGCTTCTCCCAGGGAACTTTGACAGCATGTGGGAGGACCTTCGACATTGGAAGGGAGATTGCTGTCAACGTGTCCATCTTGACCACATCGTAAACGGCGTCCAATATCAATGGTTGAAGTTGGATGATGGACAGACCCAATGAATGAGCCATTCTTTTCATGAGAACTCCATATGAAGACCTCAGATGAGGAGATCAGAAGGTTCTTGGAGACCTTATGTTTTAAGGAGGTATCTCCATGTGAGACCTCACCCTCTGACTGGTCGACATCGGAAGTGACAGGAGAGGCTTTGGAAAGTGATGGAGGTCTCTGGATAGGAACCAGCATTGTATGAAGCTCCTTTGGTGGTGGAGAGCAATGGGAGACAAGGCGAGACTTGTCTCGAAGGAGAAGGTTTCAGTGGTTTAGAGAGGGATGCAGAAGGGCGAGGACAACATGGAGAACGGGGCAGGGTGGAATGGTGGCCCCAGTCATCCAGTCTCATAGGCGTTAGCCAGGGCATCGATGCCAATAGAGGGTAGGAGGAAAACCAGTACGGCATGTGATGACGATGATCCCACAGAGAGAGCATCAATGAGTGATGTCGATATCGACAGGGAAAGCCTGGACCTGTAGGTGGGTTGGGCGAATAATCCCTCCTGAGTGACCGGGATGAGTGGTGTCAATCAGGATGGACCAGATAATCATCCCATCAACTTCGATCATCCACATGGATGGGAGAGCAGGATAGGTCATTGGGTCAGTATCAATGGTCAAGGTTGGAGTGGCCACTAGTCCAGGATGAAGTGGACAGAGAGCGATGGCTGACACCGGAAGCTGCTATGACATCATCCTTGGCTTCAGAAACCGATACAGATGGAGAGCGTCGTCCAAGGTTTCTCTCCAGTACCGGAGGATTCAGCTGCCTGACTGGGGAGTCGGTGCTGATTGTATATTCGGCAGCTCCGGTACAGAGTGATGTGTCAATAGGGAATGCGACTGTGGTATCATAGGCAGTGCAGAGCCCTTAGGGGTTACCACACTGCTCATTTTGTGAGACTTCTGCAGGTCCCTGGCGGACGACTTATGACAGCTGTGTCTCTCCGACTTATCTCTCTTCTGTTTCTTCGCCGGTGTTGAGGCAGAAGAGACAGTTTTGGAAGAGCGCTTCTTGGATGGAGTTGGGCCCATGTCAGAAGCAGATTTGACTGGTCGGGGCGGTTTTGGCGTCGAGAGGGTAGCCATCACATGGCATCAATATGGACTGTGTCAGTGGGGGTTCAGTCGATGCAGACGACTTCTGAGGGTGATCGGTCGACATAGTTGATGACGGAGGGGCAAGGGCCGTTTCTCAAAGGACAACTTTCAAACTTGCTGCTCTATTCTTGCGCGTTTGATTTGAAAACTTCGCACAGAGAGCGCAACCCTCTGGACGGTGAGATTCACCCAAACAAATTATATAGAGTGTGTGTTCATCCCTAGGAGCCAACTTACTCCCACACGAGAAACACCTCTTAAAGCACCCCTTTTTATCCATAAACATGTTCCTTAGGCGTGAGGGAAAGAAAGGAGGGGGGAGGTCCGAAGACCTTGGAAAGTTCTCACCCCGCTACCTCCTTAACAGTTCTTGACTAAAGCCCAACAATCCATGAAAAATATTCCGATTGAAGAAACCAAGAATTCCCGAAGTGAGGAGAAACGAACAATCACCAACCGACAAAAAAAGTTGTTAGCGCGGTGGGCAGAAGAGATCTGGTGGGATGTCCATGCTCCATCCCCTTGGGCATGTGCAGTTGGGGTTCCCACGCAGGCTCAGGGTGGAGGCATGAAAATCCCGTTGTGAGCTTTGTACAACACTGATCAGATCAGTGCAGGTGCACTAGATCCCATAGGTGTGATGCACACAGACCACGAAGGAGATGAAAGAAGTTGTGTAAGGCCAAAAACAATGTTATCAACTTTTTCACACTCTGTATTAAGAGTTGAAATAGAGAGGGCGTGCACAGGTATCACAGTCCTGAGCAGTTACCCCCTGCTGGAGAGACCACTAACATCAGGAATGCCAAGCGCTTTAAGCCCCAACTTTACAGGGCTGTCAGGTAGCCCTGCCATGATGGAAGGGTGGGAGGTGGGCTATGATGGATGACGGGCGGGAGGTGGGCTTTTGGCGCCTTAGTGGCGGGACAGACGGGAGGTTGGAATCCGGGGAGTTGTTGATTTACACCTCGGGTGTGAGAATGGAATGTGGCTTTTATTCTTCCTATCTCTTGCAGCCTGGACGTTCTGACCTTGGCAAGTCGGGGTTGCGAGCTTCTCTATCGCTGGCATAGATGTAGCAGCTGTGGTTAATGGGGGCGGTGGGAAATTCATTTGCTTAGTAACTTTCGATTTCCCAGTCGCATGTTTATTCATTGTATGGAAGAAGGGGGGTCCCCATTCACCCCCTTCCCTTGTATAACCGCTTGCTTTCTGTAACCAAGTCATTCTGAACAAGAGACCTGTTTCAGTGATCTATCTATTGCAGCTTAATAAACGCTAACCTTGCTTGCATCAAAAAGGTCTGGTGTTTGCTGACTAAGTTAGGACTTCTGACAGTTTGTTCAGAATCATCATTTACTTTCGGGACTGGTCCTAAACCCACCACTCCAAAATGAGTGATGGAGAAGAAGACACTCTCCCGATTGAAGAAGAAGAAAAGGACAAGAAACCTCCTGGGAAAGACGTACCCAAAGAAACCCCTGACACATACGTGCCGGGACAATGGGGTTTGGAGTACGACTTTGGAGGGCCCTACGGCGATCCGTACGGGGCAGCCTATGGAGGGGTGACCCACCGAGCGGGACGCAGACGGGACTGGGTGAAACCCCTGACCGAGACCCACGAGGCGTGGTTCGGGACCCCAAGAGCATCCATGGGGATGAGCCACCCCGAGAGGTCGGTACGCAAGTTGGCTACCGCCGAACCCATGGAAGACACCGGCAGGGACTCCGAGCCCCGAGAGAGTGTCGTGGTGAGGCGGAGATGGAGCGGGGAGCCAAGCCAAGACCGCCTGATGCGCTTCCTGGATGAGTCCCTCGCTCGCATCCCACAGATGATTGCGGAGGGCATTCGGGAGGAGCGTGAACGACAGAGACGGGAAGAGCCGCCGGCACAAGTCCCTCCAGATCAACGCCCAGCACCGGACCAGGGCCCGGGGAACGTGCCAGCCGGACCACCGGATCAACCAGCGGGGCCAGCGCCACGGGGGCCGCCGGGGCAACAACCCCCTCGTCCTTGGGGGTTCCTGCCTCCTAAGCCTACGGAGCTCCTGGACGCGGATTTTGACGGAGACCCCGAGAAGTTCCCGTTCTTCCTGGTGCGAGCCGAGAAGTTCATCGAAACTTGGGGCCACCTGTTCCAGAGGGAAGAGCGGATGGTCGACGTCATAGCGGCTCACCTGAAGGGAGCAGCAGCTGACTGGTACGTGGGGCTCCACCAAGCCGATGGGCGCGAACTGAGAGAGATCGACTCTTTCATGTGGGCTATGAAAGAGCAATTTGAAGACGTGCACTCAACTAAAGCAGCAAAAGCAACGATCCGGAGCCTCAAGCAGGGCGCGAGGTCGGTGAGAGATTACACCGCGGAGTTCCGCAGATGTGCCGCAAAGCTGCGAGGAGAAGGAAATCTCCTGGAGTTTTACAAATGGGGGCTGAATCCGGAGGTTCGCCGTGAGGTCACCCTGAACCAAGACCCGAACACCCTCACTGGATGGATCCAGGCCGCAATCACGATGGAAAACCGGCTGAAAACCATCAAACTAGACGATGCCGCAGCGCTGGCAACCCGAGGGAACGCACCGACTGCAAGAGGAAAGGCTCCCGTCCAGAACCCAAAGCAGAAGGACGGGACAAGAGAACTCCGGATGAAGCAAGGTCTGTGCCTCAAATGCGGAGAAGGGGGCCATTTCGCCGTGAACTGCCCGACCTCGTCTGCATCGACCGGGGCGCAAAAGGGAACAAAGAAGAAGTTCGACACATCCACGCCAAAACAGGTGGCGAGACCGAAGGGGGCGAAAGCTTTGCAAGCTAAACCACTCAGCGAGCCATCCGACTCCTCCGATGGCGAGGTCGTGCCACAGGGAAACGAGGCGGACCTGCTGTGAACAGCGCTGAACAGCAGGTCCCACAACCCCAGGCGCAACTCCCGGTGAGCAAAACCCCCTCTCTTTTTTTTTCTTACAGTGACTTTAATGGACCCGGGTCTATTGACCCATATGAGAGTACGGGCTCTCATTGACTCAGGGTGTGGGAGAGACCTGATCAACCCTACCCTACTGACGGGACTCGGGGCGAAAGTCCTTAAACTAAAAGACCCCTTGATTTTCACCCAAATGGACGGGTCCACAATGAAAGAACCTTGCAAATACGAGACTGTGCCATTGCGGGTGGGACTGGGGCAGCACTGGGAAGAGAGATCTTTTATAGTTACCCCGTCCGCCCGGTTTCCCCTGGTTTTAGGAAGTCCGTGGTTCTTTGATCACGATCCTCACGTACTCTGGGGGAGGGAAAGGTAGATTTCATCTCCGAGAAATGCCGGTCCCACGTCTGGAAAACAGAGTGGGGACCCATAATCGAGGGAAAACTCTCGGTGCCGGCTGGGGTAGCCGATGCAGAACTAGAAAGCATTCCCCCCGAATACCGAGACCTAGCCCCTGTGTTTGGGGAGGAGGAAGCAGATGAACTACCCCCCACAGAAACTCTGATTGTGCAATCGAAATTTTGCCCAACCAAAAACTACCTAAAGGGAAACTATATTCTATGAGCCCTTCGGAAAAGGTGGAACTGAGAAAGTTCATTGACAAAAATCTCAGCAGGGGCTTCATACGGCCGGCGTCCTCCCCGTTCGCAGCCCCCGTGCTCTTTAGGAAAAAGAAGGACGGCGGGTTACGGCTTTGCACGGATTATCGGGGCTTGAATGCGGTATCCAACACTAACGCTTACCCCATGCCCCTCATAAAAGACTTGTTGGCAGCAGTCGCTGGAGGGAAAATTTTCTCCAAACTTGACCTCCGAGATGCCTATTTCCGAGTCCGGATTCGGGAGGGGGACGAGTTTAAGACGGCATTTAACACGCCTCTCGGCCAGTTTGAATACTTAGTTATGCCGTTCGGACTTCAGGGGGCCCCTGGGGTCTTCATGAATTTGATTAACGAGGTGTTGCACAAGTACCTGTTCAAGGGGGTCCTTGTTTACCTTGATGACATCCTTTTGTATTCCCCCGACCTTACATCTCATGTAAAACTGGTGAGGGAAGTACTCAAAACGTTGCATAAGCATAAACTGTTTGCCAAGCTGTCCAAGTGTGAATTTCACAAAACGGAAATCCCTTTCCTGGGCTACCGCATATCCCAAAGGGGAATTGAGATGGACCCTGACAAAATCAAGGATGTGGTGGGGTGGGAACCGCCCCAAACACGAAGGCAACTCCAGGGTTTCCTCGGATTCGCGAACTTTTATAGGTCATTTCTCTCGAACTTTGCCCAGGTGGCTCTCCCCTTAACAGACTTACTAAAAACAAAAGGGAAGCCACCCGAATGCACTCGACCTGGCGCTAAACTAGTATGGTCACCCGAGTGCCAACGGGCTTTTGACAAGTTGAAAACCCTCTTCACCTCAGAACCAGTGTTGGCCCACCCCAATGAACTTAAAAAATTCATTGTCCAGGTTGACGCCCGGACGTCGCTATGGGGGGGCGATCCTCCAGGAGGGGGAGGACGGTAAATTACACCCCCTTGCCTATGTGTCTAGGAAATTCAATGATACTGAACGGAATTGGTCCATTTGGGAGAAGGAAGCGGGGTCGATCCGTTTGGCGTTGTCTACTTGGCGTCATTGGTTAGAGGGAGCGCGAGTCCCATTCGAGGTCTGGACTGACCACAAGAACCTCGAGCTGCTCCGCTCCCCCCGGTCCTTGAACGCAAAACAGCTCCGCTGGGCGGATTTCTTCTCCAAATTCAATTTCACACTGCACCATTTCCCGGGGACGTCAAATTCGCTGGCCGATGCTCTGTCACGCCTCCCCCAACACGACAGCAAGAGGGAGGAGGTTCGGGACTCTGTATTCACTCCTTCCCAGTTGGGAGGAGCGGTGACCACGAGGAGGCAGGCCAAACGTTCCCCCCCTCCGCCAGACCCTCCTCCAAGTGACTGGGCGGTACGATTTTCCACTGAAATGTCTGATGCGGACAGGGAGGAGGTGGAGGGGGAAGAAGGGTTGTCTCGCGATGCGCATGGCTGCTGGACTAAAAATGACAAGCTCTTTGTTCCCCGGTCTCTCCGGGGGGAGGTGATGGGTTGGGCGCACGGATCCAAGCTAGCTGGACACACAGGGTTTGTGAAGTCTCTCCAGCTCTTACAACGGCAATTTTGGTGGCCAGGGCTACGTAAAGATGTTTCACTCTTCACTTCTGCTTGTCAAACCTGTTTAATGAGTAAACCTCGCCCTGGAAAACCCCCTGGTGCCCTGCAACCCCTCCCTACGCCGGCTCGGCCCTGGGAAGTGATCTCTATGGACTTTATTACGGATTTACCCCCTAGTGGGGGGACAACTGTTATTTGGGTGATCGTAGATCTGTTTACTAAACAGGCGCATTTCGTTCCTTTTGCAACCATCCCCTCTGCCAGAAAATTGGCTTCTGCGTTCTTACAACACGTTGTGAGACTCCACACTTTACCTGCTAAGGTGATCTCCGACAGGGGGCTCAGTTCGTTTCCAAGTTCTGGAGCGAACTAATGTCACTGCTTGGAGTAGAGAGGGGTGTGAGCAGTGCATACCATCCTGAATCGGATGGGCAAACTGAACGTGTGAATCAGACCCTGGAACAATACTTGCGCTGTTTTTCTAATTTCCAGCAGGACAATTGGCATTCTCTTTTACCTTTGGCTGAGTTTTGTTACAATAATACTCAGCACTCGTCGACGGGGATGTCTCCATTTAAAGCGGTTCATGGTTATGACGCCCCGCCTCTGCCATTTTTGTCTTCTCCCGACCTCCCGGCGGGAGATGCTGGTGACTGGTGCAAACATCTGCAGGAGGCGTGGGGCTCGTTGGCAGAAACTCTGGAGGAGGCTAAGACTGCTTACAAAATCCAAGCCGATAAGAAACGTAACCTGGCTTGGGTTCCCAAGTGTGGAGAGTTTGCTTACTTGTCTACCCAACATTTGCGTCGCATTCAGCCGAGCCGCAAACTTGGTTGGAAATTTATTGGTCCTTTTGAGATTGTGAGAGTGATTAACAATGTAACTGTTGAACTTGCGTTGCCTAAGTCTCTAAAGTCTGTGCATCCTGTTTTTCATGTGCGGCTTCTTCGCCCAGCGCCTGAAGGGAACAAATGGCGACCGCAACGGCCCACCCCACCTCCGCTGCTGGTGGGGGGAACCTCACTACGAAGTCTCGCAGATTCTGGACTCTAAACTCTCTCGCAATCGTTTGTTTTACCTGGTTGAATGGATTGACTTTGGGCCGGAGCAGAGGGAGTGGGTACGGGCGGAAAATGTTCTGGCCCCCGGCTAGTTAAAGCCTTTCACAAATTGTACCCCCACAAACCAAAGGGGTAGGATTATTTTCGAGGGGGCTGCATGTCAGGTAGCCCTGCCATGATGGAAGGGTGGGAGGTGGGCTATGATGGATGACGGGAGGGAGGTGGGCTTTTGGCGCCTTAGTGGCGGGACAGACGGGAGGTTGGAATCCGGGGAGTTGTTGATTTACACCTCGGGTGTGAGAATGGAATGTGGCTTTTATTCTTCCTATCTCTTGCAGCCTGGACGTTCTGACCTTGGCAAGTCGGGGTTGCGAGCTTCTCTATCGCTGGCATAGATGTAGCAGCTGTGGTTAATGGGGGCGGTGGGAAATTCATTTGCTTAGTAACTTTCGATTTCCCAGTTGCATGTTTATTCATTGTATGGAAGAAGGGGGGGTCCCCATTCACCCCCTTCCCTTGTATAACCGCTTGCTTTCTGTAACCAAGTCATTCTGAACAAGAGACCTGTTTCAGTGATCTATCTATTGCAGCTTAATAAACGCTAACCTTGCTTGCATCAAAAAGGTCTGGTGTTTGCTGACTAAGTTAGGACTTCTGACAAGGGCTGAGGCAGAGGAGGCAGAAGGGGCAGACAGAAACTTGAATTTAATTAGGTTTTGCTGCATTCAGAGCTTCCTGCAGACTACATTTGTTTTTTAGTGAACACTGGCGCCAGTTTTAATTGGCTGTAAGTCACCTTGAGAGCCTACTGGTTGGCAAGAAAAATATTTTAGATTATATTACTTTGTGGCACATGCTTACCTGGGCCAACTCCTACTTGTCCTGTGCAAATAGCAAGTTGAACCTCTGACTGACATCCATACATTTATGAAGTTCCTTAAAATGCTTATCTAGCCTTCTGTAACAGCAGTCATTTCTATCACTTGCAAAGATTTTCTTGTTTAACCAGCTGGTTAAGATTACAATAATCTATAGTTCAGTAAAACCCTGGTGTCCAAATGATTTATTTAAGATTATGCCCATTGCACCCCAAACAACATAGCTCCTTTGCAAGGAAAAAAAATGTTGCCCTTTTATTATTGGATGACTGCCAAGCGATTTCCACGGAAATACTTTCAGTTTGGTGTAGTGGTTAAGTGCACGGACTCTAATCTGGGAGAACCAGGTTTGATTTCCCACTCTTCCACTTGCACCTGCTGATGTGACCTTGGGTCAGTCACAAGTTCTGGCCCAGCTGTTCTTGAAAAAGAGCAGTTTCTGTCAAGAGCTCTCTCAGCCCCTCCTACCTCACAGGGTGTCTGTTGTGGGGAGGGGAGGGGAAAGGAGTTTGTAAGCCCCTCTGAGACTCCCTTGGGTAGTGAAGGATGGGGTATAAATCCAATCTCTTCTTCACTGAAATACTTTTCTCTGACTGGGACTGTCACAGGAAGTCACTCGACCCCTTATCCACTCTTTCCCAATAGGGTATACTTTATATGTGACTAAATGAGGCATGAGGACCCAGGCAGAGAAAGAGGTATAATTACAACAACTGTAATTCAAGTAATGGGTAAAATACTGAGAACAGTAAAGGCAGGTAAGCAAACAAAACAAAACACCCTAACACTTCTGTCTAGACTGTTCCCAGCTGTCTCTCGGTGGCTGGCTTCAAGCTTCCCCTTCCCGATGAGGGACCGGTTTCAGTCCCACTCCTTCCAAATGAGGGATCCCTCCGTCAGCAGCAGCCTTTCCCTACCTCTGCTCTCTAGGAGTGAATGCCCTCTCCTTTTGGGTGAGGCCTTTTATCCCTTCTTCCCAGGCACCACCCCCTACTCCTCTACTGGTGCAAGGTTTTCCTCCAAATCCCGTTAATCAATCACAGGGTCCAGGGGGTGCCTGGGAAATGTAGGCCTGGTAGTTATATAATACAGGCTTTCCTGAAGCCACTAGGCCTGGATAGTGACATTGGGCTAGATCTTGGGGCTCTGTCCCACTAGCACTAGCACCTTCCCTGGTACAGGCAGCCTTCCTTTGACACAAGAGGCTCTTCATTCCACTCCTATTTTTTGTTTCTTCCCCTTGCAGTGGATCTACAACATTTTCCTTTCCGCTTATAAATGACTACTTAGGAAATGATAGCAAAGACAGAGATATCAAAGGATATGAAATGAATATGTAATGATAATGAAGACATTTTAAGAGTGGAAACTGTGCAGTCTACTGGCTAAGCACGTGATCCAGGAACTCAAAAGTCCTTGGTTCAAATCCCACTGCAGCTCATTAGTGGGCCTTAGGAAAGACAACCTTTCTCCTGTAATACAGAGAAAGTGTTACTGTCCTTTTTCACTAGACTCTTGCAGGATTACTGAAATACTCAATAAAAATGCACTTGAATGATCAGAAAGGGTTATACAAATGCCAAGTGCTATTACTGTCTTAGTCAGTAGCAGGTTAGTGGGTATCGGGGAGGGAGTAAGAATGGAGATTTGGGTGGAAGGGAGAGTGGTTAGCTTAGGAATTTAATTGTTAGCACTTGCTTAGTAGGTTTAAATTGTTCTTAGTGGCTTTATTGTTATTTTATATGTAGGCAGGGGGGGGACTCAGATGTGGGGGAGGTCCCAGAGAATCCCTACTGTACCAACAGTGGGTCAGGGATCCCAGTAAATGCTGGCAGAGGGAGATGTGGCAGTGGGAGAAGGTATTATAGTGGAAGGAGACAGAGATATGGATACCCTTGGTCCCCCTTCCAATCTTCGTCCCATCCTGAGGTATGTTTGTGGCAAGGTATGGAATGTTTACACCCTGCGCTGACACTGATGTTGTGTAACACCAGGTCCATTAATAATATGAACACTATGATGCAAAGCTATGTTGCTGAGCAGCAAGTGGACCTGGCGTGCATGACCGAGACCTGGATTAGGAATGGCGAAACAGTTGCCTTAAAAGAACTACACCACCACCCGGTTTCTCGGTCCTTCACCAGTCTTGGACACAAGGGCAGGGGGGACGGGTGGCGATTCTTATCCATGAGTCTTTTCCTTTCAGGGCACTCCCTGCACCAAAGATCTCCCGTGCTGATTCTGTTGGTCTGGTGTGAGAAGCTGAGGAGAGTTTGGCTGTCTGGCTGGTGTACCGACCGCCTTGCACACCGGCAGACATTCTGCCAGGCTTGTTGGAGGCGGCTGCAGGCTGGGCTTTGGACTTCCCAAGGCTTTTGGTCCTTGGGGACTTCACCATCCATGCTGATGCAGCCTTCTCCAAACAGGCTCTGTTTGGCGGGGCGTCATCCATCGCCCCGCTGGGATTCTCCCAGATTGTACCAAGCCCTACACATCAAGCAGGCCACCCCCTGGATTTGATCTTTGGAATGGGGATAAATGCTGATTGCATCAGAAAGGGTGCCATGGTCAGATCACTTTGCCCTGAAAGCCTGACTAAGTACGCCACCCCCACCCTGTCTACTGAGTGGATTTATGCTCACCTATGGGGACGTATGGATCCTATTGGCTTCCAGAATGCTTTGCGGGATCTGTTACCTCCTGGGAATTCATTAGATGAGCTGATAGAGGACTGGAATACCCGGCTCTCTAAAGCCACTGATGAAATCCCCCCAACCCCCATGCCCGCTTCGTTCCTGCCCCAACCTGATTGCGTGGGATACAATGGAGCTTAGGGGGATGAAGGATGAACTTTGACAGCTAGAGCGAGTGTGGTGCCATCCTCGTGATGAAGCTGCAAGAGCATCTTGTAGGGTATTTATGAACACCCATGAGATGGCGGTGAAAGCTGTGAAGAGGGATCTCTTTGCAGCCCCCATTGCAGCCCCTAGCTCTCACCCACCATAATTATTTAGGGTAGTTTGGACCCTAACCTCCCTCTTTATTATATATCTTCAGTCTATTTTATGTTTGAAATTTGATGTACACTGCCCTGAGCCCTTTGGGGGATGGTAGTCTATAAATTTAATAAATAATAAAGCAATAGTAATAATAATAATATTTAAAGTATCTCTGAGCCTCAGAGATATATAGGGTGCAAACAGCAGAACTCCTAGAGCACAGTAATCAGTGAGCTACAGGAAAGTGACTGTTCAGAGTCTTCTATTCCCGAGTTACAGGCTCAGCAGAAGATCGTTCTTGATAGCAGGAGTGTGCACGTGGATTAATATACTCCGCTGCACCTTAATTGCATCTCCATAACTTACCTAGATATTTGTTAACTGTGAACAGTATTTCATGGGCAAATATTTTTGAAAATGCTTCAAGGAAACTAACATTACTGTGAAACTTCAAAATATCAGCAGTTTGAAGTATGCCAATAAACAGGTATAAATTTCAGAAACTTTGATTTTATCTGTGACCGCTATCATTGGGCACTGGATATCATGACAGATAACCTGGTAATTGTTTTGTGTATGTGATTTCAAGATGGTTCCTTGTTCTACAAATGAGCTGTCCGTGTTCCAGAAATCTATAAATCTCTTTCAAGATACTGTTCTTAACGTATATATACCGTATTGCTTTTTATCTGAGAGATATTTATCTCTTACCATGCTAAATAATAAAAATATAGAAAATGTGGTAACATTGGTTGAAAATAATGTCCATTTGCATGGTGGGAAGGCAACAGATTTGCTTTAACAGATACATGAAAAAAGTTAAAAACAAGTTATGCTAATAAATGCCCAAGTCATCCATGGGCAATCTTTGTACAATGTAAGAAAATGCGATCTTACAAATTAGCCATTTTTTTGTAAGACACTTAATTATACTGAAATGAGGGCAGTTCATCACACCAACTGGAAAGAGGCTCCCATCCCTCTCACTTACCGATGTCTGCACCATCATAGCACGATGCTCTCGCATTTTTCGTACAATATCAAGGGGATAAACAGGTTGGTTTCTTTCAATTAAGCACATAGCTGTTTCCATAGCAACCAATACTCCAGTCCGGCCTATTCCAGCACTGCAAGATGCAAGCAACAATGGTGTATTTTAAAAAGGCATTTCCTTTGTACTGAATTCCTATTATCACAACCTTGACACTTCGTTACCCTAGAAATCTCTTGAAAATACAAAAAGGGAGACTGAATAGAGCAGAACACGTAAAATCGTTTCAGAAACATGCCCTTTGCACACTTGCAAGGGACAAATGCATGAGTGGCATAGGTTTTAGCAATTAATGGTTTGAGTTATTCAAAATAAATATTATGCTTAATATTTGTTATTTTGTGGAGCAGCAGAGTAGAACAGAGAGGAAAACCAGCGTAAGACCTATGTAAGACCTATGTTTCCAGCCTGTCATTCATGTTACAGCCTCTCTTTGAAGTCTTTGTGTTGATGCATGGTGACTCGAAGACAACAGACTGGCCTTGGGAGACTGAAATGTCTTCCCAGTTTTAGAATTTCACCATTTTGTGAGTGTCCCTTATTGTCTTAAAAAACAGCAGAAGGATTTTGTTGGTCAGGGATGGCATATATCATATTGGTAAATGTGTCGGTGAGTAACAAGCCTTTTAGAAATGACAGAAGTCCGCTACAGATCTCTTTCCTGGGGCCCAAAAACTTTGGCACAAGCCTAGTGCAGCATTAATTTATGAAATTTACTTCCACAAGACATAGTGACAGCCACTAACAATAGCCTTATTTCTTTATTTGCAAAATTTATTTTCGTCTTTCTGCCCAACCAAGGCAGCTAACAATTAAGAACAAAACATTATAGAAATAACTTCATAAAACCAATTAAGCAAAAAGGCCCAATATGGCCCGACGTTTGCAGGGCTGGTCGAGGCAGGGAAAGCTGGAGGGAGGATGGGTGAAGCGAGTGGCTAAGTGGTGGGGAAATCAAGACTTCCCCCCACTCCCCTGCAGCCAATAGCACGGTGGCAGGGGAACATGAGGAGGGCCCGGGCAAGGGGAATAAGCCATCCGCTCGCCATCTGCCCTCCCATCCTTTGTTCGGCCTCAGAGCAGCCAGTTTGGTGTAGTGGTTAAGTGCGCGGACTCTTATCTGGGAGAACCGGGTTTGATTCCCCACGCCTCCACTTGCACCTGCTGATGTGACCTTGGGTCAGTCACAAGCTCTGGCACAGCTGTTCTCTCAAGGACAGTTTGTGTTAGAGTTCTCTCAGCCCCACCTACCTCACAGGGTGTCTGTTGTGGGGAGGAGAAGGGAAAGGCGTTTGTAAGCCGCTCTGAGACGCCTTTGGGCAGTGAAGGGTGGGGTATAAATCCAAACTCTTCTTCTTCTTCTACCCACCCAACCAACCCACCCTTAAATGTAAATTGTGAAGATGTTAAGTACAGCTGGTATGGGGGGCGGGGGGGGGAACTAGTGTTACGTTAATGAACATATAGAATATTGTGTAAGCCAAAGGATGTTGTTCTATGTATTTTATGCCATACTTCTTGTCACAACTGTTGGTGGTAACAGCATGGGGGCCGGATCCATTTATGAAGATGTTAAGTACAGCTGGTATGGGGGGGCAGGACTAGTGTTATGTTTGTTAATGAGCGTACAGAATATTGTGTTAGCCAAAGGATGTTGTTCTATGTATTTTATGCCATACTTCTTGTCATAACTGTTGGCGGTAACAGCATGGGGGCCGGATCCATTTATGAAGATGTTAAGTACAGCTGGTATGGGGGGCAGGACTAGTGTTATGTTTGTTAATGAGCATACAGAATATTGTGTTAGTCAAAGGATGTTGTTCTATGTATTTTATGCCATACTTCTTGTCATAACTGTTGGCGGTAACAGCATGGGGGCCGGATCCATTTATGAAGATGTTAAGTACAGCTGGTATGGGGGGCAGGACTAGTGTTATGTTTGTTAATGAGCGTACATAATATTGTGTTAGCCAAAGGATGTTGTTCTATGTATTTTATGCCATACTTCTTGTCATAACTGTTGGCGGTAACAGCATGGGGGCCGGATCCATTTATGAAGATGTTAAGTACAGCTGGTATGGGGGGCAGGACTAGTGTTATGTTTGTTAATGAGCATACAGAATATTGTGTTAGTCAAAGGATGTTGTTCTATGTATTTTATGCCATACTTCTTGTCATAACTGTTGGCGGTAACAGCATGGGGGCCGGATCCATTTATGAAAGTTGGCCTGCGTGCCAATTCCTGGATATGGGTACCCTTCATGGGGTCTTGACATGAGGGATGATGAGGAGCAAGCCTGCTCAAGGACCACCAGCGATATCCCTCACGACCGGCTAGTGGGGGAGAACACCAAGGGGCAGTTGTCCATGTGATCTCCAACAACCCGCCATCCCACATTCGCTACCCATGCTGGCTGGCTGGGTGATGGGTGGTACATCGGATGGCAGAGGGCCAGCTGATGCACAGGATCCGGCGGGCCCCATGCTGTGCCAATGCTTCTTACACCTGCAACCAATAAAGTTGTGGCCAATTTACTCCACATATTGTCCGAATTCTAGTGTCTGAGTCGTTATTTAATACAGGAGTGGGGTGCTGATGATGGGACCTCCCCTCCCCCATAGGACCTGGAGCCTGCAAAACCAAAACTACCATAATATGTAAAAAACACCAAAAGAGCAATTAAAACATAGGGCAGGGAAAAGCTTGGAATCATTGAAGGACAACTAGATGAAACAAAAAAAATCTTCCCTTGCTGGCAGAAGTCAATGATAGAAGGGGACAGATGAATCTCCCTGGGGAGAATATTTCCTAATTTTGGTGCTACGATCAAGAAGGCCTTTTCATAGGTTGCCACCCATCAGAAGGCAGGTGGGGGAGCATCCAAATCAGGGCCTCTGACCTTAGCAGTATGGGAATAAGCAGTCCTTAAGGTATGCTGGTCCCAAAAGGTCAACATCAACACCTTGAATTGCACCTGGATACAAATTAGGAACCACCGTAGATGGCCTAACAATGGAGTGACATAGTCCATATGACCCACTTCAGTCAATAACCTGACAGCAGCGTTCTGTACTGATGTTTCTGAACACTTTTCAAGGGCAGCCCCACACAGAGCAGATTCTTATCAGAAAATGCATGGCAATAGCGAGATCTTTCCTGCCCAGGAAAGGCTGAAGCTGGCTAGCCAGACAAAGCTGGTAAAAGGCACTCCTGGGTCACCACTGTCACCTGCTTACCCAGTATCGGCCTAAGTCCAGGTCAGAAACACCCCCAAGCTATGGACCTGTTATTTCTTGGGAATTCAACCACATCTAGAACTGGGAAAAACAGGTTGCTTCCCTGTAACTGATGGTCTTTGAGTGGTCATCTGTGCAGTCACACCTATGGGATTATGCGCCTGCGCTGATCCAAATCGGTGATGTACAAAGCTCACAAAGGGATTTTCGCACCTTCCCTTTAGGTACACGCAGGAACCCCACCGCGCATGCCCAAGGGGGCGGGGCACGGACATCCTGCCAGTTCCTTCTGACCGCTGTCATGACAATAAACAAATAAACGTACTGAAGAAACAGCAGAGGAGAAGGACGGGCGGGTGGTGTGATTGCACAGATGACCACTCAAAGATCATCAGTTACAGGTAAGCAACCTGTTTATCTTCTTCGTGGTCTCTGTGCATCACACCTATGGGAGATTGAAAAGCAGTGGCTCACCTGGAGGTGGGAGCTGTCGCAAATTCAATGCTCTGCCAACGAAAGGACTAGGTGACCAAGGCCCACGAACATCCACAGCGTAATGCTTAATGAATGCGTCCGGAGTAGACCATGTTGCAGCCCCACAGATCGCCGACATATGCTTTACTGGTTCTCATCACACCCGATGTCGACATCGATGCTGTGGATGACTCCTCGACCACAGTCAGACTGGGACAGAAGGTTTTGTCCTTCCCGCTCTCCATAATGCAGAGCTAAGCCTTCTGCGACAGTTTCTAAGCCTCCGGAGGAACCTCAACATCCCCCCTCTCCTTTACATCCTGGGCCCTCCGTACCTTCTCAGTCCGCTCCGATATCAGGGGGCCCTGTTGGGGTGGAGGAAGAGCCCTTACTGCCAGCACCATTGTTGCCCTCTGGATCTTCATATGGATATGCGATATGGAGGCAGCATAGGTGGCTCGAAATAGGTCAGAGAATGTGGTCTCGACTCTTGTCTGCGGGATGAGGAAAACCTTGCCCTGGAATGATGGTAATCTTCCATTCGATACCAATGCTCTTCTCGCCTAGGAGACTTGGATGGACGGTCTCCATATCTAGGGGACCTGGATTGATACCGGGAGTCTACCTAGGAGCGTCTACTCGCCCAGGAAGATGCCGAAGGCGAACAATCCTCATGAGGTCTCTGGAGGACTACTTCTTCCACATCAGACGGCGAGAGTGAGATAAGTCTGGGACCAATGGGAGCCTCCGATACCGGGGGATTCAGCTACTGGATAGGCGAGTCGAGTAACTCGATTGGTGGTAACACAGGCAGCTCCAGCTCAGTAGGGTCAACGAAGTCGGGTTGCGCCCACTGCAGAGGGGTAATGCAGAGCCCATTTGTTTGCCAATGCTGCTCTTGTTGTGAGGCTTATGTGTGGCCTTTTTCGAAGCAGACTTCTCCTTGTCATGCTTCTCCTTCTTCTTCCTCTTAATTGGGGTCAAGGCCAAAGAAGCATGTTTCGGTGCTGGATGCTTCGAAGACGTACCCTCATTGGACGCCAACATGGGACAGGGAGGTTGGATCGACATTGAGGTCTCCAATGTCGACAGAAGTTCGGCTGGACGGGTGTCTGAGGACTTCTCAGCAGACATCGTTCTGGCTGGTAAAGGAGCTAAAGCAGACTCCCAGAGAGCTACTCGGAGCCTTGCGGCCCTTTTCTTGCGGGTCTGATTAGAGAACTTGGAGCAGTGCTGGCAAGTCTCTGGACAGTGGGCTTCCCCAAGACAAATAATACAAAAAGTGTGATCGTCTCTCAGGGCTAGTTTGCTGCCACAGCCGGCACAACTCTTGAAGCACCCCCACTGTTTGGCCATAAAGAGAGGCACGAACAAAGGTAAAAGAAAAAATATCTATGCTGAGGCGAAAGAAAATTTACCTCAGAGCAAGATTTACCTCAGAGAGGTGAGGGGGGGGAGAAGAAAGCCGCCAGAAGCAGTGACAACCCTCGAACAAAAGCTTTTTTTCTTTTTTTTAAAGACGAAAAGCCAAAAAACAAAAAGAAAAATGAAGTGAGCAATCTCTCGTAAGAGAGAAAAGCACTTTCATACCAACCAGCAGAAACGAGCTGTTAACAGTGCGGTGGTCAGAAGAGAACTGATGGGATGTCCGTGCCCCGCCCCTTGGGCATGAGCGATGAAGTTCCTGCACGTGCCTAAGGGGAAGGCGCAAAAATCCCTTTGTGAGCTTTGTACATCACCGATTTGGATCAGCGCAGGCACATAATCCCATAGGTGTGATGCACAGAGACCACAAAGAAGATCACTTTAAATCCCATATCCGTCCTTCTACTTACCAGTAGAATTTTCATTTTACTGGGATTAAACTTCAGTTTATTAGCCCATATCTACCCCAAAACTGCCTCCAGGCACTGACTCAGGGCTTTTAGACCTGCTCTAGGATCTACTGGAAGTGTGAGATGGAGCAGAGTGCCACCTGCATATTGGTTTACAACTCAGCCCAAATCTCCAGATGACCTTACCCGGTTGACTTAATGTACATATTGAAAAATATGGAGAACAAGATGGGACCTTGTGCTTCCACACAGGCCAAAGGGCTGATGGCTTTTCCCCAGCACCACCTCCTGAAATCCACCTTCCAGGTAGGACTGAAGCCACCATAAAATGGTGCCTCCCACTCCTATCCCAAAAGGATGATCCAAAAGGATATCATGATCTACAGTACTGAAAGCCGCTGAGAAGTCCACGACTGGATGAATTCATAGAGAATAAATGAATCAACAATTCTGAGCCACTTCAGCTAAATGGAATGCCATGCTCACGAACAAGACACCACCAAGATACCACCAAATACTTTGATCTGAGTGACAAATAGCAGAGGACTACCATCTTCATGCCCCACTTGTGAGATTCCAGGGTCATTTGGTTGGATGCTGTTAGAAATTGGGGTATTGGAATAAATACAGTTTTCACGTGACCTCATGATGTGATTTTCTTGTTCTGGTTCAGAGCATCACCCTTTCTTTCCCTGCAGTGTGACCCCAGCCCCTCACCCAACACCCTAGGCATCATCTTTGCAGTTTCTTTCCCTCCCCTGATATAGGGCTAGGCTAAGTGAGGTGCTGGGGAATTTGTGAACAGAGAGAATTAGCAGCTGTACAATGCCCAAGTTAGGACGGGGGAGGGGGGCATAAAAGGGGGAAGGGATTGTACCCCTGACCTTTCCAAGTGCTTTAGATACTGAATCCTCTCTGCCTTTTTTCTTGGAAGATTAATAGCAACTTGGGTGCTCAGATTCAGTTTTGATGACAGAAAGACAGTGCAAAAGCTATTTAACCCCTCCCTTAAAAAGAAGCTGGGTAGACCTGCTCATGGATGTACCTATGTCTTGCCCAGTTGGGCTCTAACTTCCCATCACTTAAAATACTTCTGAATGTTCCCCAAACAAACCTGAAATAACATGAACATAAACACACACTCCAGTATTATCACAGAATAGTGGGTCAAACATTTTCACGCACCGGCCCACAGGGGCCCTTGGGGCGATGCCCCCTCCAGAATTTGCCCTGCTCCCTCCCAGTCCCCCCTCCCTGCCCCCTCCTCTCCTGGTCCCCTCTCCCCTCCCCTGGGAGGCAGAGGGAGCCTGGGGCTGCTGGTTTGGAGGGGAGTGGCGAGAGCAGCAGCTGCCTCTCTGCCTTTGCAGCCAGAGGAGGATGACATGAAGGTAGCAGGCTGTGAGCACTGCCTCCTGCCCTATCCTGCACTGGGCCCTCCTCGCTCGCACTTGGAGTAGGAGCTGCAGAGTTGAGCCGCAACAGGCAATGAAGCGGGCTTAGTGCAGCTCCCCTCACTCAGTGGGGGCGGGTATGGGACTTCTCCACAGGTGCAGAAAGGAGGGGGCAGCCAGAGAATTTAATACAGTGGGATGTGCATAAGACTGCACTGATAGTAACTGGATATAAGATGCAAGTAAGTCCCCTCCACCTGCTTCTTTAAAGATTATTTGTATATGCTCCATGTACATGGGACAACAGTGAGGTTCTGGTCCCAGGCACTCTTGCCTGAAGATACTAACATGTATCTTGTAAGTCCCGCCTCCTTACCAAAACATTGAAGAGTAGTAATTAAATCAGCTCCAGCAATTGAATCAGTTATGTTGATGAAATCAGCCATGCTAAACTGCCCCCTCTTTGCCCTCCCCCAAATTTCTGGCTACGGGGCTGTTCACACACAGCAATAGCTAGTACCTGCAATGAACAAGAACAGGCTCATTTCCCACTCTCTTTGATCTCACGTAGGTCACAAATTCCAAAAAGTCTGTGGAATCATCCGGAACACCATGATCAGGCCAAGCCACATACTGGAGATGAGTGACGGTGTGTTCTTCCTCAGTCTGAAATGCATCAAATATTTTCACAGTTGTTTACACAAGGCATTACAAGCCATAGAAAGATAACTTTCATTTCGGGGATTAGTTCCATAATTCCCTGTTCAAACTCACGGGATTCAAAGCTGAAATCTCACAAGAGGTATCATGAGCTGGCTTGTCGCCTATTATTTATAGATTCCATTGTCTGAGCCTTTTTCTGTTCTTCAGAGCAAAAGTGTCTCAGCAGCTGTATGTCAATGTAGCCCTGCTGAAAGTAGCTCTTCTGGGGGTTCTTATCTGGAATGTTTTCTTTGTTCCTCCTCAAAATGATCCTAGAAATACAACTGCTGTAATTCTAAGGCTAGTCCTTTCAAGAGTCCAATGATCTTGTTATAATTCAGTTGTTTATCAAGGCAGAATGGTGCCACATACAGATTACTCCACCCAGGAGGAGTCACCCATGGCACGCTGGGATTCCATTACAAGTCTCTTTCAAGATGCTTTCTCAACATAGTTCACCTCTTAGAACTGACTGCTAGGAGATAAACTTGTAATCAAGCTCTGCAACATTTTCCTTTCTCAGTCCTACAGAAACTAATCCTTAAAGACAAGGAATGCTAAACGGTTATTACTGAGTTTATTTGATAATACCAATCATAACCTTAGCATTCACATAGCACATTTTTAAGTGCTCAAAGCACTTCTCTGTGCACTGAGTTATTTTTATACTCAGTGTGGCATATGATCAACAAAACACAAAATGTTAGCAGTAAGTTATAGTTACCTGATGCAAGAACAATAAAAAATTGGGGGGGGACACAATTTGAAAATAGCATGTTCTAACTGAGTTGTTAAACCATAATTACAGTAGATCAAATACAAAAGCGAACTGTCGAGTTGTAAGTAACAACCCCTCATCCTAACAGAATAAATATTACTGCACTAAAGAAATGCCCTGTCAAACAAGTCACCTAGCTGGACTTGCACAGCTGTTTCCATCCTAACAAAGGAGCCATCTTCTCCACATGCTTGGAGATCAGATGTAACAGCGGGAGATGACCAGCCACCACCTGGAGGTTGGCAACCCTAACTGGGTGGTATGTTTATGAGCAGCGAAATCAGGAGTTGGACATTCCTTCCTGTCTCAAACCATAGCCTTGCACATAAGCACTGCAACCAAATCAGAAGGGCCAGTTTGGTGTAGTGGTTAAGTGCGCAGACTCTAACTTGGGAGAACCGGGTTTGATTCCCCACTCCTCCACCTGCAGCTGCCAGATGACCTTGGGCAAGCCACAGTTCTGATAAGAGCTGTTCTTGAAAAAGAGCAGTTTCTGTCAAGAGCTCTCTCAGCCCCACCTACTTCACAGAGTGTCTGTTGTGGGGAGGGGAAGGGAAAGGAGTTTGTAAGCCGCTCTGAGACACCTTTGGGTAGTGAAGGGTGGGGTATAAATCCAATCTCCTCCTCTTCTTCTTTCAAACAAGTGTGGGGAAATCTCAGCAAAACCGTTTGCTTTGTCTCTCACTTTTGGTTAATAGTCCTGATGCAAAGGCAAACCATGGTTTGCTGCTCAGTGAACAAGGCTTGAAGAAGCCTCAGTCTCGTTCATGCCACCTCTCCCCTGCTCCACACAGAGCGCTAATTAATTTGTTTCACTTTCCAAAGAACCACAAAATTACGGCTTGTGCTTTTGCTCCAAACTTAAGAGCTATCACAGTGTTTTGACATCCTGACTTCCGGATCAAGTGGAAAACACAGTTTGACAGTTGGATGTAATCATACTCTATGGATTGCTGCAAAACTGTATGATATTAGTCAGCTTGCCAAACATGAGAAGATGAGGGAGGGAAAGCAGGGATCATGCAAGTGAGCTTAAGCTGTTTCAGGGGCTCACCCAAGTGGAGACAAACCATGGATAGCAGCTGTGACCATACCATGCTGTTTTCTCTTTTGTGGGTATGTCAAAATGCATGCGTATGCAGGAGGGTATGGGGCAGGCCATGGAAGCACCTGCGCTCTCTTCCCAATCTCACTGTACACAGAGATGATAGGAGATATGTAGTACGTGGATGGAGCACTGGTGAACACACACAATTAAGAAATGGGAAAATACATAGTTCCTCCTTCAAAACCTATTCAAATACAATGTTATTGCATTTTGCAACAAGAAATATTAGCTGGACATCAGCCACTTACTTCAATATTTGTAATAACCATTTCTCGAAACACGTAGGCAATGGTACAATCTTCAGACCGACACTTGACACGGAAGTTGCCATACTCCATGTTGTCTGGAGGGTCAGGCCAATAATGATGGCATTTGGTCTAAGACAAGGGGGGGGGTGACATTATATTCTTGTTTTCCATTCAGTAGCATCTACATGACAATAAATTACCACAGTCATGTCCTTATTTAATAATACTATAAATTGCACATGCCTAGAACAAAGAACGGTGCATCCTTTTTATTAAATTTGTCCTATATAATCATGACAACTAAGTTTTCAATACCAGTTTTGTAGAACCAAGGCAGAAATTCTGTGGACCTGCTAGTTTGTCCCCAGGACTGAGAGTGGGCCTAAGTTTGTGAAGTCTGCCCTCACAATGGAGCAAAGCAGAAGATTCTGGGGCAAAATCATGCCTGCTCTATGGATTGTTTAAGGCTACCTTAAGGCTACTTTTGGCAATTGTTTGCCAGTTACAGTAATCTGAAATATAGCAATTTGGGGAGGGGATCATTAATGCAGGTAGAAAAAGGGGTCCAGCCCTAAACTGGCTGCTTCCACAACAAGAACATGTGGATTCTCTGATCAGGAGAAAACATAAAATGTATTCTAGCAACTTTAATTTTTATATCCTTTCTCATGCTTTAATGGACACAGCTAGGTTTGGATAGCTGTCACTAACTAAAATAGATTTGAGGGAAAAGTTACTTTAGAAGGTTAACCACTTGCTTTTGTGGGCAATTTTGCTCTCTAAAGTGATCTGTTTGCTCGTGTTCCCGAGGGAGGCAGAATTCAGTATCCTCTGGGCCATCCCCTCCCTTCCAGTCAGGGGACAGGGCCATCAGAAGACTCACTGCTTGTGAAAGAGCTCCCCTATCTCCCAGCTGGGCCTGGGGGTGGGGGGAAGGGAGACCTATATCTACATAAAACTGGTGAAAATTAAAAAGTGTTGCAATTGGCAAGCAGCAGTACAACAGTATGGTAACAACTCAGAGATGAAAAGAACTGGGGAGGAAACAGAGGAGAAGAGAAAAACAGGTTGCTTACCTGTAACTGTGTCAGGTAGCCCTGTCTTGGAGTTGGAATGCGAGGGGAATACTCTCAGACTACCAGCCTCTGACCATTACTGTTCTACTGTCTGTATGTTATCCTGACCTTGTAGTGTTTCCAGCTGCAGAACTCCTTTGCTGGGAATCAATGGCTTTTAAATTGTTTTGCTTGCTTTGCCCGCGCAAACGAACTATACTCATTGGCTTCAGCTCATTTAGGGGGTGTTTGAATCCACTATAATTCAGGGAGCCCTGCTGTACCCGGATATTCCTGACACAAGCTGTGTCTTTAGTTCTGTTTCACCAATAAAGAGATTCTTCTACTGAAGCCCTGCATTGTGTGATCTGACTAAGGAGCCTGACAAACTGATGATCTTCAGGTGGTCATCTGTGTAGTCACACACTTGGGGTGCTGCGCTTACACTGGACTTGATCTTGGAAGCTTCTAGAGCTAATCTCCAGCCTTTTCGGTGGGCTTTTTCCTCCACTCTGGGGAGCATGCATTGATTGCACATGCCTGGAGCTGAGGAGAAAGCTGCCACCCACTCAGTTTCTTCCAGCTGGCAGCAGTAAGTCTCATCAACTCAAGGTAAGTGACAGAGAGATGCCAGCAGTGTGGAAGGCCTGGTGGGTGTCGTGGGTGGTGACAACAGCATCAGGCCCCTGCCCAAGTTGGCAGTTCAGGTGGAGTTGCCAGCATCACCATAGCTGAAACCTGGCCCCTCTGACACCTCAAGAGTTGATAGCTTGCCGCCACCAGCACCTGAGTCAGTAACCCCCACATGTGATCTTGCAGCAAACAATGAGGCACAGGTGCAAATGGAAAGCCTGCCTGATTCACCTCCATGGGTTGCCTGGCTGAGGGAGCGGCTCCGCAAGGACTTAGCAATCCGCCGCCAAGACACATGTTGGCAGGGAAGGCAGGCACTGGGCCCTGAGTACTAACAGGAGCAGCACCACCACCCAGGGAAGCACTGCTGGAGGCCTATATAGCTCCTATTTGGGAATGGACTCTCCGTGGAAGCAACAAGTCGCATTCGTGCTGATCTCGCGGCCACCATCGACTCCTGTTCAGTTTCCTGGCTTCCTGACCTCTTGCTTCAGATGACCACTCTCTTGGATGGTGGAGATCTGTTCAACCGTGCCCTTGGCAAGGAAGGCTGGGACAGAGGTGTTGTCACGAAGTGGAGAGTCTGGGGTAGTGAAGCAAACTCTATGGTGTACCCCACCCTGATGATAGTGAGGACCCAGGTGTCCAATGTTATAGACTCCCAGTTGGTGAGGTGGGGTGATAGTAGGTGGAGTGGTTCCAGCATGGTGGGCGATGAAGTCAAAGTGCTTGGAATAAGATGTCTTGGCCTTGGGCTGGTAGGGCACCTTAGAAGACAGGGAATGTTTCTTCCAATGTTCCGATGACTGGGGGAGCATTAAAGCCTATTATAGGAAGGCTTCCAGTTCTTGGATTTTGATTGCCGACAACTCAAATGTGAGCTAGTGGATCTCCTGACAAAAATGTGTAATCTTTCTATAAAATCTGCCTCCATTCCTGAGGACTGGAAGGTAGCTAATGTCACTCCCATCTTTAAAAAGGGCTCCAGGGGAGATCCGGGAAATTACAGGCCAGTCAGTCTGATGTTGACACCGGGTAAGTTGGTGGAAACTGTTATTAAGGAAAGAATTAGTAGGCACATTGATGAACAAAAACTATTGAGGCAGACTCAGCATGGGTTCTGTAAGGGAAGAACTTGTCTCACTAACCTGTTAGTGTTTTTTGAGGGAGTGAACAAACATGTGGACAAGGGGGACCCAATAAATGTTATTTACCTTGACTTGCAGAAAGCTTTTGATAAAGTTCCTCATCAAAGGCTCCTAAGTAAGCTCAATAGTCATAAAAGGACAAGTCCTCTTGTGGATCAAAAACTGGCTTATAAATAGGAAACAGAGAGTGAGTATAAATGGGAAACTTTCCCAATGGAGGGTGGTAAGCAGTGGGGTACCATAGGGATCAGTATTTGGTCTGATGCCTTTCAACTTGTTTCTTAACAATTTGGAATTGGGAGTAAGCAGTGAAGTGGCTAAATTTGCGGATGACACGAAGTTGTTCAGGGTGGTGACAACCAGGGAGGATTGTGAGGCACTCCAAAGGGATCTATCAAGGATGAGTGAGAGGGCGTCAACGTGGCAAATGGGGTTCAATGTGGCCAAGTGCAAAGTGATGCACATTGGAGCCAAAAATCCTAAATATACATACATGTTGATGGGGTCTGAACTGGCAGAGACAGACCAAGAGAGAGATCTTGGAGTCATAGTAGATAACTCAATGAAAATGTCTAGACAGGGTGTAACTGCAATAAAGAAGGCCAATGCTATGCTGGGGATTATTAGGAAGGGAATTGAAAACAAATCAGCCAGTATCATAATGCCCCTGTATAAATCATTGGTGCGACCTCATTTGGAATACTGTATACAGTTCTGGTCACTACTACACCTCAAAAAGGATATTATAGCATTGGAAACAGTGCAGAGAAGGGCAACGAGAATGATAAAAGGGTTGGAATACTTTCCCTATGAAGAAAGGTTAAAACGCTTGGGGCTCTTTAGCTTGGAGAAACGACGACTAAGGGGCAACATGATCGAGGTTTATAAGATTATGCATGGGATAGAGCAGGTTGAGAAAGAAGTACTTTTCTCCCTTTCTCACAATACAAGAACTCGTGGACATTCAATGAAATTGCTGAGCAGTCGGGTTAGAACAGATAAAAGGAAGTACTTCTTCACCCAAAGAGTGATTAACACGTGGAATTCATTGCCACAGGAGGTGGTGGCAGCTACAAGCATGGACAGTTTCAAGAGGGAATTAGATAAACATATGGAGCAGAAGTCCATCAGTGGCTATTAGCCACAAGGTATAGATAGGAACTTCCAGTCTGGGGCAGGTGATGCACTCTATTCTTGGTGCTGGGGGGCAGCAGTGGGAGGGCTTCTAGTGTCCTGGCCCCACTGCTGGACCTCCTGATGGCCGCTGATGTTTCTGGCCACTGAGTGACAGAGTGTTTGACTAGATGGGCCATTGGCCTGATTCAACATTGGCTTCTCTTATGTTCTTATGATTGGTGGACAGCTGAGAAATGCCCAGATTTCTTGCCCTCTTCCTACTATTGTTAACAGAAGTTGGGGTTTTAACTGCTGATGCATGGAACAACCAATCACTGTCGAAAAGCAGATCTTCTATATATCAGGCTATAAAGATTTAGTGCATAGCCAGGCATAATGACGCACAGCCATGAAGGTGACCAATGTTCTGGAGAGGCAGGAGACAGTGTGACGGACACTACTTATCTGTTGTTTGGACACCCTGCAAATCTCCTGGGCCAGTGGTGTGATTGTGTCCTGATGTGCTGGTGGCAGGTGGGGAATGAGAGAAGCCAGTTGGGTTGCTAGATGGACAGTATATGCAGAGAAGTAGGACAAGTAGGTCTGTAATTTCGATTCCATTGAGATTAGGGAGCAAACCTTTTTGGCGAGAATATCAATTTTTCCGCCTTCGTGATCAGGAGGCATCAGATTCCGATTTTGTTTCGACTTTGTGGACGAATGCACTATGACAGAGTTAGGTTGTGGACTGGAAAGAAAGAATTTGGCCTCTGTTGACGGAACTTTGTACACTGCTTCATACCATTTAAGTAAAGCTTTTGACAGGGTTCCCCATGATGTTCTGATGGGTAAACTAGAGGACTGTGGACTGAAAAACAGGTTGCTGACCTGTAATTGATGATCTTCGAGTGGTCATCTGTGCAGTACCACACATGGGTTGGGCACCTGCACACATCCTCAACCAGAGAAACTTCCAGAGTTTGCCTCAGAACCTTTTTGGTGGGCCCTCTTCCCGCCCTGGGGAGCAGGCATGCACTGAGCATGCCTGGAGCGGGGGAGATAGCCACCTCCCACTCAGTTCCTTCGACTGCTACCGGTAAGTCCCATCAATTCAAGGTAAGTGTTCAGGAGATGCCAGCAGAGGGGAAGGCTGGGTGGGATTGTGGTACTGCACAGATGACCACTCGAAGATCATCAGTTACAGGTAAGCAAGCTGTTTATCTTCATCGTGGTCTCTGTGCAGTCCCACACATGGGTGATTACAAGAGCTGAACCAGTTGGAGGAGGAAGCTGGCAGCTGAAAGAAACAAGAATACTAGTTAAGGCACAGCATCATCATTGAAATTCAGAGGTCCTACCTGAAGAAGCAGCAGGATCAAGCTAAGAGAGATAGCAATACCACCTGGCCAAATGCAGCATCCCGTTGAGCTTGGATGTCTAGTGCATAGTGGGTCACAAAGGTCGATGCTGAGGACCACGTCGCAGCAGCACAGACGTCTTCCAACAGCCTTCCAGGAAGGCTGTCGATGTCAATACTGCATGTGTAGAGTGGGCAGTAATACAGGTAGGTATGGGTTGATGCGCCAGCTCATAGCAAAGGGCTATGGTGGAAGTCACCCATTTTGACAGGCATTGAGAGGAAATTGGCAGCCCTGCATTCGGAGGACCGTAGGCAATGAAAAGTCTAGGAGACTTACAGATGGGCTTCGTGCGGTGCAAATAAAAAGAGAGCATTCTGCGAACACTGAGGCAGTGTAGGGCTCTCTGAGGTGTGTCAGCCAAGTTCAGAAAGAAGGTAGGTAGGATCGACGACTGAGACAGATGAAAGGCAGAAAACATCTTTAGGGAGGAAAGAAGGATCGGGTCTAAGCACGAAAGGCAGCAAATTCCCCAACCCGACGAGCAGTCATAATCGCAATCAGGAAAGCCGTCTTCCATGAGAGTAAGCAGAGATCTGTGGAAGCCATGGATTCAAATGACTTGGCTATAAGTTGAGTGAGGATGAGTGAGAGACTCCAAGAAGGTACCAGGGGCTTCCATGGAGGACATAGCCGAAGAAGGCCCTTGAGGAAGGACTTCGTGAGGCGGTGAGGAAAAAACTGTAGATCCCTGTATGCGGAGATGGCTGCTAAATGTACCCGTAAGGAGGAGTAAACGAAGCCACAGTCCTTCAAGGAGACAACATAAGAGAAGATCTCACGCAGAGATGCCCAGACTGGATCAAAGGATTGGCGAGAGGCATAAGATTGGAACCACTTCAAGTGGTAAGCGGTATGGGTAGAGGGCTTTCTGGCATCAATAAGGACTTCAGACACTTCTGGTGGGAAGTCTAGTGCAGGATCTTCCAGGCAGTCAACCGGAAGAAGGCCGGATTGTGGTGCAGGATCCTGCCTTGATCCCGAGAGAGGAGATTGGGAATGAGAGACAGGGGCTGGAACATGCGCCCGGAGAGATGGAGGAGGTGTGAAAACAAGACCTGGTGTGACCACCAGGGTGTGACAAGAATGCAGGAAGTGGCATTGGTCACTATTTTCTGAACTACACAGGAGATGAGAGGAAACGGTGGAAAGAAATAAAAAAGGGTTCCACTCCACGTGTGGAGAAAGGCATCTCCAAGAAGGCAGACCTCTGGTGAAGAAGAGGCGACATCGAGCATTCTCCGTGGTGTCGAAGCCATCGATGGTGGGGCAATTGAAAGCGAGGAAGACCGGTCTCAGGTAGCGAAGGTGGATGGACAATTTGTTGTCTGGCGTTCTGGAATGGCTCAAGTGGGCGGCATCAACATTCAGAATGCCCGGAATGTGTATCGCCGAAAGCATGATCAAATGGTGGAGGCACCAATTCCAAAGATCGACGGTCGCCTTGCAGAGGCTTAGAGAAGCAGTCCCACCCTGCTTGTTTATGTAGAAAACAGGGGTGGTATTGTCAGAAGCAACTTGGACAACTTTGCCCTGCAATATTGGGAGAAAGGACCATAGAGCGAGATGAACAGCTCGAAGCTCCAAAGCATTGAAGTGAAGGGTGGCTTCTCGAGAAGATCAGGTCCCCTGCTGAGAGCGTTCTGCACTGGGCTCTCCAACCCCAGAGGGACACATCTGTGGACAGAGAAATCTCTGGAGGAGGATGTCAAAAGGGCATGCCAGAGAGGAGATGGTGAGGAAGGGACCACCAGGTGAGAGAGTCGAGAACTGGAATCCGGATCGACAGGATCCTGTGCCAGGGACTCCAGAGAGGGTCGAAGGCATGGAGAAGCCAAAGTTGGAGAGGACGCATCCTGAGTCTGGCGTGCTGAACAACAAAGACCATGGACATGAAGTGTCCCAGGAGCCTCATAATGGACCAAGTGGATTGTCAGGGAGAAGTCTGAAACTTGGACACCAATGAGATAATGTCTGATGGTCTCGAGTTTGGGAGAAAGGTGGTCTTGGTGGTGGTATTAAGGCGGGCACCCAGAAATTGCAGGTTCTGGGACGGGCGAAGAGATGATTTGGGCAGGTTGACACAAAGCCCAAGGGCACAAAGGAGGGAGAGGGTCACCCGGATGTCTTGGACTAGCTAGTCCTGTGTAGGGGCAACCAGAAGCCAGCCGTTGATATAGGAATCCCTCGACAATGAAGGTCTGCAGTGACAGCCGCCATTAGTTTGATAAAAACCCTTGGGGCGGTGCAAAGTCCAAAAGGGAGGACTCGATATTGGTAGTGAGCATTTCCAACAGCGAAACATAGGAATTTCCAATGTTGGGGACGGATGGTCACATGAAAATAGGCGCCCTGGAGGTCTACTGACGTTAGCCAGCCCGACTTGGGAAGAAGAGGAAGAATGGATTGCAAAGTCACCATTCAAAACTTGCGGCATTGAACGTATCAATTTAAATCTCAAAGATCCATGATGGCCCAAAAGCCGCTGTCCTTCTTCAGAACTAGGAAGTACTTGGAGTAGAAGCCAAGAGTTCGTTGTGCCTCTGGGACGATCTCGATGGCCCCCTTGTCTAGAAGGGTGGAAATCTCCAGGGAGAGCAAAGGATCTGTGGGTATAACGACAAAGTGAGGGAGGACGGGAGGCCAAACGAACTCTATGGCATACCTGACTCATATGATGGTTAGGACCCAGGCATCGGTGGAACTTTCTTCCCAGGTTGGAAGGAAAGGGAAGAGTCGGGTCTGAACGGGAGGGGTGTAGGAGGGAGGCAACGGCAGGCGATTGAAGCGGCCAAACGGATTGCTTTGGCTGCTGGGGCTTTTTAGGGGCCTGCTGACGGGGCCAGTGAGACTGGTGGAAATCATAAGGCCTCTTTCTCCACTGAGAGGTGGATGCAGGAGACGGCTGGCATTTAGTATAGTAAGGCCTCCAGAACCGGTACCGGGATCGAGGCATGGAGGTCAAGACTCCAAGGTTTAGAGCCTGATTCCAGCTATCATCAACAGCCTTCAAGGCTTCGTCAGTGGTAGAGTGGAAAAGTCCCTCGCCATCAAAAGGGAGATCTTCGATCCGGAATTTTATATCAGGCTGAAGAGAAGTGCTCCAAAGCCAAGCATGACGATGCTTCAGCACGTAACCAGTATGTGGACTAATGCTCATGTTTTTCACTACATACGTCTTGTTGAGGCGAAAGCCAACCCATGATGAAGCGGTTCTGATGGCATTTAATCAGTGCTCTGTGAACCAACTGAAACATTCCATAAGCTACCTAGGCCCTTTTTGTCTCAAAGCTCTGCCATGAAAGGATATCAACAAAGCCTTGGAACCTACGTATCTAAGCTTATTCCAGCTCTGATCTGGAGAATGTGTTAGGTATGAACAGAACAAAGCAGCAATGAATTCCTGGGACTTGCAAAAGACAGAACTTACTTCAGGCATGAAGGAAGAACCTGGCCTAAGGTCTCCATGAAAAATTAATTTCTCTGGCTTAGAGACAAGAGCCTCCAGCTCTGACACCCATCCAGCGAAAGTAAAAAGCAGGAGCTTTCCTGGTTACGTTAAATGGGGGAAGGGTTTTATCAGGCTCAGGGTGCCCTTGGAAATGTATACCCAGGGCCCTCCTGGACTGTGTAGTTGCACTGTACAAATCAACTGGTGTGTATTTGCAGTCTCTCATTTTTGAAGACTCTGTCATCTTATATTGTTACTGCCATCAGTATTCTCCTTGTCACATACTATAAACAAGCACCACAACAGAGGTCCCTTTGTCTTTTTACTCATGTTAGAAAGCTCAATAAAGTCATGTCTGTTTGCAGATGATAAAATAACACACAACACATACAGAGTGCAGTGCGTATAATCATGACTTGCAGCACAAGACTTAGAAACTCTGCAAGTCACAATAGCGTTACATTATAAGAACAAGAGTAGGGATCCAAAAAGTGCTGAACAAAAAAAGCAAACCACATTTTTCATCTCATGGAACTCTCCCATCTCTCACACACACACACACACACACACTCCCAATGCGCCCCCCCCCCAATTATGGACTGAAGCAAGAGAAATCCACCTACCCGTCCTCGTTCTGTGAGGGTTGTTAGCATGATAATCAGCGATAACCTGTGGTCCCACACTGCCTGCCAGAAGTGTGCACAGGTGTGTGGAAGAGGACCTTGAGTGGCAATATATTTGTTCACAAGGCCAGCAGGAGGAATTTCCATCTGTCATGGGAGGAAAAAAAACCTGTGTGTAACATTGGCTCTTACTAGACAATACTTTGAAAAGTGGTTCACAAATGCAAGGGCAGCAATAATTAGATTATGAAGACCTTCTCAAGTAGTCCTCAAATATCAATCCAAAACACTACATCAAAATTAAAGCAATTCATATGCATGAAAGTGGCAATTCCATTTTAATTCTATTTCTGCATTAATCTAAATAAAAGTTGAGGGCTCACTTCACATGAAGTGGAGTGCTATGGAAACTGCCTGGAACTGCACTGATGCTGTAGGTCACATTATATGGTGACTGGTCATGTGCAGTAATTTATCATACAGATGTGGTCATTCTTGCACCCCAAGAATTATTCAAGTATGGCAGCAGTTGTTGTTTTGCCATCAAGTTGCAGCCAACTTGCGGCGACCCCATAAGGTTTTCAAGGCAAGAGATGTTCAGAGGTGGCTTGCTACTGCCTGCCTCTGTGCAGCAAGCCTGGGCTTCCTTGGTGGTCTCCCATCCAAGTGCACACCAGGGCTGACTCAGATCACCTTCTGAGATTTGGTGAGATTGGGCTAAACCCCAGCCATCCAGGCAGAGCAGTACTACTACCAAAGCGACCCAAAACGTTTTGCAATGGCATGAAAAGAAATACCATTACAAAGACCAATCCACATAAGAAAATTCATTATTAATGGAAAAGGATCAATCTCAGGGAAAATTCAATTTTTTCAGTGGCTGATATGATTATGTCATTCAAGGGGCTCATGCCCTTGCCCCTGCTGCACTCAATCCCCACCATGGTCAAGCAGTCCCTGGAAAGCCAGGAAAGCAGCCCCGTCACTCGCCAGTCTGCCTGCCAATTCAGTCTTGTTTTTAAGCCAGCTGGCATGTATCTCACCTTTTAAATACTACCACAAACAGCCACTGTGGCCAAAACAAAAATGTTTTGGCTGGCTCTAATCCCAAATTTTGGACGAGTCAAATCGGGCAGTTCAGTAGACAAGCCCATTCATCCACCAAGGTAAGAAAAGCCCTGTCACAGGATCCTCCCAAAAGCACCCTGCCATGCTTAGCTCAGTTGGCAAGGTAGGAGGCAGAGAGCCCTCAAAAGCATTTGGGTGCAGGCACCAGAAGAAACAGGCTTCTTCTTAAGGTGGGGAGGTGGGGTGGCTGCTCTCACAAGATTCTTAAAAGTCTTAATTGAGGGCCCCAAAGTAGCCTTGTGCATGCTGAATCATGAAGCCAGCCTACTAAGTCTCACAGACGCCTATGTTCCATTTCCCAGTACTTCTGTATCTTTTTTTCTTTTTTTGCCTGCTTCTTCCATACTGTTGATTCATTATTGTGTGTATAGTAGCCTTGCTGCAAGAAGGAGAACACAGAGCTGGTGTGATACAGGGCGGAGTTTTTTTTTTTTTTTTGGGGGGGGGTTGCCTTCCACAAAGACAGAAGAGGGGGAGAAGTCCAAAGGATCTCTCTCTCTCTCTCTCTCTCTCTCCCCCCCTCTCTCTCTCACTCCACCACCCACTCTGCCCCCCTGCTTCCTCTTTCCTCCACCCTCCAGATTTCCCAATGCTCCTCCAACCAGTTTTCTAGCTATGCCCCTATTTCCAGGGACACAAACAAGGACTCCCCTTTGGACATTACCTCGCTAATTTTGAATGACAGACACAGCTCTTGTTGGATTAGGGCTGTACATCAGAAGTTGGCTTTGCTAAGCTTTTCACCTGAATCTCTACAAATGATGGCCTTAAATCAAGCAAGAGCCATGGTAAAGCAGCGACTATTTGATGCAGAGGGACAGAATGATATTGCTAGAGCCCCTAGTTTTTTAGCTCTCTCTCAAATAAGATATGTAGTCTCTCCAGCTCCATATCTGACGAATTTGGTAATTCCATCTCATTGAAGGGCCTTCTCTTTGGCTCATTGTAATATTTTTCCTTCTGAGGTCATAATAGGCCGTTACAAGGAGATACCTCTGGCTGAGCGTATCTGTCCTTGTGGTATTTGTGAGGCTGATACTATCAATCATATTTTGCTTGTGTGTGGGTTCTATCAAAATATACGAGCTACATTTATCCAACCCATACAGGAAAGGCTTTCAGGCCCTTTGGATTATGATATTAGTATTTTGCTTATGATAGATGCCAATCCACAGGTGACATTAGCATGTGCCAAATTTTTGGTAGCAGCCTACAGAATTAGGAAAGATCTCTTAAAAGCGTAACTTAAAGACTCTTAGGCTAATGCAGTGTATTATCTTGAAAATGATTTTGAATTATTTTGAGATGGATGGATGTATGCTTGGTTGGACTGTTTGTGCTGGTTACGAACTGTAATAAAGATCTCTGGACTCTGGACTGGGCCACATTTGTGGATGCTCAATCACACTGTGTGCGAGCCACAATGAAAAGAAAGGGAAGAAAGCCTACCAGTCATTGTATCTATAAATGATGATTAATTTCAAGTGATAACAAACGAACATGGCAGTGAGCCAGCATGGTGTAGTGGTTAAGAGTGGTGGACTCTAATCTGGAGAACCAGGTTTGATTCCCCACTCCTCCTCCACATGAAGCCTGCTGGGGTGACCCTGGGCCAGTCCCAGTTCTCTCAGAACTCTCTCAGCCCCACCTACCCTGCTGTGGGGAGAGGAAGGGAAGGCGACTGTAAGCTGCTTTGAGACTCCCAACCTACTTCTCAGTGTCAAGCTCAAGCTCAATCTTCAAATGTAAGGACAACTCGTTACTTCCTAATAATTTCAAATTCCCAAAAGTTATCCATATCAGTAGTACGGAAATTTCTGGCTTTTGCCCTCTTGCCCATCAAAACTGTTGTATGTATGTGAGATTTGAGTTTTGATTCCATTACCAACTTCATCTTTTAACATGATGACTGGATTACTTACATTCACATAATTTGCATTTATATAATCTTCATTTCCTTTTAATATTACTCGGGTAATGTCATCTGGTGGAAGGGAAAAAAGAAAAGACACAAAGAGCAGTAAAATCACATAACTTCACAGTCCTTAAAAAAACAAACCACTGGATTATAAAGGCCTAAATCAAAGAGGTCGGGCTGGGAAAACCATCAACTCCCCAGGAGATGCACAGCGAGAGACACATTCGTTTTGGAAAATGAGGTAAATGAACAATTCGTTGGCTAACAAGAGGGGCCAAAACAAGCTGTATCAGGGTAGCCATTTTGTAATGTATAAAACAGTGTTTGGAAAGTAAAATGAAATTGCACAGAGATATATAATACTTACAAGGTAAAACATCTTTGTACCGATTTTTGTCCATGTTTTGAGGTAGTTTTGCATAGGTAACAGCTAGCCCTGGCTTCTTTCTATAAAGTTGCTGAATCAAAATAAAATATTTTATGAGAACTAATTTAGAAACAACAGGGCACCAAAAAAAGGATCTAGTTCAGAACCATGCAAGCACTGTAGGCTGGTGGGATCAGTGCCCAGACATGCTCACCCTGTGGAGTAACAGGGAGGCAAAAGGTGAGTTGCAGACGTTTTAGGTCTATCCTATAACTTTCATACATTTTTATCCTGCCCTTCAGCCAAAAAGCTCAAAGTGATGTCCCTTGTACCCCCCTCTTCCTGAAAGAGAATGCCTGGCCCTAGAAGCTACTGCAGTGAGCTTCACTTGGAATTTTGGATCTGCTCTGTTCTAGCCCAACACTCTTAATCTCTACATGGATTATTTTTAAAAAATGTTTCTATTTGCTTCCTTGTTGGCCATTTCCCTTCAGGCTTCAGTTCTCAGTGCCCACCTTGCTGTTTCTCCATGGCACCTCAAGGGCCACCTCATCATTAGGATGACACATGCAGCTGCCTTATACTAAACCAGACTACTGGTCCATCCAGGTCAGTATCGTCCACTCTGACTGGCAGAGACTCTCCAGGGTCTCAGGAAGAGCTCTTGCCCATCACCCACCACCTGACCAATGCTCCCTCTAAGCTGAGTTAGTGTGAGCTAGCTCACAGTTTTTTAGCCTCTGGATCACACATTTTTGTCTTAGCTCAGGAAGGATGGCTCCAGATCAATTGATGCAGTAGCCAAATCACTCACAAATTTAAGGCCAGTAGCTCACAAAGTAGAATTTTTGGTCTCAGGACTCCATAGCTTAGAGGGAGCATTGCACCTTACCCTTTCAACTGGAGATGCCAGAGACTGTGCCTAGGACCTTTCACATGCCGAGCAGATAGTCTACCACTGAGTCACAGCTCCTGCCCAAAGAGTCATTAGGCTGGCTGGCCAGTCTCCCTGACCACTCCTCCTCCTCAACTAGGCTCTCGCCTCCCTCTGTGCTTACTCCCAGATAGAGAAGGGGGGCAAGGGAGACACGGCCCAGGGAAAGAGAACTGGCAGTGGTGTACATTTCAGTAACGCCCCCTCTTGCCCAATTTCTCTTGCAGATCCTTCCCTTACAAAATGGCAGGGAGGGCGGGGTATAAATTTAATAAATACTACTACTACTAATAAAAAATGTGCATCTAACAACTAAATTTTCCTCACAAAATATCTCATCCTTACCAAGCAGTCTCCCTTCAGTCAGCCCAGCCCACTCTTGTCCTTTCACTCAAAAGTGCCCCTCCTTCTAAGAATACACTGAGCTCACATGCACTAATATGGGTTCATACTGGCATTGTGGAAAAGGGCAATTAAAAAATCTAATTAAGAAGGCTTTTAAAGCTGGGCACACAGAAAGGAAGAACTGAAAGAGACCAAAGTGGTTTATATACGTCTCTCCCAGGCTGAAGCTATCTGTGCCCTTTCCTGGCATAATCAGTGCAGCTCAGAAATACTATTTCACCCTCTAGAACAAATGACTTTTATTTTGAACACCATTCCACAGTGGAAACACACAAGTCACCCAAATAATAAATGTTTCATTCCCCTCCTCTATTTTCCACCACCTTGAGAACTGCTTCTCTTCCACCCCATCCCAATTGCCACCCCCAAGCAAATGGGTCAAAGTCTGAGCTGTTGCTACTGTGGCTCCCACCTTCTCTTTAGCACCGACACAGACAGTGGGCCAGGAAGAGGCCTGCTCCCCAGCACTGCTGGGCACCTGTGGGGCTCCCTTCCCCTCCGGTCAGACTGAGCCTTCCCCTTGGCCTTCAGACAGAATGTCCCCTTCAAGTGAACATTCTCAACAGTCTCTCAACCCCTCCTCTCAGAGTTCTTCTCTGCCTTTGTGTCCTCTCACTTCCATGGCAACTGGAGCCCACCTACTTCTTTCCTCTTTGACATCTCACCCCAGCAGAACTCAGTATCACTACTTTAAAATGATATACCTATGAGAGAATTCAGAATTCTTCTGCAGTACAAACAACATTTATTTATGTGCTAATAAAAGCTATTAATCACTGCATGCATCTACCCTTAAGCTTTTAGTCTATGCACCTCTACTAGGTCTTAGCCGGGGCCCAGGCTGAGTTGAACAGCAGAGCATCTGTTTTGCATGCAGAATGGCCCAGGTTCAGTCCCAAGTTGTGCCTGGGAAAGACCTCAGCCTGATTCCGTGGGCAGCCACTGCCAGTCGAACAGATCACTGAACCGCACAAAACAATGGTCTGCCTAAGTGGAAGGGAACTTCTGGTGCACCTGTCCACCAGATATTCATAGGATATTATTATATCACATGGCCTTATGGACACCCTTCTGGTAAATTAAACATGAATTCTCATTCCGGTAATTATTCGGGTAGTTCTCCTTTGCATCTTCTACCATATGACTTAATCTTCTAATACAGGCTACCAAAACTGGACAATGCATTTTACACATGGCCCTTCTAGTGCTTTTTATAATGGCACCAGCAGCACCATATTAGATCGGGTTGTCAACCTCCGGGTAGTAGCAGGAGATTTCCTGGAGTTATAACTGATCTCCAGGCGACAGAGATCAGTTCCCCTGGAGAAAATGGCCACTTTGGAAGGTAGACTCTATGGCATTATACTACGGTGGGGTTCCTCCCTCACCGAACCCCACCCCCCTCAGGCTCCACCCTCAAATCTCCAGGTATTTCCAAACCTGGAGCTAGCAACCCTAATATTAGAAACCCCCTTCTAGTTCATCCGAGAACCCCACATACCCATTACACATCCACACTCTACTCTGTGTTAACAGATTAACAATAGCATCCATCAGAAAAGGTGTTTTATAAATGAAGAATAGCATCAAATAACAGAGCACCACACTTTCCATAGGAAAAGGATTTAAATTTGAATTGAAATGATCAAAACTCTTCAAAAGGCATTAGCTAATGTGACCTAGATGGTACTCCTTCCTGACCTCAAAAAGACCATGAAATGGATCCACTGGGCCTCTGAAACAATATTATGCAAGAGCAATTTTTGTTAAGAGTTAGGTTTCCTTCTCCAGCTGCCTTAGATGATTCAGAGGAAGGAATTAACATCCTGAAACCACAGAGGAAGAAAACCTTTCTGACCCCGACGCACTAGGACTTGAGACACTAAAAATTAAAATTCACCACACAATGCCCTTCACAAATGTATCTGAGCCTTAAAACGAATTGGGTATTTTAATCATATTGGTTTAGAATTCACATCTCCTTAATTCCCTGGAAATATATTCAAGAGTGATTCACAGCTACTCTGCAAAATTCTATAGCAGTATGCATAAAAATCAAATGAGTGACAGGTACTGATGCAACGGTTCCCACACAAGAAGCACTTGCTTACAAAAACATTACAGAATGAAAGGGTACCGAAGGGGTGAAGAACATCAAAGATGGCACTTCACATAATGCATAGCAATTCAAATAAATGTCTGCACTGAGATACTGGGTGAAGGAAAACTATTTTCCAAAAGAGTTCATTAAAAGAAAGAAAATACTGTGAAACCTACATGTGGGGGGGACATTTATGAGAAAAGGGGTAGAATTTTGATTGTAAATGCCATTTGACCAGGATGGAAACAGGAACAATTTATTTATTTATTTAAAACCTTTATTAGCCACCTTTCTACCTTGTGCCCTCCAGATGCACTTCTTTGATTGACGGGAGAGCCAGAAGTGCCTCTCCTTGATATCTTAATTCCCAGACAACAATTTGTAGAAGATAGCCATTTAGATACCCCAGTCCCAAATCATGTAGGGCTTTAAAGGACAAAACCAGCACCTTGTATGGGCTCAGGAGCGGATCAGTAGCCAGTGTAATTGCTGTAGTATCAGGGTCACATGCTCCCAAGTAGTTGGCCCTGACCAGCAGTCTAGCTTCAGCATTATGCACTAGCTTCCAAACACTCTTCAAAGGTAGCCCCAAGTAGTGTGCACTGCAGTAGTCCAGTCTAGATACAACTAAGGCATGGACCACTGTGGCTAAATCTGACTGAACCAGCAACAGTCCTTGTCTTCTTTAATACACGCAACTGAAGGATATTTATACTGAACTGATTGCTGTGCACACAGTCATGGCTGAGGGCTGCAGATGCACAGCTGCCACTGAAAACACCAACCATGTGACTTGGTGTTTCCACTGCCTAATATATAACTGATCAAATTTTGTGCGCTTACCTAATGACATCCTATGCTCTTCCATTCTCATTCTACCTCAGTAGTGGGACCTTATTTAGCGTTCAATCTATCAAACTACAATTCTCAGAAAACACACATGCAAAGACACGAACTTTAAGAGCACCACACTGCCCTGAAGATAAGCATTTGGTTGGGCACTAGGGATGGGCACTGCGTGGAACTGGGAGTACCATCTTTAAGATGCCATCTTTTATTGAAGACTGAAACATCTAGAGCACTTAATAGTGTAACTGACTGTTTTTATGTTGTTCTATGTTATTTTTAACTTGTTTATGTATTGGCATATACCCTATTTGTAAGCTGCCCTGAGCCCACTTGCGGGGAGGGTGGGCTATAAATCAAATAATAAATAAATAATAATAAACCGAATTATGAACTGAAGTTCATCACTAACCAGGCCCAGTTCATGGTTTGCGAACTTTGGTTCCTGCCATCCGATCCTCATAAGCCCCACGAAATCTCCCATGAACCAACAAGGTGAGTTTGTGTGGTTCGCACCAGCAGACACACTAGTGGCAGGGCTTGGAGAAGACATTTAAAGAGAGAATCTCAGAGAATTTTCTGGGCTTGTTGTATGCCTGCCTTACTTTTTCCCCACCACTGGAAATAATTGAGAATAGGGGCAGCCTCTTTGGTGCCCACAGAATTGGGCCCGATGGTCCAATCTTTTTGAAACTTGGGGGTTCTTTTAGGAGAAGGCTCCAGCAGCTACACGGGAAATTTGATAACTTTACCTCAAACCCCCTTTCTCCACCCCACTGAATATATCCTAGGAGATTTGACATTGACTATAATGGTCCCATAGGGTATAATGGAGCCGAAAAAATTGGGATTCCTGAATTTTACCTGAATTCTAATACAATACCAATACTGGAATTCAGGTTTTCAAGGCAATACCGAATTTTTAAGGGTTCAAAAACCCAAATCTGAAAAACACTGATTTTTTTTTTCCTTGCCCATCCCTGGCCACAACCAACTTATGGTGACCCCAGGTCCATGAGGTTTTCAAGGCAAGAGCTGAGCAGAGATGGTTTGCCATTTCCTGCCTCTGCATAGTAATTCTGGTCTTCTTTGGTGTAATTCTGCATAGTAATTCTGGTCATCCAAGTACTACTGCCAAGCCTGGTTAGTTTCCAAATTCTTGAAGAGTTTCAAAAGTAGCATATTTTACCACACACACCACAGAGGGAGTCAGTGGCAACCTCCTTATCAAAGACATTTTAAAGAATTAAGTATTGGATAGTTATTAAGGGCACTTTCACACATGCTAAATAATGCAATTTCAAGCCAGCCACTGTTTGCAACTGGATTTTGCCATTTCACACAGTAAGATCCCATTGCAAAATGCATTGAAAGTGGACTGAAAACGCATCATTTAATTTGTGTGAAAGCGCCCCAAGTAGCAGGATGACTGAATATTCTTTTTCAGCAATAAAATAAAGATCTGGATATGCTGCATATGTATTTGGTTGCTAAAATTCCAAATTAGTAAAGTAATGATTGCGTTACAGAAAATGAAGCCAGTTATTTTGATAACTGATCCTGCTTAATTAAAGTTAGATTGTAGCACCATGATATTTCGCCCAGGATATGGGACAGAGACAGCACTGGTCGCCCTCACAGACGACTTCCAGAGGCATCTGAATTGGGGGGGGGGGAGCAGTGCTGTTGTTGTTGGACCTGTTGGCGGCATTTGACACAGTCAACCATCAGCTACTGATCCACCGCCTCGCCGACATTGGGATTCAGGGACTTGCCTTGCAATGGTTCATCTCCTTTCTCCAAGGTCAGGGACAAAGGGTGGCTCTCAGGGATCAGCTGTCCTGAAGGCACCCGCTGATCTGTGGAGTGCCCTAAGGGGCAGTGCTCTCCCTGATGTTATTTAACATCTATATGCACCCCCTTGCCCAGATTGCCCAGAGGCACAGGCTGGGGTGTCACCAATATGCAAATGACACCCAGCTATATCTGATGTTGGGTGGCCAGTCTGACTCTACCCCGGAAGATCTGGATTGGGCATTACAAGTTGTGGTGGGTTGGCTTAGACTGAGCCAATTGAAATTGAATCCGACGAAGATGGAGGTCCTGTGCCCGAGTCGGAGCAGACCAGGGGTATGGTTCCCACTACCGGCCTTCAATGGGTTAGGGTTAGCCAGCACCGAGGGTCAGGAGTCTGGAAGTGCTCCTGGATGCCTCCTTAACGATGGAGGCCCAGGTAGCAGCCACTGCCAAGACAGCCTTTTTCCATCTTCGGCTGATTAGGCAGTTGGTTCCCTTCCTCGAACGCAATGATCTGGCAACAGTGATCCACGCAATGGTCACCTCAAGACCGGACTACTGCAATACTCTCTACATGGGGCTACCCTTGTCACAAATCAAGAAGCTGCGGGAGCATATCCAGCCTGAGCAGAAGGCATTGCAATGGCTGCCGATAGCATACCGGATCTGCTTCAAGGTGCTGGTTTTTACCTTTAAAGCCCTGTATGGTCTGGGGCCTGCCTACCTGAGGAACCACCTTTCCCCGCATGTTCCCCAGAGAGCACTGAGGTCCGGGTCGCAAAACTGCTTGACCCTCCCTGGACCGAAAGACGCAAAACTTGTCTCTACCAGGAGCAGGGCCTTCTCTGTAGCAGCTCCATACTGGTGGAATGAGCTCCCAGAAGACATCAGGGCCCTGCAGGACCTCCTACAGTTCTGCAGGGCCTGCAAAACGAAGCTCTTCCACCAGGCCTTTGATTAGGAGCCGCTACCAATAACACCTGAACTGGGGTAAGGCCCTCTATGTCAACAGCAACAGCCTCTGGCAGGGAGGGCGGAATAAAAATGGAATTAAATAAATAAATATTGGCTAGGACATGTTGTTAAAATTAGAACTGCTAAATATATGGCTGTCTTTAACTCTTAGTTTCCTTCTGAAACACACCTCAGAGGTTTAGAACTCTATTTCAAAATGGCATGGATTGCAACTATCCAACAAAAAGTTATATTTCTTGCATTAAGGATAAATTTTAGTAAATTAAGCTAGTTCTTAATTTTAACACACAGCTTCAACATCTTTAAACATCCTTTGTTTTAGGTGTATCAAAGGAAGAAAACCAAACATTTTATGCCACAATTTCAGTAATTACAATTCCTGCAGGCTTAACACCACCTTGAAAGAATACATACATTAAGCTGCCTTCTAGTAAGTTAGACCACTGGTCTATCAAGGTCTTCTCTGACTAGCAGCTGCTCTCTGGGATCTGGAGGAGATGTTTTTTACATCACCTACTTCCTGATCCTTCTCACTGAAGATGCTGCTGGGGATTGAACTTGAGATATTCTACCCACAAACCATGTGCTCTACCACTGAACAACATCTCCACAGCAATTTTATGCAAATTATGAATTAGATTACTGCTCTGGAATGTTCACCACTTATTCACCACCATGGAAGCCCTCAGCATCTGAAAAACTGGCAGTTCCATTGCTGGGATGCTGGCACAGATGGGCAGTTGGGAAAAGAAAACAGCCTCGGAAAGGAGGCTGAGTATGGAACTGGCCGAACCTTATGGCACAATAGCTCCCCGAATCTTATGGCACAATAAACATGAGAGTGTGCAGGGGCAACAAGATTCTTTTTTGTTTATGCTGTCATAGAATAAATTGGCCAACTCTCTGGAATGATTCTGGCAGCTTTCTCTGGATGTGGTTGGTGGTAGAGGCAGAAAGTGCCTTCAAGCCCCTTAGGGTTTTCAAGGCAAGAGACGTTCAGAGGTGGTTTGCCATTGCCTGCCTCTGCGTAGCGACCCTGGACCTCCTTGGTGGTCTCCCATCCAAGTGCTGACCCTGCTTAGCTTCCAAGATCTGACAAGCTATCCAGGTCAGGGTAGATGTGGTTAGGAAGGTGCAAATTTCAACCAAGGACCCTGTCAGGTAGCCCTGCCATGATGGATGGAAGGGAGGGCGGTGGGCTATGAGTGTAAGGGAGGGAGGTGGGCTATAGGCGCCGTGGTGGCGTGACAGGCGGGAGGTTGGAATCCGGGGAGTTGCTGATTTACACCTCGGGTGTGAGAATGGAATGTGGCTTTTATTGCTATTATCTCTTGCAGCCTAGACGTTCTGACCTTGGCAAGTCAGGCTGCGCGCTTCCCTATCGCTGGCATAGATGTAGCAGCTGTGGGTAGCAATGGGGCGATGGGAAATTCATTAGCTTAGTAACTTTCGATTTCCCAGGTGTATGTTATTCATTTAGTTGGAGAAGGGGGGGTCCCCATTCACCCCCTTCCCTGTATAACCGCTTGCTTTCTGTAACCAAGTCATTCTGAACAAGATACCTGTACCAGTGATCTATCTCTTGCAGCTTAATAAATGCTAACCTTGTTTGCATCATAAGGTCTGGTGTTTGCTGACTAAGTTAGGACTTCTGACAGACCCAAGCATGCAACAGCCACTTACCTCAAACTGAATTAAGACTGTTGCACTTTCTAGCCCTTTCTTCAGTTGCTCCATTGACCCCTCGAGGGTCTCACCATATTCTGAACAGATAGGCAGATTGGGCTCTGGAAAAGCCTCATCCTCTGACTTGCTATCATTACATGGCCTGACAACTGGAAGACATGGGAGACAAATTCAGATCTTTATTATCTGTCAAAAACAGTAATGCTTAGATGAGTTCAGCAATGAAGCTTTATTTGTAATATTTGTTGGTTTTTACTGTTTTCATTCTGTTTTATGTATGGGCATATTTTTTTTTGCCTTCTTGTTAGCTGTCCTGAACCCGTTCGCAGGGAGGGCGGGGTACAAATACATAAATAAATAAATAAATAAATAAAGCTGTGTCCCATTAATAAAAACATTGTTGATTTTTGTTAAAGTTGCTTTCAGCCTGTTTAAGGAGAAAGAAGCAAACTCCAATGCACTGAAGCAGGAAACTTCAGCTGTGCACCACACCTGAAATGATTCCACCACAGTACCACTATGATGAGCATAATAAGAGTTACCTTTCCGCCTGATCAGAAGCACAAGCTCTCTGGTATGCAGTTCTCTGCTAGCTTTTATAAACCTCACCACTTGGTCATGTGTATGTTCAGAGATGTCCCGGCCATTGATTAATACTATTTGATCTCCTTCATTGAGTTTTGGAATGCATTTATCAGACTGCCGTAAAACCAAAGAGAATTACAACAGTATTACTAGATATCTGAATCAAAGAATTTAAGACTTCTACTTCAGTGTGTACGAATTAATTTAATCATCGATCAACATAGTTAGCCATTATCTTGATGAACCTTTACTCTCGGCATCAAGAGATGTGAACAAACAAACAGAACATTATTCTAGTCCAGATGGCTTTAGTGTTGATAGGGGGTACACATAATCCAGGATTAGGTTTGAAGCCCATTCCAAACAGAGTAGAAATCCCTGTGATGGATCACATTTTGCAGTCTGGAAACACTCCTGGACCCAATTCTGCTGGCCCAAAAACCACTGGTGGACCAGGACTAGCTGAAGCTGTACAGTCCTGGAGCCTTCAGAATAACCACAAAGCACAGCATAGCAACAAGTGGCTACGTGGGGCTGCCTGTGAAAAACAGCCAGAAACTTCAACTGTTCCAAAGCAGGCATACAAAGGCTTTAAGTGGAACCCACCATGGGGATTCAAACAATGCCAACAGTGGCTGATTTGCAAGGGCAACCAACTAGTTTCTTGGTTCAATTCAAAGTGCTGGTTTTGTCCCTCAAAGCCCTAAATGCTATCGGACCTGTCCTGCTTCCACCCATGCAAGATGGCCTCTGCTCTTAGATCAGCTTCTGGTGCCAGGCTCTGCATTACACATAAGAAAAACCCAGATTGGGGGAGGGGACGTTGCCAGAGGCACTGTCTTTACTCTCAGGTAGCCCCAATAGCAGGGGCACCCCACTTTCTAACCTGAACCAGAGACCCACAAAACTCAGGCCAAGGAAGACACTCCTGGTTCTGAAACACGGAGCAGGCCATAGCTCTAGAAACAAGGTCTCCATTTTCAGGTGGCAACAAGGCAACCCTCAAAGCAAACCTCCAGTCTTCTCACCAACCCAGGAAGTCAGAGAAAGAAAGAGATGGAAAAACAAAGGCGAAAGCGAAGAAAAGATATACTCAGCTGAGGTAAATGGAGGAACAACAGGAACGAAGTGTGAACACGAAGGCGGTCGAAGAAGAACTGAGTGGGAGGCGGCTCTCTCTCCCACTCTGGGCATGCGCAGTGCATGTCTCCTCCCCCAGGGCGGGAGGAGAGCCCGCCAAAAGCTCTTCTGAGGTAAAGCTCTAGAAGATTCTCCGATCGAGGTCGTGCGCAGGCGCCCAACCCATGTGTGGGACTGCACAGAGACCACAACGAAGATTCTATTGTTCTCACCTGAGACCAGCCCCCAAAGCCTCCCATTGGTCTGCATTGGTTTCCAATGTCTATATCCATCAGAGCATATGACCTCAGATTGTGTGCCTCTGCCCTGATGCCAACTAGCAGTCCACCCCCAAACCCTTGGTTTGGGCCATAATCCCTTCTCCATGGATCTCTGCACATCTGGATAGGTAGAATCACTCCATAACTGACCCCTCTATTTGCTATCAATCACCTCTGCTTTCTTAGTTCTGTATTGTGTGTTTGAATGCTTGATTATTGTTTGTATGCTTGAGAATAGTTAGCAAAGAAATCCTTATTTTAGCTACACAGTCTCTGTGTCTATTTTTGGGACTGGGAAATCAAACTCCCCTATACACAGGTTCTGATCCTATAGTATTGTCAATTAATATTCATAATTCCCCACATTTATTAAGAAATAAGGCAATTCGGCTAACAGAGGGTCCTGGGGAGAGGGCATTTTCAGATAGTGACCTCATACTGTGGAACTCCCTGCCCTAGGAGCCTCATCAAGCCCACTTATTCTGGCCCTTCCAAAGGCTTGCTAAGACTTTCATTTTGTTTTTGTTTTTATTTAAGAGACTTTAATGCCTGCCTTTATTGCTGATCTCATGTTGCTTTAATCTGCACTATCGGTCCTTTTAATATTTTATTTCTGGTTGACTTTTTATTTCCCAGCACTGAATAGTGGTTAGCATGTTAGACTAGAAACTGGGAGTGGCACCAAACTGAAAAATGCTAAGTTCTGTTTCATTACTGTTACAGATTTCTGCTGGCTGCTGCTTTAGATTGTTGACTTCGTTACACATATTTTTGCAATTTTTAAGAAACTGCTATCAGCGGATGCCTTGAGTATCGCTTACATTAGGAAGGTAAATTCCCTACATGAATAAATTGTTGAAAAGCAGCAGCCATATCCATAATGCCAAGTGGTTTGGAACTTCTTTGCCATCATAGTAATATTATTCAACAGGTGGAGAAGGGAGCTGATGACATGCTCATCTGAACACTCTGACAGAGACCCAGATGCTGATATTATGCATTTCAGTTGAGAAAATGCCAACTCAGAGCCAGTCCAGATGACTCACCCCAACTCCTAAACAGAGCCAGCAATGCAAAAACAAAAGGAAGGGCAGAAAGCGATACTTACAGGGGAACCTGGAATTATTCTGGACACAACAAGAGGCATCTTCTGATCAATGCCACCCTAAAACATTGTGCCAGAAAAAAAATAGTGAATCTAAACAGACAGACGACGTATGATTTGGTTGATTTTTTCCAAGCTATGATCCAGGGGACCTTAGAATTCTTAGAAGTTTACTGGGGACTCAACCAATGCCTATTGTCCCCCTAAGAAGTTGGATATGGACCACTCGGGGGTCATGTAGCCAGAACATTCCCATAAACAATAAGACTCTGCCATGCTTATCAGGAACTCCACAACAAGAAGAAATCAGTATAGGCAGATGAAATTTTTTGAAACGCAGCTTAACCAAAATTTTTCCCTGCAATACAGAACGACAAAAGGATATGATCTAATGTAGAAGTCCCCAACCTTTTTAAGCATGCAGGCACCTTTGAAGTCCTGACATAGCATGGCTGGCCAGGAGGCAGAGCTGGCAATTGCTGCCAAAGCAACCTTTTCAAAAACCTGCACAGCCAATCTAGTGACCAGCCAGAAGCTCTGATGGGCAAAAACCCCCCCCACCACCACACCCACTTTCTAAGAACACCTGGCAAGTGCCAGGAATGGTGTTGACAGGTGCCTGCAGGCAACACACTGGGGACCCCTGATACACTGAGGTAACTGTAAGGTCCAATAAGCTTGGCCAGGCTGCATGAGAGCTGAACGTACACTCTAGGACATCCCCGGAACCTTCCACAATGCACTGTGGCTCCTCAGCAGACAAGCTGGTACAGAAAGGGTCTTCTTAGGGTGGCAAGTTTGAAAATCACTGGTCTAATGTGATCTTCTTAGTGCTGCAAGGAAACCATTGGTATGTCCTGGCAGCTCCAAGCCTGAAGCACATACTATTTTGCAAAATTGAAGCTGAATATTTCAAAATCCACAGTTTCACTGCATTTCCTTGCATTAATTTCTGCTGGTTACATCTTACAAAATGCAGATGTATAAACTATTCCATTCAATAAAGGGAACACCACAAAACATATTGCTAAAAGCAGAGCCACGTTTGGGGGAAAATACAAAACACACCAAGAAATGTGCATGCTGTATTTTAACAGCAATTACATAACAACATAAGAGAAGCCAATGCTGGATCAGGCCAACGGGCCATCCAGTCCAACACTCTGTCACACAGTGGCCAAAAATACCAGGTGCCATCAGGAGGTCCACCAGCGGGGCCAGGACACTAGAAGTCTTCCCACTGTTGCCCCCCCAGCACCAAAAATACAGAGCATCACCTGCCCCAGACTGAGAGTTCTTAATAACCACTGATGGACCTCTGCTCCATATGTATATCCAATTCCCTCTTGAAGCCATCCATGCTTGTAGCCACCACCACCTCCTATGGCAGTGAATTCCATGTGTTAATCACTCTTTGGGTGAAGAAGTACTCATCTGTTCTAACCCGAATGCTCAGCAATTTCATTGCATGTCCATGAGTTCTTGTATTGTAAGAAAGGGAGAAAAGTACTTCTTTCTCTACCTGCTCTATCCCATGCATAATATATACCAAGAGGCAGCGGCTGCATTTATCTCTAGATAGCGGTAAAGTTTATTTCTAGAACAGTGATTTTGTTTGAATTTCCTTTAGCTAAGGGTTCAAGGTGTTAAATAATTAAGGACTGAATGAAAACTCTGGAGCCAATTTACTGGAAAACAAGAACGACTGAAGAAGAGCTCCCCCTGATTCAATACAAGAGCCGACTAAGAGGCAATAGTGAGTAATGACTTTGCTACCTTGGGCTGAAAATTCTATGCATTTCATTGACATGTTGTGACTCGCGCCCAGAGCCTGCTTGTGGGGGAGGGCAGGATAGAAATCGAAAGGAAGGAAGGAAAAGTCAAAATAGTGCAAAACCTTTATACTTGAAGGACCGTCTCCTTCCATATGTCCCTGGGTGACAACTATGGTCATCAGGCAGCCATCTGTTGGTTATTCATGGTGGCCCGCATGGCATCAGCCAGAGCCCGGGCCTCTCCCACTGTGGCTCTGGCTTGGCGGTACAGGCTCCTTGAAAAGGTAAGCCCCCCTCCCCCCCTTGGAGGTCTTCAGGAGGCGCTGCAGGGCCTGTCTGTTTGCCACGGCTTTTGAGGGGGTCCAAATTGGCATTCGTCTTTTAAGGAGGGGAAAAGATTTGGACTTTGCTATTTTATCTTTGGTTTTAGAATAACAACATTCTTGTTATTGGAAGCTGCCTAGAATCACAAGGAAAGGTGGGATATAAATGCTTTAATAAATAATAAATATACATGAAGCAGAAATCAGTTTTCTCAGTTTAACCTGACACAGACATCTACCTAAAATGAAGCGTGAGTCAAATTTAGAGACAAAACAAAATAACAACTTTAAGATAAAAGTAAGGAAGACAGAAGTCTGTCAGGAAAGCCTTTGGGTTATCCCGTTTGTTTGTAAGCTGAAGATCCTTATGTGCACCCCCCTCCTGCTGTTCAATCAGTATTTATTTCTGAGCCCGCCACTCCCCACATTTCACCTGCCACTCCCCACATTTCATCCTCGCATCAACCCTGTGGGGCAGCTCAGATAGTGACTGGACCGAGGCTAGTCGGTGAACTCCTTGACACACAAGGATTCAAATTCATGTCTCCCTTTCCCTAAACAGTGATTAACACTTGACCACACCACCTGTGAACCACGGTAGCACCCCAGCGTTACCACTTCTTATTTTGATAACAGAGGAACACAATACGGATTGATATTTTACTGCAGGTAGGACAATCACACTTTTAACACAAAAGCAGCCTTTCTGGATTATTCCACCCAAGACATTTTTTTTTTGCAGCTACAGCTGAAGATCAGGATTGCTTTAGCAGTGCCTTTTACCTTCAAATTAAATCCAAATTTCCCATCTTCATCTGGCAGGATGCGTATCAAAAACAAGTCTCCATCAATAATGTCATTCTGGAAGATATTGATAAGAGGAATTTGGTTTACTAAACATCGCCTTTATGGGCTGCTTTGGAGAAAATCATCTCTGCATGTGGCAAGAGATTCCACCTCCCCACACCACCCAGGGCATGTGCTAAACTGACTGTGTAATCCGTGCCTAAAAATTTGGGGCTGTCCAAACGAATATACTATCCAAATATGACACCCATCTGTGGATGGCTTGCCTTGGAGGCGGGATCAAGAGTCCAGTGAGTGGAGAGTGAAGGTACAATTTCACGTTCAGTAAGGAGTGCAGAGAAGAGTTTCTGAACCAGCCTTATGCTTGTTTTTTAGGTGCTATGGTCACTGCTTAGCCATCCTTTAACATTTGGAAAAAAATACACAGCTTACTCTTTACCTTTTAAGGTCCCATCTAAAAGCCATTCCTGTTCATTTCCCATACTATTTTGTGAGCCTTTGTTAGATAAAGAAGCTGGAGAGATGCTTGACAATTTCAGATGAAGGGAAAGCTGACATTTAAAAGATGTCCAAGCATTCAAAAACGCTGGAGGAAAACCACCTAAAATTTCTACAAGCAAGGAGTGGGAGTATTTTCCCCAATTCACCCTCCCCACGGCAGCCCAAAATGCCCCCCGAAATGCCATCTCCTGGGGGATGGGGGACACTCAGGGGCAGCTGGAGGGGGAAATCGGATGTCTCCCACAAACAGGGGGATCCAAGCTAGAATAGGCGACATTTGTGTACTTCACTTCATCCATCATACCTTATCACAGTAGTATTGATTGGAATCCTCCACTGAAATTCCTTTTGTAACATTGTTTTTTTCTAAAGATTGCTTATCCTTTCCTTCTAAAGGATAAGAGCCTGAAGAGTTCCCAGTTCCATTGAGACTTTGGGGTGAGGAATTCTGTGTTGCATCATTTTCCAAAATGTTCCTGAATTAACAGAAAATTTAAAAGGGCAGTATTAATAGCCAGATTCAGCACAGAGCCTTTCATGTCAAATTATTTTATGAGTGAGAGAGAAGAAATACTTTTGTCTAGTCTTCGTTATCTTTACATTGTTCCATCTTATCTATTGTTCCATCATCTATTTTATATGCCAGAAAAGGACTGATTGACTGAACTTTAAAATCAAGAAGGCATATTTTGGTACCTTAAAGACTAACAGATGCACAAACTGACAGAAACCATGAACTTTCATAAAATACATGTTATCAATGTATGAAGTCAATTCTCAGTTATCAGATACATATTCACAGAGAGGACAAAAATGTGAACAGTGGGGTAAAAGTTAATGCTGTACATAAATAGCAATTGAATACTGTATCAAATTAGATTTTTTTCCAACTCAAGTTGTGTTTCCTGTAATGTCTGCATATTAACTTTTCACATTTCATTTATAATAACTGGGTAACACAAAGCCATTCTCTAGCGCAGGGGAAAAAAACACACAACAGCAAGGATAAGGGGCACTTAGTTTACCCATTAAGGAGGTCTACTCAGAAGCAAGTCCCACTTATTCAGTGGTGGCTTACACCCAGAAAAGTGCTTTTAGGACTGCACTGATTCTGTTTTATGGTGTCATCATTTAAAGCACTAAAAAGAAAGGCCGATCCACAATTTGGGAAACATTTAAATTGTTTGTGCAAGACCATTTACTAAAAATTACTACAAATTCTGCTTATTCTGGATTAAAAATGAGAAGATGATCTGAAAAATACAAGCCTCTAAACAGGTTATTATAACAACAGAAGAACTCACACTGGTGATTCTTGTTCTGATGATCTGCTGACAAAATAAATAAAGACAGTTAATACCTCAAACTGGTAATAGCTTTTATAGCAGAGTTTCAGTACTTTTGCAAATGTAGAAAGGAAACAGACCATTGGATACTTATTGTGAAGGGTCCTCCTTCTCTGAGAAAAGGAGGACATCTTGAGGGTGATTCCCACCATTCAATCAGGGAGGCAGGAACAATTTTTTCAACTTCCTGTCTCTTGCCTGTTGGAGTCACCCTCTTCAGTTTTGGTAGCTCCAAAAGCAGTTAGACTATAAGGTTAACTCTAGGAAAGAGTACAAAGGACAAGAACAGAACAATAACATAGGTAAGAAAAAACAGGTAAATGGTACTATTTAGACAAGAGGTGTACCTGATGAATAACTAGTTTGGCGTTGACTTTGGGAAGGAAAGATGTCTTCCTTTCCTCAGAGAAGGACCCTTCACAGTAAGTATCCAATGGTCCATTCTCCTTCTGAGGCAGAGGACATCTTGAGGAACCTCCCAGAGCAGTGTCCTCAGTTTTGGTGTGGGTCATCATGATGTTCACTTAGGATATGTTGTAGCACTCTTCTGCCGAAGGCAGCATCTGTTGAGTTATAAATTTTGATCTTGTAATGTCTAATAAATGTGGAGAGATGACCAGGTTGCTGATTTGTAAACTTCCTTGACTGTTGCCTGCCTTGCGAATGAGGCATTATTGGTGGCACTCCTGAAAGAATGGGCTGTAATGCCAGCAGGGATCGGAAGCTTGTGGATCTTATAGCCTCTACTAAGCATGCCCCGAGTGTGCTACTTATGGCTGACTTGGACAAACTGTGTTAAGTGGAGATATGGACAAGAATAACGCAGCAGTTTTCCTAATGTGGTTGGTTACATAAATATGTGTCTTGGGAGTTCTGACATCAAGGACATGCCATGCCTTCTCCCTTTGATGCTTTGAGTTTGGGTAGAAGGAGGGAAGACAAATGTCTTGAGCTCTATGGAAGGTAGAATTGACTTTGGGCATGAAGGCAGAATCCAGTCTCCTTGTAAAATATGCATAGATCAGTTTAGCTGAACGTGAGCCTAGCTCCAAGACTCTTCTGGCAGATGTGATAGCCATAAGAAAAGGCGTCTTCATCTTCCACTGTTTCAACGAGACTTACCTAAGTGGTTCAAACAGTGGCTTGGTAAGTGCCAAAACAACTGTATGTAGCTGCCATGTGTGGAACCTGTGAACCTGTGGTGGGTCTCTCAAAGCCATGCCTTGGAGGAAATTTCATATGTGAGGATGTCGCAAAATGCTTGTGCCTTTGACTTAGGGCAGGATTGTGGCCAAGGCTGTGATCTGTCATTTGAGAGTAGGCGCTTTTAGCCCTCTTGTGACTGCTTCTTGCAGTAACACCAAGACTGAGTTAAGTGGTAGTTTCAGTGGGTCAACTTTTTTTTTTTTTGCACCAGTACACAAATGCCTTCCACAATGTGTTTGTGTTATAAATTCTATTAGTTGATTGTCTCCTGGAAGCCAGGAGGGTCTCTGTGACATCAGCATCGTACCCTAGGTGGAGGATGCTGCTTCTTTCAATCTCCAGGCAGTCAAATGCAGCCTTCCCAGTTGTGGATGCCAGAAGGGTCCCTGATACAGTATGTCCGGTGACGATGGTAAACTCCACAGAGGTGGCCAGAACGGAGTCAGTTTGGTGTAGTGGCTAAGAGCAGCATACTTTAATCTGGAGAACTGGGTTTGATTCCCCACTCCTTCACATGCAGCTGCTGGGTGACCCTGGGTCATTCAAAGTTCTCTGAGAGCTGTTGTCTCAAGAGCAGTCTTCGAAAGAGCTCTCTCAGCCCCACCTACCTCACAGGGTGTCTGATGTGGGGAGAGGAAGAGAAGGAGAATGTAAGCCGCTCTGAGACGCCATGAAGGGTGGAGTATAAATCCAATCTCCTCTTCTTCTTCTATGATGTCTGGTAGTTGTTCTTTGATTTTCCTGAGTACCTTGGAAGCGATGGGAATGGGTGGAAGGGGAATAGCAGGATCTTTGGCCACCGAGAGGTGAGAGTTTACATTGCTTCTGTCCTGGGATGAAGGAATCTTGTGTAAAATATGTTGAGTTGTTTTGTTGGGGATGCAAAGAGATCTATTTGCAGTAGGCCAAAGTGCCTGGCAATCTGTAGGAACAGATCCCTCTTGAGGGACCACTCTCCCTCCTGAATCACTTGCTTGCTGAACCAGTCTGCTTGATTCTTTGAAGTCCCTTTTATGTATTCTGCCCAAACAGATGTCAGATTTTTTCTCTGACCAGCATATTACCTATATTGCCTCCCTGTGTAGGGAGGACAATTTCAATCCCCCCATTTGTTTATCAACGTTTTGGCTGATAAGTTGTCCATCCAAACTAGGATGTGAGAGTGAGCTACTTGAGGGCTGGAAGTGTCTTAATGTGAGATCTGTGGCCCTCAACTCCAAAATGTCGATGCTCAGTTTCATTTCTAGCTTTGACCACTGACCTTGAACTGGTTCATTGTGCAGCGTTGCCCCCATCAGATAAGCAGGCATCTTATGTCTGACATCCAGTATGTTTTGCCTTGAAGTAAATTGGACATCTTTGTCTGCCGTAGCAGGCTGATTTTGGTACCTGAACAGATAGGCCCTCCTTTCTCATGTTTTAAAACTGGAAAGGCCTTAAGAGCTGCTGTAATTGTTGCACATGTAGTCCTTCCAGTCAATTCAGTCTATGCATAGTATTAGTAGACCCAAGAGGGTCATCAAGGAAGTACATCTGCTCATGAGCATGAATTTGGTCTCTGATTTCCCATGCTTTGTGGACCAGTCATGATAAGCAATTGCCTGTTGCATCAATGACGACTCCTAGGTGCTCTAATCATTGTACTGGGTTCAATGAGTTCTTCTACAGGTTTATGATGAAGCCATGACTTGTAAACATTGAATGGTCATCTTTGTATGTGCTAATGGTTTGTCTCTGGAGCTGGCCCTGATAAGCAAGTCATCTATCTAAGGGTTTATGTTGAACCCCTGTTCTCTTAATTTGGCAATCGGATTGATCAAATCCCTGGAGAAGACTCTCAGAGCTGTTGAGAAACCAAACGGGAGTGCCTTGAATTGACAGTGGTCTTCCACGATGCAGAAGTGGAAGTATCTCCTGTGCCTTGAAAGAACAATGTGCAAGTATGCCTCCATAAGATGCATGGATGTGAGGGATACTCTTGGTTGTAGGGATTCTGCAATGGACTGGAGTGTTTCCATCCTGAAATGTCTCCATTTGATGAACTTGTTGAGGAAGTTTAAAATCCAGGATGGCCCTCCAGTCCCTGTTCTTTTTTGGCACAGTAAAGAAGATGGTGTGAATTCCACATCTCTTCTCTGAAGGTGGGACAAGCTCGATGGCTTGGACAGTGAGAAGCTGTTGGATTGCCTGTGTGATCCTGAGATGTTTTTTTCTGGTCACCTAAAAGATGGAGTAGAATGAAGCATTCCAGTGGAGAGTTGGAAATTTTTATTGCATAACGCTTCACAGTCCAGAGGTCTGCTTGAGATTGGATCCAGACTTCTTTGAAGTGGAGTAGTCTTCCTCTCACCAGAATCAAGGAGATGTCATGTCTTAGGATGCTTTCCATTCCGGCCATTCTACTCTGATCTGTTCCCAAGCTGCCTGGCAAATCTGGAGTTAATACCTCTTCTGAGAAAGGGTCTCAATTAGTTCCAGTTTGATTTCCTTGGATCCTATTTGCATCTTAGCAAGGCATGCTGGGAACGAAAGGAAGGACCTCCAAATCCTTCTAACTACAGCCTGAGCTTACTGCCTAAGATGATCTAAGAAGACCAATGAGCTAAATGCAAGAAGAGAGAACTAACTAACAACATTGCTGTGAAATTATCGATACTAGCACTTTATTATGTTTTATGATTTTAGCATTGTCTACTTGTATTAATTGATGTTGTTAATTTTAATCTAGATACTATTATAATTTTTATGCTATTTTATATAAGCTGTCCTGAGCCGGCCATGGCTGTGAGGGCGGGGTAGAAATTTAATAAAGCAAATCAAATCAAATACATCAGTCTATCTGCACATCTCAGTGTCTCTGATTACGCCTTCTATTTGTTCCTGGTTTCCACCAAGATTTTGTCCAAGTAGTCCCCAAATAATCTGTCTCCCTGGAAAGGGTATGTTGCCACACTAGCCTTCGAATGGGAGTCAGCTTGCCATGCCTGGAGCCAGAGGGTTCTTCCTGCTGCATCAGCCAAAGACACGGCTCTAGATGAAAACATTGGTGAGTCACGTCTGTCATGAATGAGGTGCCTTATTCCCTTATTGGTCCCTTCCCTGAGTCACCTATTGGACTCCTGGGAGCACCTGGCGTTATCTTCTTTGTCCAGATGATAGCTGCCCTGCATACGATGGATGAAGTTGTAGATGTTTTGAATGCCATAGCTGTAGCCTCAGCAGCTTCTCGCAGTGTGAAATATACTTTTTTTTTTAAGCTGTTGCGAATGGCACCTTGACTGTCTTTTGATAGCAGGCCAAAGGATTGCACTGATGTAACAGGAGCATCCACTAGTGGAACCTGCAAGAACTTATTAACAAATTATGGTAAATGGAAGATTTGTCTCCACTTATCATGAAGCTTCCTTCTCGGTGGTCCAGAGTGGGGCAGTCCTCCAGACTCCTTACTCCTGAGAAACAGCTCCTCCTCTCTGTAGGCAGGGCCAGCAGACTGTTTTGTCCCAGAGGGGAGGGGCTTGTGCTCCTGCTTCCCAGTCATACTCCAAGCCACCTTTCCCCTGTATCAAAAAAGGAAACACAACAACCCTAGCCCCCAATGGGGGGCTTAACCTGAAACAATATTACGATCGGTCACCATGGCACCAAACCATTTGACCCTTGTCAATGGGTTTCCTGTATCCCAGTCCCCATTAGGGTGGGCAGGACTGCCCCACTCTGGACCACCGAGAATGAAGCTTCACGGTAAGTGGAGACAAATCTTCCATTCTCCGGTGGTCCAGGAGTGGGGCAGTCCTCCAGACTCCTTACTCCTGGGACGTAGAACAGCTGTATATTCCATGGCAGGTCCAACCACTTCCCCACCTACAGGGCATGCTGCAAGACCCTACAGCCAAAGGCCGCCTCAGCCAAGGCCATTTTATCTACTCTATAGTGCCTCGTAAAGGAATGCATGGATTTCCATGTAGCAGCCTTACAAACCACCTCCAATTAAAGAAAGGCCCGATAGGCCACTGACATCGCTGCTCTCCTCAAGGAGTGAGCCGTAACCCCCTTGGGAGGTTTCAGGCCCTTGGCTCTATACACTAAGGCTATGCATCCCCTGATCCATCTACTGAGGGAGGAAGCAGAGACTCTCCTACGCATCGAAGACTTTCTGAAGGAGACAAAGAATCATGGACTCTAATCTCCTTTGTGCAATCAAGATAGAAACTAAGAGCCCTCCGCACATCAAGGCAATCAGGCCCACTGTTTAAACCCCCGTCTCTTCCTTCTAAGTGTGGCTAAGCCCAAGGGAGGAGGGGGAGGGCGGGCAAGCACCGGGGCGCTCTTCACTGGTGGCGGCGGCGGGGAGGTGGCGGGCGGCTTTTCGCGGGGAGGCGGATCACAGTTTGGCACCCCTGCGGCCAGCGCACCCTAGGCGAGCCGGCCCTGAAGGCAGTGTGGCCTCCTTTCTTTCTCATTTTGAGGATTTGGGCAGAAGGACGGTAGGACCACCTCCGCCGAACTGTGGAAGGTTAAATTAACCTTCGGGACATAGGCTGGATCAGGTCATAACACTACCTTATCAAGGTGGAAGGTGCATCATTCTTTGTCAATGGACAGGGCCCTGAGCTCCAACATCCTCCTAGTGGAAGTGATGCCAACCAGAAGAATAGTTTTGAATGTTAGTTCTTTGAGGGGACATGTTGCCATAGGCTCAAAAGGAGCCTTACATAGGCCCCTAAGTACAGTGTTGAGGCTCTAGGTTGGAAATCTGTGAACCTGTGGTGGATTCAACAGGGATGCGCCTCTCAAGAATCTCTTGATGTGTGGATGTCTAGCTAGGGATTTACCTTTCCCGGCCCCCCTTATGGTGGATATGGCTACCACTTGTTTGCACAGGGTACTGGTGCTAAGCCACTTGTCGAGCCCCGCTTTCAAAAAGGCGAGTATATCGCCCATGGGAACTCCCATGGGGTCAAGGGACTTGGTGTGGAAGGTCTGCCATGTATTGCTGTGGAGCCTTTCTTCGCTGCCAGCATGGTTTTAACCACACTATCTGGGTAGCCTACACCCATCAACTGCTGCCTCTCAACCTCCAAACTGTGAATTTTAATAGTTCTGGCTGAGGAACTGTCTCCCCTTGGGTTAGCAGACTGACCACTGGAGGCAGGTGCCATGGTTCCTCGATCGACAACCTTCTCAGGCCTTGGAACCATGCCCTTCTGGGTCAAAAGGGGGCAACAAGTAATACTTCCACCTTCAGATCGATTGTTCATTGGACCACCCTCTGAATAAGTTGAATCAGTGGAAAGGCATATAGTAGCACTCTGGGTCATACTAGGTGAAGAGTGTCTACTCCAATGGTGAGAGGATCTTTTAGCCTGGACACAAACTGCACTGTTTGATGGTTTGTTTCTGTGGCAAACAAATCCACCTCTGGTCTCCTGAATCTCTGGCATATTTGACCAAATACTGCTCTGTTGAGCATCCATTTGGATTGGTCCACCCACTGACAGCTGAGCCAATCCGCCACTGTGTTCTCTCGCACGGCCACATGAATCGCCTTTAACGAACGGATGTGAGTCTCCGCCCACTGTATCAACTTGCTTGCCTCTTTGTGCAACCGCTTGAAATGCGTGCCCCCTTGTCTGTTGACCTGCTCCGTCCCTGCTGTCGTCTTCTTCTCTTTCTCTTCAGTCTTCTCTTACTAGCGTGCTCCACTGGAGCACAGTCTGCAACATCCTGCTCGAAAGGCAGGGCCGGATAGACTGGGAAGCAGGAGCACAAGCCCCTCCCCTCCGTGACAAAAGAGTCTGCCAGCCCTGCCTACAGAGAGGAGGAGCTGTTTCCCCAGGAGTAAGGAGTCTGGAGGACTGCCCCACTCCTGGACCACCGGAGAAGCATATAACTGCTTGATAAACCCTGGGTGCTGCCTGTTTGCTAAAGGTTTGACCCACTTGTATTTTAATTGCTTTTCAAAGAACTCTGGGAATGAAATGCTCTTTCAGTGGTGTCTGTTCTGGGGGAGAAAATTCTTTATTTCCCCTAGGTCTAGTTTTTTTATTAGAGTCTGCTAGGTTTTTCACCTCGCCTGCTAGGGGCTCTTGGAGCTCTCGGGCAGTGAGAGTTTTAGACAAGGGGTACTGGTAGTCCTCAATCTTAAGGAATTTATTTTTGCATACAGGTATTCTAATGTCCTCCTCATCTTGACTGTCTGACACAAACTCTCCCTCCTCTCTGCCATCAGACTCAGTGCCATCCCAATGCATTTCTCCCCCTTTTTCTTATTACAAGATTCCTTCTCGGCTGCTTTAGTGGGCCAGTATGCACCTCTCCCTTCAGATCACCCCTCCCTATTCTTTTGCCTCTTGGTGGGGAGGGGAGGAGTAAGGCTGCAAAACTCTGTCCTTGGCTTCCCGTGGGCATTGAGCCATTAAGGCAGTGGCTCTGAATCTCCTCCCTCATATCTCATTATAGATATGAACTCAGAAGGAAGATTAAAACCCCCAAGGTCTTTTTCTTTACCAGCTGTCTGACCGCGGGTGTTGCTGCCATTGCTGCCATCTGAGTGGGAGCCTTGTTTTTCCAGACTGAGCAATAAGCTCCCTGGATCTCCGCTCCAAAATGCTGTGATGTGACTGTACAGCCAGGCTCCATGTCCTCTGGGTCGGCCATGCCCGCATTAGAGCTGCCTCTGTGAGGTGTTTGTGGCTGTGTAAAATGGCTGTTGTCGTCAGGGCTTTTTTTTGTAGAAAAAGCCCAGCAGGAACTCATTAGAATATTAGGCCTCACCCTTGATGGTACAGCTTATTAGCCTATTAGGCCACACACACCCATGTTACCAGGAGTGTGGCCATCCAAACACACCCACCTTTTGCTTCTTATTCTGTTTACCTTGTTTGTCATCAAAACCCAGGGCTTTTTTTGGAGCAGGAACTCCTTTGCATGTTAGGCCACACACCCCTAATGTAGCCAATCCTAATGAGTTTCTGCTGTTGGGTGTGGCCTATTATGCTAATGAGTTCCTGCTGGGCGTGGCCAACTCAGGAGCCAGCTGGAACTCTGTTCCTGTGCGTTCCTGCCCCAAAATAGCCCTGGTTGTCATAAGCCAAAAGGCCCTGGCACATTCTTCACCATGCAGTGTTTTTTTGTGAGTTTTCCCTCCTCGCATCAAGGGGTTGACTGTGGCCACCGAGACAAGCTGACTGTGGGCCTTGCCAGTTTCTCCAGGAGTCTCTCTTGTGCCCAACATTAAGGGTGGGTCAGCTTCTCCCTTGGACAGAAATCCGTTGCTGCCGTCCTTCTGTGCCATAACCGGAGCAGCCAAATAGCCTCGCTCTCTGTCATTGCCACAAAATGGTTGCCATTGCTGGAGTGAGCTTTGACAGCTGCCCTTTGCCACTCTCTCAGAGACTGGGGAAGGGAAGGGATTTAGGTTGAAGGAGGACTTATAGGCGGGAGATAGGAGAGAAGAAACTTTTAGAGAGGAGTGAAGGACTGAAAAGTAAAAGTAAAAAGAGATTTTAGTGTAGAAGAAAGCCAAAGCTTATTCATAAGCTGCTCTCCCTACTGAGGCAGGAAAGAAAACTGAAGAGGGTGACTCTCACAGGCAAGAGATAGGAAGTTGAAAAAATTGTCCCTGCCTCTCTGATTGGATGGTAGGAATCCCCCTCAACGTCTCCTCCACATCAGAGGGAGAACTGAGTAGCCACCATCCAATCCATGCCATTCGAAAAACTTAAAAACACACAGCAAAGGGCAGCAATTTTCACCAATTCCCTGTTTTGTTGCAGCCATTAACACACACACGCCATTTTCTCCTGGGGGGTCAGCAGCAAAGTTCCCTCTAAGCTGTGCTGGGGGTGCTGGCATATAAAATTTTAGCCAGCAGCATGGACTAAATGAACTGAGCCCACAAATGAACTGAAGCTTCCCCCCTCCATTGGAAACAATAGAGGATGGGGGCACCTCCTTCTGGGGCCCACAGCATTGGACCCCCTAGTCCAATCTTTTTGAAACTTGGGGGGGGGTGTTAATGAGAGGCACCAGAAGCTATGCTAAAATTTGGTGCCTCTACCTCAAACAACAGCCCCCTCAGAGCCCCAGACTGATCCTCCATTATAGCCTAGTACCAAAGTACATTTAATGCAGACTGGATAAATAAGAAGCCTACCATGACAAAATCATCCTGCCATTATGTCTTTATGTCACTCTGTGAGTACTCAGCTCAACTCAAGAAATTGGAATGGATTGGGCACACTGTCATTCTTAGTTTCAGATTTTAAGTCTCTCTGGATTTTCAATTTTCACATTTAAATGTGAATACAGATTTTTAACCCAGAGTCTACTATTTAAAACCTTGATCATATATACCTGTGGGAACACGACCACCTGCATACACAGAACATAAGAACGTAAGAGAAGCCAATGTTGGATCAGGCCAAAGGCCCATCCAACTCAACACTCTGTCACGCAGTGGCCAAAAATATCAGGTGCCATCAGGAGGTCCAGCAGTGGGGCCAGGACAGTAGAAGTCCTCCCACTGTTGCCCCCCCAAGCACCAAGAATACAGAGCATCCCTTGCCCCAGACCGACAGTTCCTATCTATACATTGTGGCTATAGCCACCAATGGACCTCTGCTCCATATGTATATCCAATTCCCTCTTGAAGCCGTCCATGCTTGTAGTCACCACCACCTCCTGTGGCAGTGAATTCCAGTGCTAATCACTCTTTGGGTGAAGAAGTATTTATCTGTTCTAACCCGACTGCTCAACAATTTCATTGAGTGCCCACAAGTTCTTGTATTGTGAGAAATGGAGAAAAGTACTTCTTTCTCTACCTGCTCTATCCCATGCATAATCTTGTAAATCTCAATCATGTCACCCCTCAGCCGTTGTTTCTCCAAGCTAAAGAGCCCCAAGCACTTTAACCTTTCTTCATAGGGAAAGTGTTCCAACCCTTTTATCATTCTAGTTGCCCTTCTCTGCACTTTTTCCAGTGCTATAATATCCTTTCTGAGGTGTGCTGGCCAGAACTGCACACAATATTCCAAATGAGCTCGCACCATCGATTTATACAGGGGTATTATGATACTGGCTGATTTGTTTTCAATTCCCTTCCTAATAATCCCCAGCATATTGTTGGCCTTTTTATTGCAGTTGCACACTGTCCCAACATTTTCAGTGAGTTATCTACTACGACTCCAAGATCTCTTTCTTGATCAGTCTCTGCCAGTTTGGACCCCATCAACATGTATTTATAATTACGATTTTTGGCCCCACTAAACCCCATTTGCCACATTGACACCCACTCGCCCATCCTTGACAGATCCCTTTGGAGTGCCTCACAATCCTCCCTGGTTTTCACCACCCTGAACAATTTAGTGTCATCCGCAAATTAAGCCATTTCATTGCTTACTCCCAACTCCAAATAATTAATGAACAAGTTAAAAAGCATTGGACCGAGTACTGAGCCTTGCAGTACCCCACTGCTTACCACCCTCCACTGTGAAAATTACCCATTTATACTCACTCTCTTTTTCCTATTAATTAGCCAGTTTTGATCCACAAGAGGACTTATACTTTTATCCCATGACTATTGAGCTTATTTAGGAGCCTTTGATGAGGAACTTTATCAAAAGCTTTCTGGAAGTCAAGGTAAACAAAATCTATTGGGTCCCCCCTTGCCCCCAAGTTTGTTCACCCTCTCAAAGAACACTAACAGATAAGATCTTCCCTTACAGAACCCATGCTGAGTCTGCCTCAATAGTTTTTGTTCGGCAACGTACCTACTTATTCTTTCCTTAATAACACTTTCCACCAACTTACCTGGTACTGATGTCAGACTGACTGGCCTGTAATTTTCCAGATCTCCTCTGGAACCATTTTGGGAGTAACCTTAGCTACCCTTCCAGTCCTCAGGAATGGAGGCAGATTTTAATGAAGGATTACATATTTTTGTCAGGAGATTCAAAAGTTCACATTTGAGTTCCTTCAGAACTCTCGGATCCCTGATGATTTATCAGTTTTTAAGTTGTCTATCAGTCGTAGGACCTCCTCTCTCGTCACCTCAATCTGACTCAGGCCTTTCAACACCCCTCCCAAAATCAGCAGTTCTGGAGTGTGGGCAAGCACTTCTCATCTTCCACAGTGAAGACAGAAGCAAAAAACGCATTCAGCTTCTCAGCCATTTCCCTGTCATCCTTCAATACTCCTTTTACCCCTTGGTCATCCAAGGGCCCCACTGCCTCCCTGGCTGGTTTCCTGCTTTTAATGTATTTGAAGAAAGTTTTATTGTTGGTCTTTATGTTTTTTTGTGATCTGTTCCTCATACTCCGTTTTTGCCTGCTTGATCAGTGACTTGCATTTTATTTGCCACAGCCTATGTTCCTTTTTATCAACCTCACTGAGAAGTTACCTCTTTTAATGTTAAAAGTGCTTGTGTCGGTAAAACCTGTTCTGTTCATAACATGCTGATACATGTTAACGTTGACTACAACTCTCACATATGATAGGGGTAAGCCTAAGGACTACTTAGAAGTAAATCCAATTTTATTCAGTGGGGCTTAGTCTCAGAAAACTGGTTTTAGGATTGCAGCCACTTAACACTGAACACAGTGCAACATATATATGAGTATATGTTTTGGAGCATGGTGTATGGTTTTGATACAACTAGCATTGTTTTATCATGATATAGAATGGGAGGGACTTGGCTTGACAGCAGCACATGTGAAAGGGATCTAGGTGTTATGGTTGATCACAAGCTAAACATGAGCCTGCAGCGTGATGCGGCTGTGAAGAAAGCTAATGCAATCTTAGGATGCATTAGCAGAAGCATTGTGTCCAGATCACGGGAGGTGGTAGTTCCGCTGTATTCTGCTATAGTCAGGCCCCACCTGGAGTACTGTGTCCAGTTTTGGGCACCACATTTTCGGAAGGATGTTGACAAACTCGAGCGGGTCCAGAGGAGGGCGACCAGGATGGTGAGAGGGTTGGAGTCCAAGTCTTATGAGGAAAGGCTGAGGGAGTTGGGTATGTTTAGCCTGGGAAAGAGAAGGTTTAGAGGGGACATGATTGCAGTCTTCAAGTATTTGAAGGGCTGTCATGTAGAAGATGGAGTGGATCTATTCTCTCTTGCTCCGGATTGCAAGACTAGATCTAATGGGTGGAAATTACAAGGGAGTCGTTACCGGCTTAATATCAGGAGAAACTTCCTGACTGTAAGAGTGGTTGAGCAGTGGAACAGACTGCCTCGGGAGGTGGTGGATGCTCCTTCGCTGGACGTTTTCAAGAGGAGACTGGACAACCATCTTTTGGGTATGTTGTAGGTATGTAGGGGTTTCGGCTGTGTTCCTGCAGAGTGCAGGGGGGTGGACTAGATGGCCTGCAAGGTCCCTTCCAACTCTAACATTCTATGATTCTATGATTCTATGGATAATAAATTTAAGATCAAATGTCATCTCCACCATATTCTTCAAAAAGATTATCTCAGTTAGAGATATAAATTAATTTCTGAACTAATGAAAAAGGTAGCCAAAAGCCCCATTAATTATACTAACTAGGATAACAAAAACAAACAAGAAATGAATAAATGTTCATTTCGCTGTGTTCCGCTTTAATTGCTATATATTTTACCTTAAACTGCCTGTGAAAGAGGGACACTCTCATCTGAAATTTGTCAGGGAATTTCTAGATGAAGGGCATAACCCCTGAAAATTCTATCCACATAGGATAGAACTGGAATGTTTTCCATTGTGATCAAACCATTTTCCATTGAAACCAATGAAAATTAAAATGAATGTACTAATAAAAACAAAATGGGTATAAAATAACAATCACAAAAAATGAAAACTTTGAAACAAAAATATTTACAGCCTGCCCCTTCAATGTAAACATTCCTGTTGTGAACAGGTTCTATGATCAACAAGAAAACAGTTATCAATCCATGCTGCCAAAAAGCCTGTATCAATTAATTAATTACCTTCTCCATGGGCTGCAGCCCTGGGACACCTCTGAATCACTGTCTTTAGAAGTTGGGGAAACCTTATAGGTGTAAAAAACATCTTCAGTTTCTGTTATATAAGAAATCTCATTTGCAAGATTATCTACAGATGAGTGTTGTGGTTTACGAATCTCATGACGTAGTCTAGGACTTCGCCTATTTAAAAAAAAGATGTGGGATTCAGAAGTCAGTTATGATGGAACCATTGTCGAGAATTTTAAAACGTGAGAAATCTACTATATTACAACCAGTGTTCCCTCTAAGCTGAGTTAGTGTGAGCTAGCTCACAATTTTTTAGCTTCCAGCTTACACATTTTTGTCTTAGCTCAAGATGGATGGCTCCAGAGCAAACTACTTTATGCAGTAGCCAAATCGCTCACAGCTTTAATGCCAGTAGCTCACAAAGTAGATTTTTTTTGCTCACAAGACTCCACAGCTTCAAGGGAACATTTATTACAACTGTTGTCCCATGGTTTCCTTTCATGCAATTACCATTTCTCATAGCTCAGTTACTAAGTAAGAGCCAAGAATTGAAAAGGAAATTGTAAAATAATAGACAGAGCAAGTGTGCTGTGAGCAATACCTTTTCAGCAAACAGGGAAGGAGAAAGAGATATCTAACAGCCACTGAAGAACTTTTCATTGGGTTACCATCAAGGTCCCCCCAGGTATGCTAGCCCACCAATTTCTGGACACCAGTGCACAGATTTTCATCCTGCTTAGCCACTGCCTGCACTATAAAGGGTGCCCCCTCCTGGCAGCCTTTCCTCCGGCTGAGTAGCACGAGCTAGGAGCTGCTGCCCTGCCTACTGAGGCACTGCGGCTGCTGAAGCCCAGCAGGAGCCACCTTCCCATCAATGTCGCTGCACTCAGCCACCCTGCAACATCTGGTGAGTTGCCCAGTCTATGGCCTTTGGCTGGCAATGCAGTCTGGCACTCCTCCCTGGGCCTCCCACCACCAGCAGGACCCTTTCTGGGAGGATGGAGGTCCAAGCTGGGGGATAGCAAAGCTGGGCTCCAAGTGCTGGCAGGTGGGTTCATGCCTCACGAGATGGTTTGGTGCCACACCACCCTGCCCAGGCCATACTTGGCTCACTTTCTCCTGCAGTCCAGTTTAAACTGGGCTGCTGGAGAAGTGAGTCCCAGGAGCTCCTGTGCCACATGGGGCACATTGTTCCCAGTGGCACAGAAGGTCCTGGGCTCACTTTCTCCTGACCTGACCAGGTGTCTGCCTCCTACCCCTCAACGGCCTTCTTCTGAGAATGTGGCCTGGGGTGCTGGGGGGCCTCCCACCACCAGCACCATGGGGGGCTGTGAAGGACCCCTCTCTTTCTTTTTTCTTTCTTTCACTCCTCTCTCCCTATTTGCTTTCTTTCTACCTCTCCCCTTCCTTCCTTCCTTCCTTCCTTCCTTCCACTCTTCTCTCCCCATCTATTTGCTTTCTTTCCACCTCTCCTCTTTCTTTCTTTCATTCATTCAGTGTGTTTTTTAGTGTAGGCTTGCTTACAACTTTAATCCTAGTAGGTCTTTTGGCTCACAAAGTAGAATTTTGGCTCACGATACTCCGTAGTTTAGAGGGAACATTGGTTACCATCTCTAGGTTAGGGAATTCCTGGCAGCTTGGGGAGCGGAGGAACCTGAATCCACCCACTGAAGCTGCCATTTTCTCCAGGGATACTGGTCTCTGTAAGTCTGAAGACCAGTGGTAATTCCAGGTAAACCCCAGGCTCCACCTGGGGGTTGACAACCCTCCCTTTTCAGTCCTTGCAGTGTGGGGATGAGGCAGGGTTTCATCTGGGAGGAGGGACCCACCTTGCAGCAGCTGGAGTATTCTCCCTTCGCTTTTCCATGGCCAGTCCCAGGAGAAGTCTGCTCACAAATCAGAGGGAGCAGGGAAGTTGGGCAGTGGGACTCAGCTTACGGACACAGTGCCCACTGCAGTCTCCTTGCTTGCGATGTATGCAGAAAGCGGTTTGATGCATGAGGGGAAGAGCCCCCTCCCTCTGGTACTACCTTGGAGATAGCCCTCCATGCCTGAGTGGAAGGGATTACCTCAATACTAGCTGACCTCATCCTCTGAGGAGGAGGAGAATGCATGCAGTTGTCAAAAGATGGCACTCTTTTCTACACCACCCAACAAGATTTTTGCTTTGCACGCCTTCCCCCTTTCATTTTATAAAAAGATTAGAGAATACGTTTACCAGTTTGGAGTAACTGGAGGAGACCGAGATGGAAGACTTTTGGTCTCTAGGTGTTCAACAGATAATGATCTCCTCATTGTTGGATTCCAGATCATGCCGCCTATTACTTTTTTGCAGTACTGGTTATTAGAAGATCTGAAATGAAAGAAGACAATGTAGACTAACTGCACTCTGTACCGCAACATTTTGTTTCAAGGATGGAACAGGTCTCTTTCAGAGTACCAAATGCCTTCTCAGCTAGATGCACTTTTTTTAGACAAGGTCATTCAAGACTCACAATGAAAGCTGCGTAGAGAACTGTCCTCTCCAACTACATACACAGCCATCAAAAAACAAAAGCAAAAAATGCAAGCCATTCTGTACTCACTTGCTGGGTCGCAGTTATTTAGTGCAAACTGTGAATGACAGAAACACCTGAATGAATTGTCTCATTTCTGCCCTAAGAACTCCACAAAGTTTTACAGTTTGTATAATTCACAACAATTAATTCCTAGAGACCAAAAATGGTAGCATTATTGTGTGGTTCAAAACCAGAGTACCTCTGCTAATCGTAAAAAGGAATAATAAGCTACAAACTATAAGTGACAATTTAGCATTGCTATCACCTTAATACCCTCAGAAATGGGCAACTGCCTTTGTTTACCAGCTGATACAGGTTACTGCTATTACCTTGCACATAATTCTCTCCAGGGTGGTCAAACACACTGCACATGGAAGCAGTGCTGCTTCTACACTGACAGCTCAATACCCTGGGCACACCTAGTGGGATTTTTACATTCCGCCAGAACAGCAGGCTCCTAAGTCATATCACAAACTGGTTCTGAAAGTCCTTTTGTTTTCAAAAACAGTTAGTCAAGAGGTGCTTTGAAAGCAGCTATAACACACAAAAATTTCTGAATGTAAAAATTTTCCAGGAAAAAGGGGGGAATCACAAATATTGTGATCCCAATGGAATACTTAAAAGAACTGTGGTCAAGGTAGGAGGCTAAATTATTCTTTCATTTACTGGCTGCTGTTAAAATATTGGCTGCCCATTTCTGCAGGAGGAGAGAAGAGCCATAAATGAAGTACACCATGAAAGGGAAAGGGCTGAGCAGTCATAAGTAGTCTGTCCTTTCAGTGTCTGTACTTAAGAGCAAGAGTCCAGGAGCACCTTAAAGACTAAAATATTTGTGGCAGGGGATGAGCTTTTGTGAGCCACTGCTCACTTTTTCAGATACTCACAAAAACTCATATCCTGCCGCAGATTTTGTTACAGGTGGGGAGCCATGCTGGTCTGAAGTAGCAGAACAAAGTCTGAGTCTAGTAGCACCTTCAAGACCAACAAAATTTTATTGAAGGTATTAGCTTGCGTGTGTTACTCTTTAAGGACTCTTGCTCTTTTCCACTCCTGCAGACAGACTAACATGGCTACCCATCTTTTATTAAGATAAATTATTAAGATGTATTAAGATGGGTTTAAATCCCTGGCATAAAGATCAGGCAGAATTTTGCCCAAGATCTTCTGAGACAAATTCTCATTTTTGATCACTCATTTGTCCCTTTTGCTTTGCCCCCCCCCCCTTTCCACATGCATTTTGCTCCCTCTGGGACCCTGCAAAACACATGGGGGGGGAACCCTGAAGCAATAGGGACACACAAGTGATGAAAATCAGAATGCGGAAGAGCCCAATCATCTACCAATTATTCTTTTGATAAAGGAGCATGGCTGCAATCTCTATCCTTCCATTAAAAGCACTTTCAGACAATGCTGGACAGCAGAGAGGATTTTATTCCTGGTGTATGTCCAGCTCCACTGAGGCTCTCTTTGCGAGCAGCTTCAGGGGAACAGGAAGCAATGGTCATTATAAAACAAACACTTAACAATGCATTACCGTTTGCATTCGAGATAGGAAACCCTAAAAAGACATCTTACCTACTACTAAGCCCATATAGTTAGGAAAGTAACATCTTACCTACTAAGCACATATAGCTAGGAAAGTCAGATACAGAATAAGAACAAGAGCAAAATGCTCATCTTTAAAGTCAAACCCTAGAATGGTGCAATTCCCTGGCACCAATTATTTAATAATGGCTCTGGCCTGAATCCCAGAATAACTAGAACTATAGTAGCTGTGTATTACCTTCACTAAAGGGCACATGCTTGGCAACGGTCCCCTTTTGGAGCAAAAAGGAGCCAGGCTCCACTAAATTAGTCACTGAAACTAACTTAAATGACCGAAAGACCACCAGTTTTATCACTCCCCCCTAATTTATTGATGCCAATTAAAGAGTTACAGCAGCACAAGGATTCCACTGATAGGATGAGTCACCTTGTCCTTTCAGTGAGAAGTAAAAGCTCTCAGCATGACCCTATACTTCTGGCCCATTTTCAGCTCTGACAGTTCCATGTGTAATAGGTGCAGGGCAAAAAAGTCCCACAAATCCACTTTCCTGAACCATCTTAAAGCAAAGATACTTTCAGACAAAGCAGATGGGTCTGAACTAGAGACCTTATCTAAGTGTTTCCAGTCCTCACAATCCTAGATCTGCAGCATGCTTCAGCAACCAGTTTGGTGTAGTGGTTAAGTGCGCGGATTCTAATCTGGGAGAACCAGGTTTGATTCCCCACTCTGCCACTACCTCACAGGGTATCTGTTGTGGGGAGGGGAAGGGAAAGGAGTTCATAAGCCGCTCTGAGACTCCGAGTGAAGGGCGGGGTATAAATCCAATCTCCTCTTCTTCTTCAAGTGCATTGCATTTTGCACTTATTTATTTGTATCCTGATTCTCTCCCCTCTTGGGATGCAAAGCGGCTTAGAACATTGTTCTCCATTCTTTCACAACAACCACCCTGTGAAGTAGGCCAGGCTGGGCATTTGTGACTAGCCCCTGGTCACCCAGCATGCTCCCACAGCAGAAGGGGAGATTCAAACCCGAGTCACCCAGGGTCCTAAGTCCACCAGTCTCTCTGCTATACCACTATGGCTCCTTGCTGTGCCCCAGAGCTGAGACTGACCTTATAGCTGACTTTTAAGACCTAGGAATACAACACACACACAGCACAATTATCTTCCAACTGGACAATTCCTTGGCTTCTGATTGCAGTTCAAACAGAAACTCACAAAACAAATCACAAAAACATTCAACCGAATCAAAAGCGAACTCTTGCATATTTTTTGCCCTAAACTCTTCCTAAACCAATTTCTTCCCAAATAAGACATGCACCTGGGTTTCACATTACTTTTCAGAAGTTTTCAGTTCAGGAGCACCCACTCACTTTGTTGGGGTTCGAGGACCTGCTGTCCAATAATGAGAGAGTAGCTTCTTTTCATGAGGTAGCATCTTCTTTGCCTGGAAAAATGTGTGAAGCTCGACACAGGACTTCCAGAGATTTTTGCATGCTCGGTAATTTAACATATTGAAGGCAATTATGTGTTCCCTGGATTCACACTATAATAAAAAATACACAACAAAACTGCTTTAATGAGCTGTTTAATTCTAATCATATGAAGTATCCGTTGGCATAGGACTACTAAATTAAAATAAAACAAGAATAAATTAATCCTGGTCCATAGCAGCAGTTTGAGAGCACAATTAACTGCCTGGTGGCACCACGCTCTCCTCAGCATTGCTTGCTTGTAAGAAAGGAAGTTTAATGGTTTACTTGAAATGTTTTGAGCACACAGCATCTCCTTAGACGGGACCCATCAAGACCCGGTGCACTTTAAATCTCACATGAGAGCTCACACAGTGGCACTTGGTGACTTCCCCGCAGCTATTTGTCCAGCATTTACTCTTGGGTGTTTTAAATGGCAGGTGAAGTATTTCATTCACTTGGGCATTTAACAATTAGTGGTGGGTTTGGGAAATGCAAGAGTCTGTCTTGGACACAGACCTGACCAGGATAGCCCAGGCCAGCCCAGTCGCCTCAGATCTCAGAAGCTAAGCAGGGTCAGCCCTGGTCAGTATTCGGATGGGAGGCCACCAAGGAGGTCCAGGGCCACTACGCAGAGGGCAGGGCAGTGGCAAGCCACCTCTGAACGCCCCTGGCCTTGAACCCTACAGGATCGCCATAAGTCTGCTGCAACTTGTTGGTGCTTTCCACCACCATCCTGGACATAGAGGAAGCACATGAAATAATTACCTGACATGTAAGCATTTTTGTTTTATGGAAATAACTTTTTATAATACAATAACAAAGCAAGACAGGACAGAGAATGTACATCCATGTCTCTGTTTACCCAGATCTGTACTGTTAATTGATCATGCAAAGGTTTCTGCACAAGCTGGCCAAATATAGTATAAAAATGAATCTAACTGTAGCAATTTATGTTGGAAAATCCTAATTCATGGGTAGCCAAAGTAGTTAAGATCTTCTGTCTGTTGGTATATGTGATAGAGAATGCTCTCTTTTCCAAGATAGCCCAAGTAGAACCCATAAGACCCAGCCCTTACACCCTTCTGTAACAACCCATACAGTGGGGACATATCCTAACAAGGTATTTGCACATGAAAACTGTAGAGCCCCTTCTAATATTATTTGTACACCAATTTTCCACTGAGAGAAAGGCTTAAAAACATCCCTGGCTTTGAATAACATCTTTTGCTTCGAGACGAGGAAATCTTATTACAAGTCTCTGAACTGGAGCAGTAGAAGGACATGGAATTCCAGAAATCACATTTTTAAAAGTACATTCTGTGTAGGCATCTGTTGGGCAGTGGGACTCCTCCCAATGACAAACATCTTGCGGTCCTTCCCTCTCATGATCAGAGCGGCTTCTCTAAAAGACATCTTCAATGGAAAGGGACGGCTCAGTGGAAGAGCACATGCTTTACATGCAGAAAGTCCGAGTTTTATCCCCTGGAATCTCTACTTAAAGACCCTTAGGTAGGCAGCATTCTGAAACACCTTTCTTGCTTGAGGCCCTAGAGAACTGTTAACAATCAGACTAGGCAATCCTCTAGACCAGTATCAGATGAACTGACAGTCTGGGTCAGAATAATTCAGCTTCAGATGGGCATGTTCATATTACTTAGTCATGATATTCATAACCTGGGTCACAGTACAAGTTCTCAACTAGAGTAAACGTAGGATACATCCATTTTACAAATTTCATTCTGCAGTTCCATCTATTGCTGCAAGGTGGCCTCATATTACCACTTGTTTGACGCAGAAAAGGCTACACTTGTAGCTAGTAGCTATACATAAAGATGTCCACAGTTAAATTCAACCTTTATTTTGCTGCCCCCTCCAATTAGTAAGTTGCTAAGTATTTTCCCAGCTCTCCAAAACTTCTTTGTAATTTTGGTGGTGGAGGAAAGTCAAGTCACAGCTGACTTATGATGACCCTGTGCTGTTTCCAAGGCAAGTGACGTTCAGAGGTGGTTTGCCTTTTCCCGTCCCTGCGTCATGACCCTGGTATTCCTTGGAGGGTCAACCCATCTTAGCTTCCAAGATGCCACAGGGCTCAGTTCTGGGCCCAGTTCTTTTCAAGATTTTTATAAATTATCTGGTTGAGGGTGTGGAGAGGCTACTCATTATATTTGCAGATAACACCAAATTGGGAGTAGCAGCGAACACACCAGAAGATACAGAATTCAACAAGATCTGAACACATTGGAAAAGTGGGCAGATGTGAACAAGATGCAATTTAACAAGGATAAGTGCTGAATTTTACATCTGGGTAACAAAAATGAGGGAACATGCATACTGGATGGGGGACACACTTCTGGGTAGCAGTGTGTGTGAAGAAGATCTTGGGGTACAGGTGGACCGTAAATTAACTATGACCAGCTAGTGTGATGTAGCAACAAAAAAGGCTAATGTAATCTTGGGATGTATCAACAGAGGCATAACATCCAAATCACAAGATGTCCTAGTCCCACTGTACGCTGCATTGGTCAGGCCGCACCTGGAGTATTGTGTGCCATTCTGGAAGCCTCCCTTCAAAAAGGATGTGGACAGAATGGAGCACGTGCAGAGGAGAGCGACAAGGACGATCGGGGGCCTGGAGACAAAGTCCTATGAGGAAAGGCTGAGGGACCTGGGAATGTTTAGTCTGGAGAAGAGGAGGTTGAGGGGGCAATGATTGCTCTCTTTAAGTATCTGAAGGCCTGTCACTTAGAGGAGGGCAGGGATCTGTTCCAGTTGGCAACAGAGGATAGGACTCACAATCATGGGTTTAAATTAATGATGGGAAGATACCAGCTAGATATTAGAAAAAACTGTTTGACAGTAAGAGTTGTTCAGCAATGGAAGGTGATGAGTTCCCACTCACTGGCAGTCTTTAAGCAAGGGGAATGAAGTGGGAACTCAGATGACTTGTGTTCAGTAGTATACCAGGGTGATGACTTTGACAGAAAACAGTGGACTTGGGGAGGGGGGTGACTTCATTGATGGCATCAGAGAGACAGAGAGTCCAATCTATCTGCTCATCCAAGGAGTTGCTGGAGGGCATCAGATCCTGCAGAGCATTCTGGTCCATTTGTCTCTGTGGGTGAGCACAAATCAGCTCACTGCCTAGAAGGTGGGGCATAACACCCAGTCGGGCCTTCATAGCCAAATGATCTGACCGTGGCATTTCCATCTTCACAATCATATCCAACAATCATATCCCATACCAAATACACAATCATATCCCATACCAAAGATTAAATCCAGTGCGTGGCCCGCTTGATATGTGGGACCTGATACAACCTGGGAGAATCCTAGGGCTGCCACAGAAGACACCTGTTCCAATGCCTGCATGGAGGCCAGTTCCAATGCCAGCATGGAGGCCGCAGCTTCATCTGCATGGATGTTGAAGTCCCCACGGACTATTAGCCTTGGGAACTCCAAGGTCCAGCCAGCTAGGGTCTCCAACAGGGTCCATAGGCTGTCAGCTGGTGCGCTAGGTGTACACCAGACATACAGCTAAACTCTCCTCAAGGCCAACACAATCAGCACCAGTTATCTTTGGGATGGGGAGTGGAACATAGGAGAAATCCTCCCGAATAAGTATTGCAACCCCTCTCTCTGCCCCTCTGTTTGGGACTGATGGAGGACTGAGAACCCTGGGGGGGGCAGCTCCCTTCAAGGCAACTGTTTTGCCCTCCCTAGCCCGGGTCTTGGGTCATGCAAGCCAGGTCCACATTATGAGCTGCAATGTAATCATGCAGCATGCTGGTCTTATTATTAATGGATCTGGCATTGAACAACATCAGTGTTGAAGAGGGGTCTGTATTCCTAGCCCTCACACCAATGTGCCTCGGGATGGGATGAAGGTTGGAAGGAGACTGAACATAACCATATCTCTGTCTACTTCCACTTCAATACCTCTTCCCAGCGCCAAACCTCCCTTTGCCCCTGTCAAGCTCGGCCTGATTTTTAACTTTTGATTCCTTTCAGACCAGGGGTCTTTTAGTAGAAAAACAGCTGCAGGAGCTCATTAGCATATGGTATGCTAATGAGCTATTAGGCTATTAGCATATGCCACACCCCCTGACATCACCAGAAGTGATGTCAGAAGGGGACGCAAAAGGGGGGGAGGCATCTTCAAAAGCCTCCCCTTCCCTTCCCCAGCTGGCCTTGGTGGTGGAGCTAAGAGAGAAGGGGTTTAAAGTTTAAACTCCTTCTTACTAGAGTTGGGCTACAGAAGGAGGAAAGAGGGAAGGAAAGAGAGAGAGTAGAGAGAAGGAAAGAAGGAAGGAAAGAGGGAAAGAAAGAGAAGGAAAGGAGGAGGGGAAGAGAGAGAGGGAAGGAGGAGAGAAACAGGGAAAAGAGGAAAAAAGAGAAGAGAAGGTGGGAAAGAAAGAGAAGAGAAGGAGGGAAAGAGGAAAAGGAGAGAAGGAAAGGAGGGAATGAAAGAAATTCGGCGGCAATTCGGCCTCATTATATCCTATGGGCCATTGAAGTCAATGATGAAAACATTGGGTATATTCTGGGGGCTGGAGGGGAGGGGTTTGAGGGAGAGGCTCCAAACTCACAGGGTAGCTTATGAAGCCTCTCCCCAAGATACCTACCAAGTTTCAAGAACATTGGATTAGGGGGTCCAATTCTATGGGCCCCCAAACAGGTTGCCCCCATTCCCTCCATTGTTCTCTATGGTGGGAAAAAAGTAACTTGACGGGGAAACTTGACGGGGGAAAAAGTAACTTGATGGGGAAAGTAGACATGACGGGGAAAGCATTACAGTGCCAATAGTGTGTGTGGAGAGTGAAAACCCCCCCCATTACTGAGATCCCCAGCCCAGAGCTGGCACTCCCAAAGGTGTTAATTGACTCCACTTTAATACTCACTCCCTCCTCCCAGGCCTACAGCAGCAACCCATAGTATGGCAATCACAGTTTACAACAATTTGATCTAAGCAACCAATAAACATCTAACAGCAAAACAGAGATTGTAAAAGTCTAAAATAACCCCTCCTACCCAGACCTCCTATCTCACTTCCTTCCTACTCCTAACATGTAAGACTAAATTATTTGATTAACTTGCCAGGGGTCCAAGGAGAGTTTTGCTAGGAGGGATTTCATGATCACCTCCTTCAAAGCCATTGCAACAACCCTCTCCTTTAAGGAAGCACTCACAAGTTGCTTGACCCAGTCAGAGGATCCCCTCTGTGTAGTTGGTTAAGCCTGGAAAGGTCAGGAGGTCAAAGCACTGACATGGGCCCAATCTGCCTCTAGCATTTGCTCCTTTTTGGACCAAACCCACACTGGAACAGAAGAAGATGAGGCTCAAAACCACTTTCAAATACCCCAGGCCAACACCGTACTGACTGCAGAGTCACCCCGAATGGCCATAAATCTACGTAGACAGCCACCATAAAACCAAGAGATCAAACAAAGTGAAAGCAGCATGCTAGTCTGGACACTGCCATAAAATTCGACACTCAATCAAAGTGAAAGTGGCATGCAGTGCAGATGGGAATTTCTGTTCCAGTGTGGGTTTGGTAAGACAGCGGAGCAAATGCTAGAAGCAGTTCGAGCCATGGTCTGCTCAGCTGTGCACACAGGGAATGGCAGGCAAAGTGTAGCAAGGACTGTGCTCACTGCTGAACATACAGGGTTGATCAGGGGGCCCCTCCCCTGAGAGACTTCCTGCAGGGTGACCCTGGCTGACCCAGAGGCATAGTGACCAGCAGTCAAGACTAGCCCATCCCAGACCCTCTACAGAAGCATTTTTGCAATATTTTCCCCCTGTGACGTGAACATCTGCAGAAATAGCAGGATAGGCCTTGGAAATAACAAAAGAAATCTTTTATTGTGACATTATTTTATGGACTGCATAATAAAACAAGTACTAATGTGCTGGATAATCCAGTAGGATAAACAGAGATGTTTATGTATGCCTTTATAGGGCATAAAATTCTTCTTCAAAACTAAGTGACGATAATCATATGTTCTACTTGATCCCACTCTGACTTGTATTCCCATTACAACAAAAACCCCAACCTAATTCTCCTTGTTCCCTCTGATAAATGTTTGCTAATTTTAAATAATGAGTCCAGTGGTACACACGTGAACGCTGATACCTAGAATTAAACTTTGTTGGTCTTAAAGTTGCCGCTGGGCTGAAACCAATTTCCCACAAGCAGCTGCACCACCCTCACCCTTCCCTTCCCCAATTGTATTCGGTCAATTTCCCACTACTTGCTGTGAGGCCACATTTTGACCTGCAGCATCCCCCAATTTTCCCTGCATCTTCTTGATCTCAAAAAACAAGGATCTAGAAGATGTGGGAGAAATCAGGGGATGCTGCGGGTCAAAATGCGGCCGCACAGCAAGTGGTGGGAAATTGACCGAATACAATCGGGGAAAGGGAAGAGCGAGGGTGGTGCAGCTGCTTGTGAGAAACTGGTCTAAGATTTTGTTCTGCTGCTTCAAACCAACATGGCTACCCCCCACCCCCAAATCTACTAATTTTTAAATCATGCTAGGTTCAAAATGCAGGGTTCTCAAACCCAAACAGTTCAGGGAAAACCCAGTTCTTAAGAATTTATTTAAATATTTACCCCCTGCTTATCTCTCCAATAGGGGCCTGAGGAAGCTCATGTAATTCTCCATTTTATCCTCTTAACGGCCTCTCTCGTGAGGTATGTTAGTGGCTGATGCAAAGTCACCCCACCTAGCCCTCATGGCACAATGGGGCTTTGAAGCTGGACTTCCCAGCACTCTAAACACTACCCAAAATTAAGAATCCAGGAGATGGTGGCAAGGAGCTGCACTATAATGCATGGTGGCATTCCTAAGAATCAGAGCCTGCAACCAGATGAATGCCATAAACGAGCCCTACAGTTTAATGGTAGAAAAAGTAGAAAGTACCAGACACCAAGGATAGCTGCCTCAGGTGCCATACTGAGGAGAACCTCACTCTAGGACACCCCCACACTGTCTTGCAGTCAGCTGCCCCAGCCACTGACCTGAAGGCCCCACAGCTGCCCAATCACTGCTGATGCCCCAATGCCTGAGACTCAGGCGGAGGGGTAATGCTCTGCTGTTGGGGATGGGTCCCCCAACCACCCTACAGCTAATCACCCTCCCACCATACCACCCAGAATCACCCTGGGACTTCAGAAGGGACCTTAAGTTCACATGCTGTCCATTCCAGCTGAACATCACTTTTTGTTCTGTATCTCTTTTATTTCTCTCCTACCAATTTGGGAAATCCCTCTGCAACTACCAAGTGTTTAAATTATAGAAATTCTCCTAGAAATTGATCCAGCTTGTGATACGAACGTATCAGCACTCCTTTACACTAAATATATATAACAATATATATTTAGTGTAAATATAGTGTAAAAAAACAATATATATTGTTTTTCCTTGTCTGAACCAATATCCTGGTATAAAGTTGGAAGGAGACCAAAATAGTGAAGTAGGAAAAAAATTACGTGATAGGGGACTTAAGATTTGCTTTGGGAGATAAGATCATGTACTCGTCACACACTTTGGCACTGTGAAGTCTCACACTTGAACTTTTCAACTGTTTTGTTCTTACAGAAGACTTCGATTTATGCCTGTGGGCGTGGCTAGTGGATATTGCTGGATTATCCTAGGACGCAGTAAGATTAGACAACACTCCTAAAAGGGGTGTGTATAACCTTGTGATGTAAGGGTAATTCACTCAAGTCCAGTGACTCACTGCCATAGGAGCTGCAATCTGGCATTACGAAAGGCCTAAGTTGAAGTAATTAAAGGTCACCCAGGTAATAGCTACAACCCTCTAGCCCATTCTCTCAACTTTGTATTACAACTTTACTTTAATGATCGTACAATTTGCTTTCTGTTAACCTTAAAGTAGCTTAGACTAGATTTAGAAGTGATGAGGCTTAACCAGGGCTATTTTGGGGCAGGAACGCACAGGAACGGAGTTCCAGCTGGCTCTCGAGTTGGCCACGCCCAACAGCAGAAACTCATTAGGATTGGCTACATTAGGAGTGTGTAGCCTAACATGCAAAGGAGTTCCTGCTACAAAAAAAGTCCCGGGTTTTGATAACAAACAAGGTAAACAGAATAAGAAGCAAAAGGTGGGTGTGGCTGGATGGCCCCACTTGTGGTAACATGGGGGCATGGCCTAATATGCCAATATAGTGTGCTGTCAGGGGTGTGGCCTAATATGCTAATGAGTTTCTGCTGTTGGGTGTGGCCTATTATGCTAATGAGTTCCTGCTGGGCATTTTCTACAAAAAAAGCCCTGGGCTTAACTACAACTGAGCTGAGCAGGGCTCAGAGAAACAACAGATGGCTAGAGTCAGCATATCTTAAGCACTTCTTACACTCTCTGTTAAATAAATTCTTTGAATTCCCTGTCTCATAGACTTTTATTCCATTCATCATCATCATCATCATCATCATCATCATCATCTCAATTTATATCCCACCCCTCCCGCAAATGGGCTCAGGTCAGCTCACAACAATAAATACAAACAATCTAAATTAATACAATAAGTAATACAATAAAACCAGTTTAAAATTTAAAGTAATTAAAATATTTAAAGCGGGTAGTGCAAAGCAATTAATTCCAGTCACTACTAAGTGGGCCGATGCCGAGCCATGATAGTTATTTATTTATTTATTCAATTTATACCCCGGCCCCACCCTCCCCACCAAAGCAGGCTCAGGGCAGCTTACACAGAGATTAAAACACATAAATAACAAATTATAAAACAATCATAAAACAGTCATAAAGCAATCCATTATCGTAAAGTGCTAGTGACAGATCTAATACTAATAGCAATGCTTACAGATGCCAGAAACAATCATAATGATGTGTTCAGGTGACCTATATGGATGGTCAGCTCATCTTGGTCTCTGTACTTATGCGGTGGCACAGGCTGTTGGTGGTAAGCGGGGGACCAGGGCACTGCCACTTTTCAGTTACTTGATGAGACTCCTTAATTGAAGGCCTGGTGGAAGAGCTCCATTTTGCAGGCCCTGCAGAACTGTAGAAGGTCCCACAGGATCCTGATCTCTCCTGGGAGCTTGTTCCACCAGTACAGAGCCACCACTGAAAAAGCCCTAACCCTGGTTATGGCCAGTCTGGCATATTTGGGACCCAAGGAGGCCAATCAGTTTTGGGACCCTGAACGCAGTGCTCTCTGGGGAACATGTGGGTAAAGGTGGTCCCTCAGGTATGTAGGCCCCTGACCAAAAAGGGCTTTGAAGGTAAGAACCAGCACCTTGAAGCAAATTCAGTATGTTATTGACAGCCAGTGCAGTGCTTTCAGCACAGAATGGATGTGCTCCCACATAGGGATGCCCATCAAAAGCCTGGCTGCAGCATTTTGCACTAGCTGTAGCTTCCAAATTTGGGACAAGGGCAGCCCCATGCAGAGAGCATTACAGTAGTTCAATCTCAAGGTGACCATTGTAAGTTTCGGGATAACTTACTTTAGCTACTCAACAGAATTGCACTACATGCAAAATTAGTGTTAGAAAATGTCTATGCGATATTACTCACATGTTTTTGCCGCAGCTGAATAAAGAATTTCTTTCGTTTGAAAGAAATTTTTACTATGTTCACCCTGGGGAAAAAAAGACATACAAATAATGCTCCATAAAAATACAGCACCATTGAAATAAGGTTTGACAGACAATTTGGGCATACTGTATAGATAATTCTTAATCATGATTTACATTAATCAACTTCTGTTTCAGCATAGCTGAAACCCAATGAAAATAGCAAAAGCCAAACATTTATTAGGAATCCATATAAAATATCCTCTCTTTTAAAAGGAAAAAAGTGCTAAACCCCCATCACATCTAGAAATGAAAAAGACCAGAAAAGATGGGGGGGGGATTGTTCATTTTTTTCCTAGGACCTTTCCCCCAATTTTGGGGACCCCTGGAAAACCCTGGTATGTTTTTTTTTCTCCTTTGACACAAGTGAAATGCTTTTTAAGACAAAGTTTGACTCACTCAAAACGTTCAGCATGAAAAACAGAGTACTTTCCCCACAATTTTTCCAATGAAAATTTGGGGGAGCACTGAAAAACTAGAAGATATATTTTTCTTTTGGAATGAATGAAATGTGTTAAGACAGTACAGGGTGCGGCTGTTTTCAGATCTCTAGTTTTGTGTATAGCTGCACATTTGTTTGTAGAAAACAGAATTCTATAAATATGACAATTCAGTTTTATATTCTAAACTAGGAATAAGGCCCATTGTGGAAATAAATATAACGGGCTCTAGAAAGAGGCTCTGGGAGAGTGCCCCAGCTTTGGGCACTCAGGGATAATTTGCTGTTGCAATTTCAGCAGGGTATAATGACAGAGCCCACCATTTTCTCCAGAGGAACTGATCTTTGCTACCTGAAGAGCAGTAGCAATTTTGAGTGATCTCCAGCCCACCTCCAAGATTGGTAACAGTGGTTCCCCAGGAGGGAGTGGCTGGTTTGGAGGGTGGAGTCTATGGCATTGTACCTGTCTGAGGTCCCACCCCTCCTCAACACTCTCTCCAGGTTTGACCCCTCAAATCTCCAGGAATTTCCCAACCTGGAGTTGATAACCCTATCTCCCTCCCAGCCAACCATCAACCTACCTTTAGTTTTCCATCTCCTCCCCCCTCCCTCCTAGAGAGCAGTTGTAATTTTGAGTGATCTCCAGCCCCCACCTGGACATTGGCAACAATGGTTCCCCATCAGGGAATGGCTGGATTGAAGGGTGGAGTCTATGGCATCGTACCTGTCTGAGGTGCCACCCCTCTTCAAACCTCACCCTCTCCAGGCTCCATCCCTCAAATCTCCAGGAACTGCCCACCTGGAGTTGGCAACATGATCAGGACTGAGTCCAATGAGTTTTCACCCAAAGGCCAACATAGGTGTGGAAAGGGCCTTTTACTGACAGAGGAGAAAGTACAGGTGCCAACTGTGATTAGGGAAATACCTGGAGATTTGGGGGGGGTGGATCCTGTGGAGGGCAGCATTTGGGGGAGGGGTGTGTGTGGAAGGACTCAGCAGGGTATAATGCCATAGTCTACCCTCCAAAGCAACCATTTTCTCCTGGGGAACTGATCTCTGTCATCTGGAGGTCAATTGTAACTGTGGGAGATCTCCAGGTCCCACCTGGAGATTGGCAGCCCTAGGGGAAAGTCAGCCACACAGCGGGGAGTTGAAGAAAATGGTTTGATGGTCGCTGGCCCACCTCGTTAGCCAGCCAGCCATGCTGAAGCTAAGCAGGAGAGAGAGCCTTTTCCCATTTATTCTGACAGGAAAGTGGCCGTTGGGGAGGGGTTATGCTGAAAGTCCTTTGTTTTTTCACTCACAGAACCAAGCTTGGCTGCCTACCAACAGCCACTGAGGGGACAGTCCCTCGCAGGAGTCAAGAGAACTGTCTTCCTCAGGAGAGAGAGCTGGTCTGCCAGCAAATCTGTCTGAAGGGGGAGTGGGTGGGGAAAGGAGCAGACCCAGCACCCGGCCAATGGCACGCGAGTACTCGAGTGGCAACTGATGGGCCAATGGCTGAGGGAGGGCATTTTACAGCCAATGGGACCGCATGGAATCTTATGAAACCAAAAGATAAGTATTTATAAGGAGGGATTAGAAATGAAGCCTTTTATGTTGTGAAAGCAGCAAAATAATTTTAGGAAAGCTGGTTATTTGATAAAGTTGATAGGAAAGTATCACATACATTTCAATTTTCTCCAAAGTTAATATTTTTTTCCTGAAAAAGGTTTTTCTCACCATAGCTCCAAAATACCCAAAAAGTTTACATCTCTACCACTAAGCACATTAGAAGCAGAATCCTGAAGCAAGAATGGTTCTATAATCAGAAGCAGCTTCCTACACAAGACCACTGAACTAATACAAATACTGTTCTCACATGGCTTAGTTACAAATTTGGCAATGAGAGAAACTAAAAACAACAATACTGAACTTAACTGGGTGTAGTGAGCAATTTCACAACATGAAGATTTACTTTCACAAAACAGGAATGTACAAGGTTGCAAAATTCCTGACGACCTTTCATGTTCTAATATAAGAAGTATCACCCAAAACCAAACCAGCAGAATAGTCAAGGAAGACTAGAGTACATGACTGACAAGAGATGGAACCTGAATACAGCAGCCCTCAATTCTATTAGACAGTCTACAGGAATATTAACAACTTCACACTACTATTGGCTACAGATTCCAGTTTAAAATTACCTTTGAGGGCTGAGACCTCAGAGGACATTCATTTCTTAAAGGTACAGGTTCTGCTTCTTTATTTGGGAGCATTAAGTCTCCCCACTTTTTAAGCTTATCAGGTGAGTTGTGTGGTGACCTCTGCTGGGCCTGGCCAAGTCATGCAGGTTACATGGAGTCCACAGCTGGGTCCAGGCAAGTTGTGTGGCCACTGCCACACTTGGATGAGTTGCACAAATTGCATGGTAGCAAGTTCTCTGGCAGTTGCTGCTGGGCCTGGCCACAATAAGTCCTCCCTCTAGCGCAGGCAGGCAGGGAACAGGAGTGGACTGGGAGGCCCAAACAGCCCTGAAAAGAGCCCTGCCCCCACCCCTCCATTTTAGTGACAGAAACCAAGGTTTGAAAGCTGCCATACTATTGTGGATGCCTAGCAACCCCATTATAGCTGCTGAGATCTCACAGGACATTCTTGTTACAGGCTGGGGTGCCAGTCAAAGGGAGTCCAGAACAGGCCAAGGTCAAGAGCCAAGAAGACAGTGAAAAGTCCAAAGCCAAGCCAGAGTCAGGAACACAGAGCCAAGTCCAAAGCCAGGGGGTCCAAAGGTTTAGGTACAAGAGCTGAGCCAAACAGATACAAGCAGCACAACACTGACTTGTGGCTTCCACAAAGAGTACTGCCCAGAGTGTGGAGTTAAATGCTGCTACCAATCAGCCAGCTGCACAATCAGCCAGGCTCCTGTTAGAACTCTGAGCTAGCTGAGTGGCTCCCTTGTAGCCCGGCCTCTCATCTCCTGATTGCTAAGTTTTGCTGCAGTCGCTCCCTTAAACGAGTCACACATGGGGGTGATTCAGGAGGACATTCAGCTTGCTGTTCTTCCTTCTTATCTGGGCCAGGTGTGAAGACTGCTGCTGCAGGCACTTGCCAGCTATCTTCCTCTGTTGCTTCAGAGCAGCCAGCTGTGGTTTCTGCAGGCTCTGTCAGCTCATCCTCATCCATGCTCGTGACAATTCTTTTCTTAGAGGTACAAGCATTGGTTCTATTATTTTAATGGGATTAACACTCCCCCCTTTTTAGGTTTCAGATTTTTCTGCAAACTTGGGGTTTTCCTCAGATTTTTAGAAATCTCTTTCCTATCTATTCATGGCTCCAATCCCTAGATTTCAGTAACCACAGATGAGGTCTTGGCAAGATAATATTGATGATATAATTCCTATTCCTTCCCCTTTAACAGCCCTGTAGCCAGGAATTTCTGGTTGGTGGGGCAAGGGCCACAGCGCTGGGGCAGGGGACTTAATTAGATTAAGTAATAATAGGTTGTCGTCGTCATCATCATCCCCCCACCCCGTGTCCCACTGAGTTCACATCATTACATCAAAGCATACCTTGGTACAATTCAGGCTCTATCTTTCTATTAAAGAAGGGCGGCTACGAGCATGGTTGGTGGGGGGAATAGGAGCAGAAGGTGAAGAAGCTCTGACTTGATTGTTGCAAATTAAAGGATGCAGTGAGTACTTCCAGCCAGGACGCCAGCCCGCCAAGGAAGGAATGAGGCAGCCAGTGAGCGCCAGGGCAAGCGCTGAAAGCAAGATGCCACAAGGTCCTAAGGCCCGGCTCTGAAACGGGTAGCTACAGTTTCTGTGGTTGAGCAACTGAGCAGCAACTGAACTAACAGCTGAGCAACTGAACAGATAAGATGATTTTTTAACTTGCAATGCAGCATTATACAGTGTGAACTTAGTTACCTGAAATACAACTTTGCAATAGTAAATAAGTGCACGTTCCCCACATTACAGATTTATTACATCACCAAGAGGTTCATACTTCCGACTGGCCATCCGTGGCAGGCCTAAAAGGTTACCTGAGGAGGTCATCAACTCTCCCATAGGCTGCAGGCAAGACAGGAAAGCATGATGGTAGTCATGCCTCCTTGACCAGAGGCAGGCCTGGTAACATTAAAATCACAGGTCTGCTTGCAAGTTACTTGTTTCGGGCTGAACTCCCCCCCCCCCCCGATTAATTTCTTTAATCCTTGTCGACAGTTTTCAGTCAGGGTGGTTGGGAGCAACAAATTCCAACTCCTAGGTTTCTCCAGCACATCTTCATATCTGTATACATTGGAATTCCTCCAAAATCGTAAACCTTTTACCCTTATAGAATCATAGAATCACAGAGTTGGAAGGGACCATACAGGCCATCTAGTCCAACACCCTGCCCAATGCAGGATCAGCCTAGAGCATCCCTGACAAGCGTTTATCCAGCTGCTGCTTAAAGACTGCCAGGGAGGGGGAACTCACCACCTACCTGGGCAGCTGATTCCATTGTTGAACAACTCTTACTGTCAAAAAGTTCTTCCTAATATCCAGCTGGTATCTTCCTGCCCTTAATTTAAACCCATTCTTGTGAGTCCTCTCCTCTGCTGCCAACAGGAACAGCTCCCTGCCCTCCTGTTCCTGTTGGCCCTTCCAATACTTCAAGAGACCAATCATTTCCCCCCTCAACCTCCTCTTCTCCAGACTAAACATTCCCAGGTCCCTCAGCCTTTCCTCCTAGGGCTTGGTCTCCAGGCCCCCAATCATCCTCGTCCCTGTCCTCTGCACCCACTCCATTCTGTCCACATCCTTTTTGAAGTGAGGCCTCCAGAACTGCACACAATACTCCAGGTGTGGCCTGACCAATGCAGTGTACAGCAGGACTAGGACATCTTGCCATCTGGATGTTATACCTTTGTTGATACACCCTAAGACTGCATTAGTCTTTTTTGTCACTGCATCACACTAGCTGCTCATATTTAACTTAGGGTCCCCAAGATCTTCTTCACACACACTGCTACCCAGAAGTGTTCCCTATCCAGTATGCATGTTCCTCATTTTTGTTACGCAGATGTAGAACTTGGCACTTATCCTTGTTAAATTGCATCTTGTTCACATCCACCCACTTCTCCAGTGTGTTCCGATCTCATTGAATTCTACCTCTATCTTCTGGTTTGTTCAGTGCTCCTCCTAATTTGGTGTCTGTGGGGAAAATTAGGAGTACAGGAACCTTTTACATGGACTCCTATCCCCACTGTGTTCATTGGGGAGTGAGTGAAGCTGCCAGGGATCCCAATTGCATCAAGAGAGAGAGGCACACAGTTGTTCTAAACCAAAACTTAATTTATCTCTTAAGACACTCTTAAGACAGAAAACACCTCGTAGCATTTCAATATTCAACATAGACTATTTCAACACAAACCCAATTCTTAAAATAATGCACTTGTATAAAACTCAGAATGTTCTGGACTAGCCCCAAGGTCTCACATGGAAATGATGATGGCCAGTTCCTTTCCATTAGTAACACAGAGTATATATCTTTCTTGGACCTGTAGCTGCTGGCATACCTATTATGAAGGACTATCATGAATGTGGCGCAGGCCAAATTAGAACTGACCCAATCTACTGATCCAAATCCCTCCCCTTCTCTCTATCTTTGGGGTCAGGAAGCTCACAGAAAGTCAAGGAGAGTCAGGGATGCTGGTTTCAGATACCCTTTCCATTTTGATTCTGATAGTGACACCACTAACTTCTGGAAAGAATAAACACCCTCTAAGGCAAAAATCATGTACAGAGTTTTCGGTACCAGAAGGCCCTAGCACCCACAAAGTTCTGAAACCTGCTGGAAAATCCAAGTAAACAACATCAACAGCACTCTTTTGCCTGAGTAAATGTCCTCCTATCTGCCATTCTTGATGGGAGGTACACTCATATCCCATATGAGAAAGTCTCTGTCTATTTTATTCTGGTACTGTAGAAACAATTGAGCATGTCCTCTTATAATGTCAGTTTTACCAGAGCATTCAAAATGTATACATCACTCCACTAGTGCACAATTATACAGGCAGATCTGATCAATTTTATATTTCACTCCTTCTTGGCGACTGTTGTAACGAAATCACTTTTAAAGTAGCTAGATTTTGTGCCCTAGCATATTTAATTAGGCAGAAGAGCACGGCTCTGTTTTAGCAAATTTTAATCAAGAATGGCATTTTATGTTTAGTATACCATTATATATATATATGAGACATATTTAATGTATATGTCTGCTGATTATTCTGATTGGCTTCTGATCTTGGATTGTAATAAACATTGATTGATTGTTTACATAATACTCTGTGCCCATGTTGTCCGAGAGAGAGAGAGAGAGAGAGAGAGAGAGAGAGAGGGTGGTTTGTACACTGCCAAGAACTTCAGATGGTTGATATGAAGATACCTCTTCCTGAAGTAGATTCAGGTGAGTAGCCGTGTTTGTATGAAACAACGGAACAAAATTTGAGTCAATGGCACCTTTAAGACCAACAAAGTGTAATTCTGGGTATAAATTTTCATGTGCACACACAGAATTAAACTTCGTTGGCCTTTGAAAAAAATTAAATATTTATTTATAAGTTACAATCACATTAAGGTAAAGGTAATGGTTTCCCTTGCTTGAAAGCTAGTCGAATCTGACTCTAGGGGGCGGTGCTTGTCTCCATTTCCAAGCTGAAGAACCAGCGCTGTCCGAAAAAGTTTTCATGGTCACGTGGCTGGCGCATAAATGCTGAGGTGCACAGAACGTTGTTACCTTCCCACCGAAGTGGCACCTGTTTATCTACTTGCAGTTTCTTGCTTTTGAACTGCGAGGTTGGCAGGAGCTGAGGCCAGAGACGGGAGTTCACTCTGTCACGCGGCACCAGGGTCTCAAACTGCTGAACTACAGACCTTACAGTCTGCAGCTCAGCGTCTTAACCCCTGAGCTTGTATCAAATCAGAAGGTATGATACTGGAGAGAGGAGCCTGGATCAGACAAAAGGATGGATGGATGGGATGATCAAACAGATAGATGCTTGCAGATCTGATGGACAGGAACACAGCTAAAACTACGTATCAGGACAACATGTTATATGATGGAATGCTTGGTTGCTGAGTGATGGAGGGACAATTGGAAGTATGATTTTGCAGTACAGTACAGCCATTATTTCTAAGGACCAATAAAATCTACAAGACAAGCCTCTGACGTAAAAAGAGAGTTTACTCAGAGAAAGTCTGTATTACTTGGCCTTGACATTATTTGCCCAACTACATTCTGATTTGGGAAAAGTGGCAGCATGCCAATCCCTGGTGCAACTGGCACTCAAGCTGGAGTCTGACTTGATAAACTGTGTGCTTCTCCATGGCTCACCACATCTGTGCTCACTGATGGTACCGTACCCATTCCTTCCATTGCCTGAAGAAGCACTACCAGAGGCTCTCCGAGTAAACCTGGTATCATCATGAATTCGAGCATCACACTATTCGAGGAGAGCAGGAATGAGACTCGATTTCCACTCTTACTTAAAATGTTTCAGCATTTGATGAAGACTGATCCGATAATCAAACTTGACTGATTAGTTTTACTTCCTGTGCTCGGGGGCAAAAGAGCATCTACATCTCCAACTACTGGTGTGCCCTGCGCAGAAGTTCTGACTGCAGTCCCATTGGATAAATGTGTTTTGCAGTCCTGGTGATATAGGAACCTCGTAATCCAAAGATGTTGTAGAAAGAAAGACTGAGTCCTCTACCTCTTCAGTATCGTTATGAGCTTGGGGTGTAGATTCCTTTCTGTCTACCAGTCCCTCTAGAGTGCACTGATTAAGAGGTCAGTTTTTGAACAGAGTTCTTAGGCAACATATGCTTGCTCATCTCGTAAAGTCTCTTTTATGGAGCTAGATTTAGGTGGAGACATTTGAGCTGGTATCAATTTATCCCTTGTACCCAGAGAGGATACTAAGTCCAGAGATTAAGGTGTCGCAGATGTACTTCTTGACAGGAGAGGACTCTCACATCTGCAAATACTCTGTGAGCAGAGATTGCAAAGGAAACGAGGCATCTTTTCATTTTTAGCAGCATCAAAGGTATTGTTAAGGAGGCAAAAGTTAAAAGCAATATAAACCCCCAGGAATTACCAAGGAGTCTCTTAAATTTTACAAGGTCAATTTGATACAGCTCAATTCATACAAGCTGGCTCAAAGAAAGTATGATGCTTCTTTTATTCGCCCAGTGATTAAGGTTCAAGTAGTTAAAGGAGATGTACAGCACCACTTGCGTTGTTTGGAAGCAGAGAGCAGAGCCTATATTTTCCCCTTTTGGAATATCACCTTCTTCTTGGGTGGTGAATGTTGGTATTTTCTTTAACTTTAAGAATGAATTGGGGAACGACGAATATGCCTTGAAAGGTCTGGAAATTTTGCTCCTTTGTAGATAATAGCTTGTTTTCTCATTGGAGGCCTTTGCTGTGTTAATAAGTGTCATCAAGCTTGTTTGAGATGTTATTAAATTCTTGAAAAAATAGCCATTACTGTTTCCCCCATTAGTGAGCAATGGTCTCCTATAAGCTTCATCAAGAAATGTTTTGAAGACTGCGTATCTGGCTCATCACCCTCTGAAAACATCCTTTCATTATGAGGGGGAGTCAACTGCAGGGAGACATCTCACTTACATTAGAAAATGTATCTCTTTCAGTTCCATTAGAAAGGTGGAAGTCCAGAGCTGATTGTAGTAGCTGCTCCTCCTCTACATTCAACCCATTTAACATATTAGGAGTGGAATGAGAAGAAATGTCACTTACTATATCCTTCAAAGGGAGGTCATCGATGCATAGTTGTTTGGCTGATTTCGATGGAGAGTTGAAGTCCAGAGGTCGGCTTCCTTTTTCCTTCCCCATTTTAGCTCTGAGTGGTTATCTGTGGGAGTTGGAACTGAGTAACTCTCAGCATTTCCAAGGACACGGCTGCTGTAGTATCAAAACCGGACATTCGGCCAGTAGTTAAAAGATACAAAGACTCAAATCATTTAAATCTTATGAGTCAATTAAATACATCCAATCATAATCAGGTAGAAAAATCGAACTTCAGGGGAAATTAAAAGCAGAAAAGAACGGAGAAAATTGTAGAGCAGCTACAAGGCGCTGTTAGCTCGTCGCCGTCTCGTTTCCTCATCACCCAACTGAATGTTCTAGACTTTGTTGGTCTTAAAGGTGCCACCGGACAAACTTTTTCCCGAAGTGAACAGGGCTGCCTGACAGAATGCCTGCCACAGTGTATACCCCCCTCCCAGAGAGAAGCTGAAGTTCAGCAGGCGAGGTTTGTAAGCACCAGTGATGGAATGACGCAGAAACCCGTGAGTCTCAGGTAGTCTGAAAGTGGCAGCCCAACCAAAACTGCAGAGGTCGCTGCCAAAAACAAAGGATTATTTTCTAGTTCGGAAGATATGGAAAACTCTATTCATATATGAATTACAAAATTATTTTACCATGGGTAGAAGCTTGTGCAAATAAGTTTTCTATATACAGCAATACCCCCTGAAGCAATCCCAATCATCAGGTCCAGATTATGCAGATCCTAGAAATAAGAACACACCACAGAAGAAACTGGTAAGTTTGGAAGATACAGAACTAAGACTTTCTAAATGGTAGAAGGGAAAAAAGTGAATATGAATTAACGATGAATGGATTCCCTTCCCCTCCCAGTTCTGCTCCATTTTTGTTCCAGATGTGGCACTGGAAAATCAGTGAGCAGCTCTTCCAAGCAGACTTTAAGGGGAAAGAGGACTGCGCCACAATGTGGGGACTGAAAAGACCACCCCCCCTTTCCCCACCACTACTCATTTCTGTCTTTCCCTTACCAGGGACAACAACAGTGGGGGGGGATCAATTCATGCAAAGGGAAGAGATAGCCACCCACCCCCTCACACTGTAGCCTTCCATCTTATCTGATTCCTGTCTGTGCCCCCTCCCCTTTTTGGGGAAAAAAGACCTCCAGGAAGATCTGACTTTATCTTATCAGGTTTGCATCTTAGTTTAGTGTAACGACTTTCCTTCCTCCTCCACCTAGGGAGGCGGTAAGCTCCCCTTCACTGACAGCTTTCAAGAAGAGGCTGGACGAATATTTGTCAGAGATGCTTTAGACTGGTCCTGCATTGGGCAGGGGGTTGGACTAGATGGTCTGTATGGCCCCTTCCAACTCCATGAATCTATGATTCTTAGAGAGTCTGTAGCTCTTCTTGATTTGGACACTCAGAATCCTCATTGTTAATTACTTATGAACAGATTCAGACATCAGTGGTCTGGTAATTCAGACTTCTAAAATCCTGGAGAAAAGAAGAGGAGGAGAATTTCCAAAGTGACCCTTATTGTTAATGTCTCTGTATAAAGACAATGTAGAAACTTCTCTGTATAAGGGTAATGAAGAAATGGAAGTCTCCCAGACAGACAGGACACAGAATGTAACAGTTTCTATATTCTGCAGAAGCATAACACAAAGGTGACCCGTACAGCAGCATCCTGCGAGAAATGAGAGCCAGCAGGGTGCAGCAGTTGGTCAGAGCAGGACGGGGGTCCGCAACCTTTTTAAGCCTGTGGGCATCTTTGGAATTCTGGCACAGGGTTGGTGGGTGCAACCACGAAGTGGCTGTCGCGGGAGGTGCAGCCAATCACAAAAGGGGTGCTGCAGGAGCAGAGCCACATGCACCGAGGAAGCTCAAATGCAGGGGGAGGAAGGGAGTAATCTGAAAAAGACACTTGAAAAGAGGAGCCATGGCAGCTGCCGCTGAAACATTATTTTAATATGGCCAGCCAATCAGATCTCCAGTGGCCAATCAGAAGCCCTGCTGGGCAAGTGCCCAACCCAGCGCCACCTAGCAGCACTTGGGGTGTGCCAGGAAAGGTCTTGGCAGGCACCATGTTGGAGACCACTGGACTAGGATTTGGAGACCCAGGCTTGAATACCCACACGGCCATGGAGGCTTGCTGGGTGATCTCGGGCCAGATACACAGTCATCCTGATCTACCTCACAGGGCTTTTGTGAGGATAAAACGGACGAGAGAAGAATTATATAAGCCTCTTTGGATCCCCACTGGGGAGAAAAGACAGGGTATAAATGGAATAAATTTAAAAAATTTACAGCAAAAGAGATCATGGAGTTCTTGTGTGCATTATTTTTCAGTTGGCAATACCAGGACCACCACAAGGGATGACAAACAATAAGATGTCAGTGAGAGGGAGAGTGTACCCAGCTGCAGGAATGCCTCCAAAAATGTACAGGAGAACAGTACAAGTCATCAGATCCCACCATCTTGCTTTATTAAGAGCAATAGCTAGAGGGAGAGGCAATCCCCTGCCCCTTCTGTCACCCTTCAACCTATTATTTTAAATTCACAGGTCATGCGTCCTCACACGGCTCATCTACTGGTTATGCATCAGTGCTCATGCAGAACATTCTCCTGCCTTCTTGGTGAATATTCACCCTATGAGCAAGGAAAGCAAGATAAGCACAGTTGATGCTACCTATTTACTTCCATCGGTCTATATAGGCAGCCATGGAGAAAGCTGACGAGGTGAGGAGAAAACAGGATGCCCTGACACTGCAGTTCCCAGAAACCATGATCAAGTTCAGACCCTGAACAGTGAGCAAAGTAGATATTTATCTGTAACTCTGAACACTGTGGTGAATATGGCTTGAATATGGTGATGAATATTGCTGAGACCTGTCTACTCCAAGTCCTGCTCACTTTTATCACTAAGAACACCCATAGAGCCCTGTAGGATCAGAGCAGTGGTCCCATCTAGTCCAGCCTCCTGTCTCACGGAGTGGGCAACCAGTTCCTCAGGAGGGCCAGCAACAGGGCATGGAGGCTGAGGCCTTCCCCTGATGTTGCCTTCTGGTTCTGGTTTTCAGAGGTTTACTGCCTTGGAATGTGGAGGTTCCCTTTAGTGGCTAGTAGCCACTGATAGACCTCTCCTCCATGAATTTGTCTAATCCCCTTTTAAAGCTGTCTGTGCCTGTGGCCATCAGTACCTCCTCTGCTAGTGAATTCCACATTTTAAATAGTGTAGCATACTCCAATACACTGAGTTGTAATCACCGCCACAACCCTCAACAACAACCTAAACTGCAATAGACTTCATTTCTCCGGGACAAATCAACACACACACACACACACAAGATGTCTAGGGGGAAAAGTTGAACAAGGTTTGAGATGAGCTTCTGCTTCCCTTCCTGTTACAGTTATCTAGCCTTGGCATGGCCACGGGGGAGGGGGGACAAAGCCAAAAGCCTCAGCCCATGGCTCACACCCTGCAGCCAAGTGAGCCAGCCCAGTGGATCCAGGAACAGCTCAGGAGTTACACTGTATTTCTCTTGTTTGCTTGACAGAATTATATTTTCCTATTTCTCTGCTGGCTGCTTTGAGTCCCCAGCAAGGAGAAAAACGAAACAGCAATACTTAATTGAAGGAAATAAAAAATAATTACAACTCATTGTATCATAGAGTGCTATACCCATGGCCAGAATCCAAATGACTGTGCAACTAGCTCCAGATGTGAAGAGAAAGTTAGGCCTTGTGCTTCAGGAACAGCAGCTATGCAAATTGGTACAAAGCACTGGGGGGAAAGTGGCTGACGTGGATATTCCCACCTTCTGCTTTGAGCACTCCAAGAGAGGGTGATTCTGCATTGGCTTTTCCCTCCATTGTCTTAGCTAACCCAGGTTGGAACAGAAATTCTCCTCTGCGTTGCATGCCGCTTCCACTTTCTTTGATCATCAGGTTTTATGGTACCCTCTACACTGCATGCCACTTTCACTTGCTTTGATCATCAGATTTTATGGTACCTTCTGCATAGATTTATGGCCGTCCAGGGGCGACTTCACAGTCAGTACAGCATTGCCCCGGGGTATTTGAATGTGGTTTTGAGCTGCACCTTTGATAAAACAACAGAGGGAAAAGCCAAGGCAGAATTGTTCAGAGACAGTGCTGGTAAGAAATATGGTACCAGCACACCTGGCAGACTTTCAAAAACCGCCTGAAATCTGGTAGCAGGGGCAGACAGTCTATTATCTACCCCATTTTTTTCTTACTGAGACTATATAAGCAGTAGGGCAAACCTAAAGTAGGTCTTTTATTTATTTAAGCATTTTAGGCTGCATTTTTCCCTGTGGTACCCAAAGAAGCTTACAGACTACCAAAGAAAACCCCAACCCAGCCCATATTGGATTTCGGAAATCCAAACAAAGCATCTGTGACAAAAATAATGAAAAGTCAATAAAGATATATATGCAAAATTGTTTACTATAATAATTCTGTAGAAAACTCTCTTCTTATACCACTCACATGGCTTTCATGTATTGCTTTTAATAGCAGACTCTAATACATTCTGAAGTGGCATGCAGTACACAAACTAAGATTTCAACAACATAGCATACCGTCACATTCCTGGAATGAAGCAGCCAACTTTCACTGTGGATGGGAATACTTTTGCCATACCAAGAACATTAACGTGCCCCTCAAAAGGCACAGAATAATAACTAAAACCCTCAATTAAGAACAGATAGTAATTATTCTGGCTTTGTCTAGAAGTTTTCATTTCAGAACCCTGGCTTTATAGTCCCCATTCCCAGCAACAGAGCCATCTTAAAAATACTCTAAATGTAAAGCAACATGGTAAACATACTCTACCACTGTGTAGTTCTACTCCATAGAATTCAAGTGTTCGCGCTATGTTGATGTAGCAGGACTCTGCTTCTGATTTTTTGAGGCCACTGGGGGGGAAGTCAATGAAATATTAATGCAATAAAATATTAACATCATGGAAAAACCATTCAGCTATGAGGGAAGTTTTTTGAATATCATTATCCAAATACATTCTAAGTATACATTTTAAAAAGATATATCAGATCCCTTTTCATGTCCAAATCATGAAATATGAATTTCAAAAGTGTTTTGCTCATACTTCTATCATACCAGATCAACCTCCCCCCCCATATATAATATTCCCCCTTTTCCTGAGACATTCGACAGAGATAGGAAGACAGTCCGACTAAATGAATCTTTTCCCATCTTTCCCACCATAATGTGGAGTGGGGTAAATTTCTTCAACTGGCTCTTAATAGCAGTGCCGGCAATGGACAGAAGCACCAGAGGGTAAAAGCCGACTCCTGGAGGAAGGGCTGCCCCTTAGCTTTGCCCCCACTGTCATTTGCTGTCAGGAACAGCCAGATGCGAGCCCAGTAGCACGTCAGAGACTGACAAGATTCTTGGGGTATGAGAGGCCCAGCTCCCTCTGGCAAGATACCTGACAAAGTCAAAGCTCCCTTTGCCAGAGAAGCCAGCTGTCTCCTTAGCGTAGAAAAAGCAAAAAGCAGCATGCGACGTAGCTGTATAAACTCCCTCAAGCAGCTTTCTTTTTTCAGAATTGTATCTGGCATGAATGCAGGTGTTAGGATGAACCAGTGATTATTTTCACTCATGTAAATATTGCAGGTGAAGAGAGAGACTCCTTGGATTTTAGTTATCACAATAAGGCTGAAGGTAGACCTGGTATTATGCACAAAAACTCTTGGACTTGAATAACAAGGTAGAAAGGAAAAGATAATAGAGGATGCGAAACTGCAATTACCTGTGTTGTTCGTGTAATGATTCTACTTTGGCTAGAAAATCTTTATTTTGCTCGGGTACAAAGCAGTAGTCTGAGAGATATCCTGGGAGATGGATTAAAGAATTGTGGTCTCCAAACTGAGCTTTTAGCGGGGAAGAAAAGAACACAGTAAAAAGATACAGTTGCCTTTGCAGTGTAAGAAAGGTATTTTGCAAAGCATTGACTAATGCTCTTATTTAACTGCTATGAAAACTCCCGCTTCACCTCCACCCAACAGGTTGTCTGAGAATGCCTGCCAGGGATACCATAGTGAATGACAATTCATTTATTACCAACTTCATTTATAGCCTGCCTTTCTCACTGGAATACAAACTGGATTACAAAATCTAAAATGCAACTAATTTGTATATATCCTGTACAAATTTCACATCTCAGTAAGTGTAACCACATAAATACGCATATCTGATTTATGTTTCTGTAAATCCATAGAACTAGCTGAGTAAATGGTTCATAACACTTGTCCTATTCCATCTTCAGCATGACAAGAAAAGATGTGTTCTAACATGGCTCTGTGAGACAAGCAAACTATAAATTACTACAGTACTAAATACAATTGCTACCACCTCTACCATGTTATCATGAATTTGTTAAAACACACATGGCCAGAATCTGCAGAAACGTGTCCAGTTCAACCAAAGAGCAACGATCTCCAACAAACAATACAGCAGGACGAGGTTTACAGAACTGGAAAAAAACATGCAAACAAAAAATGGTCCAAGGCATTACATACCACGAAGAAGTAAACAGAGGACATTGCAGGAGCCATGCCGCATAGGGCGGAACAACTGCCCCTTCATTTTGACTACTCCGTGCAAGAGAGAACGGCTTCACGCTGCCTGAGCCCCAGCCACGGTGGTCGAGGTCAAAAGCCAGCCTGCCTGTCAAAGGCAGGATCTGGGGAAGCTCTTTCTTCAACCTACTTCCTAGAACTTATTTGATTTGCATCCTGCGTTTTGACCCCAAAGCTCTCAAAAGGGTTTGTTTGTTTATTTATTTATTGGATTTATATCCCGCCCTCCCCACACGGCAGGCTCCGGGTGGGTTCCATCAGACATAGTAAACAATATACGGCATATAAAGAATGAGGAAATTAGATAAACATATGGAGCAGAGGTCCATCAGTGGCTATTGGCCACAAGGTATAGATAGGAACTCTCAGGCTGGGGCAAGGGATGCTCAGTATTCTTGGTGCTCGGGGGGACAACAGTGGGAGGGCTTCTAGTGTCCCGGCCCCACTGCTGGATCTCCTGATGGCACCTGGTATTTTTGGCCACTGTGTGACACAGAGTGTTGGACTGGATGGGCCATTGGCCTGGCTTCTCTTATGTTCTTAAAACATTTAAAACACCAATAAAATATAACAACATTCCGCCCCCTAACTAAAAGCCTGGCAAAAGAACTCCGTCTCGCAGGCCCTGCAGAAATGTAAAAGGTCCCGCAGAGCCCTGATCTCATTCCACCTATTTGAGATAAGGCGAGACCGATGTCCCTGGGGCCGGGGACCACCAGAAGATGTTGGTGCAGGGCTCACAACATTTTAGAACTCTTAACTACTTCTGCTCCCTCCCATTTCCAATATATTAGTCGCCACTGCTGGCTAATATCAAAGCCTCCTTCTCTCCGGACAAGCAGCCTTCAAATACCAGCAGAGAGCAGGAGATAGATAGGAAATTGCTCAGAGTCTTCCTGGAAAGAACTGAGCAAAGAACAGCTATTTCCTGAATGTCATTTGTACTATCTGTGTTCTTTCCCTGACATTTACCCACATGCTCAATGGTTTAGCTTCTTTATCCTTTTAGCCACTTCAGTGTAATAAATGTAATCCTTCCATAAAATTACCATTTAAAACCAAAGGGGCCACATCAATAAGAATTAAACCGCACAGTTTAATCTGCTGCTCCTGCATTTCAAAAGAGCATCCAGCTGTTTATTTTGGACATCTAGACACTGAGTTAATGGAGCAGGCAAGGAGCCATGTGGAAATCAAATCAATGCAGTATAGCATAACTAGAGAAGAACAAAGAGAATAGAATTCAATTATTTTAAAAAACTGAACAAGGGAGATTTAAATAGTTTCTAAAGTTTTAACCAAAATTAATCCCTTAAAAACAATCAGATCAAAATGAAATCTTAACTTAATACAAACATTAAGTTTAAACATTGAAAGGGAACTTATGATCCTCTTGTGAAAGATTGCTTTTCTTGGTAAAAATGGAAAAAATCAACATACAGAACAACAATTCATATATGGCTTAATGTTAAGGGCCACAGGCTGACTAGTCACCATAAGGGTTATCTCACTGCATGACTTTTTACTTCTTTTTTATGCCTAGTAACTCCCTGGTCTCCACAACTGGCTGATTACTCAAAGAATAAATACAAAGGAGCATGAACATTTGCCCTCAAGTTATGAGGAACACAGACCTTCCAACCAACTACTATAAGCCCTTGCTTCTGGCAGAGATGTCTTCCTCTTTTTGAGGGGTAGGGATGGGCCACAGCAATTACGTGATGGGGAGAAGGAGCAGGTCAAAGCAGCACTGGACCGGTGGACCCACCTTCTAGTACTTATTCCCCCATGGCCTGTTTCCACACACATGTTCTGCTCTGACTTAGCATCGAAAGAGCAGTGCTGTTTTGGAGAGCGTCTCATGACATCTGTTCATCCTGCTTTTGTATTCCCACCACCAGGAGTCTTTTCGTAGAATAACAGCTGCAGGAGCTCATTAGCATATGGTATGCTAATGAGCTATTAGGCTATTAGCATATGCCACGCCCCCTGACATCACCGGAAGTGATGTCAGAAGGAAGCAAAAGGGGGAAGCATCTTCAAAAGCCTCCCCTTCCCTTCCCCAACTGTTCTGGGTGGTGGAGCTAAGAGAGAAGGGGTTTAAAGTTTAAACTCCTTCTCATGAGAGTTGGGCCACAGAAGGAGGAAAGAGGGAAGGAAAGATAGAGAGTAGAGAGAAGGAAAGAAGGAAGGAAAGAGGGAAAGAAAGAGAGGGAAGAAGGAGGGAAACAGGGAAAGGAGGAAAAAGAGAAAGAGAAGAAGGTGGGAAAGAAAGAAAGAAAGAAAGAAAGAAAGAAAGAAAGAAAGAAAGAAAGAAAGAAAGAAAGAAAGAAAGAAAGAAAGAAAGAAAGAAAGAAAGAAAGAAAGAAAGAAAGAAAGAAAGAAAGAAAGAAAGAATGAGGGAAAAGAATGAGGAAAAGAATGAGGGAAAGAGGAAAAAGAAAGAAGGAAAGGAGGGAATGAAAGAAATTCAGTGGCAATTCAGCCCCATTATACCCTATGGGCCATTGAAGTCAATGGTGAAAACATAGGGTATATTCTGGGGGCTGGAGGGAGGGGTTTGAGGGAGAGGCTCCAAGATCACAGGATAGCTGATGGAGCCTCTCCCCAAGATACCCACCAAGTTTCAAGAACATTGGACCAGGGGGTCCAATTCTATGGACCCCCAAGCAGGTTGCCCCATTTCCTCCATTGTTCTCTATGGTGGGAAAAAAGTTATTTTTTTCCCACCATAGAGAACAATGGAGGAATAGGGGCAACCTGTTTAGGAGCCCATAGAATTGGACCCCCTGGTCCAATGTTCTTGAAACTTGGTGGGTATCTTGGGGAGAGGCTCCATCAGCTATCCTGTGAGTTTCGAGCCTCTCTCTCAAACC